>OY728157.1:1234824339-1236024339 GCA_963277665.1 Viscum album | reverse complement strand
GAGAAAGAAAAATTTAAAATGAAGAGGAAAAATTTCTAAGTGAAATATCCTTAAAGTAAGGGGGATTTGCTCACTATGAAGTTTTTCATTTCCATGATAATGAAAACTCCACTCCAGAAATTCAGAATACAATCCTTAGAGTTTCAATGCCTAAGGGGGAGTTAGTTGTATTCACTTTCATCCATGAACAAAGGGAGATAAGTTTTAATTTCAAAGTCTAATGAAATTTTTCAAAGTCCTTATATTCTTTTTCGTAAGGTTTTTTGTGATTTCCACAAAAGGGGGATATTGTTGAGTCAATAAGTTTTTCCTTATGACTTTTCCATTTCTTCTTGTTTTGAAAATCACAAACACCTTATACTTAAGCAAATATATATTTTACCTCCATAAGGAAAATTTTCTCCTTTAAGGAAATTTACCCTAACCTAGATTTTCTTATACATATCAATATTTTTATTAAGTACAAAAACTGGATTCATACCCAAAACCCCAGAACCATATAATGTCAAGAAGTGGAGTATTCTGTTTTTAGGATTCAAATTATGGATGTGAACTGTAATAAAGTTCCACTCCAACTTCTGGATGAGAACTGTAATGAAGTTCCACTCTGAATTCTGGATACGAACATTCATGAGTTTGACTCCAAACTCTTATGAAGTTCGACTCTGAACTTTCATGAGTTCGACTCTAAACTCTTATGAAGTTTGACTCCGAACTTTCATGTGTTTGACTCTGAACTCTTATGAAGTTCGACTCCGAACTTTCATGAGTTCGACTCCGAACTCTTATGAAGTTCGACTCTGAACTTTCATGAGTTCGACTCCGAACTCTTATGAAGTTCGACTCCGAAATTTCATGAGTTCGACTCTGAGCTCTTATGAAGTTTGACTCCAAACTTTCATGAGTTCGACTCCGAACTCTTATGAAGTTAGACTCCAAACTTTTACTAGTTCGACTTTGAACTCTGCAAGTTCATATTTTGAACTCTGGTGAAACCAGACTCCAAATTTCCTTAGAAATTCAGACTCCGGACTTCTACAGATTTCAGCTTCTGAATTTCTATAAAAAAGAATACGAACATTTTTTAACATAGACTCTGAATTACATTTTTATTAGACTCCGAACTTTTATTTACTTACATTTCAAATTCTAGTTTTGCTTATTCTTACACTTATTTCATTGTAAAATGATGTCGTGTTTTCAGTTACACATGTTTTGTTATAAAACGATGTCGTCCATTTTGTTTCTAATTAACCGTTGGTTTAGTGACACGTGTACAGGTCCCTCCGATATTCAAGGAAAATACGACCGTTGGAGGAGGGAGCCGATCGTTCCAACTGATCCTATAAATAGGAGCTTATTTGAAAGATCTCAACAAGAATTTGATCACTCTAGAGACCACACACTGTTAAGGTGATTTCTAGAGAGAGAAGATTTTCATGATTTGTGCGTACTGAACCGCTCGTTCAGATTGCTTCGTTAGACTCCGAATGTTGGTGATTACATTCGAGGGATTCTGGGGATAAGATGATAGAGGTGTCGACTACCTTGAAGTTCGAGGGCTTCCTTGCTGAGGAAGATAGAGGTTCCAACTACCTTGAAGTTGAGGGCTTGTGGGGATAGCAAGACAGAGACTCTGATCTTCATATCGAGGGCTTACCCTGGTGTGGGTAAGATAGACTTGCTTGAAATTATAAATCAAGGGACCTTTATCCAAGGTTGTTGGATACCCTTCTCTTTGGGTTAAAAGAGTTATTGTTTGTTACTTGAAGTTGTACTACTTGTTTTTCCACTGCATATTGTACTGTAAGGAAAGTATAACATTCTTGTATTTCCTTACACTTGTTCTCTGATTCATTTAGATTCTATATGCTTTAAGGTAGAATCTCATATTTTAAACTTTAGTTAAGTTTCAATTTCCGGATCCATATTTCCAGAACCTATTTTCGGAATCACTCTCCAGACTTAAGAAAGTTCATAGAACTAGAAGTTTGTAACTTCATACTTTGTTCCAATTCTCCAATTGGTGTTAGAGGTGTTGTGAATTTTCTTAGTTTAACTTTTTGAACTTAGATCTTTCCCTGTTTAAGGAATTTTTAAAGTGTACAATTCACCCCCCCCCCTCTTGTATATTGAGCATCTACATCGTTATTTCGATTCTACAGTGTCCCCATCCATAGGTGGAGTGCTAATCTTGTGGAAGGATCGGTCACTTGTAGAGGTATTTTAGAAACCCTTGAACGATGGGGAATGATATAGGAGCCAATTAGATTTATAGTGCTAGAAGGGGGTCTCCCACCCCATATCATTCGGGTAGTTGGAGTTCTTCTGGATGTGGGGTTCAAGGTAGTGAAAATGTTACTTTAGGGTAAGAGTGCCTATATCAGCAGAGTAAATTAGCTCAAAGGATCAGACTGCAACACAAGGAAGAGGGGAAGGAAAATTGTATACATGTCAACCTACACTTTTGGATAGCGTGGCTTATCCATGACATTCATATGTACTATTCTTATAACTTCTACACTTTCTAGTTCCTTATTTGATATAGGATACTTTTATTATTTTTTATCTTCACAACTTGTGAACAGTTTGAGTGTGATAGTGGAGTTTGTGTGTGGGGTTATGAAGATCAATACACCGTTGGGGGTATGGTCGAGGAGAATCTATTTATGTAAGGGGTGTTCACTAAAGTTTGGGGAGTATAATTTTATTTGGGATATTTACATACTTTAAATTTCAGGTTTTGATTTAATCTTGGGTACATACTGGATAGTATCATACCAATCCAACATCGATTATTACCATATGAGAGTAACATTTACGTCTCCTAGGGGTAACAGCTATACTCATCGATTGTTACCATATGTGAGGTCATAGATCCTTGTTAGTGGATAATTATTCTACACAATCAACTAGTTAAATCATTGGTAGTCCACACATAAGATCAAGATCTCATTATCCTTCTTGGGTAACAAAACTAGGGCTACCCAGGGTGAAACAATGGGTCTAACAAATTCCTTCCTCTATAAGTCCTCCAATTTCACCCCTTTCTCGAAAATCTCTTTGGGAGGCTTCTGATATGATGGAGTAGATATTGGTGTCATCCTAGGGTGTAGATCTATGAATAATTCTATATCTCAGTGGGGAGGTAATCCTAAAATTTCCTTAGTGAAGATTTCCTTGTACTCTAACACCATTGTATGAAAATGGGACTCAAAACATCCACTGCTCCAAGGGTTATGCTTTACAAATGTTGAGAAATCATCTGCACCCTCCTATGTATGATTCCATCCTACACTGACTGGTTTTATTTTTCATTCATAAAGGAAAAACTATTTTTTTTCACTGTGAACACACCGCATACTCCACCAAAAATATTCAATTTAGGATTATACTATAGATAAATATTCCATACCTAAGATAAAATCATAAGGCCTCATCACTGCTACAAACAGATCTCAATAGGAAATATTTCCCCCAAGAGTCATCTCACACTATCGGCATAAGTGTGTGAATACTAAGTCATCTCTGGTAGGAGTCTTCAAGCACAAGGGTCAAGCCAAGGGCTCAACCAGAATCTCTAAGTATCGAAAAAGATAGGTGGAAAGAAAGGAATGACTAGCACATGTTTCTATTAGTACTATAGATAAGGTATAAAAGACACAAATCATACCTCAAATCATTCCTAGATCCTCTGTTTTGTAAGCCTTGACCACTTTCAGTTGTCCCCTCCCCTATCCTCCAGCTCATTGAGCATGGCATAGACCACTTGGGGTGGTTGTGGTAACAAGTCAAAGCATCTATCACCTCCTTCTACTCTCCTATATCCTCTTCTATGTCTTCAACCCTACAAATGTTTCTAGTCTCATCATTGTCTCTACCTCAGTGGTCCATCCATGGTCTCTTTGTTAGCTACATGACGGGTTGGACAAACTCATGCAAGATGTCCCCTTCCATCACATGAGTAGGACCACCTATACCTAGGAGGACTGGACCTATATTGTGAGCCTTAAACTACAGATACTCTGTACTAGGACCTCCTCCTTAAATATCTCACATTTCCAGATCCTTGATACTAATATAGGCTTATTATTTACAAGGTCTCTGGTCCTTCTTGCACA
The DNA here is from genome assembly GCA_963277665.1 of Viscum album. NCBI lineage: Eukaryota > Viridiplantae > Streptophyta > Magnoliopsida > Santalales > Viscaceae > Viscum > Viscum album. The sequence continues at coordinate 1,236,020,218 of OY728157.1, read as the reverse complement.
CTATCAGCAACCACTGTATTTTTCTTCTCATCTTATACACTTTCAACCACAAATGATTGATCTAGTACCCCAACATAAGTAGGAATTCATAGAGGGATAACAATAGATCATATGTCTCTATAAATTCCATTCTTGAAGTTTATATCCCTAAAGAAATTGTCATTAACCATATCCATTGAGTACCTAGATAGGTTGGTAAACCTTGATGAATACTTAGCTACTTTCATATTGTCCTGATAAAGTTATAGAATCTCCAAGATATGTATAACCCTAAAAATAGAAAGAGATAACTCCTCTCTAAAGAGACACTCAAACAATAACCACACTAGATTCACCTCATCATAATACTAGGTCACTAACCCCCACCATTGTCTTGTTGAGACATAGAGAAGGCTCATCCTCCGGACCACCATCTGATCAGATGGTGTCCTGACCAAATGGAAAACTTAGGTCATTGCCTCAATACAGTCCTCATATTCTTGTGGGTTGGGCGCACTTCAGAACCTGAGGGATATCTATCACTAAACCCCATGAATTTTTCTCATCATATGAACCTCATCATCTTGTATTACTGGTACCATATGCTTCTCTATAGGTGGCGGTATAGCTGGTGTAACACCCGGAGGTAGGACTTTTGGAACTGGTCCCTCAGTGATGAGGCATTGATGTAGGGACATGGAAACCACAACCCATTATTATACGTCATGGAGGCATCCTTAAAGTAAATAATATGTACCACAGTAAATGAGTATATATAGATAGATGACTCAATAAGAACATGGAGACCACAACCCATTATTATATGATGCATTTATCATTTTTTTCCTAAAACCAATTCTCTAATTTACTGAGTCAAAAATCAGGTGATCAGAGTCCTGGTGTATGGATATGTCAGTAATTGTACCTACACTGGAGTCCCTGACCTGAAATATGAACTCAAAACACTTAACATTGTTTCTCCAAACCAATATCATAGAATCTAGTACTAAAGTAGAACTAACTCCTAAGATACCACTTTGTCACGACTCGTCCAAAAGGGGCATGTGTCATGACTCCCCAATCCTACCTCCAATAGCTCAAGGGGTCGTGACTAGTTCTGAGTAGGCATACCACTATCATGGGAGGCCATAGCCGAAGTACTTATACACACACACACACATCTTCAATCCCATAAGATGATGAAATATAAAAATAGATAAACAACCATTCATGCATACATCTAAATCCCAAAACTAAAGTACGAAAGGAAGTAAAGGAAAGTGAATAGGTCCAAATACAAGCCCACAATAAAGAGTTTGAAAACAATTCCAACCCAAAAGTAATATGGGGGACTGCAATCAAGATACCGTAGGAACACCCTTTGGTTTTCCTGGTCTCATTAAGCACCATCAGGTCTTGATTTATCTCAGACTCTATCAAAATTATGATATTTTTTACAAGACATGACGTGTGTGAACAAATCCTGTGTAAGGGTGAGTGTAAAAATACCCTGTAAGACACCCTAAAACCACAAAGTATACAAAAAAAAGAAAAATAGTCATCTCTACATGGGTATATGTCTATAGAAAATATAACAAGAATATCCAGATATACTCAACAAAGACACACATTCTAGAGGTAAAGTAACAACTATAACACTAACCTAGGATTCCAGGGTGAATGTTCCACAAAGAATTCATCCAGGATAACACACTCCATGAGTATGATAGCAAGGATAATGTTCGTTTGAGAGGTAGTTCTCATTAGGTCTCACCATTATAACTATATGCTAAAAGTATAAAGAGATATGATACAAAAATGAGGATCACTCCCAAGCCGATGTGGTGTAGAAATAACTCAATCTGGATTAGCCTACTAAGTAGAGGATTGGTACCCTTGTAGTGTGGGTAACAACGATACCAAGAACTTCTCCTAGGGAACAAAGATGAATATAGGATCTCACTCCAGACCTCATGGAGGGATTCTAACAACTCTATCAAATAATTCCTACTGAAGGGATCTATATCCTATGAGTATAAGGTGATTCCATATTAACCCTCAAGTAATGGATATAGATAATAAACCCTAATGAAACTTATACAAGATACATAGGACAATGTCTTAAATCCATCTTTAAGATAGTTCATGGCATTTAGTAAGGTTACATGTCTTGTCTCTTTGACCCAGGGTAATGTACATGTAAAATGACCTATGTATGTGTCCATATAGAAGTACACGATATTCTTTTCCCCATGTACAAGTACACAACTTTTCCCATGTACATGTTGTCCAAACCGTGTCTATGTGGGAATACATGGCATGCCCACACCCGGGTACTCTAACCCATGTCTGTGTACCCTATGAGGTACACGCCGATATCACTAGAGGGGACCACATACTATCTGACAAGGTCACACACCATGTGATACTTATCTCCTTCCCAAAACACTAGCCACCTATAATAGGGTCCCACATGGTGTGTCGCTCCTACTTACATGTTGTTTACTACATAATTTTCCAGAATCTCATATCTGGATTATATGTTTATTTCCACACCTTCGACCATCGATCCTGCCACCCACCTTGCCAGAAAACCAAGGATCCATGTCGGTCAAGCCTTAATATTATTGAACAAAATGTCTTGGCCATAAAATCCATTTTTAAAACACCATCGAACATCGTTCTTTATTTCACACCGAAGAACACGAAATTAGGTATCCAAAACCATCTAATCTATTTCTGTTTCCATCATTGCACCATCGTCATGTTGTTCTGATCCCAAATCTATAATATCGAATCATTAAACCCAGAAATGGTAGTGAAATGATTGATTTATCAATGAACATAAAACCATGGTCCAAATACAGAATTTTTTTGATGAATAAAGAAATATGGGAGAAATACACAACCACAAACCTGAGGAACAGACATTGGACAATGTTTGTGTTGTCATCAATCCTTTTTTGTTATAATAAAAAGTGAATAATAAATAATAATCAAATGAAACTCCCAAAATAACCCTAAAAATAAACCTATCCTGCAAGACAATAGAACCATGGATCAAACTATTGGTTGATTGATTCATGTTAATCGTAGGAATTAAGAAATGGGAAAGAATCCAAACACAAAAATTTTCCTACATCAATATGAATCGATCACTGATGAAGAAAGATCTTACATAGTTATTGTTGTCTAGATCTCTAAATATTGTTTCCCATTGATCATAAATCTACAATCTGGTTTCTGTTCGTTTGAGAGATATTGTCCAACGCTCTCTCCAACCTCTATCCAATAGTTCTAGGGTTAAGCGGATAACCTTAGAATTTCATCGTAACCCTCTTCTTGGTGACATGTTAGTTTATGCTTCAATGAATTAAAAATAAAATAATTTATTTAATTATTTTATTCATTTAATGCATGTATTGACTTTTTCCACAAATGCCTCATGTCGATGAAGGTCATGTCACTCCTATTCTAAACTCAACATTTTGAACTCAATAGTACCCCAAGATTTTTGATTCAGTACCCATTTGGAATTTATTCCACTTTTTCAAGAAAACTATACACATGTGATATTTAATATATTTAATATATTTCAAAAAAAAATTGTCACATTAGGCCTCGTAATCGAATTCCATATCATCACCTAGTCTCAAAAATAATCCATACAATATCCAAAAATAATACATGTAAAATCTGAGTCATTACAACTAGAACCAATGATTTTTTTTAAATTTTGGATTTAAATTAAATCTATTATGTTTGAGGATTAATTTAAATAAGATTTAAGATATTTTTGGAGAAATATTATTCATTTTATGGAATATATAGGCATATAGGAGGTGGTGATGTAGACTTATTGAAGTGGATATCACTAGGAATAGTGTTCCATAATTGTGGATTTAAGACCATTGGATGAGATATTACCATGTAGGTGGCTCTAGACTGAGTGGTCAATGGGAAATCGAGTACCTTCTATAATTCAACCTTGTAACTAGTAGGTTCAATATGTGTTTTTTTAATTAGTAATTTTGATGTTTTTCAAAAATTCCAATAAAATCCCACCATTTGCAGTTTTTATTTCTATCTAGATAAAACCAATGGATGTTATCCACTTCCCCTATCCTTTTTTCCTCTCTCCCTCTATTGGAACAAGACTATAAGGTTTTTTTTATCAATTTATAGAAATTAAAATTCTTCATATTTATCCTTCATTGTTATTCTTATCTATTCCCCTCTTATTTTAGAAATTATATACAAGGATTTGATGATGTATTTTAATATAGAATGGTTATATCTATCTCTAATGATTTATCTTTATAGTATGATAGATATAAGTATTTTAAATAAAAATAACACACCCAATTGCTCACTATTTCAATAAAGGTTTATCACTCAATAAGGTTTTACAGGTATTTCATCATTTTTTATTAAAATTATTTATCTTTTTAATGTTTAACCATGGGTATTTTTTCTATAGGATTGTAAGAGACACACCTTGAACCTTCTACACACTGTTTTTTTTATTTGGGTTTCATCGCATCACTTTTTGGGTTTTTATGGATTATCCCTACAATAATAATTATAAGAAATTAATTATAAATTTTTATAATTAATATATTGGGGATAATGGTTTTATATAGGGTTTTGGTGCTTATATTTGACTGAAGAATACTTATAAAAGGTTAAAAAATCATGAATTAATGTAGGGTAACTACTGAAATGACATAGGTGTCCCTAAATTGTTAATTCATCTATATTGTTTTTTTTTGTGTGTAATATTATATAAGTAAATGAAATAATTGAGTAAAAATGACTAAAGTGGGTACAAATTTATCCTAAGATTAAGTGATAAATAGTTAGTAAAAAATAGGAATTGATCAAACATTTTTTTCCTGATGAAATAGAATTGGGGTCATTTAATGCTCATATCACCTAGAGAGTTTTTTCAAGGTTATGGGTATCAAAGTGGGAGGCCAGTGAAATTGGTCATTGGTGACCTCTTGGAGTCATGTTATATTTTAAAATAGAATTATGTTATATGATTGAAAATTTAATTATATATCAATGTGGTAGTTTTGGTCCTTGTAATAGTTGATGTATAGCCTTGTAACTTGAGAAAATTAGCTCAATGGTTATTAACTAGTGTTGTGTGCCATGGATGGTAGAGGCCGGATGAGGCATGTTTTTTTAAATATATTATATGGTTTTTAATTTTAGTAATGAATTATATTAGAATCATCTACTCATAATTAAACATGGTTTTGACACCAATGGGTGGTTTTCCTAAGGATATTAAGATGGGTTTTTTTATAAAGTAGTATATGGAATAATCATTCACCTTAGAAGTGAAAAAATTATTGTGTGGAACAAAAAATTGATCCTTAAAGTCTTAGTTTCAAATTCATGGTAGGATGAGTTATTTATTTAGTTAGTTTCCACAATATGGGAGTTGACTGACTGAAAATTAACTTTTTTATTTTCCAAGAACTTTTGAGGAAAAAGTGAGAAACTGAAAGATCCAAACATTACAACTAAATAAAAATCATGAAATAGGATAAAAAGTAGATAATTAAATGGACATGATTAGGTAATTAGTGTTGGTTTGGGTTGTTATTATCTAAATTATAATGTTATTATCATATATCATATGAAAGGGATGCATCAAGGTATATCCAAGAGCTAGGAATGGGTTTTTAGATGTCCAATTTTTCCTTCTATTTACAATAGATGTTGGATGCTAAGAAATGAATATCATCCAAGTTTCTCTATGTGTTATAGTTCATTCATGAATAATTAGATAAGTTTGGCTTCTATTTTAGTCAGTTTTTTATGACCTAGTGGATTGTATTGAAGAGTGGGAGTTGTGACACAAAAAATGTGTTCATTAGAGTGAGATTTTTAACTAAGTTATGTGTTCCAAATATTTGGTTTTATAACCTGGTGACATGTTCTGAAGAGTGAGAGTTGTGACCCATCATGTGTACTTTAGAGGGTGAGATTTAGGAATTGGTTTTCAAATGTGGTGTACTATATTTCAAGAAAAAAAATGGAATAAACTATATTACTCAGCCTCATTAGCACATGAAAGATAAACTTGTGTGTTTCTTGTTGTAAGATCCTGACCTTTCTGAAGATTACTCATGCTCATTTTCAAGTACTCTTTTACCCTTATTTTGATTATGTCTTGGTTTTGTTTTACTTTGGGGTTGTTTTAAAAAAAATGGAGAAATTTGGAAGCCCATGGGGCTATGAATGATTGGTGTACAGTTAGGGAAAACCATTAGGTTTTTCCTAGGAAACCATGTGCTTCATTTTATAGGCATAGAAGGTGGCACATGGTTGGTGCATGGTTTGATGAAACTGTACGGCCTCCCTCCTCAAACCATGCACCCTTAAACATAGGGTATTTTCAAGTTTGGCATATGGTTTGTCAAACTATGTGCCACTTAAGAGAAACCATGTTCTCCCTATATATAGGCGTACAATTAAGGATCATGGTTTGGAAAACTATTTTACTCCTTCTAGGAAATCGTGTGCATGGGTTTTAACCCCCCCTGCCGAAAATTTTATAAAAATTCCAAAACCCCATGGTTTTAACCCCTAACCACCATGGATCATTGCTAAACATTTTTATTTGATTTTGTAAGACCCAAAGAGGATTCTAAGGCTCCAAAAAATATTTTCTGAGTGAATCAAAGATCATGTTAAAGGATCAACACCTCATTGCTGAGTTATTTATTCTATATTTTGTTATTTCCCTCTCTCGTATCTCTTTACTAATGAAGAGGGATGGTTTTTTCCCTTACTTAGCTATGGTTTATATCTAGTTTTTAATGGATATTATTCCTTTGAATCTTGATCTTAGGAATTTGTCCAAGATCTTTTGTTCCATTATGATTTTGATCATTCCACACCAATTTGGGGATTTATGTTTGGTGAACATTCATCAACGACCTTGAGGTAGGTGGTCTAATTTTTCATTACTGTAGTCTTTATTTTATTTGCATGTATATAATTGTGCAATTGAAATTTCCACTTTGGGAAAACGCATTTTTAATTTAATTAATTTATTTATTAATTAATGGGATTATGAAATTGATGGAAACCCATTGGGTGTGCAAATATGATTGAAATTATGATTTATAAATTATTCATGGTTGATAGATGAATTTATGAAATGGATTGAAAAATGAATTATGTAAATGGTTGATAAATGGGTTGTGAATTTGGAACCATGAGATGTGATATTTGTGACTGAGTTTTGAGATAGTGACTGCTGCTTTAAATACCCACGAGGTTCCATACTTCCTCTCTACACTCCCATGATATATATTATTTCTTATAATCACTGAGTTTTGGGAGAGTAACCATTTCTCCAAATACACATGGGATGCCAGACTATCGATTTAGTTCCCCATTGTATAAATGGGAAATTGGAATTAAATGATTATTGAAAACCCATGATTGAGTAAAATGTGATATCCCTTTGGTGGATGGTTAAGAATTTGGAACGGTATGAAGCTGCTATTATTGGTTCATGTGTCATCATGATCCTAGGGATTTATGTGATTAATTAAAGACTAATAATGTGAAATCTATTTACTTATTAATTTTTAATTTATTTTTATACAAGTGCATACACTTTTATAGAATGGATATTTTTTAGATGTCATTGGTGGTGGCCTATTGAGTTATACTCACACCCTACTTGGGTTTCCTAATTTGTACCCAAATAGACTTCGTATTTCTATAATAGTTTAAGAGAAACAGCCCTATGTTATGTGGATGAGTTGGGATTTGGGATGAGTATGGATGAGGGAACTAGACATGATATTAGAACCCACTATGAGTTGTTCATGTTTCTTTATTTTGGGGTTTTCATTTGAAACTTGACACATATATGGATTGAAATATCTACTACTTTGGTTTGGATATTGTTCTCCTATTTTGAGATTATCATGGGATGTTGGTATCTTGATTATGGTGTTGTCCTGGTTATTATTTGTTATCATTTGGATATTTTTTTATTGATTTATGTTATTGTGATGATTTGATAAATAAGATATAGTCTCCCCATGATATATATTATATCATCACTACTAGTCAGTAGCCTCTGGTATATGATTAGGCACGGCTAAGGCCAGATAACCAACTAGCTCAGAGAATCATCTTGTAGCACCTCGTTTGAGACTTTAGAAAGTGGTTTCCAAGGATTATTCTTTTCTTATAAGTTATATTACTATCTGGGAAAGATTTATAGGATATTAGGATGAGTCATTCCTTGGTCATGAGCTTATTCATGAGAGTAGCTAACCCATGTGTGGGAGAAAACCCAAGTACCTAGGGTGGGATTGTTGTTATTTATGTTTTTTTTATAGTTGAATGATATTTCACCTTAATAGATGCACTTGTGGTGTGATGTTATTATTTTAATGAATTTTTTCTTCCTGGCCTAGTATGGAACAAGATTTGGGTATACATGCAACATTCTAGGCAATCAATATTTATTGTGACATGCATAATTTTAAGCATGCACATAAAAGTAGGTTTTGGGTGAGTTATTAAAAGGGAATTACTTTATTTATTTGAGTAATTTAAGATAAAAATGTGCCTAATAAGAAATTTAAAAATTTTAAATAATGGTAAATGTGGTAAATTTAAATGGATAAATGTGTGTCTAATGGAAAATTTTGAAATATGGAATTGTTTTATGTTATGTTAGCCATGACCCAGATGAAGGATGGTCGAGGGTAGTGATAGTTCCTTTGTTTTGATCATGTTGAGGGTTATTGGGAGATAATTTTTATGGATTTATATAAATACCTATTACGTAAATGTGATAATGAGTTTTTATGTCTCGTAATAATTGTGTTTGGAATTGTAGATATATGCCTCCATAATGACACTTGTTGACAGAATGATAGGAGGATGTGGTGGGAAATAATCCTCCAGTAGTGGAACCTAAGGCTATGATAGTTTTGGTGAAGTAGTCATAGAGTTGTTATATGATAATTTTTCATGCATCATATAGTTTATGGATAGATACCTAGGGCAGGTTTTGAGAAATATGTATGACTTGACATAGGAGTTTCAGTCGCAGCACCCTCCGCCCTTCACCAAAGAGGGTGAACCTAAGGTTATTGAGTTCTGGATTGATTTTTTTCAAATGATCCTTGACCATCTAGAGACTTCTACTAATAAGAGGATCAATTTAGAAGCTTATATATTACATGTTCAAGTAAAGCGTTGGTGGAAAATTCAGACTCAAAATGAGAAGTTGGAGAGTATGACATAGAAATGATTTCTGCAGAAGTTTTTGGAAAAAATTTACCCTGATATGATTAGGAAAGATAGGGAATATAATTTTATATGGTTAACCCATGGGATTATGTCCATGATGGAAAATTATATTCCCTTAACTGATTTTCAGTGCTTTGATTTAGTGTTGGAATGATATGAGGCTACTCTATCGAATCATTTCTAGGATCGACTTAAGTGTGAGATTAAGTCTTGGGTTAACATCTTTCGACTGAAGATGTTTTCTGAAGTAGTAAATTAGGCTCTCATTTATGAGGTTAACCTAAAGTAGGAATCCAGTGGAATGTATGTGGTTTATTTTGGATGACCTGTGGGTATGTCTTCTGAGAGTAGGAATAGTTGTTTTGACAATGTTAACTATGGATATGGTAGACAAAGTGTCGAGGGAAAAGGATTGGTTATTCAGATTAGTAACCAAATATACTACCACCAGTGTGGTAGTTCAAGTAACATTTATAGCCAGTGTCCCCAACCACCAGTGGAGTTCTAAGATTGTGGAAGGATCGGTCACTTATATAGGTATTACAGAAACCCTTGACTAATGTGGAATGACAGAGGAGCCAATCAGAGTTAAAGTGTTAGAAGGGGGTCTCCCACCCCATATCAGTTAGGTAGTTGGAGTTATTCTGGATGTGGTGGTCAAGGTATCAGACGTTTTACTTTAGTGTAAGAGTGTATGTATCTATAGATTGGAGAAGCTCAAGGTACTCAGACTGTAGCACAAGGAAGCGAGGAAGGAAAGGTGCATGTAGTTCAGCCTACACTTGTGGATAGCGAGGCATGACCATGATAGTCAGATGTACTATTCTTATAAATTATACACTTTCTATTTCCTTATTTTATATAGTATCCTCTCATTATTTTTTATCTTCACAACTTGTGAATGATTTGAGTGTGACAGTGTAGTTTGTGTGTGGGGTTATGAAGATCGACACACCATTGGGGGTATGGTCGAGGGATATCTGTTTATGTAAGGGGTGTTCACTCAAGGTTGGGGGTATCATTTTATGTGGGATATTTACATACTTTACATTTCATGTTTTTATTTGATATTGGGTATAGATTGGATAGTATCGTACTAATACCCCATCGATTGTTACCAAATGAGAGTAACCTTTACATATACTGAGGGTAACATCTATACTCATTGTGAAATCTTATGCCTTCCCACCCATAGTTAATCAATTTCAGAAAAAAGAATCTAAGGACGTCTCAGGGATGCCACCTAAGAGGGATGTTGATTTTACAATTGAAATCAATCCTAGATCTGAGTCAGATTCTATTCCACCTTATATAATTGAACCAAAATAGCTTTAGGAACTTAATACTTGGCTAGAAGAATTAATGGATAATGGATTTATCCATCTGATTACATCGCATTGGGGTTCTCTAGTCTTTTTTTCTAAGAAGAATGATGGGACCTTGTGTTAATGTGTTGATTACCAAAATTTGAACCAGATGAAAGTAAAGAATTGGTATCCCCTTCCTTGTATCGATAATTTATTTTACTATTTGGGAGGATCTTGTGTATTCTCCAATATTAGCTTGAGGTTGGGGTATCATCATTTGTGAGTTTGACCTTATAATGTTCAACATACTACTTTCAGAAGAAGGTATGGCCTATATGACTACATTGTGATACCTTTCAGGATAATGAATGATCTTACTGTGTTTATTTCCTAGATGAACCAAATCTTTCATACATACCTAGATTAGTTTGTGGTTGTTTTTTGGATGAAATCTCTCTATACTCCAAGACTCATGATAATAATTCCCAACATCTTGACATCTTCTTGAGTATACTGAGAGAGCATCAGCTATATTCCAAGCTATCTATGTGTCAATTCTGTATTGACATGGTACATTTATTAGGTCAAATAATCTCTAATTAAGGTGTGTTATTAGATTTAGAGAATGTTCATTTAGTGGTTTATTTGGAGTAGCCCAAGAATTTTTTTGATATATGAATCTTTTTGGGGTTGGCAGGTTATTATTGAAGGTTTATCCAGGATTTTTCCTACTTGAAAGAACCACTTTTAGGCTTTAATAAGAAATCTACCAAGTTTTAATGTCTTGAGTAATGTGACATTACCTTCCAAGAGTTTAATAATAATTTTACTACTGCATGAATTCTAATCCTACCCAAGTCGGTTGAGGAGTATACCATGTGTTATGATTCTTTTGGGATATCACGTGGAGTAATGATAATGCAAGGAGATCAATTTGTGGTGTATGGGTCATGAAAGTTGAGGCCACATGAATGAAATTACCCTATATATGATCTCGAGTTTGCTATGGTGGTTTTTTATTTAAATTGTTGGAAGCATTGTCTGTTGGGTAAAAAATTTATTGTGTATACCAACCATAAAATCTTAAATTATATATTTTCACAAAGATATTTGAATCTATAGAAGTATATGGGGTTGAGCATATATTTTCATTTGATTTTAAACTATTATATATTCATGGGAAGGGAAACAGTGTTTCTAACACCGTGATAAAGAAGTCACAAACATAGGTAGTTTGGGAGTCTAGTTTTGAGTGGAATATTATGGACTTGTTGGCTGAGATGCATACTGAGGTTCAAGAGGGCCATGAGAAGATGAACCTTGTATCCTTATCAGTGTAGTACACACTTTTGAGCCATTTCAAGGAGAGGGAGTTTGAGGATCTAGAGTGCTTATCCCTAAGGGAAAGCCTTGAAGGTGGGGAGTCACCTTTCGATTGGACTATTGATGAGGACAAGATCATCTATCTCTAAAACCATGTTGTTGTTCCTATGAGTATGAGAAAAGAGATTATTTGTGAGTTTCATGCCTCAAAGTGGTTGTTCCATCCCATTTTGACCAAAATGTACCATGAACTACATCGGTAGTATTGGTGTTTGCATGAAAAGGTAGATTATGGGGTTCATGACACGATGCTACACCTATCAGCAAGTGAAGTCTGGGCATCAATGACCTGATGGTTTAATATAGTCATTTCCCATTCTGTAATAGAAGTGGTACAACATTACCATGGACTTCATGGTGGGTATTATGAGTATGCATTGGAAGAATGATGTTATATGGGTGATTATAGACCTATTTATGAAAGTAGACCATTTATTTCTTATCCATAGACTTTCAAAATGAATCAATTAGGGGAAATGTATGTTCAAGATATAGTCTATCTATGTGGGGTGCCATGGATTATTGTTTTAGACCATGAGTCACATTTTACTTTTCACTTATCACTACTAGAAAAGCAGGTATTTGCGACGGGCTATTTGCGACGGGATCCCGTCGCAAATAGCCATTTGCGACGGGGTCCCGTCGCAAATAGCCCGTTGCTGAAAACGCCGTCGCAACTAAACTTATTTGCGACGGGACCGTCGCTAAAGCCTTTTTTTGCGACGGGCATTCTCCCCGTTGCAAATAGTCTTCCGTATTTTTGTAAAAAACTTTTTAAACAGTTATTGCGACGGGCCCGTCGCAAATACCTTTTGCGACGGGCCCCGTCGCAAAAACTCTTTTTTAAAAAAATAAAAAAAAAATTAATAATACTAGTATTTGCGACGGGAATCGGGACCCGTCGCAAATACTATTCATAGTATTTGCGACGGGACCCGTCGCAAATACTCTTTTAAAAACAAATAAAAAACTATTAATAATACTAGTATTTGCGACGGGCATAGTATCCCGTCGCAAATACTATAAAAAAAATAAATAAAATAAATTATTAATAAATTATTTTAATTAATATAATAATAGAATTATAATTTACAAATGAAAATAATAAATTATTTTAATTACTATAATAATAGTAGAATTATAATTCAAAAATAAAAATAATAGAATATTAATAAATAATTTAATTAATATAATAATATTATAATTATAATTCATAAATAAAAAAAATATTAATAAGTTATTTTAATTAATATAAAAATAATAGAATTATTTTACATTCAAATATTAAAATAATTCAAGTATTACAAAAAAATAATTAAATTTTAATATTATAAAATTTTAATATATATATAAAATTTTATTATATAAATAAAATTTTAATATATATATAAAATTTAATATTATAAAATATAAATATTATTATTATTCATATTAATATTTTTATTTAAAAATATAATATTATTAATATTTTATAATGAGACAGAAACTACGAATAGAAAAAAAAATATTTTGATTTCACAAATTTTATAACAGAAATACAAACTCTAATCTGTAGGAGGGGGGGGGGAGGGGGAGGAGGTGGGGGATCTGCAGATGGTGGTGGAGGAAACTCCATCCCTAAAGCATGAGTGAGTCGGCGCATGTACTCCATCTGCTCCTGATGCTGCTGCTGCCACCGACTCGTCTGCTCCTCGTACAGCTACTGCTGGCGTCGACGCTCCTCCTCATGCTGCTGACGCATCTGCTCCTGCTCCTGTCGGAGACTCTCTATCTGTGCAGTTTGAGATCGCAACTGCTCCTCATACTGTGTAGAAGAAGATGCACGAGCTCCTCTCGAGCTGGACGCCGACATCGCAGCACTGCCATAATAATCTCCGGGAGTCAGTCGAGAGCCGATACCAACTACCCGGCCCTTCTCAAAGGCATACTGGGTGGCCTGCATCCATGCCGCCTCATCAAACTGACGGGCAGTGGTCTGATCTGATGCCTCGGCCTGACTCTCAGGTCGGGCCTGTGCCGCTGCAGCCTCATATGACTCCTATAGTTGCAATTTAAAATTAAAATTGTGAATATATTATATGCAGTTAATTTTTAAACTTGAAAACAAATAATACTGACCACGATGTGATGCTGACGATCACCTCTGAGCTCCCCAGTAGCAGGATCACTATACATCCTCCGATATACGTCGTACTCTGTAATATCGGGGTGCTCGACAGCCTATAAGAATAAAAAATAAACTGTTAATATTTATAGTTATATAAAATATTTATAAATAATGTACGTACCAGATGATGTCTATGAGTACTGAAAGAACGACTCCCAGCTCGATGAGTCACCTCCTGCCTCCCCCGATTCTGCCTCCCCACCGATGATCTCCTCTGAAAGGCACCACTCAACAAGTGCGCACATAATCCATCCCATACATGGGATGAAATGTACTCTGGTCGGTGTGCTCTACATGACTCATCAAAATCTGACACTCCTGCTTTCTTCATCACAGCTTTTCTTAAATTGTGCAAAAACTGACGAAGGCGATCACGCATGGCCACCTCCCATGCCTCGTGGATGGCGTCACGCATGGTATCCTCGATCGGATACCATAAACCCTACAAATAAATCAAAATATCAAGTTAGAAATGAAATAATTTTCAAAATAAAAATTATTTATTTACGTACGTACCAACCAATGGCCGAACATGGCCTGCTGCACATCAATGGGAATCTGCTCCCATGTGGTCCACGGCTGAGAGAAATAGTTGCGCAAAATAGCGCTGCCCTGTCCGACTGCTATATGCGAAAAACTGAAAAAATAATAAACATTTATTATGTGAATAGATTAATGAAATCTTAGTCAAATTCACAGGTTATTACACAGGTTATCACACCTCCGGGTGCGCGGATCAAACCCAAGACGTGGACGTCGCTCGGGGACGGGGTCAGGAATCATCAATCGTGCAAGACCGCGCCCCCTCCGCATACTCCCTGGAGCGCCTGCAGGCTGAGGGTCATCTGCCAGCAACTCATCCGCATCGAAAGGCAGGTCAGCCTCCGCCAACTCACGAAATGTGGCCTCGTCCATCTGAAACAGAAAATGTTAATATTAGCAAATAATTGATAATTACTATTATATATACATATATATATATTATGATTGTATATAAATACCATGGAATTCTATAAGTGTTCATCTTCATCATCATCTTCATATATGTCAATGTCATCTTCATATTCCTCCTCAACATCATCGATATCCATTCGAGTTGCAGTTGCTTCATCTCTTACCATTTCAAATTCATGTGTGACATCATTAACATCATCGTCATCACCGACTCTTAAATGTGGGGTGTCGTCATTGATACTCATATCTCTTTGTAAAAAAGATTGATTTTGAGTACTCTCTTGAAAAACTTCAATTATTTGCACATCAGTGAAAGCACATTCACTTTGACTAAACTGATTGTCTCGAATTTTGATTTTTATTACACTCCACCAATCAGTCAAGTCTCTTGATGTTGCACAGTACTTTGCATAATAAACTTGATATGCCTGTTGAGCCAATAAGAATGGTTCATTTACTGTGAGAACACTTTTACATTTAATATCGATGATTCCATGAGTCGGATGAACACGCACGCCTCTCTCTGTATCCAACCACCGATATTTGAACATGGTTATGTAATGTTGTCCAAGATAACAGAGTTCAATGATTTCATCAAGTATGCCATAAAAGTCAACTTCATTTTCTCGATGATGAGATCCTCTCAAGCTAACTCCACTGTTCATTGTTTTTTTCGATTCCCCATATGCATGTGTGTGGAATCGAAATCCATTCACCACATATGCATTATAAGTTTTAACAAGTTTGGAAGGTGGGTTACTCAATACACACAGTCGTTTGTCAATTTTATCAGCATGTCGAGACACCTGAAGATTTGTGAAATAATTATCAATATAGTAAACTATACATTGAATGAGTTTCTAAATGATAAAGAATTTATGTTACCAGTTTTTGAAACCACTGAGAGAAATTTTTCAGTCGACGTTCTTCGAGAGCAGCTGCTGTAATTTGTGGAATTTGTTTCTTGATATGATTATCATACAACCTATAAAAACTAAAGTTATTTACTGTAACATAAATGATAGAATAAGTGATATAAACACTTACAGTACAACTGATGTCATCTCTTCACAGTTGAGCAGAACATACATATGAGCTCTATGATGTTCATCATCTGAAAGCCAGCGTTCAGAAACTCCACCAAAACCAAGCTCTGACTGGTTGAAAACAGATAATTGATTGTCGATTTCATCAATATTCCTCTCATTCCGTCCCATTCGGTTGTGTTTTGAAGGATACTCAGATTCAAAATAATGGGAGCAGAAAAAAGATATTTCCTCTTGCAAATAAGCTTCTGCAATAGATCCTTCAACAGATGCTTTGTTGCGTACTTTTCTTTTCAATTTTTGCATGCATCTTTCAAATGGGTACATCCATCGAAACTGTACCGGACCTCCACATTTGGCTTCATATGGCAAATGTAACATCAAATGTTCCATTGAGTCGAAGAAAGACGGCGGAAATATTTTTTCCAGTTTACATATAATTACAACAACATCTTTTTCAAGTTTGCCTAGAGCATCATAATCTGCCGTAGCCGCACAAATTTCCCGAAAAAAATGAGACATGTCTGTTATGGAATCCCAAATCACAGAATTCAACAGACCTCTTAATCCAATGGGTAGAAGTCTCTCCATTATAACATGACAATCATGACTTTTCAATCCAGTAATATGACCATTCTTTACACATCTACCCAAATTGGAAGCACAGCCATCTGGAAGTCTCAAATCTGCAATCCACTGACAAAATAATAAACGGTTTTCTTTAGACAGTGTATAAGCTACTTTTGGTTTCAGTAACCTTTCTGTTCTGACATTCTCAAATAGTTCCAATTCTGGACGCCTGCAAATTTGGGCAAGATCTAAACGTGCATTTATATTGTCTTTGCTCTTTCCTGGCGTATCCAAAACTGTATGAAACAAATTATCAAAACAGTTCTTCTCAATATGCATGACATCTAACATGTGTCGGACCAACAAATCAGACCAATATGGCAAATCCCAAAATATGCTACGTTTAATCCAATTGTGTTCTTTCCCAAAACCAGAAATTTTCTGTTGGTTTATTGTGGGACCAAAAGTGATGGGAGGTAATGAAAATACAACCGATTTTAACTCCGAACCTGATAGCATTTTTGGAGGTCCATCCCTTTCAGCTGTTCCTTTTCTGAAATGAGATCTGTTTCTGCGAAAAGGATGATCAGCTGGAAGAAATCTGCGATGACAGTCAAAATAACAAGGTTTCTTTCCATGAATGAGCATAAATGCTTTGTTCTCTCCCATACAGTAAGGACATGATTTCTGACCATGTGTACTCCAGCCAGATAACATCCCATAAGCCGGGAAGTCACTTATTGTCCACATCAATGCTGCTCTCAGTATGAAATTCTGTTTCGTTGCAACATCATATGTACTGACACCAGTACTCCACAATAAATTTAATTCATCAATCAATGGCTTCAAATAAACATCAATATTTTTCTTCGGATGTCCTGGAATTAGTAAAGTCAAAAAGATATATGGCTCCTTCATCAACATCCATGGAGGTAAATTATACGGAGTTAAAAAAACAGGCCAACATGAATATTGACTACCATAAGATCCAAACGGACAGAAACCATCAGTGGAAAGGCCCAGTCGAACATTTCTAGCTTCTAAAGCAAATGATGGATGCACTCTATCAAAATGTTTCCATGAATCACCATCGGCTGGATGATTCAAGCTTTTATCGGTTGAAATATTCTCTTTATGCCATGACATCATTGTCGCTGTATTCTTAGACATGAATAAACGCTGAAGTCTGGATGTAAGCGGAAAATATCTCAACTGTTTTACAGGAATCAAACCAGACTTCCCGTGTTGTCCTTCTTTATATCTCAGTTGCCCACATGTGGGACAACTATCCAACGACTCATTTTCCCCTGAATATAAAATGCAGTCATTTGAACATGCATGAATCTTCTGACAAGTAAGTCCCAAATTTCGAACCAACCTCTTACTTTCATAGTAATTTGCAGGTAAAACATTTCCTTCGGGTAACAGTGTTTTCAGCAATGAAAATATCTGGTCAAAACATGTGTTTGACATTCCGTTATCTGATTTGATAGCCATAAATTTTGCAACTGCTACTAATTTTCTCATCTTGCAGCCAGGATATAATGCATCCTCAGCAGACTTCAACAACTCATAAAATTCAGACGGTCCCAACTCAGGATTTGAAGCTATATCAGCCGGAGTTTCTGTATGTTGAACAGATGAACCTGCAACATCATGTACTAAATCTTGAAACCGGGATGGATCTGGAATCAAGTTGGTATCACCTGCTCTGGAACTGCGTTCACCATGTTGATACCAAAAAACATAATCTGCTTGAAAACCAAAACGCAAGAGATGTTCCCCCACTTTGTCAAACGTGTCAAATGTTCTCAATGCACATTTTCTACAAGGGCATTTTATCTTTCCTTCTGAAACAAATTCTGAATTTGATGCCGCAAATGATAAAAAAATCTCCACACCCTCTATATATACTGGATTTAAACCAGAACCATTTGGATTTCTACGTTGATTTATCCATATGCGGTCATCTAATAATGACTGTTGACGACCTCGTTGTTCCATATTTTTCTATAAAATATAAAAGCATTACTGGTTTTGAATAATTTGTTAGAAAAAACACTCAAGCAAGGATTGAATATATTGAGAATAAAGCAAAACCTGTTACAAATATTGATAATTTTAATATTATATTGATTTTTTATTTTTTTTAATAATACTAATATAATTTTTTTTATAAATATTAATTATATAATAATAACATCATTACATTATTAGTATATTTTATTATTAATATTAAAATAATATAATTTTTTATATTATATACAATTCTCCTTTCATCTGTGTGTTTCACATTCTGTCTCCACATGTAATAAGGTAATTATTCCTAATTATTCCTAATTATTCCTAATTATTACAATCTATTACAATTTATTACTAATTGTTACTAATTATTACAATTTATTACTAATTATTACAATTTATTGCTAATTATTACTATTTATTACTAATTTAGCAATACTTATCAATACTTAGCAAAAGGAAAACTGCTTGAATAATGAAAGGAAATTTGGTAATCATCGTTGTGGAGATGATTATAAATTTTCCCTTCATTATCCAAGCAGATTTCGTTTACTAATTATTAGTAATAAAAAAAATATTATCAATATTTACGAAAAAACAATATTAATATTATTAAAATAATAAAAAAAATTAAAAAATATTAAAATTATCAATATTCATAACAGACTTTGTTCTATTATTAACATGTTCAAATCTTAAAGGGTCGCCAATTGTCAGGTCATGCGCAATAAAAAGTTTGTGTCAGCCATGTCTAATGTAAACTCTATAATTGTCCTTGCATGGTTGATCACTTCGCAAGTAATGTTGCAATCAGACAAACCAAGTCATTCCCTTCTTATCTATAAGAATTATCTCACATGAACCTTTACATAGATCATTCTTCCTTAAAAATTTGAGGGGATATCATTATTTTTCCCTTAAATTTTCAAGGAAGAATGGTCTATGTAAAGGTTCATGTGAGATGATTCTTATAGATAAGAAGGGAATGACTTGGTTTGTCTGATTGCAACATTACTTTTGAGGTGATCGACCATGCAAGGACAATTATAGAGTTTACATTGGACATGGCTGACACAAACTTTTTATTGCGCATGACCTGACAATTAGCGACCCTTTAAGATTTGAACATGTTAAGAATAGAGCAAAATCTGTTGTGAATATTGATAATTTTAATATTTTATAAATTTTTATTATTTTAATAATATTAATATTTTTTTCATAAATATTGATAATATAATTTTTTTTGCTAAGTATTCTTGAGTATTCCTGAGTATTCCTGAGTATTCGTGATTATTCGTGAGTATTCGTGAGTATTCATGAGTATTCGTGAGTATTCGTGAGTATTCGTGAGTATTCCTAATTATTACTAATTATTCCTAATTATTCCTAATTATTCCTAATTATTTGCAATTATTGGTAATTATTGGCAATTATTGGTCATTATTACTAATTATTACAAATTATTGGTAATTATTACTAATTATTGGTAATTATTACTAATTATTCCTAATTATTACTAATTATTCCTAATTATTACTAATTATTCCTAATTATTACTAATTATTACTAATTATTACTAATTATTCCTAATTATTACAAATTATTGGTAATTATTACAAATTATTACTAATTATTGCTAATTATTGGTAATTATTCCAAATTATTGGTAATTATTCCAAATTATAGGTAATTATTCCTAATTATAGGTAATTATTCCTAATTATTGGTAATTATTCCTAATTATTGCTAATTATTCCTAATTATTGCTAATTATTACTAATTATTGCTAATTATTGATAATTATTGGTAATTATTACTAATTATTGGTAATTATTGCTAATTATTGATAATTATTACTAATTATTCCTAATTATTACTAATTATTGATAATTATTGCTAATTATTCCTAATTATTACTAATTATTCCTAATTATTACTAATTATTCCTAATTATTACTAATTATTCCTAATTATTACTAATTATTCCTAATTATTACTAATTATTACTAATTATTCCTAATTATTTGCAATTATTTGCAATTATTGGTAATTATTACCAATTATTGGTAATTATTGGTAATTATTGGTAATTATTCCTAATTATTCCTAATTATTACTAATTATTACTAATTATTACTAATTATTCCTAATTATTCCTAATTATTCCTAATTATTCCTAATTATTTGCAATTATTCCTAATTATTTGCAATTATTGATAATTATTACTAATTATTGGCAATTATTGGTAATTATTGGTAATTATTACTAATTATTACTAATTATTACAAATTATTGGTAATTATTGGTAATTATTCCTAATTATTACTAATTATTACTAATTATTACTAATTATTCCTAATTATTACAAATTATTGGTAATTATTACAAATTATTACTAATTATTGTTAATTATTGGTAATTATTCCAAATTATTGGTAATTATTCCAAATTATTGGTAATTATTCCAAATTATTGGTAATTATTCCAAATTATAGGTAATTATTCCTAATTATTGGTAATTATTCCTAATTATTGCTAATTATTCCTAATTATTGCTAATTATTACTAATTATTGCTAATTATTACTAATTATTGCTAATTATTGCTAATTATTGGTAATTATTACTAATTATTGGTAATTATTACTAATTATTGATAATTATTACTAATTATTCCTAATTATTACTAATTATTCCTAATTATTACTAATTATTCCTAATTATTACTAATTATTCCTAATTATTACTAATTATTACTAATTATTCCTAATTATTCCTAATTATTCCTAATTATTTGCAATTATTGGTAATTATTGGCAATTATTGGCAATTATTACTAATTATTACTAATTATTGTTAATTATTGGTAATTATTCCAAATTATAGGTAATTATTACTATTTATTGTTAATTATTACTAATTATTACTATTTATTGTTAATTATTACTAATTATTACTAATTATTCCTAATTATTACTAATTATTGGTAATTATTACTAATTATTACTAATTATTACTAATTATTACTAATTATTGGTAATTATTACTAATTATTAATATTTATTCTTAATTATTAAAAATTATTAAAAATTATTCCTAATTACCATTAACTATGAACAATACTAATAATTTAAATTTATTAAGTAAGAAAACAATATAAACATAATTAAATTACAACTAATCAAAAATAATTGAAATTAATACAAAATTAAAAATAAATATTAAATTAAAATGAACATAAATACCTTGAAAATTGATGAGCTCTGATCGTTCTTCAAAACTTTAATAACAGCTCCGAAGAAAAAAATTAAACTGAACAAAAACTCAAATTTAGAAATAGAAATTTTAGAGCAGAAGAAGGTGGAGAATGAGAATGATTTGAGAAAAACGGATGGGGGTATTTATAGGTTAGATTATTAGCGACGGGCACCGTCGCAAATACCTTCGCCCGCATTTATTACGGTCAACCGGTAAATAGTTATTTGCGACGGGACCGTCGCAAATAACATACTATTTGCGACGGGAATACTTTCCCGTCGCAAATACCTTTTACCGCCGCCGGTTATTTGCGACGGGAATACTTTCCCGTCGCAAATACCTTTTACCGCCGCCGGTTATTTGCGACGGGGAAGCCTATCCCGTCGCAAATAGTTTTCCCGGGCTTTGGCGCCAAATCCGGGGAAAACTATTTGCGACGGGGAAGCCTATCCCGTCGCAAAAGACTACTTATTTGCGACGGGTAAAGACCCCCGTCGCAAATAAGTTTTTAACGGGACTATTTGCGACGGGATTTATTCCCGTCGCAAATAACCCGTCGCAAATACCCATTTTTCCCGTAGTGTATGGTAAGGCTTGTAGAATGTGATTGGTACGCAGGTGTTTCTTAGTACATATTTCCACCCAAAGACAGATGGGAAGTTGGAATGTACTATATAATTATTGGGGGATATACTACGGGCATGTTTCCTAGACTTTGGTGGGTCTTTGAAGAATCAACTAGAACTCATTAAGTTCTCCAATAAATACAGTTATAATAATACTATTCAGATGGTACTATATGAGTCTCTTTATGGTATGACATGCATATTACCTCTATATTGGATAGAGGCAGGCGAGTCAGAGATTTTGAGAGTGAGTCCCATACAAGAGACATCAGAGCAGGTCCAGTTGATCTGGAAACATATGGCTATGGATCAGAGTAGGAAGAATACATATGTTGATCAACATTATCAAACCCTTGAATTTACAATGGGTGATCATGTATTCCTTTATGTGTCACCTAGATTGGGTCACTGTTGGATTCATAGGTAGGAAAATTTGGAACCCAGATTCATCATAAATTTTAAGATTATGGAGAGAATCGTACCGGTGGCATACCTATTGGATCTTCTATAGAGATATAGTGTTGTAAAAAAAAATTCATGTTTCATAAATTCATAAATATTAACCCAACCCTTATCATGTGATCTATGTTGTTGATTTTGAGCTTGAGGTTGCTGCATCCTTTGAGGATCATTTGATTTTTGCTATGGATCACGGTAAAAAAGTGTTGTGTGGAATAACCCATGTCGATAGTCCAAGTGTTATGGAAGCATGGTCATGTTCAGTAGGAAACATGGGAGAGGGAAGAAAATATATGGGATCAGTGACCTAACCTTTTTAACTCAGAATATTAGAGATTATTGGGAGTACAGCTCAAGGATGATCTATTATAAGTTGGAGAGATTGTAAAGTTTCCACCTTTCTGTAGATTCCTCTTTCTCATTTTCATGTACTCTTTTACAATTTTTTTGAGTACATATTGGTTGGGTTTTACTTTGGGGTTATTTTGGGTTAAATTGGGTAGATTTGGAATCCTATGGGGTTGCGCATGGTTGGTGCATAGTTGGGAAACACCATGAAGTTTTCCCTAGGAAACCATGCACCCCATTTTGGTGGCACATGAGGTGGTGCGCGCTTGGCACACAGTTTGGCCAAATCATGTGACCTCTATCCCCAAATTGTACACCCTTCAACAGATGGAATTTTCATGGTTGGTTCATGTTTTATCAAATCATGTGCCAATTAGAAGAAATTGTGTTCCCCCTAAGTAGAGGTGCATGATTATGGCCCACGGTTTGGAAAACCGCATACCTTCACCTAAGAAACCATGGGGGCAGGTTTTAATCCTCTGAAAATTTTATAAAAATTTCTAAACCACTATTTTTGACCCCTAATAACCTCAGATTGGAACTAAACATTTTCCTTATGTTTTATAATCTCCTAGGAGGATTCAAAGGCTCTAAAAACCTTTTTCTTAATGAATTGAAGATCTATTTGAATGATATAATCCTTATTGGTTAGTGATTTATTCCCCATTAAGTTTTATCTCTATCTTATATCTCTTTCCTGATAAAGAGGGATGATTTTTTTTCCTCCAGTGGTGATGGTTTAGATCTAGGATTTAATGGATCTTGATCTTAGTAATTGTTCCTAGATCTTTGATGCTATTATGATTTTGATCGTTCTGCGTCAATTTGGGGATTTGGGCTTGGCAAACATTCTTCAATGACCATGAGTTGGGTGTTATAATTGTCAATTACCATAGTCTTGATTTTATTTGGGTGTATGTAATTGTGAAATTGAAATTTACACATTGGTAAAACACATTTTGAATTGAATTAATTAATTTATTAATTAATGGGATTATGAAATTGATGGAAACCCATGGGGTGTGCTCATATGAATGCAATGATGATTTATAAATTCTGAATGGTTGATAAATGAATTTATGAAATGGATTAAGAAATGATTTGTGGAAATGTTTGATAAAAGGGTTTTGAATGTGGAATCATGATATGTGAAATGTTTTTACTAATTTTTGGGATAGGGAATCCTACTTTAAATACCCATGGGGTTCCATACTTCCTCTCTACACTCCCATGATATATATTATTTCTTGTAACAACTAAGTTGTGGGATAGGGACTGCTGCTCCAAATACACATGGGGTTCCAGACTACCACTTTAGGTACCCATTATATAAATGTAAAATTTGAATTGAATGATTAATTAAAACTGGTGATAGAGTGAAATTTGATATCTCTTTAGTGGATGGTTCAGACTCTATAACAAGTTAAAGAAAGTATTGTTGATTTGGTGTTATTGAAAACCCAAGGATTTATGTGTTTAATTTAAGAATAATTTAATGTGAAAACAGTTTAGTTATACATTTGTAATTTATTTTTATACATGTGAATACACTGTTATAGAAGGGATATTGTTTTAGATTCCATTGGTGGTGACCTAATGAGTTGTACTCACACCCTACTCAGGCTACCTGATCGGTACCCAAATAGACTTCATGTTTTCAGGACAAGATAAGAGAAATAGTCCAATGTAAGATGTCTAAGTTGGGATTTGGGATGAGGATGGATGAGGGAACCATACATGATGTTGGGGCTTGCAGGGAGTTGTCAGTGTGTCTTTATTTTTGGGTTTTCATTTTACACTTGACACATATATGGAATGACATATCTACTACTTTTGGATATTTTTCTCCTATTTTTGGATTATCATGTGATGTTGGTCTCTTGATTATAGTATTATCCTAGTTATTTTTTATTATCATTTGGATATATTTTATTGATTTATGATATTGTGATACTTTCATAAAGAGGGTATAGTCTCCCCATGATATATATTAGACCCTTGCAGGTATTTGGTAGCCTTTGGAATATGAGGAGGTGCTCTTGAGGTCATGTAACCAACTGGCTTAGGGTACCCACATCTGTCACCTGGGTTAGGACGTTACACCTGTTGAGTGTTATGGATTTTTTTATTACTTTATATATGTATATATATATATATTCACATATATTAATTATGATATATCTTATGGGAATCAATTGTATTGATACATGAGGTCTTTTACTTACACCATAAATGTACTCTCCAGTAGATATGAAGCCCGTATTTTTTAAAAATCGATCAACACAGTGTTTAAATGATCAATGTGGGGTTTGAGGATTTCAATGTAGATGGGTGAACTTTTTTAGGTGAGGTTGATGACCTGGTTGGTGATACTATTTCTTTTTAATGATTGAACCACTGAGGTAAATTCATTATTATATGATTAATGTATGTTGAGAATGGGATTCATATTATCACAACATGTGTTATATTGATGTTATATTTAGAATTCCTTTATAATTATATATTATGTTTTGATGGATGATATATTTTATTTATTTATTAATATTTTATTATTATAATACTCACAGTATAGTCTCCCCATTAAGTTGGTTAGACCCTCATCACAACATAGTAACCTCTAGCATATGGGTAATAATGCCTTAGGTCATGTGGTGTCCCCAAGATCAATTAATGATCAAGTAAAATTGGTCAGGGAGTTATAATTATAATACTATATTAAAATAAATTATTTTTTAGTGGGGTTTTAGGTACCCAAATGTTATGTCATAAATTATTTTCAAAATAAAAAAATTTAAAATCAATATTTTATTCTCACCACTATAATATCTACTGATAATTTTAATTAGTAGGTATCTTTCATTTTAAAAACATTTTAAAAATATTATAGGAATCTATTTTTAGAAAATTATAATAAAATACAAGTGTAATATATTTTGTGATAAATAAGGATATACACACTATCCATTCCTTCAATACTTTAATTTTTTGGTAGGTTTGAATTAATCTATATGAACTAATAATAGATTTTTTTATGCTTATACATCATACACAAATTTTAGGTTAAATTTATATTAGTTTTTTTAAATGGTATGGATCAAAAAAAATAAAAACTTATATTTTCTTAGTATTTTAATAAATCCTTCCTAGAATGTTTTCTTATGGTCTTTGATATGTATTTTATTTATCATTTGTGTCATAGTAATAAATCATTTTTCATTACATTAAGACACTTGATGATATATTTTGATAAATATTATAAATTAAATATATAAACATTGGTGTGATAGTCAATGGTTAATATTAATACTCCATTTGAATTGGTAATGATTAATTTTATATTATTGAATTTCAGAGTGTCCTTTATCACAGAGTTGACTGAATCTAATAAAATTATACTTTGAGACCATATCATATAAAACACTTTGAATTAAATATTTTCCTTTGATAGAGAAATCAAAGGCTTATTGTCCATCATTGTAAGTTTTCTCTAAAATTTACTCTATTTCCTTTAACTTTTTTCAAGTGTTGATGGAATTTTCTCTATGCATATGTTGATAGATCCCAATATCTATTTAATATGTATTATTAACACTAGTAACAAGTTTTATATCATGTTAATAAAATAAATAAATATTTTGGAACCAAAATATATTATGTTATATATAGATTAATGAATTTTGTTTTTATTAATTCATCCTTTTTTAATCTATAATATTAGAGGTCTATTATTTCTTTAGATATAAAATATATTTTCATTCAAAGGTATTTTAAACTTTTCAATGAAAATTTGTTATATCAATATCCTTTAGGTTTTAGAGTGTTTGATAAATATATTTTGGTAGGTTTAAGACTATATTTCATATTTAGAACCATGTAATTTTGGAAAACATTATATCTAATAGATATGGTATTTTTTATTCCATTAATGGATTTGGATGGGCATTGAACTGAAAGAAATTTTCCTTGATTTTTTCTACCTTGTGAGATTTTTATAAGAAGATTATCTATACTTTCATTAATAGATTTAAGAAAGTACACATTATTGTGGATAATAATAGGTTTAAAGTTAAGGGGTCTTTATGATTTGTTATTGGTATGTTTTGATATTTTATCATTTTTCTTACCACATCGGTTTTTTCATGTTGACACGTCCATTTAATAAGTTCAATTCCAATCTAGTGGCCATAAAAATATTCACTAAATTTTTCTAAAGAGTTGGAATCAAATAATAATTAATATAAAAATGGGTACAAAAATTTATTAGTAATTTTATTACCTACTTTTAAAGAAGCATATTTCATTAATTACTGATATACTAGAGGTGAATCTTGGGATGTTACTAAAATCATCACTATTTAATTAATTATAAGATGATTAATCCACACTTACTTTAAATGGTTCATACACTTTTAAGAACCATATTTCCCATGAATTTCTTGAACATATTTTGTCCTTTTACTTTATCCTTAGACAAACAAGTTTTACTTGGAAAGGATTTTTGAACTCATATAAAATAAAATCAATTGATTATAACAAAATTTCCCCTCTTATAATACATGACATGTGGGATTTTTTATTTAGGACTTAAATTTATTGATCAACATCAGGTAAAATTAGGATCATTTTATTAATAGTCAAAAGAAAAATCTTCACACAACTAAATGTCACTCTTATTGGTAAGATTTATATTTTTAGTTTATATAACTGAAATATATTTATTAAATTTTTTAACATTATCAACATAATGATATGTGTTATATTTATATTTCATTAATGTGTATATGAATTCATTGATCATTATATTATTAATATTATTTGTATATTCAATTATGATAATCATATATTAGCACTCTCTTAGTAGGATCCCTATCACTATTTTAACAATTATATGATAAGTTATGTATATTTCCCTGGGGGTATATATAATACTTAATACACTCATAAGACTATGTTTTATTTGAGTCATTGGATCTTCTAGTAAGATTTTAGTGATCAGGTATTCAACATGATTTATTTCCCTCATGGTTTATAGATAACTGTTCATTATAAAGTAGGTTACATCTAGTATTTTAAAATTTCATGTGACATTTGACCTGATGATTTTCAAATATAGAGATTTCATGATATTTCAAAATGTTTGGTATTTTTAAAAGTTGAGTTAATATCATACATTGTAACTTATTTTTCCAAAGAATTGTTATGAATATTTATCATCTATCATGTAATCCTTTTCATCTATCATCTGTTATTTTAAATTTATGTTGGTGAGGAAAGTATTCATCAAAAAATATTTAGTATAAGTTTTTTTAGGAACATAATACTTTTATAGTTTTTCCTATTTATAGTGTCAATAAGTGTTTCATCTATCATTTGATAATTACTCAATAGTTTATTGTTGTTGGTAAACAAAATTAGAAATTATGTTTCACTGACGATGTCTCTATCCGTATGAAAAAATCAATATGGGTGAATATATGAATTAAATATTTAAATTTAAAAATTAAATGATAAATTAAGAGATTTTATAAAACATTTTTGAAGTATGGAACATCATGAAATCAATTTTCTAAAAAAACATATTTTTATAAAATAGTATTTTTTTTAGTGATAATAGTTTTCAAAGATAGAATATATTTGTAAAGAAGGTAGAATAATTATTTTATAAAGTTATAGGTAAGTAAAGTGTTAAATTTAAAATCTAAAAAATGATAATATATTATAAAGATAAAAAATTTGAATAACATTAAAAAATAATTTGATATTTCATAATTATAATGATAAAGGGTTTTAATATAGTAAATATTTACTACCCAATAAAAACCATAGTAAATTATTAGATACATAGGCTCATATTCATAGAAAATATTTTATTTTAGGTAAATTATCATGTTGGGTTATATCTCTAGGTTCATTCCATACATCACTAAGTACAAGTACTTCTCACATTACTATGGGTATAGTACATACCTTAGGACTTCTTGGATTATATTATTTATAAGTGTAAAAAATTATAAGTTGAAAATGTGAATGATTTTTTTATTAAAATTTGGATAAATTAAAAAAATATAAATTCTATTGAACATAAATAAAAAAATTTAACCAATAATAAATTAATTTTTTCTATAATGGCATAAAATTGAAAAAATATTTGAAGGCCTATTTCATTTACCTCATCAAATAAAATTAATATTTTATATCTTACATTTTAGGAAAATCACTCATCGACCATTTATATAGGATTTATAAAATTATAATTGAATTTTAGGTTCATTGAAAACTTACATTTTTTCTTTGAGAATTCATAATAAAAAAATACTATTTTTGAATAATGATATCAAAAGTTAATAAGGATCTTTTTTTACATTAGAATTATTCAATATAGTCATTAGGGACTCAAATAGTCTATATATTTCTTGATGAAATCTTCAAAATAATTTTTCATGCAAAAAAAATTATTTGGTCAAACATTGGAGTATTTTTTAGAGTTTTTTATCTTGTTATTATAATCTAATATTTGGATAGTCTAAGAAACAAAGTTTAAAAATTGATGTTTTATAACTAGTTAATAAACATGAAATGTTTATGTTCTTTGTTTAATGGATCTGTAAAGAGGTATACCATTTTAAAATTCTTCTTGAGTGAGTATTATGGTAAATTTATGTTATATTTCTAATATCTTAATTGTCATATCATATATAATTTAAATTTAAATTCTGATGTGTGGTACATGTTACCTCATGTAAATCCCATAATTAATGATTTTTAATTAAAATTACTTAATGAAACAATTTTTAAAATATGTATTGTGAGTATTATAATAATTTAATCTAGCATATTTAATTTATTAAATAACTCAATAAAAAATTCAGATGGTTTATAAGTTGATAATTTTTTATAAAATAAGGATGAAAGAGAGGATGTTGTAACTAATATTGTTAAAGAAGTTATTGAATTAAAATAATAAATTTTAAAATGCTATTTTCTTTATTTTTTATCATTTAGGCCCCATATAAATTTACATACTTTAGTTTGATGATCTTTTACAGACCATTTTAGCATTCAAAATTATAATTATTAATAAATTATTCTAAAATATTTATATAGTAAATTAAAAATTTTATCATAAATTGGCCTCCACGTTTCTTCCCCTAATGTTTTGGAAACTAGTAATATCATGATGAATTATTAAAGTTAATTATATTGATTAAAATTATTAAAATATATCAGTTTCAAATAATTTATATTACCACAAATAAGATCCCATAGAGAATAATTGACTATATCTTTCAAATGTAAGATTAGATTGAAAAACATTAAGAGTGATATTATTTTGGTTCAATGTTTTATTTATTGTTGAAAATTAAATTTTTTTAGTTTTTGATACCTATTAGACCGTATTTATATAAATATATAGTTATAAATATATTTTTTGAATTTTCATATTTCTTGTGGGGATGTGACTTCCATAGGATCGGCAAGATAAAAAAGAAAATAACATTTTATGTGGGATTACTAAACCAACTACATTAAAATTTATTTATCCAATGTAATTTAGTCTAGATTTTATGATATAATATTTTCATTCAATATTATTATTGTTTAATGAAATTAAATTACATTTATTTAAAAAATAAATAAAATGGGATAAGATTGTAGGATCTCATCTCCTCCATATTGGTCATTATAGTGTATCTAATAGTTTACACTTCAATAAAGACAACAGATAATGTGACATCACTAGTCCCCCATGAGTTCAATATCATTTTCATAGAGAATTAGAAATCTATATATGGTGAGAGATATATAGGTTATCAATTAAGATAGGTATTTTTTTATAATTTCATTATTAATTTCATTTAATTGAGAAAAAAAGAGTTGTTATCCATGATTCTTGGTCCAAGGAAAGGATAATTTATTTTTAACTAATCAATGAGGTAAATATATCTCATAAAACTGAAGAATATAATGTAAGGGGTTAATTATAATTATAATTTTTATTTTAATAAAATATTATAAATTTATGAATCATAATATTGTATTAGATTATATGATATGACATAAAAATTCCTTATTAGGATATGGTGTGTGATTCAATTAGTTTCCATGAAGAGTTTTTTATAAAACCTATTTCCTTCTAACCCTATTTACTAGGTTTCATAATTTCATTGGATAAATAATTAAATATATATTTTAAAATTTTTAATTTTATTTTATCATGGAATTAAGTGGTTAATATTCAGAATAGAGGGGGGCTTGTTGGATTTTTGTAGTCGCATCATGTGTCCTTCCCTTGGCACACAAATTTTTATAAACTAGGTCCTCATTGTTTCATTTTACTATTAAAACTACTCTACACCCATCTTGGATCACCTAAAAACTGGTGGTGAAAGAATAATTTGTGATCACTAAAAGAAGTCATGAAATGGGGTTATGCAATATGGGTGACCATTTTACAATAGATTTTGGAAGTCATGGTAGGTTTTTTATAGATACCCCTTCCATAACCACCAATATCAGTCATTATAAATTAGTGATCTCTAAAATAAATCACCATGTGTATTTTTAAATTTTTAATTACTTTTATAGGTAGCCTCCTTTGATTTTTTCTTTTAAATTACCACAAGTTTATTTATTTATCTATTATTCGTATAGAATTTATATTAAACATATTAATATATTATTTTAAACTATAAAATTTTAATAATTACATAATCATTATACGATAAAACAACACATATATCAATCTATACAATTAATTACAATCAATAATATAATCTCATAATGTGTCATAAGTCATGAAAATACATAAAAAACAACTTCCCCCAACACTAATTCATACATATAAACAAACACATCCCCCTACCACACGCATTTGAGTCACCACATCAATAAAATGTCCATGAAAGTAAAAAAAATAATCATGTAAATTTTTATTAAAGGAAACAGAAAGGTACAAGACAGACCACAACAAGCCACTACAAGCCAAGGGTACACGTGGCCTAAGGAGTCCTAAAATGGTGGAGTCTGAGGGCATCCCCTCTAACCAGATTGAACCCCTCAGGCTTCAAGTGATTCAAATTATGTAATAATATAGTATCACAACCATGGAAATCAATTGAGACATGGTGGTTCACAAATTTATTTCCCTCCTGCCAAGTGTGGACCACTTTGATGTTGTTGTTAAGAATGCCTAGGTATTTCTTTATGGTATAGGATATCAACCAAGGGTTAGATCCAATTCCATGAAAATCATTGTGTGGGATTATAGAGTCAGTCTCTTCTTTTTAGATGTCAATCCTCCCATGGTGACACAAACTTATGCTAGTGATTCTCATCATAGCCTCCACCTAAAGAGAGGATAATTGACCTAGATGGGATGTAAACACCAAGATGACCGAACCTCAAGAATCACGGATGACCCCTCCTCTACGAAAGACCCCCAAATTGCAATACCCATCAGTGTTGAATTTTAGGCCCATGGAAGGGGGATTCCAACAAACCCAATTTCTAATTAAGTTAATTCTACCAGGATAGATGACATGGGTACTCTCTTGAATTTGTTGAAGGGTGGGAGCCTCATGCTAGTTGTTGATGAGTTTGACCATGTTGAGCAATAATTGCTTTGTTCTTATGATGATGGATCTTCCCAAGGTTTGGAATCCATCACATCTCTCTTTTTTCCTTTACTTCTATATACACCAGAATCCAACATTCAATAACATGGTTCAATTCATTTTCTTGAGACCCTTGTCTCCCGAGCCGTGATACAATTGATCTAGGAAAGGCTGGTCAGCCATGTTAGGAGTATAGAAATAATTGAACTCACTAAATAAATTCCACACATCAAAAACCCAATCACCCTTAAAGAAGATATGACCAGTGCTCTCCTCTCAGTTATTTTTGAAGTAGGTACATCTACAGACAGTGTTGATACGATAGTGTTTAATGTTCTCATCCATGGGTACAACCTTGTTACTTATCCTCCTGGTGATGAATTTTTATTTGTTTGTGATGATTTTGGTCCATATAACTTCATTCCATCCATCCACATGTTCCTATAAATTCAAAGTCTGATGAAAATACCATGTGGGGAAGGACCCCGAGGAAAAAAGAGTGAAAACACACTTATCAGGTTCTGAGTTCAATTCAATAAGGTTAAATATATCATGTTGATCTCTATCCAAGACTACCTTTATGATAGGCAGGTGTAAACTATCCTCCCTGAATGATATAGCGGTGGATGGGAATCCTAAAAAACCTATAATATCCCCGATCTAGTTCTGGTTTCAAAATGAGATATCCCCTTTCCCTACTATCCAACGGGTGTGAGGTTGAAGAGCTATGATGGGGGAATCACAGACTATAGAAGAGATGAATGACCATCAAATAAATCTAGATTAATGGAGATATTTTTGTGCATGGTTATCCCCCATATATTACACTATTATATAACTTCCCATGCCTAAT
This sequence comes from Viscum album, assembly GCA_963277665.1. Lineage (NCBI taxonomy): Eukaryota > Viridiplantae > Streptophyta > Magnoliopsida > Santalales > Viscaceae > Viscum > Viscum album. The sequence continues at coordinate 1,235,986,326 of OY728157.1, read as the reverse complement.
TTTCATGCATGAAAATGAGGGTGTCTTCAAGACTACGAACGTTGATTCCAACTTCCTTAACGGGCCTTTCCATCTTGCTCTAGGATACCCAGTGTCATTTATGTTCTGATAGAGGGTCTTAGATTAAACAGGCTAGGATCTTGTAAATGTTATTGATGATACCTTTCAAGAATTTGATAAATGAGAGGTCATAGATTGGAGTATCCAAGAGGACACTATTAACCAATGTTATCCAACCCCCAAATTATAGGTATCTATTTTTCCAGTTGAAGACCTGATCCATTATTTTTCTAATGAGGGAATCAAAGTATTGAATGCGAAGACTACCTAAAGAGATAGGGGCACCCAGATATTCCATAGGAAAATCCCCTATTTTCAGGTCAAGGTTTTGGTGAACAGAAGAGATCTTACTGGAAACACATCTATTAGAAATGTAAAAGTTTATCTTGGTCTTATTGATAACCTAGCTGATCCAGTGGTAGTACTCCTCCAACACCTTGTTTATGCCTTTTATCTACTTTTTAATGGAATTCATAAATATGGTAGTGTCATCCGCAAAAAATTAAGTGGGATGTATATTGAGATCTCATTCTTATATGATAAGGAATAATCTCTCCAATACTTATGATTCTATGAATGAGGTGGATAAGGACATCCTGGGTGAGGATAAATATGCTCAGAGATATTGGGTCACCTTGTCTTAGACCGTAGGTTTCCTTAAATAAACAATAGGTCTTCTCCGTGAATGTAACCTCCATCAATGAGAATCTAAAACACTTAAAAATGAGATCAATATTCCAGGAGGAGATACATATGCCTTCTAGCACCTTATTGATGAAACTCCACTCAAATCGGTCATATTCTTTGTTCATATCCAACTTGAAATTCATGTTTGATTCATGTGTCTTGAATTTTATGTCTCTAATCATCTCTTGTTCCAATGAAATATCCCCTTGAATTGAACAACCCTTTACAAATATGTTTTTTTTTCATAGATACCCATCGAGGGAGGTGGATTGATAACTTGAAGTTGATGATGCTGGAAAACAAATTTAGGGGAAGTTACACATGATCACTGGTCTATAATGTAGAATAGAGAAAGGATTCCTAGTTTTGTGGAGAATCATAGTGGTAGTGGTGCTGGCAACATACAGTAAGTTTCATCCTCGAAAGAAATCTTGGATAGTCACACCCAAATCATCTTTCACTATATCCTAAGAGTTCCTATATAATGAGCCAGATAATCCATCTAGTCTCAACAAACTTTCTTGGTTAACGTTCAACATAGAATCAATTATATCTTTCTCTTCAAGTATAAAACCTATCCCTTAATTGTGCTGATTAGAAAATAGTTTTGGAACCACATCAATGAGCCCTGAATTCCTCCATGAATAGCCATTTGGCATGCATGTGTTAGGACCAGCAAGTAGATTAACAATATGAGTTTGAATTAGGAAATGAATATATAGATTTATATAGAGTAATATAATGTAAAATATAATTAATGAAATAAAAAACATAATGTGGTTATCATAAACCATTTTTACCATAGGAGTTCATGGTATAAAATTTATCATTATACAACTAAAAATTTACAATTCCTATTATTTTTATTCCATAAAAGAATAAATATTGTTCATATTTATTATCTCTTTATAAGGAGTGATAATATTTAAATTAAACCTCAAACATACATGAAATTCCTCCATTTTAATTTAGTTACACAACCACTAAACCAAACATCACCAACGTAGTCCATCTCCATCATTATGGACCTTATTAATCGAGAGAGTGAAAAAAATAGGATTAGAAAAAATATAGTTGATATATAAGTGTATTAAAAAAATTATAATCACATTAATCATTACTGAATTCTTAGAATGGAGTATTAAGAAATAAAAAATATATATTTAGAACTGAAAGTTTATCTACTCTTTATCTCCTTCAAACAAAATCTTAAAATTATATCTCTATGACCATGGAGGTCGAGTACCACCAAAACATAAGATATGAAGAAACAACAAAACATTATTAATAGAGAATAAAGACAAATTGTTTATATAGTGAGAAGAAAAATAATTTCCTAACCTTCAGTCCCAAAGAACAAGAATCGTGCCTCTCAAATCATTCCTTTTAGTGGAATCAAAATAACATTTAAGTTAAAACAAAAAATATTTATAATTTGATTAATAAACACCTTAGATAAATATTATATAAGTTTTAGTACACCCTAATCTTGATGTAATTAAATTATAGTTACTCTAAACTTATACTCCAAACAGATTCTACCCTTAAATTTGATTCCATGTCTCTTGAACCTAGATAAATTTCAGTCTTGATTCGGTCTCTAGAATAGAATAATCAGTCCTAAAAATCACACCTTAAATCAATTATTTTTACTATAGATCATCCAATACACTATTTTTTACCATTAATTGGTTCATCTTGAAATTTTTTTCCAGCATTGGTTTGAATTGAAACCCAAGACTTCAATTTCAAGAGTTCTTGGAAGATAATATATGACACAGATTTAATATAAAACCTTATAAAAAATGATTTTTTATTTTTTCACTCACAGTCTTGAATAATTATTCTAATGAAATTATCATTTATATAAAAAATTTATTATGGTGTACTAATTATAAATATCATACATAAATACCATCGATTTTGGTTTATTCATATGTATATTTTTTGAGAACTGGTTTATTCATACATAACTCCATATACCATTAATTTAATAATATAAAATCCAAAGGTTGTTCTTACGTAACTCCTTTTCAATAAAATTATTCATAAATAGATACTTTCCCCATGATTAACTCTTACACAAGACCAATTTTTCTCTTATTTGTATTCATTTTTTATGATAATATATTAGGTGGAATTAGAAATCATTCAATCACCACTATGGACTATTTAATCATATATATCCAAGTATATTACTCTTATGTGGATAGACTAATTCCACTATTAATCATAAATGCACTAAAAAAAATTCAACTAATATTACAACACATTGATTAATTAATCTTCATACTAAAATAATTTCAAATGAAAATTTTGAACAATAAAATATTAAAATTATGGTTTAATTAAATTTTTTCCTAAAAACATAACAATCAATAAAAATGTACTTAACCTAGGATAATAATATAAAATTTGGGATAATTTTTAGTGAAATTAAATGAAAATAAACTATGAGACCACCTAACATCAATCTCCATCACCTAGCTTTTTCACTTATGATAAATATATATATCAAACCCATATTAAAAATTCATAAATCAAGAGTATTACTGAGAAAATAATTCAAAATTATAATACCATCATGCCTCATACTTTGTTCATCCCTTTTTTTAATTTAATCATCTAATTTAATTTCAATCATTTTATTCACCCATTAATACTCACACATACATTACAAGATTGAAATTATCTCGTTTTCAAAGGATTAATTTTTTAAAAATATTTTATAATATTTAAATCATGATAATAGTACGTAATATTGATATATTTATCAATTGAGAATAGATATTACAAATCAAAAATATGTCCAAAGGTATATCATGGATTTAAAATATTGGTAGTTCATTATTAAAAATTCAATATCTTGAAATATAATTTTTACTCTTTTTTAAAATAAAAAATATGAATAGATCCAAATTATTATGGATTCTCCTCAAACAACCAGCTTATATATCTAACATCCCATAGTTTTTCTTTTTTTAATTCAATCTCACACAATAATCTTTTTAAAAAAAATCACTCCTCTTTAAGTTGGTTTCTTCATTTATTTTTCATTTTTATAAATTTAGGGAATAAATAATTTAAATTAATGTTTTGAAATAAACTACCCATTTTGTATATAATCATTGAAAAAATCACTCCTTCTAAATCTCTTCTTCCAATGGACCATGAAAAATGAAATTCTAACCCAAAGATTTCTTTCACTATATACATATCATCTAACTCAATTTCATCATAAAATATCAATTATATAAGGGTATTTATGGCCTCTAAGGCTTCAATGAAAGATCAAATATAATGTGGGAAGAAAAGGCATACAAAAAATTGATCATTTATTATAAGAAGATCCTTTATCATGTTATCACCTTTAATCTGCTAGAGTCTTGGAAAATAATTAAAACATGATATAGATTGTAAAATATGTATCAAGATCCTTTGAGAATTATAGAATTGTATGAAAATAAAAAAAATGGTTTTGAAACCACTCAAGAATGTGATTTTGATATTGGATAGTGATCATACCAATGGTTTCACGATTGATTTCACATACACTACATGTTAAAATAATAAGTTGTGGAATGATTTAATATTAGTAATCACATTAATTTCCATTAAAAATAAAAAAAATATTATCACAATTAAAAATCTATGTATGGAAGTGATATAAGTTTTATCTCAATATATATAAAAATATTAAAAATACCATCAAAATTATTAAAAATGAAAAAAAAAAACTATTTTAACAAATAGGCTATAACTACCCCCACACCAACCTCGACATTATACTCAATGTTTGACATAATTTTCATTTCATTTAATCGCTTTTCAAGAAAATGGAAAATTAATAAGAATAATGGAGAGATAAAACCTTAGTTTTTATTCTGTAAAGATGAATAGTAGATTCATTTGGTCTTATTTATGGTGCAATGCAGTTTCCCCTATTCATCTTACCTTCAAAAAAACAAGAAAAATATTTTTATACTAAAAAATAATAAATAAAAATATCACGAATTATTGTTTTCAGAATGGATAGAAGTGATAATGGGTCATCATTAGTGTGTCCCACATCTGTAGTCATTAATTATCTATGAATAAAATAAATAAAAAAGCTATTATATTTGAAGATAAATAAAATAAATAATATAATAAAAAATAAATTAATAAAATCATTGGGTAATCCCCTAAGAGGCGTTGTTTTTGGGTTCTATATATCTATATAGTCCTAATGGTTTATCCCCAATCTTCGGTTGTGTAGGTTTTCTTTATTAAAAACTATAAAAAAATTTATTTCCAATATTTTTACATAAGTATAGGATTTAAATAGCCCTTTGTATAAAGTGATTTATTTACCCTCTTTATTATTATTATGCATCATTACTATTGGTGGTGGGAGGATTATATAGGTGTGATCCACCTATTCTTATTTTTTAGGATCTTTGTCCAATATAAGTGAAAATATAACTTTAAGATGATATTTTTATTTTAGCTTGGTATGAAAAATTAATTCTTCATTGAAAAAAAGATCTATATTATCATCCTTTTGTAAACTTTTGCAATATCTCATCTCCTCATCCTTTAATTAAACATTATCCAATTCATTTTTTTCTTAAACCCCTTCATCATCCATGATATTAAACAAATATAGTGATTTTTCAATTTCATTATAGGAGATATTGAAGTTGGAATCAATTTTAGTAAAACATATATCAAAACAACTCAAAATAAATTTATCTCTCTTAAACTCTTCAATGGTATATTATTCTTATTTAAATAAATCATTTGGAAATATTTCTCACTGGATATAGGTAGTGGAAATAGTTAATTTTCCTCAAAAAAAATTACCCTTGGTATAGTCACATCTTCAATATGTGGAGTGGAAAATGAATCATCTAGATCAATACTAGATGAACAATTGAAGTTATTTTTCAATTATGTTTGAGAAAAAATTAAAAAATGAATTAGATATTAAATTATCACCTTGTATTACATATTCTTTCAACTATTTTTCTCTACATAGTTCATCTGATTGGTGTATGGTTATAAGATTAGTGGGAAGTGAATCATGTATATTATCTTGAAAGTACAATACTCTTTCAATGGTCTCTTCTTCTTCTATAAATTCCAATGCAAGTAAAATTGATTAATTGAAACTATATAAATAATAAAATAAAAAAATTTCTCTATAAATAAAATTAAATGGAAAGGAATTCATAATTTCACTATTTTCCCAATTTTCAATAACTTGAACTTATTTTTTCATGTGGATATCACTAGGAATGATATTTTTGTTAATTAAAAGTATCTCAATCTCCTTAATTTTTTCTTTAAAACTATCTAAATCATGTGTTTATTCCTCCATGGATAAGTGTGTTTATTTTTCATCATTTGGAGCATCATATAACATGTTAGATTAAACAAAATCATCCCAATACTCTTCTAAGTCACTTTGAACTCCCAAAATTATATTAGATCAAATATATTCCTTAAATTCCTCCCTTTTAAAATCAAATGTCTTATTCCATATAGGATTCTCATTTTTTATTTCAAAATTTAAAATTTATTTTCTATATTCTATAGGAGACCATAATTCCTCTTCTTTTCCATTGGTTATTCAACTCCTAGAGACCAGTAGCTAATTGCGACATTATTTCATGTAATGCTTCCATGTCAAATACTATTGTTCGAATACATGCCTTATCGAGGATTGATTCATATTTTGGTCTCTAGAATATGTGAGGATTAATCTAATTAATAAGTTTCTATGGTTTTTTTAATGTTGGGACAACTAATTATAGCTTGAGTCTTCATCCCAACCCATACTATTCTCTAAATGGTGATATCATCACTACCAAAATTTATTTACTCTAGAAAAAGAAACCTATACTAATAATTCCATTGGACTAGATTATGGGTTAACATATTGATTATTTGACACTTTATTAACCATATATTTTATTTTATCCAATTTATATTTCAATTTTTAAGTCATCATTAATCACAATGATTGTTATATTTTGTTTTTTTATAACATTTTTCTATATTGTATTTTTTTTACTTTCTAACAATATTAAAAATATCAAATGAATATATAGAGCCTCCCAAGAAATGGAACCAATTTTATTATATGAACTTTTCATAAGTCCCACCTGAAAAAAATATATTTTCTAAGAAATTCACTATAGTGGACATACCATAGGTTTGATCTCAAAGAGACCACTAAAAAACACTACTTTCATATTTCACTTGTTTATTTACTAAAAGGATACTAAAATGCCATAATAATAGGGGTTTTAATAAATAAATTCATATATATATGTATATAAATGAATATATTATAGAACATAATAAATGATATACAAAAAAATGAGGTTGGATAGAATGTTGCTTTCCTCTGGAGTTCATAGGAAGAAAACATATCATGATTCAACTAAAAGTTCCCCATTAATAATTTGTCATTAAATGAAATTATAAAAACCATCTTTCTTTCATCTATTTTACTTATGTAGTGATAATACTACACTAAAATCATATACACGTAGGAAAATTATCCTTTTAATTTATTTAATCAACTATTTCACCAAACATTTTGAACACAAAACATCTCTATTATATAATGGGTTTTACTAAAAACAAAAGGAGAAAACATTAACAATAATAAAAGAAATTTTGTTGGCATATAAGAAAAGGAAACTATACATTCTAATCACTTTAACCATATCTAAATTTTTAGAATAAAATAAAAATAAACAATAAAATATATTTAGAACTCAAGGTTTTCTTACTATTTATCTTTTTCAAATATACAAAATAAATTATCTCTCTATAACCATAGAGATCAAGATCACACCAAAATACAATAGAAAAAAATAAAAACACTTTAATATTTAAAAATAAATATATAATGATAATAGATAGATAAAATAATGAATGACCTAACATTTGGTCCAATAGAATTGAAATTGAGGCTCCTAAATATTCTTATAGAGTAGAAATGACCTAACACTTAAGTGTAGACACAAAAAAAAATTGAATTTGAATAAATAACACATCTGGACCCCCATAAAAGTAGTTCCAGTAAATATATATATTGATGTAGTTAATTATAGTCACTCTAACATCATCCTCTATTTAGAATCACTCATGTTATTTGATTACATATTAGCTGAAATTATACACACTCTAGTCTTGATTCAATCTCCAAAAAAGATTTATAAGACCTCAACCTCACACCATAAATATATCAATTTATTCCAACCTATTTAATCCACCATTTTTTGGCATTCATCATACCATTATGCCAATTTATTCTAGCCTTAGACTCAATTGAAACCCAAATATAAATATTGTGAGTATTTAGAAGGTCATAATTAATACATATCATATATAAATCTATGAGGAATCCCATTGGATGTTATATTTTTTCTCAAAATATCTCATCCAATTATTCTCACTCAAGTACTGATTCCATGAGAAATTTAATACACTGCACTAATTATGAATATTTTCTATGAAAAACTTTAATAGTGGTTTATTATTACATATATTTTTTCATAAATGGTTTATTCATACATAAATAATTTTTCCTATAATTTAATTATACACAAGAACAAGGTTATTCTTACATAGATCCATTTTAAATAGATTATTCTTATATAGTTATATTCCCTGTTAGTTACTCTTATGCCAGACCAATTTTACTCTGACACGACTTCATATTTTCTAATAATATCTTATATGGATAGAGAAATCCTTTAATTTCCAATGAATAGTATTTAATCATGCATGGTTATGATGATTACTCTTTTATACATATAATAATTCATTAGTTAATTTTTTGTTAGCTGGGTAATTCCTTGGTTAATATTATTCCACAAAGAAAATTTCACCTTTATAATAAAAGGATTAAAAATCAAAAAAAATACATTAAAATAATAAAATTATGGATAAATTCACTTTGTTTCATTAAAATATAAAAAAAATAAAATTTATTTAACCCATGATAATAAAATAAAATGAGTCATATTTTCTAATGAAATGTGATAAAATAAACCTTAAAAATAATGATGTTTTTGCTTGGTCACCCTACTCATTCACCATATTTACTAACGTTCTACACCATGTTTTGATCTATATCTCATCAAAATATTCCATATTATATAAATTTGGTTCATCTCATGATAGCTCAAATCACTTAATATTTCCATAAGAGACGTTGTTTCTATATATGAGCATATATCTTTGACCATATATACCTATGATGTGATTAAGTATCTCATCACATCTATCCAAGATCTTTTATTCTCCCTATGGATGTTTTGAAACCTATCTTTCAAAATAATCTTGTTTTTAGTGTTGAAAAGATACAAAATAATTCATTTTAGTATTAAAAACATTTATTACTTGAATGGGACTATTAAAAATTCTTATAATCATATCAATAGCTTTAGGATGTTCTTCTCAATGAGTAGAGACCCATAATGACCATAAATTGATCCACTATAAATCCTTTTGTAACTATATATATATATATATATATAAAACCTTATTTATGAATAAATTTTTAAACATTTATATCATTATTATTGATATTAAAATTAAAAAAGTTTTTTAAAAATACTTTTTTTAGAAATATGCAACAAAAAAATATTTTAAAAAGTAAACCAAAGTTATCTTAATTTTTGAATAAGCCAGTATTTCAAAAAAATATCCAAAATAAAAAAATTAAATTATTTATGACATTTTTAAAAAATAAAGATAAAAATATAAAAATATTATTGTAATATTACATCCTTCTTAGAAAAATATTGAAAAATATTTTTATTGATTTTCATAAAATATTTTTTTATAAATATTTTTATAATAAATTTTTAAATTTATTTTTAAAATATTTTTTAAGAATTTTTTTCTAAAAATATATTTGAACAACTATTTTAAAAACATGAATCACAATTTTATGCCTATTTTTAGAAATATATTGTAAAAAATAAAAACTATTGTAAAAAATAGACTTGAACACCTAAAATATATACTTTATTTTAGATTAAATTATTTATATAATTTTTTAAGACATTCTAATGGATACATGAAGACACATTATAAAAAAAGTTCACATTATTAAAACATTCCCACAGTGAGTCAATTATATCCAAACACATTAAAATATTTTTAATTATAATTTTAGAGACTCGCAACAAATAAATTTCTAAACTTTATAGAAATTGTGGATTTCAATACAAGTAAAAAATTACTAATGGAAAAAATGACCAGTGGTGGTGGTAATTTTAGTTGTGATGTTTATAGGGGTCGTCTATGAGTGATTAGGATGTGAGGGGTCGGATTCAAGTAGTAGGGGTTGAAATTGAGTGACTAGGTTTGTAGTGGGTGGTATCGAGTGATAGGATAAATGGTGGTTGACATCGAGCACTGAGGCTGGAAGCATATTAGAATCAATCGGCTGGGCTAGTAGGTGTTGGGATAAAAAATAATTGTCTCACTCATGTGATTATAATATAAAGGTAATAATAAGTAAAAAAATGTGTAAAAATAATACTATATATAACATAGAACCCCCCCCCCCAATAAATAGGGGTAAAAAACATGGGAAAATATATTTTCACTATGGGTAAAAGTGGGTATAGACTCTCTCTCACTATTATAATGAGAATAACCCAATAATTCCTTTCTATTAAATAATGGGAAAACAGATCAAAAAATACCACTCAAAGATGAAAATATAATCAATAAAGTATGTTATTAAATCCCGAGGAGTTGATGAGAAAAACATTAGTGGTATCTATCTTTTATAGGCCTCTATACCTCCTCCTTCTCTTCTTATACTGGATGGGTTACTGTGATTTCTCTACCCACCACACCAGCCTTTCCTACCCCCTTTGAAAAGTGAGGGGGTAGTTTCCAATTCCATAATAAAAAATTCGGGTTATTTTCACACATGGAAAATGATACTACTGACATACCTCCAACTTAAAGATTGATTTATATCCAATCACATCTCCACACAAACTATCTATCTACCAAATATGCTCTCAAATATCTATAATGAATCTCAAAGATATTCTCCATGTGAACTTTTTATATTCAATCACCTTCATCAAGAAATATTCCATATTTTATTTAGTGTGAATTTTCTATCAACACTCCCACCACTACATGTCGAACAAAGTGATATTGTACCCCAATGTGCTTCATATTGGAATGAAAATATGGATTCCTTGACAATTATAAGGCATTATAACTATCATAAAACATTAATATTTTCTCTTCTTTATGAATGATATCCTTCAATAAACATCTCAACCAAATCACCTTTTTCATGCATGTGTAACTACCATATACTCCACATAAGATGTAGATAAATATAAAACTGATTGTTACTTTGAAATATAACTCATTGCTCCTTCGGAATGAGTAAATACATAACCAATAGTGGATCTTCTCTGGTCATAATCACATATAATAACTAAATTAATAGATCATGTGATGGTGAAATATGATCCTCCATAACATAATGTAGTATCTGATGTTTCTTTTATATATATCAGGATCCTATTCACTATGTTTCAATGCTACCGGTCTAGATTCTTCATGTACTAACTAATATCTACTACTATATATGAAATATTTGGTCTATTAAAATCCAAAAATAACATCATACTCCCCACTTTTGATGCATATGGCACTTGAGACATCTCCATCCTCTCAGATTTACTGTTAGGACTCATCATAGAGGATATTTTAAATTTAATAGGTTGAGGAGTAGATAACCAAATTTTATTCTATGATAACCAAATTTTCTAATTATTTCTATCTTGATAAATCTTCATTCCAATAATCTTATTTTCTGATCCCAAGTACATCATATGAAACTCCTTAGATAATTGTTCCTTCACCTCCTATATTTAATCATTGTTTGGGATAATAACCAAGAATACATCCATATACATTTGATGAATTAAAAAATTATTACCATATGAACCCCTGAAATATATACAAGAACTTGAATGATGTATTTTATATCCAAGGCTCATGATACAGAAATAAAATCTCTAGTACCAACACCTAGTCACCTGATTGAGACTATAAAAATATTTTTATCAACTTATAAAATAATTTCACTTTGTCTTATTTTGATTAAACTTCCATCTATAAAATATTTATTTCTTCATCAATATATCCATGTAGAAAAAAAATTCTTCACATCAAGCTTCTCTATATGTAAACTATATGTGTAACCCATCACTATAATAATCTAAATAATCAAAAGTATAACAAAAAGAGAAAATATTTTTTTGAAATCAGTACCTTTCTTATGTGAATATCCATTGACCACTATTCTTTCATTATATCTTTCCACCAATTTATTTTTATCCCCTTTAACCATAAAGACTTGTTTCTCTTCTGTTAGTTAATGAAACAAGATCTAAATTCTTTTTATTTTATAGGGATTCAAGTTCATACAACATCACCTCCACTCATGAGTGTATATCATACTCTAATTCTCCTTTACAAAATAATATGTCTCTCTATCCCACATCAATGAGGAGTACATAATATTTATCTCAGTAATATCATTTGAGTACTATATTGGTTCTCTTTTATCCCATGTTATTCATCATGGTCAAAACTCAACTGGTTCTTAATCATTATTATATAGTAATTCATTAAAGGAAACATGTTATTCCTTTGATTCATCCTACACCTCATCTATTATATATTTTATATTATCTTTATCCGTGTCTCCATCAATAATAGTTTTCACTTTTTATTTGAAAAACATGACATCCCTACTGATGATATGTTTGTGGGTAATAGGGTCCCATAAATTATACCCCTACACACCATTAGCCTATCCTAATAAGATACTTTTTCAAGATCTTGAATCTAACTTCAATCTTTCTTGGTCATTAACGAATGCATATATAGTACTTACCAAAATATGTAACTGATAATTTTTAGTGGCTTTATCTGTCTATATCTCTATCAGTGTATTCAGATCAAGTACTAATAAAGAAGATTGATTGATCACATAAAAGGTATTTTTCTCTAATTCTACCCAAAATACCTTGGAATATCTTACAGTATTCAACATCACCCCTTTTCTATCCAATAAGGTTTTATTCATCCACTCTATTGTAATATGTCACCGTAAACATCCTCTTAATTTCATCCCATTATAAAATAAAATAAAAACCTTCACTTGTATTTACTTCACCATTGTTAGTCCTCAAACACTTAGTCTTATTTCCATATTCAAACTCCTTCCATGCTTTTAATGATTTGAATATTTCAAAAACATATTCTATTTTATTGATTGGGTACACTAAAAATCTCCTTTAATAATCATCAATAAATGATAAAAATTACCTTGATCCTCTCATTGATAGAATTTGTGCTTTTCAAACATTATAATGGATCAAATATAATATCTCTTTACTTATAATCATTATTGTACTAAACCATAACATATGTTTCCTTATTTGAACACAATTCTCTCAAAATTATAAGTATATCCTTGTAAACCCATGAAAAAACTTCTAATTAGTTATAATATTTAGTCCAAATTCATAAAAATTTCCAATCTTCTTATTCCATGGAATCACCAATTCTTACATCAAGCTGATTGATGAGGCATCTATCTCCACCTACTTGTACATTTAACTGATAATAATTTATAGGTTCTTTGATATGTTCTTCATCATTATCACCACAAATACATCCTTTACAAATTTCATCACTCCTTTCTTATTTTGAGTATTGAACTCCATTTCATCAATTTGTCTCAAAGACAATATGTTCTTCTACATGCCTATCACATGGAATACTCCTTGGATTCTAAAAACTATATTATCATGAATATTTATTTTTATGGTACTAAATATAATGATCATAAATTTTTTTTCATTCCCCCATATACATAATTAATTCTAAGATGGTTTCATATTAATAAAACCATTCCTATCAAGACATCATGTGCCATTTTTCCCCAAATTCAATTATCCATGCATTATTGAGATTTTTTCTACCTCCAGTATTTGTCATTTCTTAACTGAATATATTTCTATAATTAATCACCAAATTTTGTTAAAAGATATTTCCATAAATATTATTATTCCATTATTCATTCTTGATGTGACCCTTCTTACCAAAATTGTAACATATGACATTATTTTTCTTACTCATCGATTTGTACCATCCATGATTTTTGGCTCCCACTGGAACCATGTTCCATCACCCTTTATATTTTCATTGATAGAGTCTATTCTTGGCGTGAAATTTTTTCCAATACTCCTTGTTAATATGCTATATTTATTCTTCATGAACTATAACTAAAATTTCATTGAAGATAAATATATCCATCATGATATTGTTTGGTGATTTTGATGATGATTTGATCATAAAAATATGAAAAAAATTGCAGTAGAATATTTTCTTATTCAGCATCTCTAATTTTGTAGTCTAATTATGTGAGCTAATAGAATATGTTATTGAGGGTGTTTATGTGGTCATTTATTTATTATGAATATTTAATTTGAATAGTGTTTAATCTTATCTTAATAAAAACTTTTATGTGTGTAGTGATTTCTCTTCATACAACTTCATTGGAGTATCCCAAATTTCCATCACTATCTTTTTCCTCATAATAATTGAAAAGACCCTATCTGTAAAAGATAAATAGGTGTTAGAAATTTCATTTTAATATATTTTGTTCCATTTCTCCTTCATTTGAATGTTCTGTCTTTCACCAATTTCTAGTAGGAAATTATCCTTTGTGACACCACTTGTATATTCATTTTTCGAAACAAAATATTATTCTTGTTGAATTTTCAGATCTCAAATTTCATCTGCATATATACACACCATAAATATATAACTTCCTCTATTTCAAAAGGGTGTATTTAATAATCCCAATAAAAAAATTAATTTGAAAGATCAACCATAGTGATAATCATAGTGCATACTTAAATTAATGAGAATTATTGATGCTTAAAAAAGTGAATGTCACTAGGCCAGAACCTCACTTTGATATAAATTTTTAGGATAGAAAAATATTGTCCCATTGGTGCAGTGATAATATTTACATAATAAATAAATGAGAAACTTTGAAATAAATTAAAACTATATGTAACATGGAAAACCCCTAAATGGATAGGGGTAAAAACCATAAGAAAATATAAGGATAATTATGAGTAAAAGTGGGTATAGAATTTCCGTCACTGTTAAATGTATAATACCTATATAATTTATCTCCCTTGAATAATGGAAATAAACATAAAAAATACTACTCAGAGAAAAAAATATAACTAGGATAAAATTAAATTTTTTCTTAAAGATATAATGAGAATACAATCAGAGGGATATTAATTTTATTGGAAATACTGAAAGGGTTAGTGGGGTTTTTTCAGCCAGTACACCAGCCTTTATCACCCTAGTTGAATAGTGAGGGAGAGGTTTTCAATTCCTCAAAAAATGGTGTTTTTTTCATCCATGGAAAATGATACTGCTGGTAATAGGGTGTCAGTGTGGATCAACGAAGATAATTCAAATTGGTGGGGGTCAGAATCAAGTAGTGATGACTTCAGAGGGATGGTGTTGATTTGTTATATATGTGTAATGTGTGGGGATAATATCAATCAATGGGATAACAAATAATTTCTATCGAGTGGTGGTGACATAGAGAACATGCATCGAGTGATGAGGGTGTAAAGGGAGTGACTATATTAAGTGGTGAGGATGGTAGAGGTAGCATCTAGTGGTGATCAGGAAGGGGTTAGAGGTATCAAGTGGTTGTAGGGTAGAAATTGGATAAGGGGAAGAGAGAGTTAAGATACTATTTTTTAGGTTAAAAAGGGTTATAATCATTATTTAATTACATACATGGGTGGTCTCCCATTTCCCCCCTCTATTTATGCCCTATTTCATAATAGTAAGAGTCCATTTGAAGATTTTAAGTTTTTCGTGTAGTTTGTTACAAATTAAATTGAAGTTTTTTAAATTTTCCATGATATATCCTCCTATTTCATGGTTTGATTTTTTTCCCATTAGTTTTTTTAATTTTATTTTTATTATAAAAAATATATGGGTATTATATGTTGGAACTTTTTTGTATCTCTATGGAATTATTTACTGTTGGGATGTTTCTACCTTTTTGGATTCTATTTCCTTGTGTAAACCTCTCTTCATGGGTCTCATTGGTCATATGTAATAGCATATTACTCATCTCATCTTCTGGTTGCCTTGTTTTCTATCCATTGAGGAGAAATGCCTTAGTTATTTTGGGGGTTGATTTCTACCATTGATCAACTCCATCCTATGGGTATAAAGTCATGTGTTTAGGTTTCAATACCTAAAAATTTAATAGTGATCTATATCAAAGGCTTGGTGTCTATTGGTAGTGTTTCATGTGAAAAACAATTCATTCAAATATTATAGCAATGAGTGGCAACAAGATCCTTTTATTCACATGAAATTGCATACATTTTATGCTCTTCCCAAGGATGACTCTCCACCATATTCCACTATATCCCTTTAGTTGGTTACAATGATTCTTCGTATTTTAATAAATTTTGGATCTCCACTAATTAATTCATTTGAGTGATTTCGACTTCTTACTTTCAAGCATCTAAGATAAAAAACACACACAAATCATCCACTTCAAATAATGATCGATGGTGGAATTTTCCCACCACCAATATATTCCAATGGAAAGATTATTATTAGAAATATTAGAGGAGTAAAATAATGCTTATTGGATATCTAGTGACTCTTTTAGTTCCAATAATCAACTTCAAATAACATTTTAATGTTTTTAGTGTATTCCTATAGTTATAAGTTTGTTTTTTATTTTTTTTTATTTGTATTTTTACTTTTAAATACATTGTTCCCTTCATCTATATGTTTTTAATTGTGTATATCCTAGAATGTAGTGGATGTTATCTCCTCATGACATAGTTTGATAGTGCCACTACATTTTAAAATGATTACTCTTTAAATAGTTTCTCTTTACCTATGTTCTTTCTTTATTTATCACTTTTATTTAAGGCATTATTATGTATATTTTTTATAATAAAGAAACTATGAGGTAGTGTTATTTAAATTTATTTAGCTCCAATTTGGTCTGAAGAACGTAAATCCTTTATGTTCATTTACCATTCCATTTTTCTTTTATTATTTATGTTGATCATGATTCCATATCTAGTGTTTTTTTCAATCTTTGTGTTTTATTTTCTTTAATAATGAACATTGATAAACTCAATCCACTTTATCCTCTATAGTGGTGTTCATACCATGTTTCATGGATAACTCCTCTCAAAAATTAGTATCAAATATTTTTTCAAGTTTAATGATGTCTTCTATAATTTTTAATTATGATAAACTTATTAGAGAGAATGATTTTAATTTATGGAGATTTAATATTCTTTCACTACTTATCCATAATGGAATCACACATGTCTTATGAAATGTTAAGAAGAAATTAACTATTTTATCCACTAATGGATAAAGTAAAAGTATTTATATTGATGTTACATATAATATTATTTAAAACTATAACCACTTGTTTTTATTAAATTTAGAAGATAATTTATAATGTCGAGTGACATTTTAATCTATTTTTCATGTTATCTAATTGAAGTTAGAACATCTATATATGAATAAATGCCTTTTTTGTTTTATTTTTAAGAATGTGTGGGTTTAAAATTTTAAGATTATTCTTGGAACTTATTTCAAGGTTTTTATTGATGTATTTAATAAAATCCTATTATATTTAGATTACCTAGAAGTGAAAATAGGTAATAAATACTTTTATATTATTTAGTTGGTCTTCATAAATGATTCATACAATTCATTGAAGAATTTTATGATGTATAGTAGGAAGTTAATTACCCTTGGGGAAGTGAATGTTTTGTTACGGTCTATAAATATTCAAACCAGTGGTTTGAATGTGAAATATATAGTAGAGTTTATGAGGGTAAGGATCCAACCTAAAATTGATAATAAGGAAAATAAAAAAAAGAATTTGGTTTATAAATTTTAACTATTATTAGTGTGTTATATATAGATACATTAAGAGATACTATACTGAGAAAGATATGTGTTGGGATATTTATACATATTAAAATATGGTATACCCTAGTTTTTATGGTACCAATTTCATGATGGCCTATCTAGTTCCCTTTACAGTAGAGTATGGGTATCTCACTTGTCTGTATTCCTTCTATAATCCTAGGAATATATCAGTATATAACTTACAGGGTACGTTGGTTGTATGGAAGGGTTATATATTTAGGGATAGATAATTTTTTCCCTTTTATGTGGGTGTTAAATAGGGTTTATATATTCTGGTGGAGATTATTTTCTCTATTTTCATACTATTGT
Source organism: Viscum album (assembly GCA_963277665.1). Classification (NCBI taxonomy): domain Eukaryota; kingdom Viridiplantae; phylum Streptophyta; class Magnoliopsida; order Santalales; family Viscaceae; genus Viscum; species Viscum album. The sequence goes on along the minus strand of OY728157.1, from coordinate 1,235,968,185 downwards.
ATTTGTGTGTTGTGTTTCATTTTTTACTTTAGTGTATATTTTTTTATTTTCATATATGAGTTTTTAGAAGTATTATAACTTCTAAGGAAGGAACTTATTTATCATATGTTGATTTATCAGTGATATTTAACTCCTACTATGATTTTAAAGGTATTATCTTTTATGGGGAATTATGTTTCTTATTCAAGTAATCTCTGTTATAATTTTTTCTTTGATAAGGATGCAATTCTTTGAGCATGTTTCAATAGTTTACATTAGATTAAATGATTCAAGAAAACATATATCACTATGAAAATGTAAATAAATAGTCAAAATAGTATAATTATTATATTTTATAGGTTTTTAAATTTTATTGAAAACTAAATGAACCAATTGATAGGTTTTTTAGGATATAAGAACATCCCCCAATGTTTACAATTTTATTTATAAGGAGTATATTTATGATATTTTAATGATATTTGTATCAAATTAAATTATAGTTTATTGAATATTCCATGATATATCCTCATGTTACATACTTACAGTTAATTTTTTATGAAAATTTATTTAATTTTATTTTATTATGAATTTTCAATGTGTATTATGTGGCTGCCTCTTTTTTAGTTTCTCAGTGGGCCTTTTTTCAGGATGCTGCCCTATGTTTTGTATTTTATTTACTTATACATGCCTCTATTCTTGGGCCTCACATGTAATATTAACTAGACTATCCCTTATCTAATTTTCATGTGGATTTACCTTCTATCTACTAGGAGTGGTCCTTTGGTTACATTAGGGTATGATCTCTACCATTGATCTGATCCATCCTACAGCTACAAGCACAACTACTTGTGTTTTCTCACCTATGGATTTATTTTTTATCCTAATTAAGGGAATGAAATCTAGTGGAGACATGTCATGTGTCAAGATATCCATTTAGATATTGTTGTAAAGGGAGGATTTGTGATCTTTTTGTTCACCCTCAACCGCACATGTGTTGACTCAGCTCAAGGACAATGTTGTTCTACCTGAAACTCCATCCCTTATATATACCACCATGATGCCTCAATTTTTAGGGGGTTTAGAAGATTCATCAATTCATTCATTCCAGTAACTATGGATTCCCATTATTATGAATTATAGATAAAAATAGATATAGGAGAGGGAGAGGAGAGGAGTTTCTCTAGATCTTTACTACCCCAGTTCAATGGTGGATGTTTTCCATCACTGGTTTATTATATATGAGAGTTTATTATTATAGATATTAGAAGAGGACAATGAGTAATGGAAGATATATTTTAGATCTTGTAGTTCTAATCATCAATATTAGAGAACATATCCCAGTTTTTTGTGTAGGTTTAGGGTTATAAGCATAAACTTCTTCTACTATATACTTTGTATATATAAATATACTATTTTATTCCTATATATTTGTGTTGAATGTGTCCATATAGTGAGGTAGTAAAATTTAACTCCTCGTGGAACAATTCACAGGTACCATCTAGTTTAATGATGACTACACCATAGATAATTTCTCTAGTATTGAATGATTTCTTTCATTCTCACATCTATTTATATCATGTATGTGTTTATTTTTTCATAATAAAGAAAAAATATATTGATTTTATTTCCATGCACATTGGTCCAACAAGGGTTGAAACATGAAAATCATTTTTATTAATTTAACATACCATCTTTTATTTTTTATTGACAATGAATTTTATTTTGACTCCATTATTTTTTAACTCTCTATTCATGTTTTATTTTCTTTAATAAATAAAATTAAAAAACTTAATCCCATTACACATTTTTTATAGTAGTCATACTATGTTTAATTAATAACACACCTCAATAAAACACATTAATAGTCATTGGTATACAATTTTACATGAATATAACTAAAAAATGGGTTTAAAAGTCAATTAATTTTGATAAAAAGTTATTTTCTAAAATTAATGATTCAGAACATATTAATTATTAATGGATTAGAACATAGAATATATGAGAATACCATTTTGGAATATTTTTAAAATATAACACAACCAAACCATTTTATTTATACCTTAGATCACATAATTCCATGATTTTGATAGAATAATATTTTTGAAGTTATACATGTTTATTATTGTAATGAGATGACTATTATGATATATAAGTAGATTTGGAGGGCCTTATAGGAAAAAAATTTCTAATATAGTTAGGTATTGATTTAAAGCCTCAATATTAATGATATTATAGGTCATTTTCCTCCTCTCATTGTAATGATCCTTGGGCCTCCCCTCAAATACTCTAATCACGTGTAATAGTATTTGGTGATTCCCTCAAATATACCCTCTCTAATCTAATGAGTCTTATACCTACCCTAAAATTTTCCACACTCTAATATAAAAATTAGTCTTATGAACTTATATAAGTAATAAAAAGTTCCATCATGACACCTAAAAAAAGAGGAGTTTCTGGTAAATCCCATGTGTTTGCAAACATTCAGTAGAATCTTATACAATTAACATTGTGGGATTATGTGATTATTTAATGATGTGATTCAAAAAATATCTATTATAGGAAAATAGTGTTTACATAGTGTGGTATTTATAATATAGTTACACTCTAGATTATTTATCATGAATATGATTATTTCATTAATTTATATAGGATTTAAGTTGGTGTGTCATGTTATTGACTAAAAATGGTATTATAGAGAATATTCTTATAGATAAGACTAGTAAAATTATACAATATTTAATATTATTTATTATTGTTTGATGAGATACTTCTTAGTGACTTATTATGTTTTTATTTATAGTTTTATAGTTAGTTACCACCACATTTTGTTTATTGATGTGACCCTAACACTAGGATGGGAGAACCAAGTGGTAATGAGTTATGATTGGAATGATGGTTATATTATTCTATTTTGATTAATATTATACCTCAACGAGTTTAACCCCCACTCATGAGATCATTTTTTTAATATTGAATGGTTTGAGTGAACTTTACAGAGGTTAAATAGAATGTTTCCCCATATGTTAATGTGTTTATGCACGTGTGTCTATCTCTTCTCAAGAGCACATATATTTTTTTCTCTCATGTAAATGTGTGTAACCTTGTAATTATATTTTATTTTGTATATATATATATATGAGAATTTTTATTGGCTGATGATGTTTATTGGGACCATAAATGTGGAATCCAAAGGTGAGATGGGCTTCAAATAGATAATATGACATTTATATAACCCTTTAATGGTTTTGAGTAGTGATATCATAATTTTATGTTATAATTTAATTTATTTAACATTACACGTACATGAATATCAGATTGGGTGTGTTCAAAAAATAAGATATCATATTTGGGTATTTTTATACTCATTCTTACATAGTCACTTCAGTGGTGATGTATTTTAACTTCATCGGTGATGGTGGTGGTTTTGGAGTTAGTCATATTGATTCCTAGGTTTTCAATGGACTTGATAGTTATATTTACATAGTTGAGTATAACTACTAATTCCATATTTTTCATTTTATTTTACATCCATCAATGATATTTAGTTTTTATTACTTAAAAATTTTTATGTTGATTACATGATTTTGAGTTGGGTTTTCCTTTCATGTATTCTTAATTGATCAATTATAAATTAGTATCTTACGTTATATATATGTTTATACCTTGAATGGGTTGGGTGAACTTTAGAGAGGTTAAATACAATGTTTCCCCATATGTTAATGTGTTTATGCACGTGTGTTTGTCTCTTCTCAAGAGCACATATATTTTTTTCTCTCATGGAAATGTGTGTAACCTTGGGATTATATTTTATTTTTTATATATCTATGAGAATTTTTATTGGGTGATGATGTTTATTGGGACCATAAGTGTGGAATCCAAAGTTGAGATGGGATCCAAATAGATAATATGACATTTATATAACCCTTTAATGGTTTTGAGTAGTGATATCATAACTTTATGTTATAATTTAATTTATTTAACATTACACATACATGAATATGAGATTGGGTGTGTTCAAAAAATAAGATATCCTATTTGGGTATTTTTATACTCATTCTTACACAGTCACTTCAATGGTGATGTATTTTAACTTCATAGGTGATGGTGGTGGTTTTGGGGTTAGTCATATTGATTCATAGGTTTTCATTGGACTTGATAATTATATTTACATAGTTGAGTATAAATACTAATTCCATATTTTTCATTTTATTTTACATCCATCAATGAGATTTAGTTTTTATTACTTATAAATTTTTATATTGATTACATGATTTTGAGTTGGGTTTTCCTTTCACGTATTCTTAAATGATAAATTATAAATTAGTGTCTTACATTATATATATGTTTATACATTTTAGAGTAGGAATTAGTTTATGTTACCGGTTTTAAATTAAAATTTTTTCCCATTCTTGTTTGTAAGCCCTCTCGATGCTAGTCATTATCCCTTGGTAGATTGGAGGTGGGCTTGTGGTGGAACATTTTTCCTTATAATTACCTAAGAGAGGTCATGGGGGGATTTTTATCTTGTTAGAGAGGTATCAAATAGATTTTTTCATATGAATGGTGGTTAGATTAGAAACATGTGAGAATTAGTTCTAGTTTAGGGTAGCAGATGTCAAGAAATTTATGTCCAATTTTTTCATAATAAGAAACCCAAATAAGGGTGTGACATTTAAAACAACACTATTTTAAAAATAGGATATGACCATTATTTTTTTATCACATGAAACATTTACCATGGATATTGAAAACCTATGGACATAGTCACATTTGACTATTTTGATAGGTCGATTACACTCAGCCTACACCAATGGTTGGTTATAAACATGGTACTAGTTACACTCTACTGCTACAGTCATAGAAGTATGTGATGGTAAAGCTTTTACGACCATGGTCGCAGTCAACTATGGTTGTAGAGTAGTCCATTTTTTATTTAAATATGTAATAATAATAATTATTAATTAATTATTAATTAATAGTTTTAAAAACTAAATTAATTTTTTATAAAATTTTAATTAATTTTTAATTTTTAATTATTTATTATTATTGAATATTTATTTATTTATTTATTAAATATTAGTTTATTTTTTATTAATTATTAATTATTTTTATTAACTATTAAATATTGATTATTAAATTTTTATTAATTATTAATTTATATATATATTATTAATATGGTTGGGGTTTCTTAGTGGTAAGCACTATGTAATCTTGCATGAAAGATCTGAGTTCAAATCTAGATGGGGAATGAATTCTATAGGTACTATAGAAGTACTATAGAAGTACTATGGTGGGTATAATAATGGAACTGTAATAGCAGTATTATTCACCTAATTCTGGTTTTTGAGTCATGGATTTGGGCCTTCAGGTCATAGGGCCTCTAATTTATCAAAGGCCTTCTGGCTGCAAGGCCTTTGAGCCATCATTAGTTGGTAGTAGGTGTTATAATGGTACCAGCTGAACGGCTTGACACAACATGAAGGTGGTGAAACATGGTGAAAATCAAGCTTCATCGGGTGGATGGACATAAAAGAGAGATGGGTGTGATAATTCCTCTTATGCAGCCTTATATCCTCATGGATTTTCTATATGGGAAAAAGGGTTTCAATGCTATGTTACTATCTTCATTGAGACCAATATGATGATGCAGTGTGGTAGGAAGGAAATATGATGGGGTGCCACCTTGGGATTATTAATTGGAAAGATTGAAAGATAGATTAGTGTGTTGGTATCCATCATTAATCCCTCTTCCAACATGAATTTTTTATTTGAGATAGAGGGGTTCCCTCCCACAATGTATTGAAGGGAAGCACGATGCAACAACTCTTAGTGGGGATAATGTAGTATTTAAAATGGTCACATGGTCCAATGACTACTGATAGGGGTGGAGTAGTGTCAGACTAGTGACATGGCATGATGCAGGCTGGCCATTCAGGCCTTTAGGTTATCTCATTCAGGGGAATTTGGGCCACATTTATCTAGGCCTTCAAGCCATTAAGAACTTGGTAATTTTGGCTATAAATATGTAATAAAATAATTCTAGTGGGTACTTATCATTATATATTGGAAGAGATGAGACATGAATCGCTAAGGTGTTTGGGTGTGTGTGTTGTTTTCAGTTTGTACTCCCCTCGACCTAACACACACACAAATACACAAACATGCATATACATTATTAATTTTTCATTATTTAATAAAAATAATTAATAATTAATAATTTATTATTAATATTTCATATTAATGTCTAATTATTTATTATTAATTTATTAGTGAAAATTAATTTTTAATTTTTAATTATTTTAAACTAATTATTAACAACTAATAATTGATGATTAATTAACTGTAAATAAGTATTAATTACTATTTAATAATTATTAGCACTCACTAATAATTAATTATTTATTTTTTATTATTAAATATTACTTATTAATTATTACTTATAAATTATTACATAATATGTATTAATTAATATTTAATAATTATTATTAATTGTTAATATTTAAATATTAATAATTTATTATTATATATATATTATTAATTAAAAAAATATTAATTATTAATTGATAATTTTAAATTTTTAATTAATTATTAAGTATTAATCGGTATTTATAAATTATTATTTATTATTTATCAATTTTCTACAACTAATTATAAATAATAAATTAATAGTTATTAATTACTAAATTTAAAAATTTAAAATTTAAAATTTAAAATTTAATTAATAAGTTTTTATTATTTAATATTTTATAATAATTATTAATTTTTCATTATCAATAATCAATTATCAATTTTCAAATATTAATAATTAATTAATTAATATTAATTAATTATTGGCTATCAGTTATTATCGATTATAAATTATTTCTTAATAATTAATTATTAATAATTAATAATTAATTATTAATTATTAATTATTAAATTTTAAATATGAAATATTAATCATTAATTTCTATTTTTTCATTCTATTTAATTTAAGGGGTTCTACCCCTCACCTTTTATAAAAAAATTATAAATAAATAGTAAGAAAACCATTTAATAATTAGTAAATAAATATTAATATTTAATTATTAGTTATTAATGCATTATTGTAGTTTATTTATATTTAAAACTTAGATTTTATGTATGCCTTTTACATTCAGTGACTATGGTCATAGCCCAAGTGTCAGGTTATGCCCATATAACAATAGGGAAATGACCATAGTCACACTTTGACCATGGTTGTAGCCCTATTGAAATGAAAATAGTGTCCACAAGACACCTAACCATGGCCACAGGCTATGACAATGGTTCGAGAGCCTATTTCCATGATTTTATTGCATGAAAATTCACACATTTTCATATAATGTGTTGTGATGGTATGGTGACTTTAATGAGTGAATAAAGCATTATACTAAGTGTATCAGTTAGGTTGGTATATATATCATATAGCCACACGTATGACATGATTGTGCATCCACATTCTTTAATTAAGGGAATTATTCTTGGATGGATAGTTTTGTGAAATTATATTCATATCATCAGAATATTCCACCTTTTTTATGTTATGATTCGATTGTTAATCTTGAATTCTTCATAAAATATTATGTTTTTACCTAAACATTCTAGAAAGAGACAGTAGTAAAAGAATCCAAAGTATGTACCCCTCATAGGGCCACTTGTTACCAATCAATAGGGTAATATGGAGTTTATCCTTGGTCTTGTGTCAACTGATAGAGTAAATAAAGATTCCACCAGAGAGACTGCAATGACGAATGGACTAGAGACAATATGTGAGTTTATGTTTTATAATCCATCAATTTTTTTAAGATGGAAAAACCCTTAGGTGAAATAAGATTGTATAGATATGGTTTGTAGATTTTTCTATTTATTGATTTAATATATTGATCATAGGGTAGTCCTAGAAGCGAGCCTACTCCATGGAATAAGTGATGGACTAAAATCATATAGACATGGTTTGAGGATGCTATGTTTTGATAATATTTTGAAATAATATTATGAAGTGAATTCTATTCATTGAAAATAATGTATGTTTTTATTTAAGATCTTTTAGACCTATAATAGTGAAATGTAACGTACCAACTTTTTTCAAAGTTATAGACCATTTAATTTTTTGTTTAAATTTCCTAAAAAATCCCTTAGTTTAATACCTAATCTTTAAATGGAGGCCTTGGGTGCGTCCAAGGCTCACTTGAAGCCCAGAGTACTAAAAATGGGGGAGGCATATTGGGTTGCACAGTTAGGAGAAATTGTACCGCCCAAGTGCACAGTCGTGTGGCCATCTGTATATATGCAGTAGTGAGATACCGCATGACTATAACATGATTAGTTAAATTGTGAAGTCAACCATGCACTAAACCCTAGATTAGAAAAATCTACCACACTATTGTCACACCATTTGGCCAACCTTGCGGAAAAAACATGCAACACCTTCTGGGTAGTTTTTTTTATGAAATGTTTTAAACTCTTCTCTATCCCCTAAACCTTTCACTCGGGTTTTTCCTCCCTCAATGCGTAAAAATATTCTCTACTCTACTATCTTTGGGTTTTGATCATTCTCCCTCCATATTGATCCATTTCTTTCATTGTCAGAAGCTACAGACTCCTCTCAGTAATCTCTCTCATCTGCACCCCTTGATTTCTTGGTTTCTCAAACCCTTAATGCGCTATCTCCATGTGACAGATTTAGCCCTATTTTGGGAATTTTTCTAAATCCCTTTATTTCTTCCATTTTAGTTTGATTCAATCCTCGATAGCAGATGTTTGTAGTACCATGATGTTGAGGTAGGGCATCTACTCTTTTTTCCAATCGTTTTCATCATTTTTTGCATTTCACTATTTTACCACCCTGTCGGAACCTTCTGATGAGGCATTTTATCACCTATTAAAATTATTGTCTTGTTTTTTCATGAATATTGGGATTATACCTTGGTGAAAACCCCATGTTAAGGGTGTTCTAATTGGATATGGTCACCACTTTAGGTGGACCAATCAAAATAGCATATTTTACCCCTTTATCTAAAAATAGAAAATTTTTATTGGTGTGTGTGGCACCTTGGTAATTACATGATTTAATTAACAATCTTAGAATGAGAAATATACCATGAATTTCATCCCTCTTAATAATTCCTAAGCTTGAACATAGTAGTTTGGCCTATGTGTAGTGCCTTGTAACTTTGACACACTTGATGCCTCATTGAATGCAATATACCTTACATGCTAAAATGGTTATTTCAAGTTATATGAGTGCCTTGATTTAATGAAATCCTTAAGACTTATGAAAAATGATTATACTTTGTGCAATATTCCTTTTTTAGTTCTCTTTATTGAGCCTTTTTATGGTTCGAATGGAATTTGATACTTGATCAAGCTCTTTTTCTTGAGATATTGAAATGGCATTGATGAAATTTGGTAAAAGGCATGTTGATTTCATATGCCTTACTTATAGTTAATTTCTTATTCTCTTATTAGTGGCTTGAACCATATGAAATTCTTGTTAAACTTGTTGGCTTGTGCTATTGAAATTTCATGTGTTGACATGCACTTGTTTAAGTCTTATTCCATGTATCTTATGCCTCATTACTTTATTACTCTTATTAAATGCTCATTTACTTGCTATATGATATGTGCCATTGATGTTTTTATTGAATTTATTAGCTTGGTTAATGGAATCATGTGGTATTTAGATGATTATTTTTATTAGAAATCATAAATGAATTGCTTGTTATGTATTTCTTATTTGATATGGCACTTGGAAAGGGTTGGGAGAGAACATGGGTTCCTTATTAAGGACCCATGGATGGAATTATCAGGCTCGATGGGTTACAACCCGACACGCCGAGGGTGATGATTTTTCTTGCAAGGTAGGGGTTCTCAAGAAATTTATTATACTCTTGAGTGATACCGGCTCTCAAGTGGAGCAATTGTGTGAGGACCTTTAGCCAATGTGGCTACACCATGCCTTGGGTGATACTTGGTCCTCTTGTGAGATACCTAGGATGGACTCAGTGGTTACCATACCTCATAGAAATACTTGGGATTCTTTTATATCGCCTTGTATGGGTTCGATGGTATTGTCTTATATCAGATGTTTCCGTTGTGATGCATGGGATTATTTTAGATCGCCTTGGACGGGCAAGGAACTCCACATCATGTTTTAATAGAGTGTTTGGTTTTCATTGTCTTTTTGGTTGTTTAATCATATGAGATGTATCCTTTATGACTATATGAGAATGCTTATGCACTTTTGTCACTCCTTCCTTACTTTTCATCATACTTATGTAATGACATGTAATTGAGACCCCAAGCCAGAGCACAATCTTAGGGGTATAATTCCTTAGTTTCCATGTTCACATTAGCACATGTTATATATATTATGACCTGTATAGGTTCCTCATTAAAACTCTTGGCATAGTCTGAAGAAAGTGATATGGGATGGGTGTCCACTTAGGAACCCAGGGAAAGTTGCAGTTGTTTTTTATTTACTTCCCTATCATTTATCATATATGACACACTATTTCTTATTTATAGCACGAAAATGGAAAGGTATGGAAATCATGGGTACAGCCCTAATAAGATTACTATCTCACACCCTTCTCAAGTGTCGTTTGGTACTCGAGTAGATTTTATGACCATAGTTATAGATAAAGGGAAGCATGTTTCTTTCGATTCTCGATTTTATTGTTGTTTAGGATGGATATGGGGGCATAGGACCGAGCCTATGCTCGAGATGATATTGTAGCAGTTTACCATTTTGTACTTTTGATAGCATTTTTTATGCTTGTACCTTTTTTTCCTTGCACTTATATTTTGGTATAGACTCATGACATCATCATCATCATTTTTGTACCATGTATTATTATTTAGCTTTTGTGGTTACTTTTTTACTTTGTCTGGGTTATTTATTACTTTTACTACTATCTATTTATTATTATTATTTAATTATTTCTTATTATTATTTACCATTATACATACTCTAATCTATATAGGCATAATCTCCCCATAGACACACCCTAGGTCCTCACTGCTAGTCTGAAACCTCTGGAGTTTGGGGAGATGTTCTTAATATCATGTGGCCAACCGGTCTTGGGGCACTATTGAGTGGCATTTGAAACCAAGATGCTACAAACTGGTATCAGAGCTTTTATTTTCTTTTGTATTACTATTTTGGATTAGATAGAAGACTAGGATATAGGAATTTGGATCTGACGCTATGCTTGGATGTAGCTAACCCATGTACATGGGAAACCCAAATTGATTTGGATGGGAATTATAGTTACTAATTATGCCATTGATGGTTGATACAATTTCACCATTGGGTGATGCACATGATCTATGATGTTATTGATATTGGTGTGATTGAGATAATGATTTATATTACTTAGACCTAGTAAAATGAGGTCATTTCATTACATGCATATTACTAAGCACTATATAAATTGAAATGACATGCATTATGCCATGCCATATTTATTTTCAGAATGAATTTTCCTATTTTCATGTGATTTATATTGTTCCTAGTTGTTTTATCCTACAATTACTTCTTTTTTATAAGAGCATAAGTTTTCTAGTTTTTCTTGAAAGGATATATTGTGGTTTGGGTTAAGTAGAAGCCACTTTAAACTCATAAAGAGTGTGGACTCTCATGGGTTGGGATAGTTAACCCTCTAACTCAGCCAAATGAAAAAGGGTAATTAAATCCTTAAACTTTGAAATAAAATCCACCTATTAAAAGAAATGGCCACCTTATATGGTAATTTGTGACTTTGAACTCACCTCGGCATGGGCTGTAGGTATAAATCCTTGTGAACCTTTTTAGTTCCTTTCTTTTTATCTAGACCTGGCTCTTGGAGTAGGCTGTTAGTTCTGTTATTCTTAGAGGTAGTTCATTATCATATCCTCTTACCACTTTCCTTATCTATTGTTTCATATTTAGAGAGGCCTTGTACTTTCCCTTACTTATTTCTTATTTACCTTCTTTCCCTATTTGTCATAAATCTTTTTTGAGGCATGCGTTTGGAAATTGTAGAGATATTCCACCATGACGTTCATGTGCTATACGCCAAGAGAGTGGTGATGAGAACACTCAAAAGGTGGTGGTCCATGAGCCACCCATTTTACCTCCTATAGTTCCTCCTGAGAAACTTCTTGTTGATATTCTACTGGGCATCAATGCTTAGTTAAGGGGTAGTTTTCTAAGTTTTATGAAGATTGTTCATGGTGCACCCCAACCTACCACAAATATGGTGGAGCTTACATGGGACTTGTAATAGTAGAAACATCCCAATTTATTGAGTGATGGCAGTCCTCATGTGGAAGATTCATGGATAGAACTTATGATATCCATATTCAACCAACATGAGACTCCTCCAGAGCATAGGGTCAAGCTTGCTACCTACATGCTTTGTGACTATGCCAAGCATTGGTGAGATGTCGTATCTCAGTCATATAGTTACTGAGACTTGAGCTGGGTAGAATTCTAGATGTATTTATTTGATCACTTATTTCTATATAATTTGAGATTGGATTGATCCAGGGAGTTCTTTCATATGCAACATGGCTCCGTGACTGTGCTTGAGTATTCTTATCACTTCACCAAGCTTCTGCATATCACTCTATCTCTAACAGGTGATGAAATGAAAACTATGAGGCATTTTGATGATGGGATTGGATATATTATCTGATCATAGTTTAATGTATTTTATTTCACTACCATTATAGAGATAGTGAACCAGGCCTTGGTCATATAGTGAAATATTAGGGATGTTGGTCCTATGAGCCAATTCATTTTTGTTCCGTGTCCGGGTGAAGGTTCTTCAAGTAGTAAAAAATTTCATTTCAGGGGTGCATGTGGGGGATGTTTTAGCTAGGTGACATGTGCTAACAGTTCCATAGTATGTCACTAATGTGGTAGGGTAGACCATAAAAATCCTCAGTGCATGAGGAACCCAATGGAATATCGAGATTGTGGTAGGATGGGTCATCTTCATTGTTTTTTCCATTATTTTCCTCTAGAATCTAGTGAAAGGGGATATGTAATAGTAACTCCATCAAGTATATGATCTATTACACCATGTTAGGCTAAGATTTGGTCTTCTACTAGACAATCAGGCTGAGGTATTAGCAGTCGTGGCCGAGAGAGTTGGGCTTCAGATCATCAGCGACAGTAGAGTGGATCTTCTTAGGCTAGTCAGATTGCATCTTAAAGCCATGGTTCAAGCCATATATATGTAGTGTATAAAACATCTGAGGAGAAGAATCTAGGGACATCTATAGTCAGAGTTACTATTTTGGTAGCCTCTATTTTAGTTTCTTCCCTTTTTGATATATGTACATTACACTCTTTCATATATGTTGCGTGTGTGGAAATCTTTGGTCTCGATATAGATCAACTTTATGGTGTTATGTCTCTTGACACTCCACTAGGGGTCAGAATACAGGGAATACATCAGTGTCAGGAGTGCCCCCTTGGGATAGGTGGGTACCATTTCTTCTAGAATTTTTTCATCCTCGAGATGACCAGTTTCGATGTCATTCTCAGAATGGATTGGCATGTGCTTTATCATGTCCAAGTGGATTGTCATATTCATCGGGTGTATTTTACATTTCCTAAGGGAAATTAATATATACACAAAGGAAAGTGGGATATCTAGACAATTTGGGTTGGACCCAAGCAATTTGGTCTTGGTAGAGTGATTGCTTAACTATCGAGTCAATTTATGATCAATCAGAGAATGCAACTTGTGGAGTTACCTCTAATTGTGGATCATTTCAAGGATGTATTCCCTAAAAATTTATCTCAATTACCTTTTAAGTGAGAGTTTGAGTTAACCATAGATCTAGTGTTGGGTGAAACACCAGTTTCCATTCCTCCCAATAGTATTCCACCTACAGAACTCCAAGAACTCAAGAGGCAGTTTTAAGATCTTAAGACCAAGGGTTTTATCAGACCCAACACGTCCCCATGGGGTTCAGTTATTCTTTTCTCCAATAATGAAGATGGTACCTTGTGATTGTGTGTGGGTTATAGACTTTTGAATCAGCTTATAGTGAAGAACCATTATCCATTACCTCATATAGATGACCTCTTCGAGTAGCTCTAAGGAGAATCTATTTTATCCAAGATTGATTTGAGGTCAGGCTGCCATTAGGTTCATGTGAGACCATTAGACATACCACGTACATCATTATGGAGTAGGTATGGATTGTATGAGTACTTGGTTATGTCGTTTGGTCTGACTAAATCATTAATAGTATTAAGGGATTTGATGAATTGTGTTTTTCACCCATATATTTATTCCTTCATGGTAGTCTTCATATATGAAATCTTGGTGTACTTGTGTACCAGACATGACCATTCCATCCATATTGATATTGTGTTGAGTACATTGAGAAAGTACCATCTTTATGTGAAGCTCAATAAATGCCACTTTTGGATCAGTGAGGTTCACTTATTGGGTCATATCATATCATAGGCCGGTGTATCTATTGACCCAAAGAAGGTTAGAATTGTGGTTTCCTGGGAGTATCCCAAGAATTTTTTTGATATACACAGGTTCTTATGGATTGTGGGCTATTACAAGCATTTCAGTCATGACTTTTCCAGCTTAGTAGCGCCTATCACGACCCTAACTAAGAATGGTGTACAGTTATTATGGTTTGAAGATAGTGATAATGCCTTTTAGGAGTTAAAATAATACTTTATTCATCTTTGATTATAATTCTTCCTGATCCAAGAAGAAGTTATATAGTTTATTATTATGCTTCAGGGATTAGGCTGGGTGCATTTTTGATGCAAGGTGATTGAGTCATTGCATATGGATCTCACTAGTTGAGGTCACGTGATAGGAACTATCCTATGCATGACCTCGAGCTATCTTCTGTGATTCGTGATCTATACTTTTGGAAACATTATCTTCAAGGTGAGAGGTTCATTGTTCACATGGATCACAAAAGATTGAAATATATCTCTATACAGTGATAATTAAATATGAGGTAGTGTTGGTGGGTAGAATACTTGCAGTATTTTGATTTTGAGCTTGCTTATACCACTGGAAAAAGAAATGTCATGGTTGATGAATTGAGCTGTAAAACTCATACATAATCTATCCAAGTGTCCATAAGTGAGTGTTAGATTATGGATATGTTTTCTGAGCTACATTTGGAGGTTCAAGAGTAGCACGGGCAACCAGTTTTAGCATCTCTTGTAGTGACATCCTATCTTTTGGAGTGATTTCACATGAAGAAGTTATCTGATCCAGAGGGACTTGTTTTGAGGGAAAGTTTCATAGGATAGAACCCACCTCTAGGTTGGGTTATTGATAGCAGTGAGACCCCTCTCTACTGTGGTGTGGGTTTGGGTGGCTTCAGATATATGTGAAGAGCTAGTGAGAGAATCTCATGCATCAATTTAGGCAGTTCACCATGGGCTTACCAATATGTATCAGGATATACATCATCAATACTAGTGGCAAAATATTAAAAATTATATAGTAGGATTCATCACTCAGAGCTCCACTTGTTGGCAGGTGAAGACAGAGCACCAGTGACCCACGGGACTTTTAAAACCTTTAACCATTCCTGAGTGGAAATGGAATGACATCAACATGGATTTCATTATAATATTGTTGATATATCCTCAAGGTAGTGACGCAGTATGGGTGATTGTTTATAGGTTGACCAAAGTCACTTGCTTCTTACTGATCCATGAGACCTACTTTATTGATGAGTTAGATATACTTTACATCCATGATATAGTGTGACTTCATGGTGTACCATGTTCTATAGTTTCAAAATGATATTCCTGGTTCACATAATGGTTTTGGAAAGGGTTATAGAAGGAATTGGGTTCATAGGTGTTCATGAGTACTTCATATCACCCTTAGACCGATGGGTAGTCCAAGAAGATGATTCAGGTGTCAGAGGATATGCTATGAGCATATATTCTTGATTCTAGGGGTTCCTAGGAGAATCATATTCCTATAGTTGACATTTTCTATAATAATAGATTTCAAGAAACAATTCATATGGGTTCATATGATGATCTCTATGGTAGATGAAACATGCGGCTGATTATTTCCTATCTACCGGTCAAATTTTCAATGCTATGCTAATGTGTATAGAAGCACTCGGGTCGAATCCTTGGTGATGATACTTTTTAAATAGTAAATTTTTTTAGTTGATTGTATTTTGATTAGGGGGGTTTTTTTGTAGAGATTAATCGAAATTATTGATTGATTATGATTGATTTAAAAATTGATAAAGATTTGGGTGAGTTCATTTTTAGGGAGTTATGCTTTTGATATCCTTGAGCTTTGCTTTATATTGCATTTAAATTAACACCCACTTCACAAGATAACGTTGATTGGAATTCCTAAGTGTTAAGGCTTTAATCCAAGCCTTAACTTAACTTAAGTTTCTAATCTCAATTATAGCTTGTTGATGGTAGTGTATTTATAGTTCCAATAATCCATGGAAACCACACGTTAAACAAAATAATCTCAATCACTTAACATACCTAAATTTTGACTCACCACAATAATATATTTACTCATAAATTTGGGTGTTTAATAATCTGGTTATAATTGTTATGATGATAAATTAATAAGAGAAAAAAAGAAAGGGATAAGAAAAGAGTAGTGTGTCGAACACACACACACAAACGATGAGGAAAATTAAAAACAAACTTTAGATTGAATGAAAAAACAAAATAAGGAGAGGGGATTCAACTATATTTAAACTATTTTAAGAAAATAAATATTAAACTACAGAAGGTGGATGATAATAATATATATTAAAGAAGAAACTTTCATTAAAACAGAATTACAAAGAAAGAGACTTACAAGATTACAAAAATGAAGAACACAAAAATAAATGAAAACAAAGAGAGGAGGAAAGGTCTCCCATATGAAAACTTGAGTATGGAAGGTCATACCAAGCCTTTTCAAAGTCTTTGGTTGTTCCAATTGATGATCCTCTCTTCTAAAATGCCAACCCCTTTGAAGGAAAGGAGGGGAAGGTATTTATAGCCCAAGGAAGTGGACTGTTGGCATTCCCAATATGTCCCTCCACTTGGATCAACTATTTGGACATTCAGAGAGCCGAATCACAATATATCTCATTATTAAAAGTTGTATATAATAATTTTTTCCAAAATCTCTCAAAAATTGGAGTCATTTGGACCTATGGAGCCAAAGTTATGGCAGTTTTATTAAACAAAGTTAAACTGTCCATTTCAATCCATGATTTTTCAATGTCAAAAATGTGAATGGATTTTGGAATAGGAAGATGCCTTAAAATCCGAATGTTGTCTTCAACAAAGTCTGCCTAATATATCTCCTCTTTCACAATAAAAAATATCATCTTGATTTTATGAATATATCAGGATACATGTCATGAATAGTATCTAGATTTTAATTTTCGTCCATAATGGTGGGCTGGACTTCATGGAATTATTTGGGACCCTTTTTCTTGTATTTGGACCTTATAATTTTTATCGATGATTCATATTAATAATATAGAACATATGGAACAGTTTCATAAAATTTAGGCTTCTGGGTTTATACCAGTAACTCAATCATCATGGATGGTTCAGTTTCATCACAAATTATTTGGGTCTTCTTGTGTGGTCCATATGGTCCTTAAAATGGAAGAATTGGCTAATGATTCCTTATAATGATATGTGAAAAATTTAATAAGGAATCATAAAAATCAAGAAACAAACAATTTTAATCATTAGGGTAAGAGTTATAAATAAAATAGTAAACTAACTCAATTGGACTACTTCTAAAAATGCTCAAAAATTATACTTAGTATTAAAACATTAATATTTCACAGAAATTATGCACATTTCATATAAAATAAGTAAAGGGAGTATATAATAAGTCATGAAAATATTAATAACATCAACTCCCACACACTTAGTCTTGTGCATGTCCTCATGTGCAATAAATATAAAAACATGACAAAATCATTTTCACTCACCAACAAGTATTAAAATTTTGTTTTCTTCAATCAGGGGTGGTTTAGACTATATCACTCATCCATATTTAATTACACCACAAGTTGTTATAGAAACAATGTTCAAAAAACAATTAATTTTTTTCATGCTCAAATTTAGAAATGGAAAATGTTGACACTCCAAACTCACACCTATCAAGATGATAAAATTCATTTGTGGAGGTTCACTCTTTCACCAACCAAAAGTGAAAATCTTAGATTTTGAAAGAGCTCTCAACTTCCAATCCCTATACAAAGTGCTCAAAAATAAAGAGGTCTTTTTAGGGGGTGTTTATGTTTCTATGGTATGGTAGGAATATAATTTATAAGAGAGATAAAAAAGGGGAGGTAAAACACCAACATGGAAAACACAATGCACAATATTTTTGAAATAAAACATGAAAGGAAATGGAAACACATATTTACGAGGGAATGAAAATTTGAAATAAGACACAAAATTGGAAGGAAATATGAAGGTAATGAGAAGATAGAATATTTAAAAAACACAAAACTTCTCCCAATAAGAATATAATGCAAGTGTTCTTTTTTTTCCTTTTTTTTCTTTGTTTTTTCGAAAGATGAATTTGAAATAGATCTCACACTCATATCCCAACCCATGTTTAATCTCCTCACGACACTAATTATAATAGTTATAACAAGATCAAAGGTTGTGGAAGAGTGATTTTTGACGTACCCAAGACACAACCCATTTTTTTGATTTTTTATTTTTTATTTTTTTCATCATTTTTTATTTTTTTGAACACTTTTCAATAAAATTTAGAAAATTACATAAATGGAAGTACATTACATTCCCCAAAACTCACTGAATTAAAGCCTCTCCCCCACACTAAAATGGTTGCTCGCCCTCAATCATATGATAACATGGTGAAATCAACAAAGGGTACCCAAAATGAAATCCATTCCCCCTACACTTAAATTTCAAAAAAAATATGCAATGAAAAATCCATGTTGATATTGGGTGGGATAAGGTATTGAGCTTATAATGTGGCTAAAAAAGAAAACATTTTCATAGGCTCATAGGGGATTTCAAAAGGAGGATTAATGTATGGTTAATGGGAGGCTATTTGTCTATTGTGATTCTGATGTGGTTCATAAAATGCCTCTATCATATTAATGCACACTAAAGTAGGAAATTCAGCTAGAAGGTACAAAAACTCAATATTAACAAATAAAGGTGAAAAAACACTCATTTTGAAAAGATGGCCATAGGTAGCCTTGGAATGAAAGATAATGTTGGTTCTCACGGTTGGCGAAAATCATTTTCCAAATCAAAAATTGAGCATTCAAAATTTGTTGGTTTTGACACAAAATTATTTCTCCAAAGTCATTATGAAAATGCAAAATTTCTGAGATGAAAACATGCATGTTGACTCCCCAAAAAGGTTGGACAAAATTTCAAAACTCGATGGTGAGTAAGCATGACTCTTGATTTTTTTGTTTTTTTTTGTTATGATTCTTTTTTTAGAGTTTTTTTTAGTTTTTAATAGAGACACACTCACACAAAAGAGAAAGAGAAAAATAAAGGGTTTGAAAAAGAAAGTGGTAGAAAAATGAAAGAAAGAGGAAGAAGAAGAAGAAAGAGGTAGAGGGAGGAAGAGAGAGAGAGAGTTAAAGGGAAAGAGTTTCCCCCTTGTTTGGATTTGGTGGGTTGCCATCTCCATCTAGCAGTGGGTCGACTGCAGAAGTTGGGGATCCAATGGAAGTCGATGTTGATCCAGGATTGTGCGTCCTCTCATGGTGATGCTTAAACCGATATCCATTAATAGTGAATGTACTTTTGGAAGAGGGGTCTTGGACTTGCACTACACCAAACAGGTAAACATTAGTAATAACAAAAGGACCTTATCAATGAGAATTAAGCTTACTTGGGTCAAGACGAAATCGAGAATTAAAGAGAATTACCTTATTACCTTCATGGAATACCTTTCTCAGGATGTGTTTGTAATGGAGTGCCTTGTATTTTTCTTTGTAGAGATTATAATTATCATAAGAATCAAGTCTAAGCTCCTCCAGTTCAGCCAATTCTAATAATCTTTCTTCACCAAATTTTTCACAATCAAAATTATAGGTTTTCATAGCCCAAAAAGACTTATGTTGGATTTCAACTGGTAGATGGAATGATTTACCAAAAACTATCCTAAAAGGAGAAATCCCAATGGGTGTTTTATAGGCAGTTCAATAAGCCCAAAGTGATTCACCAAGTCTTTCAGGCCAGTCTTTTCTGGTGGGTTTTACAATTCTCTCAAGTACTCTTTTCACTTATCTATTAGAAAGTTAATCTATTCCATTTTTTGGGGGGTGATATGAAGTTAAAGTTTTATGTACAACCCCATTCTTTTTCAAAATATATTCCATGGTTCTATTACAAAAATGGGTTCCTAAGTCACTGATCAAGGCACGAGGCGTGCCAAATCTGTGGAAGATGTGTGTCTTTAGGAACTCACTAACAGTATGTGAATCATCCTTTCTAGTGGGTTTGGCCTCGACCCACCTAGAAACATAATAAACCGCAAGAATAATGTATCAAAATTGATTGTAAGGGGGAATGGTCTCATGAAATATATTCCCCAAACATTGAATATCTCACAGAAAATTAAAGGCTTTTGGGTCATTTCATTTCTCTTTGAAATTATTCCAAACTTTTGGCAAGTGGGACATGATTGACAGAACTCATGTGAGTCCTTGAAGAGTGAAATCCAAAATAATCTAGAGTCTAGAACCTTTCGGGAGGTCCTTTGTGGTCCAAAGTGGCCACCACCAGGAATTGAGTGACAGAATTCTAAGATGGAAGAATGTTCATTTTCATCGACACATCTCCTTATTACCATGTCAGCCATAGTTTTCCAAAGTTTATTTTCTTCCCAAAAATAGTATTTTGAATCACTTTTCAACTTCATTTTTTGTTCTTTTGAAATATTTTCAGGAAAAACACCAAAAACCAAGTAATTTACAATTGGGGAATACCATGGTATTTTTGGATTGAGAGATGAAAGGTGCTCAATTGGAAATTCTGGATCAATTATTTTAGAATGAGAAGAATTATAAATTCTACTCAAGTGATTATCCACAGGGTTTACTTTTCCTAGTCTATATTTTATTTCAAGGTCAAACTCTTATAATATTAGGATCCATATTATTAGACTTGGTTTGGAATCACTTTTCTTGAATAAGAACTTTATAGTATAATGGTCTGTGGAGATAATGATTTTGGAACCTAAGAGATAGGGTCAGAATTTATCTAAGGCAAAAACAACTACTAAAAGTTCTTTTTCAGTGACAGTGTATTGATATTGAGTTTCATCCAATGTTTTTTAGGCATAATAGATAATATAAGGAGTTTTTTCTCTTCTTTTACCAAGAACAGCTCCAACAGCTCTATCAGAAGCATCACACATCAACTCAAAGGGTAAGGACTAATCTGGGGGTTGGATTATCAGGATAGATGTAAGAGCAGTTTTAATTTCAATAAAGTCTCTCTTTAAAAACTCATCAAAATGGAAAGTGAAATCATTTTGGAAAAACCAAGTGAGTGGGAGGGAAATTTTACTGAATTTATGGATGAATCGCTGATAGAAACCGGCATGACCTAGGAATGAATGGATGTCTCGAATAGAAGTGGGTTTAGGAAGTGATTGGATCACTTCAATTTTGGTAGGATCAACTTCAATACCATATTTTGAAACTATGTTCCCTAGAACAATCCCATTTGAAACCATGAAGTGACATTTTTCAAAATTTAACAAAAGGTTACACTTGACACACTTTTGAAGGACAAGAGAGAGTGAATTCAAGCAAGATTCAAATGACTCACCATAAATGCTAAAGTCATCCATGAAGACTTCCATGAAGTGTTAAATGAATTTAGAAAATATACTCATCATACACCTCTAGAATGTTGCAGGAGCATTGAAAAGGCCAAAAGGAATTCTCCTATATTCATATATTCCAAAGTGGCAAGTGAAAGTAGTCTTTTCTTGGTCCTAAGGTGCGATTGGGATTTTGAAGTAGCCAGTGTATCTATCAAGAAAGCAATAGTGTGACTTTCCGGATAATCGTCCTAGCATTTTATCAAGGAATAGAAGAGGGTAGTGATATTTTCTTGTTTCAATATTCAATTTCCTATCGTCGATGCACACACGACATTTGTTCTTCACTCGAGTTGTAACTACCTCCCCATGTTCATTTGTGACAACAGTTATCCCACCCTTCTTAGGTACAACTTGAATTGGAATAACTAATTCACTATCAGAAATTGGATAGATAATACCAGATTGAAGAATCTTGGTTATCTCTTCCATAACTACCTCAAGTATGAGTGGATTGAGTCTTCTTTGTGGTTGTCTAATTGGTTTGGATGATTCCTCAAGATAGAAGTGATGCATGCAAAGATCAGGGTTGATTCCTGGTATGTCATATAGGGTCCACCCTAAGGCCTTTTTGTTTTCCTCTAACACTTGAACAATTTTGGATTCCTCGGTTTTGGTAATTGAGGAAGAGATGATGATAGGATAAGAGTGATCATGTAAAAGGAATGCATATTATAGGTGTTCAAGAAGAGGTTTTACATCAGTATCATCTCTCATTTGTGGGTTAGACATCTCAGGAATGGATGAAGGGACTTCATTTGCTTCAAATTCATTTTACTTAATATTGTCCAAGGTGGAGCAGTAGAGATCAGAGTTGATGTGGGATTCAAGAGAGTTTTCAAGTTCCTCTAGATTGATGGAGTCTATGAATGAGAGGTCCACATCAACTTCACCATTTATGACTTGGTTAATCATTTTGCAGATTTCACATGATCCTTTATCATCATAATAGGATGAACATGATGGAATGGGATTCAATTGACTCTTAGAAGTTTCCTCAGAATCATGGATTGAGAATTCAAAGTAATCCTTGGATGGGTATCACATGGCTTGGAAAATGTTTAATTTGACAAGTTGGTCACCAAATTCCATGGATAAGATTCCTGAATAGACATCAATTTTGGTTCTAGTAGTCATGATGAATGGTCTTCCTAGAATTAGGGGATATCAAGAAGATTTCATCTCACCTTCCACATCAAGGACATAGAAATCAATAGGGAAGATAAGATCGTTGACACGAACAAGGACATCCTTAATTATACCCTCAGGACTAGCAGTGCTTCGATTGGATAACTGAATGACAACACCCGTTGGATGTAAGGGACCTAGACCAAGGTTGGAGAAGATGGATTTTGGCATGACATTAATTGAGGCTCCTAAGTATATGAGTGCATCATCGAAGTTAGAACTTCCAATTTGGAATGGAACCGTAAAGGTCCCTAGATCTTTTCACTTTATGGGAATAGAATGTTGGGTAGAAACATTTTCAAAGGTCCTAAGTTTCCTCTTGTGGGTGCACAATTTCTTAATAAACTTGGAATACTTAGGAATTTGTTTTATGGAATCTAATATAGTAATGTTGACTTCAACAAGTTTAAACATGTCGAGCATTTCAGGATCAGGTTCAAATGACTTCTTTGGCTTAGAGATAGCTTGTAGAAAATGAATTAGATTCCTAAGTGGAATGGAAGGAGGTGAGGGAATGGATTCAGATTCCTTTTCAAGTTTATTTTTCTTTTGATTTTCTATTTCAACATTCAAAGGAGGGTTGGAGGACTTATCTTGAGGTATAGAAATTTTCTTTCCTAATCTAAGTGCAATTGCACTTACATTACCCTTGGTTTTGGGTAATGGTTGAGCTGGGAGTTTGGAAGAATTGGATGGTTCCTGCTGACTAAGGTGGGATGCAAGTTGACCAATTTGGGTTTCAATGTTCTTGAGACTAGAACGGGTGAAGGAGGCAAGATCTTCAACAGTGTTTTCCCATGGTTTCTTGGAAGAAGAGGCTTTTCCCAGATTGGGATTACCTTGATTTTGGTTCTTAGGAAAGCGATTGTATTGGTTTTGGAATTGGGAAGGCTCACTAGGATAATGGAATCCAGGGGGAGGATTGGTCCTTTGAGGTTGAGGAACAAAAAGGATAAGGTTGTTGGAAGTTACCAACACCTTGAAAATATTTGAATTGGTCTAGTTTTTGAGGAGGGAATTGAGGGGGATGAGATACAGGATTCCCATATCTCAAGTTAGGGTTATATTTAAAAGAGAAAGGCTCAGAATGGGGCTGGTTGAAGTTTCTAACAAACTGACCTGATAGTTGAGGGTTGGTGTTCCTCTGAGCATATGCTGCATTGAGCTCCATTGGTCTAGATGAATTGGATTTATCCTCTTGAAGTTGTGGACATGTGTCAGTTGGATGAGATGGAGAGTTTTAGATTCCACAATTTTTGATAGGTCCAGGAAACATTGATTGTGGAGAAGACGAGGTTGGGGCTTTGGATGCCACAGCTAGTTGTCGCACAAGACCTGTAATTTCACTCATCCACTCGGTCATCTTATTCGTCGCTATAGATTTATTTTCTTGGAATTTTTTTACTTGATCATGTTCTCGAGTATGTAATTTGTGTGTGTTTGTAGCCATGTTGCTTATATGATCTCTTGCACCTGCAAGAGTTTTATCAACAAGAGCACTACCACTTGCAGCCTCAATGAGGGTTCTCTCCATAGCCAATAACCCCTCATAGAAGTATTGGATCAAGATTTGGTCAGTTATTTGGTGGTGTGGGCAGGTTGCAACAATATTTTTGAACCTGTCCCAGTATTAATGGAGTTATTCACTTGGGAACTGACGGATACCACTTATTTCCTTTCGGATAGAAGAAGTACGAAAATCAGGAAAGAATTTATCTAAAAAAAGTCGTTTCATGTCATTCCATGTGGTTATGGAACTATGAGGGAGTTAGTAAATCCATGACTTGGCAGTGTCAGCTAGGAAGAAAGGGAATGCTCAGATTTTGATTTGTTCCTTAGAAACCCCTTGAGACTTCATGGTAGAGCACACCACTTGGAACTCTTTAAGGTGGAGATATGGATCCTCACCGGCTAGCCTGTGGAAATGAGGGAGAAGATGAATCAAACCTGATTTCAGTTAGAAGTTAACTTCTATGTTTGGATATTGAATACCAAGAGGTTGGTAATTCATATTAGGGGAAGTAAGTTCTTTAAGTGTTTGTTCCCTAGGACTGGCCATATCTAATTTAATTGGTTGGACAAGGATTGGTTCTTGAATTAGTTGATTATCTCTTAAGTTCCTCCTAAGTTGGCGAAGAGTTCGCTCAATTTCAAGGTCAAACAAATCTGAGGGATTTTTTTGGAGGCTATGGGGCATTCAGATAGATGTTTTAAGGAAAAGGAAGACGGGTTTTTCTTTGTGTTTTTTTAATCAATTTTTTTTTAAAATTTTTGTTTTTTTGTTTTTTTGATTTTTTTTACAATAACCAGAAACTAATGATGAATTAAATCACCATCCCTAGAAATGTAACCATTTGAAATGTGTGTCCAATTGTCACCTATCAATCGGTCAATGTTCTGATGCTCTGCTAATGTGTATAGCAGCACTCGGGTCGAATCCTTGGCGATGATACTTTTTAAATAGTCGATTGTTTTTAGTTGATTGTATTTTGATTAGGGGGTTTTGTTTATAGAGATTAATTGAAATGATTGGTTGATTATGATTGATTTAAAAAATTGATAAATATTGGATTGAGTTCATTTTTAGGGAGTTAAGCTTGTGATATCCTTGAGCTTTGCTTTATATTGCATTTAAATTAACACCCACTTCACAAGATAACGTTGATTGGAATTCCTAATTTTTAAGGCTTTAATCCAAGCCTTAACTTAACTTAGGGTTCCAATCTCAATTATATCTTGTTTATGTTATTGTATTTATGGTTCTAATAATCCATGGAAACCACGTGTTAAACAAAACAAGTCATTAATCCATGACATGTTAAGTCCAACATACACAATGTTAAATTAAAGAATATTCATCGATCAAATACTCTCAATCACTTAACATCCCTAAATTTTTACTCACCCCAATAATAGATTTACTCATAAATTTGGGTGTTTAATAATCTGGTTATAATGATTATGATGATAAATTAAAAGAGAAGAAAAATAAATGGATAAGAAAAGAGTGGTGCGTCGAACACACACACACGAACGATGATGAGAATTAAAAACGAAATTTAGATTGAATGAGAAATAAAAATAAGGAAAGGGGATTCAACTATATTTAAACTATTTTAAGAAAATAAATATTAAACTATATAAGGTGGATGAGAATAAGAGATATTAAAGAAGAAACTTCCATTAAAATAGAATTACAAAGAAAGATACTTACAAGATTACAAAAATGAAGAACACAAAAGTAATTGAAAACAAAGAGAGGAGGAAAGGTATCTCAATTGAAAAATTGAGTATGGAAAGTCCTCCCAAGACTTTGGAAAGGATTTGGTCGTTCAAATTGATTATCTTCTCTTCTGAAATGCCAACCCCTTTTAAGGAGATGAGGGGAATGTATTTATAGCCCAAGGAAGTGGACTGTTGGCATTCCCAATCTATCTCTCCACTTGTCTTGACTATTTGGACATCAAGAAAGCCGAATATCAAGATATATCCTTATTAAAAGTAGTAGATAATAACTTTTTTTGACCTCTATAAAAATTTGGAGTCATTTGGACCTATGTAGCCATATTTATTGCGGTTTTATTAAACAAAGTTAAACTGTCCATTTCAATCCATGATTTTTCTATGTCCAAAATATGAATGGATTTTAGAATAGGAAGATACCTTAAAATCCGAATTATTTATTCAACAAAGTTGACCACCTATATCTTATATTTAATACTGAAAAATATCATCTTGATTTGATGACTATATCAGGAGACATGTCATGAATAGTGTCCAGAATTTAATTTTGGGCCAGAATAGTGGGTTGGACTTCATAGAATTATTTGGGCCCCTTTTTCTTGTAGTTGGACCTTCAAATTTTTATCCCTGATTCCTTTGAATAATATAGAACATATGGAAGAGTTTAATAAAATTTTGGATTTTTGGTTTAGACCAGTAACTCAATCATCATGGATGGTCCAGTTTCATCACAAATTATTTGGGTCTTCTTGTGTGGTCCATATGGTCCTTAAAATGGCAGAATTAGCCAATGATTTATTCTAATGATATGTGAGAAATGGAATAAGGAATCCTAAAAAACAATAACCACGCAATTTGAGTTAGTAGGATATGATTTATAAATAAAATATTAAACTAACTCAATTGGACTACTTCTAAAAATTCTCAAAAAATATACTTAGTATTAAAACATTAATATTTCACAAAAATTATGCACATTTCATATAAAATAAGTAAATGGAGTATATAATAAGTCATGGAAATATTAATAACATCAGTATACCATGTCATTCACCCCTATGTTGGATAGAGGCAAGGGAGATAGCTCTTTTGGGACCTTATCTTGTTCAGGATAATTCAAATAAAGTCTAGTTGATTGAGAAGTGTATGGTTATGTATTAGTCAAGGAACAAGTCATATACCAATCATCATTGTAGACCTTTGTAATTAGAGGTGGTACATCCAAACTTCTTGAATGTATCACCTTTTTTGAGACATAAACGAATCAGGAGATATGGAAAGTTATCTCAGAGATATGTCGAGCCTTTCGAGAGAGTGGAGTGGTTTGGGATGGTATCCTATAGGTTGCTATTACCTCAAAGGTACTATTACATGCATGAATTAATCCATGTATCTTATCTTAGATATTATCATCCAGACCCATCTCATTCGTTTGATCCTAACAATATCAATCTAGAGGCGGATGTATCCTTTGAGAATCATCCAATTTGTATCCTTGACCGCAACATAAAGGTTCTCCAAGGTAGGTCAGTTCCTCTAGTTCAGGTGTTATAGAAGCATGGATGTGTTCAGGATGAGACCTAGGAGCAGGATGCTGATGTATGTGCATAGTGGATGTAACTTTTCTTAGAGGATGTTGTATGACCCTTAGAAGGGAAACTCGGGGATGAGTTGTTTTTAAAGAGGGGAGGTTATAACATCATGAATTTTTTCAAAGGTATGTACCATTTAATTTTTAGTTTAAATTCCTTAAAATGGACCTTATTTTGACAACTGATATTTAAATGGAGGTCTTGGGTGCGTTTGGGTATCTCTTGAAGCCTAGAGTACCGAAAATGGGAGAGCTATAATGGGATGCACAGTTAGGAGAAACCGTGTAGCCCAGGTGCCCGATCGTGCAGTCGTTTGTAGATATAGGGTAGTGAGCTAAGGAACGAACAACACATGGTTAGTGAAATTGTGTGGTAGAATATTCTCTATTCCCCATAGTATCATAATTTACTGCATGATTGGCGTATGGTTTGTCCAATTGTGCAGCCAAACCATGTGGCACATGATGGGTAGTTTTTTTACGAAATGTTTTAAACCCTTCTCTCTCCCCTAACCCTTTCACATGGGTGTTTCCTACCTCCAGGTGCACGAATATCCCCTCCTCTATTATCTTGAGGTTTTGATCAATATCTCTCCATATTGATCCATTTCCTTTATCGCTGGAAGCTACAGACTCCTCTCTATAAGCTCTCTCATCTACACTCCTTGATTTCCTGGTTTCTCCAACCCTCACTATGTTATCTTCATGCAACGGATTTAGCCCTATTTTGGGGGTTTTCCTAAATATATTGATTTATTTTGTTTTAGGTTAAATCAATACTCAATATAGGATGTTCATAGTACCATGACATTGAGTTAGGTCTTCTACTCTTTTTCCCCTTCATTTTCATCACTTTTGGCATTACGTCGTTGTTCCTCCCCATCAAAACTTTCCAGTGAGGCTTGTTATCACATATTAAATTGATTTTATTGTTTTTTCATGACCATTGGGACTATACCTTGGTACGAAACCCATGTTTAGGGCGTTCATCTTGGATTTGGTCACCACTATGGGTGGACCAACCAAAACGGCCTACTTTACCCCATTGTTTAGAATGTGGAAAATTTTCATTAGTGTGTGTTGTACCTTGATAATGCCATGATTTAATTAATAATATTAGAATGAAAAATATACCATGAATTGGGCCCATATTAATAATTCATAAGCTTGGACATAGTGGTTTTTCCTATGTGTAGTTCCTTATACCTTTGACATGCTTGATGTCTCTTTGAATGCAATATGTCTTACATGCTAAAATGATCATTTCAAGTTACATGAGTACCTTGGTTTAATGAAATCTTTACGCATTTTTCTAAAAGCTTATAATTCATAAAATATTCCTTGTTTGGTTCTCTTTATTGAGCCTTTTTATGGTTCTAATGGAATGTGATACTTGATCAAGATTGATATCTTGAGATATTGAAATTTCATTGATGACATTTGGTAAGAGGCATGTTGATTCCATATGCCTTGATTATAGTTCATTTCTTATTCCCTTGTTAGTTTCTTGAACCATATGAAATTATTATTAAACTTTTTGTATTGTTCTATCGAAATTTCATGTGTTGACGTGCATTTTTTTAAGGCTTATGCCATGTAGTTTATGCCTCATACCTTACTTAGTCTTATTAAATGCTCATTGCCTTGCTATATGATATATTCCATTGATGTTTGGATTTAATTGATTAGCATGGTTAATGTAAGCATGTGGTATTGAGATGATTATTGTTGGTTAGAAATAATAAATTCATTGCTTGTTATGTATGCCTTATTTGATGTAGTGCTTGACATTGGACGAGAGACAACATGGGTTCCATATTAACGACCCATGGATGGACTTCTTGTGCTCAATAGGTTATAACTTGACATTCCTGGGGTGATGCTTTGGATTTCCAAGAAATGGATTCCTAGGTGATTTATTATACTCCTGAGTGATAGTGGTTCCCAAGGGGAGCAACCATGTGAGGACCTTTGGACAAGATGGCTACACTATGCCTTGAGTGATACTCAGTCCTCTTGTGAGATACCTGGGATGAAATTAGTGGTTAACATACCTCATAGAGATACTTAAGATTATTTTAGATCACCTTTTATGGAATCGGTGGTATTGGATTATATAATATGTTTTTATTTCAGCACTTAAAATTCTTTTAGACTACCTTGGATGGGCATGGAACTCCACCTCATGTTTTAATGGAATGTTGGGTTTTCATTGTCTTTTTGGTTATTGAATCATATGAGATGAATTTTTTATGACTATATGAGAATGATGATTCACTTGTGTCTATTTTTACTTACTTTATAGCATACTTATGTGATGACATGGAATTGAGACCCTTAGCTAGAGTACATGCTTGGGGGTATAACTCATTGGTTGCCTTGTTCACCTTGGCACATGTTATATATATTGTGACCTACACAGGTTCCTCGTTCAGACTCCCAACATAGGCTGAAGTAGGTGATATAGGATGGGTTTCCACTTAGGAACTGAGACCAAGTTTCAGTTGTTGTTTATTTACTGCCCTATCATTTATCATATATGGCAAACTATTTCTTATTTATAGCATGAAAATGGAAAGGTCTGGACACAGTGGGTGTAGGCCTACTGAGATTACTATCTCACACCCTACTCGAGTGTTGTTTGGTACTCGAGTAGAATTTATGACCGAATGTACGGATAAAGGGAAGCATGTTGCTTCTAGTCCTTTATTTGAGTGTTATTTAGGATGGAGATGGGTGTAGAGGACTGAGCCAGTGCTTGAGATGCTGTTGTAGTAATTTACTATTTTTTACTTTTGATAGCATGTTGTTTATACTTGTACCTCATTTTCCCTATACTTTTATTTTGGTATAGGCTCATGAAATCATCATCATCATTTTTGTACCATGTATTATTATTTATCTTCTACAGTTATCTGTTTACTCTATTTAGGTTATTTATTTCTTATGCTTCTGTCTATTTATTATTATGATTCTGCTATTTCTTATTATTATTTACCATTGTGTATACTCTAATATATGAGGTCATAGTCTCCTCATAGACACACCCTAGATACTCACTACTAGTCGAAAACCTCTAGAGTTTGGGAAGATACGCTTGAGGTCATGTGGCCAACCGGTCTCGAGGCACTATTGAGCGGCATCCAGAACCAGGATTCTACAAGAAACATGTTGTGTGTAGAGAATAGGTCATGATTTATATATTTTATGGGGTTATTATAAAAAATGTTTTAAAATGAGTTTTTTTAAGATCTATGATTTGACATTTTTATATGGAGAGATTTATAGGTGGATTTTGTATCCATTTTTCATTCCACACAACTCAATTTTTTTAGAGAGTGTGATAGTGATGGAGAGTTTCTTTCCAAGATTGTGATCAATGATAAAATTGAGATCCTGTTCTAAAATAGATTCTTTATTTAGATTTAATTCAATGGGGTCTATCAGTCCCTTATAAACCATTATAAATCAAATGTTATATTAATAAACATGAACTCAATCCTTGGGTATTATATTTTTTCTCTTATGGTGGTATCATCCAAAATCATTTTAGAGTCCCTTAGAATATCTTGGCTATGGAGCTCAAAGTTAGATAATTGATAGATGATTGTGATACTTCTTGTGAATGAAATTAGTATAGCGATTATGACACATACTTACCTGAAAAATAAAATTAATAAATTAAATTCAAATTATAATCACATAAAATTAAATTAAAATTAAATTAAATTAATTATTTAAAAAAATAATAATTAATGAAATTATTTAATAATTAAATTTAAAACATTTAAAATTATTTTTTTGAAATACAATTGAAAAATAAATAAATAAAATCATAGAATGAAATTAAATATTTAAAATTAAATTTCTCAAAAACATAAAATGAATAAATGAAAGAATTAAAAGAATAAAAGACCATAATTTAAATAAAACATAAATTGTAAAAAATATGGGTTATAATAACTACTTATTAAACAATATATTAACCAAAAAAATAAATATTTTAATGTAAAATTAAGAGTTTTATTAATTTGAAAATAAATTAACAACAATACTAAATTAATCAATTAAAAAAAATATTTTGAAAATAAAAAACAATTAATTATAATAAAATATGTGAAAAAATATAAAAAAGTGAAAGCCACATAAAATTCCACCACAAATAATCAATTTCATTCCTAGTAAATTCAATGCATTTTATATATTTTAAAAGACTCTTTAAAAGAAATCTAATTATCCTACCCAATTTTTTAATACACACAAAAATTAAAGGAAATCAAAAATACTTCCATTGCTTGAAAATGTCATGTCTCCTATGTGAAATCCACTTACACTATCATGTCAATTAAAATTTGAGTTCCGGTTTTATGAGTTAAATGGATTCAATAGAAATGGAATTTAAACTTTACCAAGAGACACAATCAATTATCACTCTACTCTAGGTCCCAAAAATCAAAGATCCATTTTCACTTCATTAATTCAACTTAAAATGATTATTTTATAATTCAATTTTCCCCTTATTCATATGGGTTCAATATTCCCCTCGCCTTAATAAACTCATTTTTTATAATTATAAACTTTATTTATTTATTTATTTGAATTTTTCCTAGCCATGTATGTTCAAAGAATTTTAAAAAATCACTTATTATATATGTACAAAGGGATTACTCACACACCTAGTGCCTAAAGTCTTAGATATTTACCATGGGATCCAAATTCCCATTTTAATATAATTACAAAGGAATTATATTATTATTTTTTGAGTTGTCACCCTAAGGTTTTTATTCAAAAAGGGATTGCAGCCTAGGTTCAGGTTCAAATTTCAAGTTTCTAAAAGTTATAACCTCAATTCCACAATAATCTCTCCCATAAAACTCCATTTACTAGTTCCTAAATTAAATTTCTATAAAAATAGTGGGACACATTCACTCATCAATCACACAATTCTAGAAATTTTAGAATTATTGAAATCATTAAATTAATTATGAAATTATCACCTAGGAAGGATGCAATGATTTTTTATTTTCCTAAAACAATGATTCTATTTAAAAACATATATTTTATTTAAATACCTCTAGAAATTATGCTTGAAAAGGATAAATTTTTAAAAAAAAATAAGGGGGTTTCGTTGAGTTCTACATTGAATCATAGTTAAGGAATATTTAGAAGACTCATATTCATCCTTAAACAATGTAGGCCAACAAAATATAATTTAAATGACTTTTGGGTTGTTTTCTCTCTTCCATAATGTCCTCCCCAAGGTAAGGAGTGAAAAATATCCAAAATAGGAAACATTCCTTCTTTTGGAACACACCACTTAAGGATTTCATCATCACACCTATTAAATAGAAAAGTTTCATCCCATAAATATTACTTAAGTTCTAAGATAAAATTATTCCTTTGTTATTTGAAAAATATTTAAGGTTGACACTTTCTGCTAAGAAATTATAAAAATATGCATACTAAAAATACTTCTTAACTTAAATAATGAGTATATTTTCATTAGAAAAATAATAATTAATATTCTTAGGGATATTTACATTGAGTGTCGGACAACCCGGAAATATGATCTTTAACAGCATTCTCCTCCCCCTATTTATTTATAATCTCTAAATCAAACTCTTGTTGAAAAAGTATCCTATTAATGAGTCCAGGTTTGGAATATTTCATTAACAACTGATATTTCAAGGTAGTGTGGTATATAAAAACTATGAATTTAGAACCTAAAAGGTAATTCCTAAACTTTTCAAAAGAAAAAATAATATCCAATATTTACTTCTTAGTAGTGGTATAGTTCGTTTGAGAATCATCTAGTAGTCTGCTAGTATAATACATGACATGAAATTTCCTATCTCTCAATTGGCCTAAAAAAGATCCAACAGCCACATCACTGGAATCACATACAATTTAAAAAGTAATATTCCATTCAGGTGAATTGATTATGGGTGATGAAGTGAGTTTATTTTTAAGCAGATTAAAATATTTCAAACAATTTTCATCAAATGAGAAGGGTCCATCTTTATCCAGCAGTTAACATAAGGGCTTTGTAATTGAAAGTATTTGATAAACCTTCTGTAAAAACTAGAATTCCCTAAATAGATTCTAAAACATTTTACATTAACAATAGGGGGAAGATTTTTAATAACCTAAATCTTAGTATTATCAACCTATAAACCCCTCTTGGACACTTTATGTACCAACACAATTCCTTCTATGACCATAAATTGGAATTTATCATAATTAATAACTAAGTTATTCTCTAAGAATCTATTTAAAACCAATTCTATATTCTATAAAAATCTCTTTAAAGGTTTTCCAAAAACTAAAATGTCATTCATATAAAACTAAATGATCCTCTCTATCATGTCTAACAATATTTTCATCATGCACATTTTAATGGTAGTTGGTGCACCACACAATCCAAATAGAATTAATTGGTAGGAAAATATTCCAAATAGTCATGTGAAAGTAGTCTTCTCCTGATCTTTTGGTGATATAAGAATCTTATTATAACCTTATCAGATATCCTAAATATAGAAAAATCTATTTATAGATAGACTCTAAATCATTTGATCTAAAAATGGCATGGAAATTTGATCATTTCTAGTGGAAGAATTTAGATTTTTATAATCTATATAGACTCTCCAGTTAGATGCCTTCCAAAGTTGTATTTATTTATTCTTTTAATTAGTCACAATAGTTAATCATCCTTTATTTGTAACTACTTGGAATGGACTGACATGGGAACTATTTGAAATGGGATAGATAATCATAGCATCTACCAACTTAATTACCTATTCTCTCACAACTTATATCATGTTGGGGTTCAATATCCTTTGATTTCAACTCTTGGTTTATGGTCTAGTTCCAGATGAATCTTATACATGCTGAATAAAGGGATAATACCTTTGATGTCACTATAGACCAACCTATTATAGTTTTTAATTTCTTCATAAAATTCAAAAATATTTCCTCTTGATTCTTATTTTGATAAGGAGTGATTATAATGGGATGTGTTGAGTTTTCACCCAATAATAAATATTTAAGGTGTTTTGGAAAAGTATTAAGCACTAAATTGGGTGCTTGTTCCCTAGAAAGAAGAAACTTAATCCTGGGAGGTCCAAGATCATCAATATGTTTCTAAAAATTCATGTGAAAACAGGAGAGATTTTGAATTCCTAAACTATATTTTCATTTTTCTTCACTATTTTCCAAGGTGGACAACCCACTCTCATGAATTTCTAGATCATATTTCTAAAAAATTATTGAAGAAAAATCATCAATTTTTTTCAAAAACTCTCCCTCAACCTTATAAAATTGTTCAAATTTTTTTGTAGAAGGTAAATCAACCTCAAGGTCTCCAAGAAATTTCCTAATCTCTAGAATATAAAATTCATATTCATGAAATCTCTATAGATCTGGAAGTGATCTACTATCCAGATCTATAAAAATACCTATATTTTCACTTATAGTAGTTTCAAAATGTTGGGAAATTTTATTTTCAATAGCCACATAATTTTTTTAGCTATTAATTATTTAAAAAATATTATTATTGATTTAATGAGTCCTCAACTTATAAAATCTCAAATCTTGAATAGTTCTCACCAAATATTGGTTTTTTCACTTTGTTAAACATAAGAAACTCTTATTATTTTTTTCCAAACTTAAAAATTAAACTACCATTTCCCACATTGATAATGGATTCTCTTATGTCTAGGAAGGGACCACCTAGAATTATAGTAATCTCTTTATCATAGTCCATGTCTATAATAAGAAAATCTATGAGAAAAAACAACTTACCAACTCCAACCAACAAGTCATCGACTCTCCCTGTGGGATGATTGAAACATCATTTCTGACTATAGGTATAGTGATAAAGGGATAAGGTTAATTATTTTATCATGATCATAAATAAAATTCAATTTATAGTTATTACCTAAGTTGTAGGTAATGAAAATACCCCCTGGATCTTTAATTTTTATTGGAATCTTATTTTTAAGGAAAGCACTGCACTCTTCAGTGAGGTTGTAAGTTATAAACTCTTCTAAATTTTTCTTGTTTGAAATAATTTTCTTGAGTGCTTTCAAGTATGATGGAATCTAAATTAAATATTTTAATAAAGTAATATTCACTTGGATCTTGTTTAATAGTTCAAGGAATTTATGAAATTTAGTCTTGTTATTTTTTCAACCTTTGAGGGAAAGAGATGAATGGTGAATTTTTTTTAAAAATGGAAGTAATTTATCCAATTTCTTCCATAATTTTTTCTTTAAATTTTTATTTTTCATTTTAGAGACTTATTATCCTTGATGTTTAGGTATAATAGCTTGATTTATAGGAGTTTAAGTAGTGTTCTTTACAATTTCATATTGACTGTTGCTCGTATTTTGATATTCATGTTCTTATATATTTTCAGTTTGTGCACTCCTATAGTCAACTATAATATCCTATTGAGTTTTTAAACCACTAATAGTAACCACATACATGTAACTATCTCTAATATTCATGTATATGGTACTAGGTAGATTACCATTATCTCTTGAACTAAATTCTCTAGCCAATTAACCCATTTAAAGCTCTAAATTATGCATTCTAGCATCATTTTGGGCCTTATAAAAATCATGTTGAGTCTTTTGTGGATCAAGTTTCCCCATAATCTATCAAAACATCACCTTAATATCATCTTGATAATGATAAATCTTAGCCATAAATTTATTTTGAAATTGTGTTCTTTGTTCATTTTGAAAACCAAAGGTAGCGGGTTGTTGTCTAAGCATTCCTTGTACTCTCCAGGATAAGTTGGGGTGGAAACTATAGCCATGATTATAATTATTTGAAAATAGGTCATCTATAGCTTTCATCCTTTGACCATAACTATAAAAATTGTAATTTTATTTTGTTTGGGCAGGCATGTCAATGTTTGGATAGCATGCACTTGAGTGTCACAACATTCCACACTATTGACAATACTCTATAAGACTTTGGTCTTTATTTGTATAGCCAACTCGATTATTATTTTATTTGACATTTTGATTCATTAGGTACTGGATTTAATTATTATTTTATTCAATTGAGCATTCATTTCCAGCCATGGACTAGTGTCATTCCCTACTCTATTAACACTTCTTCTTCTTGAATCTTTTTTTTGTGAATTTAGAACCAAATTATTTAAAAAAAATTATAAACTCTTCTTCAATTTTATTGTTGTAATCTTATACATAATATTGGTCAACCAAGTTATGACTAGTAGGAGACAAACCTTCATAGAAGGAATCTATAAGTAGTTGTAAAAGAAGTTGGTGATGAGGAAAATTCCTAAGAAAGTCCCTAAATCTATCCCAGGCTTTATAAAAATCCTCTCCATACACTTAATAAA
Source organism: Viscum album (assembly GCA_963277665.1). NCBI lineage: Eukaryota > Viridiplantae > Streptophyta > Magnoliopsida > Santalales > Viscaceae > Viscum > Viscum album. The sequence continues at coordinate 1,235,930,927 of OY728157.1, read as the reverse complement.
ATCTTTTAATTTTTTTTATCAGTTATCACTTAAGTATCATAGGATAAAATTTGATTACAAAGGAGTTGTAAATTTGTTCCCAAGTTTCAATGATGTTTTCGCCAAGGGTAAAACCCAATTATTTACATTTCTATTTAAACAAAAGGGAAAAACTATCATTTTCATCTCATTATCACTCAGTCCTTCTAGTGGAAGTTTTTTCACTATGTTATAAAAATCCCTAATGAAGGCTAAGAAGTCCTTATTAGGAATTTTGTTGAATGAATGTGAAAGTGAAATGTATTATTTCTTCAAATCATAGTTTTGGGCCTTATATATAAGTATGATGGAATAAGGGCTACTTGAAAAATATGGTATTTGAAACTAAATTATCTTAGGTTATTCAAAATTTTATTTAATTATTTCTATTTTAATATTTTATTTAATATTTTCAATATCTCTCTCTCTCTAAAGTTTTCCATTTTGAATTTTTATTTTATCAAATCTCTTAAAAAAAATTCAGTTTCAAGTTTTATGGGATGTATATCATGAGACATAGATCTTGTGTGCATGCACTCATAAACTTTTCAACAACACACAAGTGATTTAGTTTTTTAGATCATATTTTGTTGAATTTGTTTTTTTATTTGTTATTTATTATTTTATATTTTTATTTTTTGAATTTATGGATGTGTGAATACTTCCCTGAAAACGATGCTAAAATTTGATGGCTAGATCATTGACTTGATCAAATTAAATTCTTAAAAACTACTAAATAGTAGTGAGATAGGGTATTGTATCCATAGGGAAGGAAATGGTGGGTGTGGGTCCAAGAAAATAAAAAAAACTAAAACAAAACTACTACATGAAAAATACTAATTAACTTATGTGATAATAATGAGCATTTAAGAAGAAACATATAAGGTAGTTTTAATATTCTTTAACATAAAGAAAAAACAAATGATAATGACAATTGATAAAATTATGAATAAGAATGAAATGAGAGGGAAGTTTCAATTTTCTGGTTAAATTGTTTCCATTTTATGAGTTTTAATTGAATCAATATTTGAAAATATGAAGTCAAAATATAGATCAAGAATATTGACTAGTAATCATATGATTTTTAAATATTTGAATTACAATAATCATTAAATTTATAAAAATAAGAAGTTGATTACAATTTAAAAATGATCACACAAATAAAGATAAAAAAGATAAAATAGAACAATCTAACTTCCCCTCTCATAGAGTTTTATCCAAAAATCATCATGAAATTCATAAGTGAGAATTTAAAAATCATGAGTAAATAAAGAAGAATAAAATAAGTCATCTTCATTTAATTTAAAGCTCTTAAATGTGCTCTACCCCTGGCTCTAATCTATATCAACTCTAGAATTATCTATAAAATGTATCAGTCCATGGTAATTTATTCTATGAAAATCGATCACTATCTTCCCTCAATACTCTATGTATCTTTTTTTTTAATCAAAAAATTCACACCAATATCAATTCCACACTCACAGTCACTATTCAGTGACCTCTTTAAATATATTCCATATAGAATACCTTCACTGTGAAACTTTATCCTCGGGTTACTTGAGAAATGCTTTGCTAACTAATTGTGCTCCTTGCACATGGTCTTGCTACCCCAGAAAGTAATAGCACCAGCTCAAACATCATTCCTTACAACATTCTCTTAGGACTCTAGAAAACTCTAGAATCTTCTAGAATCTTCACTCATGCTCTAGTTTTTCTTCCTCTCTTTCTATTTCTTGATTGAATAATTTTTTCTCAATATTTGAAATTTAATCCGCACATGATCTGCAAGTGATTGCATAATTTTGGTTGTGTGGACTTTCTCGAGCTTGAACTCAAATTCTTCAATCCCCTCCATAGTATAGAAACCCAATTTTTTATTACATAACTATTACATAATTTTCAAGATAAATAAATTAATAGAGATACAAATCTAGGATCAAAAGGTTTAGTGCCTTGGGAAAATTAGGCTTATACATAACTTGTACATAATAAAACATAAACATTTATTTAAATATCTATTCTTTATCCTTCTAAAATCTTGCATTCTCCTTAGTATTTTTAATCACCTGGGGATATACATCAAAGAAAGGGGTGATCTAAAATCCCAGTAAGAGGGTGAATAAGGGACATGAATCAATATAACATTGGTGAGCATAATCATCATCATCATATCATAATCATGGGATCATCATTAAAATCATGAGGGAAACATGTGATAAATACATGGAATGCAGAAACTCGTAAAAATGAAACATCATGTCATAGTGGTCAAATACCACACATAGTTTTGAAAAAATATAGAATCATGTTCACACATAACATATGTATATAATCATAACATCATGTTAACGCATAATAAGTATTATCTCATGAGATACATCACATTACCCAATGCATTGGAGGGATATATAATTCTGATCTCATCCATCATGTCATAATATTTACATAATCATACATGCCACCACTACTACAAAGTTGGGTTTATCTAGACCTAAGGATTTAACAACGCTAACTAAAAGCACTGTTAAATACCCACTTTGTCAGTGCTAGAAAAAAACTCTTGAAGGGGGTCTTTAATAACACTTTTTTAGCACTGTTAAAGGGTATCATTAACAGTGCTAAAAAATTGATGTTAAAGGGGGGCCTTTATCATCTCTTAATTACAAGCACTAATAAAGGGGGGCCTTTATCAGTGCTTGTAAGAAATCACTAATAAAGATCCCCCTTTATTAGTGATTTTTTACTAGCACTGATAAAGGGTATATTTCAAAAAAAATCATTAAAAATAATATATAAATATATTTATATATATATAAATATAATATATATTTTTTAAATATTTTTAAGATCAGGAAAATAAAAATTTTCACTTAATATATAAGATATTTAGTGAAAATGGATAAAATAATTAAAAAAATATTTTTAATTAATAATTTTCTAATTATTGTTGACTAATATTCATTTAATATCAATTTGAAGATAAAAATCAAAAAATTAATAAAAGATCTAAAATAATTTGAAAACGTAACTCGATCTTCAAACGGCCTCCAGTGTCCATTTGGGATCTACCACGTATCAAATCAAATCTTGTGATGAGCTCTGTGCCTTAGCGATCAGGGATCTTTGGTCATGTTTTTTTAGGCCAAAACAATCCCAAAAATCCTCCAAAACTGAGTTTTTAGTCAGTTCACCCCAATTTTTTAACATTTTATGGATTTTTAGCCTTGTTTAAGGGGGTCTTATTGCCTTTTTTGGTAGATATTGAATTTATTCCCATATTTTACATTCATATTGATATTATGGTTTTGAAATTATATCATTTTTCATAATTTAGTTTTATTTATAATTAAATATGTTCATATTTTCTTATATTTACTTATAATAAATCACTTTTATAAATACATATATCTATATATTTAAATTAAAATGTATTTTTAAAAATATAAAATAAATATTTTTTGTTAATTTTATTTAAAGTAAAAATTTATCTATTTTATTTACTTTATAAAAATGAAATAATATATGAATATATACCTATGAAATTGATGTTTATATATAAACATATGTGTGTCAATAATTAACAAATATATATGTCTATGTATATTCTAATATGTGTAAATAAATAAATATTCTAAAAATTTATTTAAAACAATATCTAACCATTTTTTACATTATACAAATATATTTATAGTGTTTATATATGTATATATGTATGTATTAATAGAAAGATATATATTTATTTAATATTCTAGTATATGTAAATGAATATAATATATAATATATTTAAATAAATATAAGTAAATATATATATATATATATATATATATATCACACACATAAATATTATATAAATGTATTGAAAAATAATTATATAAATAAATTAATAATAATATATATGTAAATATATATATATATATATATAATATCCTTAAACAAACAAAAAAACAACATGGTTCAGTGTTAAAGGTGTTTCATATTCAAAGGATAGGTGTAGGGTTCAAATCCAGGAAGGTGTACATGAGGTTGGAAATTCACAAAGCACTGATAAAAGGGGTGATGGGGTGAAAATCGCTAATAAAGGGGGAGGGGCACTGTTAAAGGTGTCATGGAAGCGCTAATAAAGGGTTCAAAATCATAGAGGTCTGAAAAAATATAATTTTACGCCCTTTAAGAGTGTTGTCTTTATTAGTACTAAAAAAATTATTATTAAAGGCCCCCTTTAACAGTGCTAAAAATGCTATTAAACAGATCCTTTAATAGCGCTAAAAAATTTGATGTTCAAGGGGTCCTTTAACACTGATTTTTTAGTACTGTTAAAGGACCCCTTTAATATTGCTCATGTGGATATTTCTTTATACACTCTGTTAAAGGCCCTTTACTAATGCAATTAAAACGAAGTTTTGTAGTAGTGCACATAGAACATATTGCAATCATAGTCATGAATCAGCCAATGAAATGGAATGAGTTTTATAAGAATTTAATCATTCATGATTTCATTAATAAACAAGGGTTTCCCAAATGAAAAAGGTAAAACATATTTTGAAAAATAATCATCATTCTTGAGCGAAGAAAAAACAGCTCAAGAGGAGTGAAAGATGTGTTTTGGAAAGAAGATTTATTTTAGAAAATCTTTTTATTTTTCATAAAATAAAGTAGGAAATGTGTATATCCCTGAAAAGAAAAGGGGATAATAATGGAATGATATTTAAGGAACATTAGAGGAGTATCCATACCAAATATATCATGAAAGAGGGATAACCCAAAGAAAACGAGTTGGGTTTGAGAATCCCCTAACCTTAATTCTTGCTGTATTTTATCGATTTTATACATCCTAAATAATAAACATATATTTATTAAAACATTGATCTAGAAGTGAATTTTTTCAATTTTTACCAATTTTTATTAATTATATTCATTTGATTATATTTCTTAATTTCTTTGGTTATATGGTAGTCATTTTGATATCATGTTTTACTTAAAAAATTTATGTTTTACTTTAATTTTGTTATTTTGTTAAATGTAAATTATATATTAGTATAATTATTTATAAAATATTATAATACATATAATTAAATTTTTATATATTATATATATTATATATATATCATAATATCCATTCATTAAGGAGGTTATAATTATTGAATTTGTGTTGTCTCCATAGGCGGTTAACCAACCTTTGAGAGTAAATTGTAGAAAGAGCTGGAAAGAAAATTTTTAAATTTATATATATAGTAAATATGATCATTAAAATAAATTAAAATCATTAATATAAATTTAAATTATTATTTAATTAATATTATATGAATTTTTTTTGAAAGGGTTGGTGAAAAAATAAAGAGAAGTGGAAGAAGAAATAAAAAAATAGAGAGGAGTTGATCAGAACATACTTAATCTTCGGTGTAGCTTCTCTTGTATGACACTAAAACTCCCTTGATGCTTTGAGTTGGATTAATCTAGAATATACCTAAGGATTTTAAGGGTCTTGAGAGGAATAATTTTGTTAGAGGTTAGTTTTAGAGAGTGTGGCATGAGTTGTTTTCTAAGGGGAGGGAGTGGGGTTATTTACATTGGAGGAGAGGGGATTTTTAGAATAAAATATTGAATAAAGTGTTATATCAAAGGTAAAACATGTAATAGTGAATTTTTGAAAATATAAATAATATAAAAATATTATATAGTTTTTTTAAGACTTTAAATCCCCTTTATAATTAAAATTCAATATTTTATTAAAAAGGAAAGCGGAAAGAAAGAAAATTTGTTATTTTAAGGGATCACTTTTGACTTTAGGTTTTGGAAAGTGCTTTTTAGGTTTGGAATTTAAGTTTATTTATTTTAATGAATCATTTAGGAAATAAAATATATCATGGCTGAACTACAAGCTCTATAAATTATTAGGTCATTATTACATCATTAATGGTGTAATTTAAGATACACAAGTTATGTGGAAAACCATATTTTACTATTCACCTGAAAATTCAAGTATTTCCAAAAATTACAAAAAAAAACACCCTTGGGAAATTTGGATGTGATAATTTTAAAAGTGATATTCATTTAATCAAAATAAATTTCTAACATAGGTAATTTTAATTTTTAATATAAAAATTGTGCTTTTATGAAATACTTTAAAATACAATTATTAAAAATGTGCTTGTATTTTATTTAAGCTTTTTAATCATGATATTTATTTTTTTTGGTATTAAAATATTCGTATTTAATTAATTTAATCATGATAAATATAATTTATATAAAAATTTATTATTTTTGTGGTAAATTTACTATTCTAATGGTCAGGTTACTATTCCCAATAGTCAGTTTACTATTTCCAATGGTTAGGTTACTATTCCCAATAGTCAGATTACTATTCCAATAGTCACATTACTATTTAAATGGTCACATTTCCTCTTATAAATACCTCTACATTCCTTAATTAATTATTAAACTCAATTCCTTTCAAGGTTCTATGTTTCTATTTTCTATAATGTTACTTGGTTTACTGATATTTTTCTTATTCTCTATAGTGTTGGTAGTGGGGGTGATGATTCTAGTAGATTGGGTCGATCCATATTTTCCCATTTTAGATTTTCTATTTTACATTTTTTTTAGTTGTAATGTTTGGAATTTTAATTGGTTTCATTACTGATTAATGTAACATTATTTATTAATTAAATAAAGTTTTTGTTGGTTTCTCTATATTTTATATGATTATTATATTATATAATAAAATACAACACAAATTTATTTAGTAAACAAATATTAATAATAAAAATTGGGTTTTTATACGTAGGATCTCATTCTTTGAACCAGTTCAAGTAGATACAGACCCTCTTCATAGAAATGATCACCTGAAGACTTTGATTATCTCAAACATGAATGAAAATTCATTTTGCATTTAATTGATCATATGAAATGAAATGATTTAAGAATGTGCAACCGAAATAATGGAGAGTATAAATGTAATGTCTAATCCTGAGTTCTACACACCGGTGCCCCGAGACGGACAGCCACATGGCCTCAAGAACACCTTCCCATATGCCAAAGGTTTCTAACTAGAAGCCAGGTTCTGATATACTGATCATGGGGAGAGTATACCCTATTTTATCATATTAATACACTAGTGGAAAATAATAAACATTAACTGAATAACATATAACTAGAAATATAATAGTACCAAGATCACAAGATGACCAAAACAGGAGATACAATATCAAACTGAACTTTAAATATGTCATGCTAATGTACATACCAAGTGTCAAAATGAAAACCCAAAATAAATACACTCACTACTACAAATATGGCTTTTATCAGCGCTAAAAATGGACATTAACAGCACTAGAAAAATCAATGATAATGCCGGCGAAGATAAGGGGGGGTCCCCTTTATTAGCGCTCCAAAAAGCGCTGATAAATACCCCTTTTATCAGCGCTTTTTTTTAGCGCTGATAAAAATAAAAAAAATAAAAAATAAAAAAAAATACTGCCAATCTCGTGGGGGGGGTTACAGCGCTTGATCCCCCCTTTATCAGCGCTTTCCCACACATCCAGCGCCCGCCCGCACCGCCTACACCCTTTATCAGCGCTAGCCCTTTAAATCACCCTTGCATGTGCGCCCTTGCCTCCACCCGGATTTCATCTCGAGACCTCCCCCATGCGTACCTAAAGCCTTTGCCACTACCCAATATTGATTTGTTCTCTTATTCCTGATATATCTATTTATTTATATATATATTTCATTATATTTATTCGTACAGTAATATATATATATATAGTTATATTAATATATATATAGTTATATTAATATATATATAGTTATATTAATATATACTAGTTATATAAATATTCATATATTGGTATTTTAAATAAAATGGATATTAGTTATTATTTAGATAAATCTAGTATATTTTATATGTAAATATGTTTAATTATTTATTTAAAAAATTTAATTTGTAGGTGTGAATATATAAAAAAATATGTATATATAGTTATATATTTGATTATAAATAGAATTTCATTATAAAAAATGATAAAATTTCAAATAAATAATATCAATATGAATTTAATACCTTGAAATAAATTTATTCCCCACCAAAAAATCCAATAATACCCCCTTAAACGAGGCTGAAAATCCACAAAATGTTAAAAAATCTGGGTACCCCGACTAAAAACTCGGTTTTTGAGGCCTTCTGGGCCTCTTTTGGCCTCTAAAAATGCTTTACCAGGGTTCCCCTCAATCATAGCGACGTAGAGCTCGTCGCAGGCTTCGATTTGATATGTGGTAGAGCTCAAACGGACACCCGGATCAAAAGTTATGGCCATTTGAAGTTTGAGTTGCGTTTTCAACATATTTTGGATCTTTTTTTAATTTTTTTAATTTTTTTATTCTTAAAATTGTTATTAAATGACTATTACTCCATAATAATTATCAAATTATTAATTAAAAATATTTTTTTAATTTTTTAAGAATCCATTTTCACTAAATATCTTATATATTAAGTATATTAAATGTAAATGTACATTTATACTTATCTAAAATATATTTAAAAATTATATATTATATTTATATAAATATAAATATATAACTATATTTATATATTAATATATTTTTTTAAATTTTTTTTTGAAGTCGACCCTTTATCAGCGCTTTTAAAAAAAGCACTGATAAAGGCCCCCCCTTTATCAGCGCTACTAAACAAGCACTGATAAGGGGGGGGGGCTTTATCAGCGCTAAAAAAAGCACTGATAAAGGGGTACATTTATCAACGCTTTTTTTAGCGCTGATAAAGGCACCCTTTATCAGCGCTTTTTTGAGCGCTGATAAAGTCCCCCCCCCCCTTTATCAGTTCTTTTTCGTTAGCGCTGATAAAGGGGTGGCGCTGGCCTTGCCCAATTTTATGGTAGTGACTAACAACTCCCAAGTGGGTCTCAGAACCACATCTGGTTCCCTCATCCATGATTCATCCCAAACCATCCATTTATCATAGGTCATTTTCCCTTTTCCTATCCAGAAAACACAAAGTCTATTCAGGTACTGATCAAGTAGCCCGAGTAGTGTGTGAGTACAACTCAGTAGTCCACCACCAATGGTGTCTAAAATAATATCTAGTCAATAACTATGTTTGTAGTTGTATAAAGAAATAATTTCAATGCATGATTAAATAGTTATCACATTATCAATTATTCTTTATTTAACCACATAAACCATTAGGTTCCTGAGGACACCCCTACCTCGATACCTTCTTCAGCTCATGCCAGAGTTTGAACCATTTCACATTATCAATTCACAATTCATTAAACAAATGGTATTTCATTATCCATTTCATTTCAATTTATAATACAGCTAATTGGAACCATAGTCCAATGCTAACAATTTGGGTCTAGGTTGTCATGCCTAGGACCCCATGGGCTTGGGAAATAGAAGACCATGTTCCACACATATTTATCACTACATACTTCAGAAGTAGCAAATCATGTCCCATACAAATGGGATTTGGAAGCACCAGACTATGTCCCACACATATTTATCAAACAATTTCTCACTACAAGATTCAGAAGCAGCAAACCATGTCTTGCATACATAGGATTTGGAAGCAGCATATCATGTCCCACACATATCACATATATCGCTATATCACATCAATCATGATTAATCAACATTAATCCTCTTATCATAATTGACCATCACAATATTCCATTAATTAATTCATAAATTAATTAATCCATGTTCATTAATTAATTAAACAATTAATTAAACACATCAATTTACTTTAATTAATTTAACAATCAGTTAATCATACTGATCCCATTAATTAATTTGTTGATTAATTAATCACACCACTTCCATTAATTAATTAAACAATCAATTAACTATATAAGGTCCATTAATTAATTCTACAATTAATTAATCATTTTTTGATCCCAATATCTCATGATTAATTCCATAATTAATTATCTCAATATCTATCTCAATATCTCATAATTAATTACACAATTAATTGTCACTAAATCCTACAAATTCATAATTCCTTCATTAATTAATTCACTCAATTAAGAGTTTTAATTGATAAAAAACTCTATTAATTATAGAATTTTCATACACATAATCAAAATCATGACTATGGGATTTTTTGATGAACAATCGCCCAATGGAAATCAACTAAAATTGAGCAGCACAACGACTTTGAATGAGATCCAGATCTAAAACCTAAATAAAGATCAAATAAATCAAGATCTCTCTAATCTAGATCCATATCTATAATCCTATATCTAGATCCACAATAGTATATCTAGATATATTCCAAAACAAGAAGAACAACCACCAAAATAATAGGAGAATGAAGGAAAAAAGAATGAGAAACCAAGCGGGATAAGGTTCTCATACTAGGAGGGGTTCAGATCTTTGATATGGTCTTTTAATAGTGAATAAAGAAGGTCATTAAGTCTTAGAATCCATCTGGGTGGCTCTAAAATTGATAGAAAATGAGTTTCTCCGAGTTTAGGTCAAATAGGGTGAGTTTCAGGGGTTCGTGTGATTAAAAAACTAATTTTTAAGTGGAATTAAAAGTTGAGCATGGTTTGCTGGGCAGGGGCACATGGTTACCCCTAACCATGTGCCTAGTTTTTAGTGTCTTCACAGTTACTCCTAAGAGGGAAAATGATTTGACAAACTATTCACTAACTATGCAACACCCACCCACCCCCCACTATATATGGTTTCATGGCTTGTTGGGCTAGGGTACACAGTTAGGGAAAACTATGTGCCAACCGTGAACTACTCTATTTCTTCCATTTTTATCATATTTCTACCCAAACACTTCCAAAGGTAAAACCCAAATGAAAAGTACTCAATGCAAGGCAAAAAAGTACTTGTAAATGAGCTTGAGACGACTCTATAAAAGGTTGGGATCTTAGAATCTCTCCACTTTATAACATCTCATCCTCGATCTGCACTCCCTATCATCTCTAAGATTTTGAGTCAAAAATATTAGGCCACTAAGCCTACATAATTTCTTCCCTTTCCCATGTTTCCTTTTATACATGCCCATGTTTCTATAATATACGAACTATCAGTATGTTCTTTCCCCACAACACTTTCTATCTTTGATCCAACGCATATATCAGATGCTCCTCAAAGGATGAATCTATTTCATGCTCAACATCATCCATCTATATCACATGATAAGGGTTGGGGTGATACCATCATATTTGTGACACATGGAAAATTTCATGCATAGTATTGTATTTATGTGGAATGGCCAATCGATACACCACCAGACCGATTCTCTCCACAACCTCTAACGGTCCAATGAACTTGGGTGCCAAATTTCCCTCTCTCTGTATCCTGTGGTGACCCAATCTAGGAAAAAACAAAAAGTAACACATGATCACCCTCTATAAACTCTAGGTTTCATCGACGTCTATCAGCATATGACTTCTATCTACTCTGAGCTATAGCCATTTATTTCCAAATCAACTGAACCTGATCTGACATCTCCAACATGAGACTTAATCCCAAAAATTCTGACTCACCTACCTCTATCCATTATAGAGGAGATCTATATGGCCTACCATAAATTTCCTCATATGGTGTCATCTATATTGTTTCTTGATAACTGTTGTTATAGGAAAACTCCACCAAATCTAGGTGCTTCCCCCAAGATCATCCAAAGTCTAAGAAACACACTCACAACATATCCTTAAGTACTTGTATCATACACTCTGACTTCCCATTTGTTTGTGGGTAAAATTTGTACTTAATAAAACATGTGTACCAAGCGCCTTCTGTAAGCCCATCTAGAAGCACGAAGTAAACCGTGAGTCATGGTATGAAACTATATTATGTGGTACTTTTTGTAGATATATTATCTCACATACATATAAATCTCCCAACTGCCCCACTGATAAAGTCTACTGTATAGGCAAGAAATGTGCTAGTTTATTCAGCCTATCCACAACAACCCAAATAGCATCATTCTGCTGATATTTCCTTTGGATTCCCACCACAAATACCATGGTAATGTCACCCCACTTCTACTTCATAATAGGAAATGACTATAGTAAACCCCCATGTCATTGATGCTCGGAATTCACCTACTGACTGGTGCAACATCATGTCATAAATCCTACTATTTCCATTTTCATGACCAGCCACCAAAACTATTGTTATAGGTCACTATACATTTTGGTCACACCTAGATGTACTACCCACTTTGATGCATGAAACTCCTACATCAACTCCTCTAAAACGATCATAGGAACAACATCCTAATTCATGAAATATATGATCTCATCCTCATCTGTGCTTCAATCTAAAGGTGACTCCATGTCTTCAAGGATTTCCCTTAAGGTTAATCACTCTAGATCCTCATACTGAATGTCTCTAATATAGTAAAAAATTGTAGACTCTACTGAAATTGATATGAGAGTCATCTACTCCTGACTCTCCCAAACCACCACATACATCTCCACTAGTAGAGTCATCATCTTACACTCAACACTAGACTTATGAATAGCTTGAGTTTGAGTCTTTCTACTTAAAGGATCAAAAACATTGTTTCTCTTCTTGGGTGTATATTATAGTTTAAAATAAAATGACTGTATATACTCAACCCATCTCCACTTCTGAATATTCAAATCTCATTTCAAAAAAGATATACTTCAAGCTATTTTGATCTGTATACATAGTAAAATTTTCACCTAACAGATAATGCCTCCAACACTTCAAATCATACAACACTACAACCAATTAAAGTTCATTAATAGGGTAATTCTATTCATGTGGCCTCAACTTCTAAGACCCATATGCCACAACTCGATCTACCTATATCAACACTACTCTGATTCCTATCCCAAAAGTGTCACAATACACTTTATACTCCTCACCTGGCTTGGGTAGGATCAAGATCGGTGTCGATGACAGATACTTCTTTAACTTAGGGAAAGTATTCTCACATTATTCTAACCATTAAAATTTTATTCCCTTTTTTTCAATCTTGTAAGTGGTTCTTCCAATTGTGAAAAGTCCTATATGAACCTTTGGTAATATCCAGCTAACCCAAGAAAGCTATGGATATCAAAAATGTGTTCTTGGGATTCTCCCAAGATACAACTGCCTGAACTTTCTCTAGGTCCACTGACACACCTTCCTCTAAGATGATTTTACTCAATAAGTGTACTTGATCAATCCAAAACTAGCACTTAGATATCTTGGCATATAATCGATGCTCTCTCAATGTACTCAGGACGATGTCAAGGTGTTCAATATCATCATGATTCTTGGAGTACACCAAGATTTCATCCACAAACACTATAAAAAATTGATCTAGGTATGGATGAAAGATTCTATTCATCAATGCCATAAATATTTCAAGTACATTCGTGAACCAAAACATAATTAAGAAGAAATTATATAGGCCATACCTACTTTTGAAGATGTCCTTGGTATATTATAAGTTCTAACTATCAGCTGATGATACCCTAATCTCAAGTCAATCTTGGAAAATACACAAGCTCCCCTAAACTGGTCAAACAACAGATCATTGATATGTGGGAAAGGATACTGGTTCTTCACCTTTATCTGATTCAACTTCTGGTAATCAACACAAAATTATAGAGTCGCATCAACCTTCTTAGAAAACAGCACTGGTGAACCCCAATGCAACGTACTCGGTCAGATAAATATATTATACTCTTACTATTACCGTTTATTTTTAATCTCTTTAAGCTCTATTGGTTCCATTTGGTACTGTAGAATTGAAATTGGCTCAGACCCCAGAATGAGATCAATAGTTAATTTCACATCTATCTTGGGTGGAAGCCCTAAAAAGTCTTTAGGAAACACATCCTAAAACCAGTACACTATAGGTGAAAATAAATCCTACTTCACACCTTCATTATCCAAAAAAAACTAGAAACCTGGACTATGAGCTCTTCCAGTTTCTGAGTAATTAGTCTTGCTTAGCCTACCTGGGTATCCCACTCTCCATGATGAATGTAATAGTCACCATTAAAAGATATAAAATTCACCCTCCTATGGTAACAATCAATATGGGATCAGTATGTGACTATCCATTCCATACCTATAATTAGGTTGAAACCAAACATTTTAAGAATATAGAGATCCTAGAGAAAAAGGCACTCTCTGATCTCAAGAGAACATCCCTTGCACAAACAAATGTCTCTAGAATTTACTCCCAATGGTGTATCTATCATCATAACCCCACTCACAAAATCCAACACCAGGATCAAAACATTAACAAGTTTTGTAGATATAAAGTAATGAGTGGCACCATTATCAAATAAGGTACTAGATAATATAGAAGATATAAGAATATTAAACCTCATTGTTGATGGTCCATCCTCATTATCCACAAGTGTAGGCTGAATGGCATGTAAATTTCCTACCTCTTTTACCTGTGATGCAGTCTGACTTCCCTGAGCTACACCACTATACTGATATGGGTTCTCTTAACCAGAATCATCACATCCACTACCTATACTGCCTCATCCAGTATAACTCTATCTTCTAGACTGATATGGTTCATAAGATCCCCTTCCTACACTCTATTTGTTCTTAGATTATCCATCACTCACCATCTATCATAGGTTCTTGAAGAACCTCTATAGATGTACCATATTTTTGTAGCTTTGTCACTCTTCTAGTGGTCAGGGACAATGTTTCTAAAAGTGTCTCGTCCTACCACACTAGTGTAAAACCACATTGGTGAGGTCCTGTGTAACATACCCTTACCCCTTACTACTCTTCTTGCTAATACTCTAGGATAAATTCTTGTGATGATGTTTCCTTCATTAATAATCCACAACTCCTACTCGTGTAGAATAAACCACTTATCCTCCACTAGAATCCTCCTTCAAGTTCCCCTCAAAGATGAGATCCTGATTTACCACTTCTGAAAACTTCTTCAACCTAAAGATATTTACCTGGGACTTAATTTCACATTTAATCCCATCCTAAAACCTCTTTTCCATGGTGGCCTCATCTCCTTCCAATGTTGTAATAAAGCGCTAAAAATCTATGATCATCCAACATATTCCATCATAGACATATTCCCCTAATTCAACCTCAAGAACCCAGCTACTCTCCCATGTCTTAGCATGTCGGGATAAAATTTCTTTAGGGACTTATCTTGAAATTCCTTCCATTCCATAACTTCTTGTTGTCCAGTCAGATCCTAAACATAACACCAATGCTTCTCCTAACCACATAACATATAAGCATCCATCTTGACTCTATTCTCTGTAGGAGTCTCCAAGTGGTCAAGTATAGTCTGGATAGACTCAATCCAAAACTCAACTCCCTTGTATCCACCCTATCTAGTAAAAGTTGATGGGTGATGCAACTAAAACTCCCTTGTTAGATTAGACAATCTTTTTACAACCCACCCTAGGTATATTTCTATGAATTGACTGAATCGGGATAATTTCTCTTAGAACTGCTCCCCTACTTCCTCAATCGGCACTATCGGTGCCTCAGGTTCCACTACTACTGGAGCATCTCTAGACATATCCTCATGTCGTCTTCTCAACAATCATCATCATGGAGGTATATCTCTATAATGCCAAACACAAACCTTAGGACACATTTCACAAAATTAATAAATTTATATAAGAGGTAAATACAATAAGGCACAACAATCCATTCCCCCAAACCTCACCACATAGTCAAAACTGAGGTGTTATCACTACCCTTAACCATCCTACACCTAGGTCCTGGTTAACAAGGGTGACCACATTCTCATTATTCGCATTCCATTAGTCACCCATTTATTCATGTTTTTCATCATTTTACAATCTATCGCAATTTTATGTTAGGCACCATTTTCATTTCAATTTCACAAGAAAGAAAAAATATTTCAAATTCAACAACTTACCCATAACCTATTTTTCCTTGCATTCCTAAAATAATTCATGTCGCAATAACCTTGAGTACCTGGAATGATGCATGAAAACTCAACATTAATTCCTTACTAGGCCACGAGTCACAACTCATAAAATCTCAAAAAAAATCTCTAAAATAATAATCACATCACATGACAAGTGCATCACCCAAGGTAAAATAATATCCAATTATAACAACATGCATTAATAACAGCAATCCTAGCCTAGGTACTTGGGTTTTCCCCTATACATGTGTTTGAAACTCCCATGAACAAGCTCATATCCAAGGCATGAATCTCACAAATCTCCTATCTACCTTTCCCAAATAGTAAGTCAAAAGAAAAGAAAAGAAAATTCCTTTGATACCACTTTGTTATGTCCCTTCCCTAGTGCCACACATCGGTGCCCTGAGACGGAATACCACATGATCTCAGGCGCACCTCCCCTTATGCTAGAGGCTACCGACTATCAGTGAGGGCCTGATATATTGATAATGGGGAGACTATACCATCTTATATCATATTAATACAAAAATGGAAAATAAGAAACAATAACTGAATATCATATAACCAAAAACAGAACAGTACCAAGATCACAAGATGACCAAAACCGAAGATACAATATCAAACTAAACATTAAATATGTCATGATAATGTATGTACCAAATGTCAAAATGAAAATAAAAAATTAAAGACATTGATGGATCCCAAGCGAGTCCCAAACTACATCTGGTTCCCTCATCCATGCTTCATACCAAATCATCCATCTGTCACAGGTCATTTCCCCTTTTCCTATATAGAAAACACAAATTCTATTCGAGTACTGATCAGGAAGCCCGAGTAGGGTGTGAGTAAAACTTAGTAGGCCACCACCAACGGTGTATAAAACAATATCTAGTTAATAAAATTGTATGGAGTTGTATAAATAAATAAGTAAATTGTATAAGTAAACTATTATCACATTATCAATTATTCTTTATTTAACCACATAAACCACCAAGTTCCCAAGGACACCCATACCCCGAAACCTACTTCGGCCTGTTCTAGAGTCTGAACCATTTCACATTATCAATTCAAAATTCATTAAACAAATGGTCCTTAATTATCCATTTCATTTAAATTTATATTATGGCTAATTGGAACCATAGTCCAATGCCAAAAATTTGGATCTAGGTCTTCATGCCTAGGACACCATGGTCTTGGGAAATAGCATACCATGTCCCATATATATTTATCACTATGGGCTTCAGAAGCAGCAGACCATGTCTCGCACATATGGGATTTGGAAGTAGTATACCATGTCCTACACATATTTATCAAACAATTTCTCACTATGGGCTTCAGAAGTAGCAGACCATGTCCCGCACACATGGGCTTTGGAAGCAGCAGACCATGTCCCACACATATCACATATATCACTATATAACATCAATCATGATTAATCAACATTAATACTCTTATCACAATTGAACATCACAATATTCCCTTAATTAATTCATAAATTAATTAATCCATGTTCCTTAATTAATTTAATAATTAATTAATCACTTTATTTTCCTTTAACTAATTCAAAAATCGATTAATCATATATATCCCATTAATTAATTATTCAATCAATTAATCGCATCAATTTCATTAATTAATTAAACAATCAATTAACCATATAAGGTCTATTAATTAATTAAACAATTAATTAATCATTTCATAATCTTAATATCTCATAATTAACTCCATAATTAATTGTCCCCAAATCCCACAAGTTCAGAATTCATTTATAAAGTAATTCACTGAATTAATTAATTCAATTGAGAGTTTCAAATGCTAAACAAATCTAGTAATTATTCAATTTGAATGCATGTAATCAAAATCATGAATATGGAATTTGAATATTAGACCACTTGCCTCAATTTGTTGATGAACAATTTCCCAATGGATATCCCCTAAAATTGAGCGGCACAACGATGTGGAACGAGATCTGGATATAAAACCTTAATCAAGATCAAATAAATCAAGATCTATCTAATCTAGATCTAAATCCACAATCCAAGATCTAGATCCACAATACTATATCTAGATATATTTTAAGAAAATAAGAAAAATCACCAAAAGAATAGTATAAGGAAGAAAGAAAGAATATGAAACCAAGCGGGATAGGATTCTCTTACCAGGAGGGGTGCAGATCTTTGATCTAGGCTTCTAATCACAAAGAAATGAAGTTAGGAAGGCTTGGAATCTATCTGGGAGTCTCTGAAATCAATAGAAAATGAGTTGGTCTGAGTTTGGGTTGAATAGGGTGAGTTTCTATGGTTTGGGTGATTAAAAAACTAATTTTTGGGTGGAATTAAAAGTCGAGAACGGTTTTCTCGGTAGGGGCACATGATTTCCCCTAACTATGCACCCAAACAGTGAGCCTCTTTTGTAGGGGTTTCATGGTTACTACTAAGAGGGAACATGGTTTGAAAAATCTTGTACCAACCATACAAATCCCCATTGTCTAGGGTTTCACGGTTTGCTGGGCTGGGGAGCACTATTAGGGAAAACCATGCGCCAACCGTGCACTTCACTATTTCTTCCATTTTTAACAAATTCCACCCAAACACTCCCCAAGTTAAAATTCAAATGAAAATTAATCAACACAAGGAAAAAGAGTACTTAAAAATGAGCCTGAGACAACTTCACAAAATGTTTTGATCTTACACTAAACACTTAATAAGATTCATTGATGACATGAAAATAAACTCAAAAATGGAAAAAAAAAATATTTCCCACAATGGATTCAACATATCAAATAAACTCTATCAATGGGTTCATCCTGCTTCAAGGTTATTTTATCTTCAAGAAATATCTACGAACTCAATGTCAGCTCTTAGTTGATTAGTAAAAACACCAAAAACATAGATATTATAGTTTGATCATATATAGCATCAGGTTATCCCTCAGTGGTGAAATTGGTTGATTCTTCGTCATCTTGGAATCAGCTCGGCACCCGGTTCTTCATTTTCCCCCCATCCGTCGGATTTTCCTGGAATTCAATGAGCAAGAACAAGTTTGAAATTCCAATCATCCTCAACTCAATTAATATATTGAACTTAAAAGTTTCATCAGTGGCAGTGACTCTCGACCAGATCTTCATCAACAAAGCTTCGTATCATCGGCGGGGTGCATCTACCTCAGCATAAGTTAAGATTTTAGTCATTCAACATTCTCCTTATATGGAACTTGTGTGACTTCAACCTTGTTTGGTGTCATATTGGGATTCTTCAACATTCATTATCATCACAGTTCAGTCATCATTTGGTGAAAAAGGATTCACTCAGACTCCACTATTGGAACTCGGTTCTTCAGTTCCAACTCAGAATCAATAGGTAGGCATAGTCAGTATAATATAGAGGCATGGTAGGTTGGGATTGTTTGTGTTGTAAGTTGAAGGAATACATGACAACTTGAGACATTAGGTTGTGACATTCACTCATAGTCAGTATATTGACCATGAAATTGTCTTGTGTTCAGTTGGCCCTTTTTCATCCAGTCACCTGGCACAGTCACTTAAGTGATCATGCTTCTTCTTGCGCACACGATCAGTATAGTGACTACGACACATATTTACCAGAAAAATAAAATTGATAAATTAAATTCAAATTACAATCACAAAAAAATTAAAACAAAAATTAATTAATTATTTACAAAAATAATAATAAAATTATTTAAAAATTAAATTACAAAAAATTAAAATTATTTTTTGAAATACAATGGAAAATTAAATAAATAAAATCAAAGAATGACATTCAAGATTTAAAATTAAAATTCTGAAAAACATAAAATGAATAAATGAATGAATTAAAAGAATGAAATACCATGATTTAAATGAAACAAAAAGAATAAAAATGATGGTTGGAATAATTACTTATTAAAAAATAAATTATCTGATAAAATAAATATTTTAACATAAAATTTAGAGTTTTATTATTTTGACTATAAATTAACAACACTATTAAAACTGCTACAAAATACATAATATACAAGGTTATCCTTTATCATCACTAGCAAAAAGTGCTAATAAAGGTTTCCTTTATCAATGATAAAAAAGTGCGGATAAAGGGTAACCTTTATCGGTGCATTTCTAGCGCTTACAAAGGTCTTGATTACACGTGCGAGTCCCACTTTGAAATAGTGGATGTTCGACAACTTCTTTAAATACAATTCTGCCGCATTCCAAACTCAGAAACCTACTGTGGGGATGAGCTTCTAAATACACTCTCCACACACACTCATACGGGCCCAAGCCTAAACGCACGATTTCACGCGGGCCTTGGCCCACCTTATTCATTCCGCAGGCGCCCACACATATACATACAGTCAGGTCCTACACGACCCGGTCCACCTGCCCTCCCATCCAAGCCAATACATGGCCTATCTTCCCGTATTTTTATATATATAGTAATAAAAAAAATATTAAAAATATTAAAAAATTAAAATAATTAAACAAATAAAATTAAAAATGAATAAATTAAAAAAATTATTAATTAAAAAATTATTTATAAATTTAATATATATATATATATATATATTATAAATATTAATAAATAATATATATTAAATATAAATATATAAAGTGAATAAATTGAAATAATTAAAAAAATGAAAATTTAAAAATGAGTAAATTTAAAAAATATTTAAAAATTAATTAAATAATTATTAATAAAAATGAATAAATTTAATGCACATATATATATTATAAGTATTAATAAATAGTATATATTAAATATAAATATATAAAATAAATAATTTTTAATAATTAAACAACAAAATTAAAAATAGATAAATTAAAAAATAATAAAAACATTATTAATTAAATAATTATTAATAAAAATGAATAAATTTAATATATATATATATATATTAAATATTAATAGTTAATATATATTAGAAATAAATATATAAATTAATAAAATGTAAGAATTAAAAACATATTAATGTCTTATATATTTGTAATGGTTTTTACACATAATTATTGATTAATATATTTAATATTTTTAATATAAAAATATATATTTATATTAATATATATATAATATTTCCTAAAATATGATTTATATAATAAAAAATATTTATAATTACATTAAATAACTCATATATTTAATGAAAAATGGTTTATAATTAAAACTTAATATTAATTAAAAATATTGACAAATTATATTGAGTAATGGAAATTTAATTTAATTTCATTTGATTTTTGAATTTAACATATATGAAATGTTTTTTGCATTGATTCCACACATACATGTATGTAATTAATGCATTTTTATATACAACACACATACACATAATATTTCATTAATTAATTAAATTTTCAATATTCATTTGAGAATTATATTTATTAACATAATATATTTAATATAAATTATGTTTCTAATTGGTAAATTTTATCATTTTTTATATTTTTATTCACTATATATTATTTATTAATTTTTAATATTTTTTCTAATTTATTCATTTTTAATATTATTTATTCATTAATAATCTTAATTTTTTAAAATATTTTTGTAATTTATTCATTATCAAATTTTCATTGCTCAATATATTTTTAATTTTATCCATTTTCAATATTTATCTATACATGTTTATTCATTAACATTTAATGTTTTTAATATGATTGTAATTTATATAATTAATATGTATTCATTTCAATTTTAACATATATAAATATTCATTTTTAATTTTTTTTAAATTATATATATAATTCTTAACAGTTATTCATTTTTTAAATTTATTCATTATTATTATTATTTATTCAATAATAGATATTACATATTATATAATGTTATTTTTCAATTTAATATATATCAAACTTGTATATATATATACATTAATTTCACACACACAAATATTTACATAATTAATTAAATCCTATATAAAAACACACACACCTAATATTAATGTAATTTATTAAAATTTTAATATTTATTTTAGAATTTTATTTAGTAACATAATATATTTAATATGTTTTGTTTTTAATTAATAAATTTATTTATTTATTTTTAATATTATTACAATTAATATTATTTATTCATTTTTAATGTTTTTTTATTTTTTATTTTTTGGAATTTAATTATTTTATAATATTTATTTATACATATTTAATGGGTCTCCCTCTAATTAGATAAAAATGGTCTTTTCTTTCATAATAAAAAGCATCTTTGACCCCATATTTAAAAAAGCACTGATAAATGGATATTTTATCATCGATTATTATTTTAGGACTGATAAAACCCCTCTTTTTTAGTGCTTTTTTGGAAGCGTTGATAAAACCCTCCTTAGTCTTTTAAAAAGAACCCTAACCCAATGTATTTCTATCACACCGTTCAAGCTCTTGTGAAACTTCATCTCTGCTGGTGCTCCCCCTTGATCTTCTCTTGGATGAATCACCTCTCAAATCTAAGGTGTATTGTCTTTTTCTCTCTCTCTCATTGCTTTATTGTTTGGGTTTAGCAGTGTGTGATAGTGTGGCTTCATCTTGGCTCATTGGTCTCGTGGTTCCAGGTTTGGGATCTCTATCGATAATGTCCCTATCATCGTTCATCCTCCTCTGATAGTTCCTTGTTTGTGAGTCTCTAAATTTCTGATTTTACCCTACTACGGCTCACATAGGTCCCTATTGATTCACAATGTTGTGTTGTAACATCTCAAAACCAGATTACACTGAACATTTCCCCGAGTCTGGTTGGCCACATGACCTTAAGTGCATCTCTCCAAACACCATAGACTGTCGACTAGCAACGAGGTCCTAGGTTGTTTCTGTGGGGAGACTATGACCTCTTGTCAGAGTGTAACACAAAGATAAAAACATACAATCAATAGCATAAGAAGTAATTCAAAAAGACAATAGATAACATCTAGAGATAGATATATATAACAATGTCAGAAATAATCTTATATACAATGATGATCATGTCATGTGTCTACAAAGTAGCTAAAACAGGTTTACATACAATGGTACAATACATGTATTAAAATACCAAAAAGACTAAAGACTATCCCAACAAGCATCATGAGCATCATCTTGGTCATGTGCTCCACTACACTTATGTAGTAATCAAAAAACCTATAGAAGGGTACTTTCCCTTATCCATACATGCAGTCATGAAATCTTACCGAGTACTAAAGGCAACCCACATAGGGTGTGAGATAAAATCCCAATAGTCCACCACCAATGGTGTCTAATGTCATCCAGTCTGTGAATATATAATAATAACAATGTGCAGGTAGTAATAGAATATGTAAGGGAAGTTTTGAAAGTAAACAACCCATAAAGTTCCAGGTTCCCATGGACACATGTCCTCTGCTACCTGCTTCAGCATTAGCTGGAAAGTCTATGAATAAACATTTAGTCACGTTCCATTTAATTAATAAGTCACGGGACCTGGTGCATATCCTAGCATCCCCCATAAGGTTTTGATCAAGAAGTGTGTAACCAGGCCAATAATATGGTATAATTATATGACTGAATCCAATATTGTGCTTTGGATTGGAAGACACTTCATATAAATCATTTCATTATTTGTACAATTAAGAACCTAATCCTGTCCTTGGAATTCTTTATTTGGAATTGAGGTATCTCTCTAGGCATAACATAAACCAAACGCCTTACAAGACGGTCCTAGTCATTCCTCATTGGAATCTTGGTATTGCTCTAGGTTTGGTATAACGCCATTGCCATTTGAATATGTCCTTGGTGGTCCACTAAGGGGGCCCAAGTCTCACTCCTAGAATATATAGAATATTCCCTCTTATTTTGTCCTTGATAGTCCATATAATGAGTCCAAGTGTCACTCGGGCGCAAATCATTAAAGCCTATGAACCCTTCCTTGACAGTCCACTAAGGAATCCAAGTGTCACTCAGGAGTAAGCAAGGTAGTAAACAAATGATTCTATCCATGTAATTCGTATATAAACCCATGTGTTACCCAAGGCATATAATCATTCAATCAGTATCATTTAATTATTTCATATATCATCACCATGATCATTTCATTAAAACCTCACCTCATAAGGTGGCTCAAATCAAGGGATACGATTAGAAGGATTAGCTTCTTAATTGTCTCATATGTTCATTTCATTATAAGACGAAACTCATGATTAATCAATCAATTGCATGGTCATAGCCTAGGGAAATGGTCTTCCATTCCCTTACTTCAATCAATTCAAATTTCAATTAAAATTTACAATTCAATTCATCATTAAACATCCCATAGCAAAGGGTAAACGACACTCTTAAAAGTGATTAATTCATATGCCACCCATGGTGGTCCAATTAATTAAACAAAACACCCAAGGGGTGGTTCCAATTCAAGGTTCATAACCCTTATTCATTTTTAAATAGGTCTTGTTAATTACATAGGTCATACCTATCCATTTAAATCAAGGAATAAATTCCATTTCAAGGGTGTCTCTCAGAAAATTGGGTGTTTGGAACAACATCATATATATAAATATCCTGACTTTAATGGAAAATCATGAGACCACCTACCTTAGGTCCTTAGTGGATTGATCATCCAATATCATCTCCTGATTTGACTCAGATCTGAAGAAAAATGAAGAACATACAAAGACCCTAAAAATATGGAATATTATCTTGCACCTAAATAGCACATCTAGTTATAATATAAAAAAATAATGGTACAAAAATAATATATTACTCACTAGCATGGATCCAATGAGATTTAAAACACTCAATTCTGAGATTGGATAGAAGAACAGGATAAAATCCTATGATTTGGATTACGAAGGAGCTCAAATGGGTTCACTGCTATGTAGAGGATGAAATGATAAAATAATTAGATTATAATATTAATTAAGTGAAAATAGTAATTTTTCCTCAAAACACTAAGCCGTACGGTTTTTCAAACCATGTTCCAACCATTGACCCTCTGATATAATGAGGGTCACCTTACACAGTTAGTGCGCACAATTTGACTAACCGTGCGCAAATTGTGCCTACAGCCACTCTCAAAAACTGTAGAGTCCCTCACATGGGCATGCACCACTATCCACAAGATTTCATCAAATTTTTTGTCCTATAGATCTCATTGTCCAGCCTCACATGGTTATTAGTAACTGTGTAGCCTACCCTATATGGTTTCTTCTAACCATGAGACCTGCCTATTTTCCCCAAAAAGTTGGGTTTCGGGTTCTGAAAAAACCCTAGACACTCCCAATACCTCTATGACCTCAAAGGAAATTCACATTAGGCTATAAAAATCATTTAAACTGAAAATTTTATGGAATGTAAAATATTTTTCACCCCAAGAAATAACCGGGTTTTTACAAACTTTCCCTTAAAGAAATTTTTCCCTGAATTTCCCTTCCAAATTTGGTGAATCATAATCTATGAAAAACTCTAGCCATTATTCTCATACATCAGCCTGCTACTCCTAGGTCTCATATTGAACATGGTCGTGCTTCCATAGACTCATACTGAAGGAACTGAATAGCCTCATAGAACCTTAGTTCAACGATCAACAATATGGATTGAATGCTCCTTGAAGGATGTATCTACCTATAACTCAAATTCCTTGGGATGAAAATCATGAGATGGGTCTGAATGATAATGGAGCAGCTGAGATATATGGAAGACATCATGTATGGATTAGTACCTCTGAGGTAATTTCAACATATAGGCTACCGGCCTGACTCTCTCCAGAACATCAAACGTCCCAACATATCATAGTGAAAGTTTACTATGTCTCATGATCCTCCTGTGTCCCAGCCTCGATGAGACACATAAGAAGACCCAATCCCTAACCCCGGACTCTAGAGGTAATCTATAGAAATTGACATAAGATTTATATCAATATTGTACGGTAGAAATACACTTACAAATAAATTTAACCTACTTCATAGTATCCTATACAAGATGAGCTACAAGTGTAGCTACCTCTCCTGCTTCTAACTAGTACATGGCTGATCAGCATGGCCTACCATACAAATCCTCATAAGGTGACATCTGTATAGTATCCTCAAATCTGTTTTTGTAGGTTAATTTAACCAGTGATATGTTCCTCTCCCAAGAGCCTCCAAAATCTAAGATGCATACCTGCATCATTTCCTCATGTACCTATATCACGTGCTCTGAATGGTCATTAGTCTGAGGGTGGTATGTTGTGATTAGAATCACCTATGAACCCAACGCCCTCTAAAACCCTTTCCAAAATCATGAAGTGAACCGATTTTTCCTATCTTAAATGATAGTATGAGGGACCCCTTGAAGTATTAGTATATCATAGATATACAACCTATCAATATCATCTATTGAAAAGGTCTACTTGATAGGTAGTAAATGAGAAACCTTTGTGAGCCTATAAACAACAACCCAAATGGAATAATTTCATCATAGTGACCTTGGTAACCTAGCCATGAAATCTATCACAACATCATTCCATTTACACACTTGAATGGGTAGATGCTGTAAAAGTCTAGTTGGTCACTGGTATTCCCCCTTCACCTACTGACAGGTGGAACAACTCATGAAAAAACCAGCTACATATATTTTCATACTCATCCACCATTACTGGCGATGTAAATCCTGATACATCTTGGGGACACTGGGATTCACTTCCCAAGCTAAATCATGAAAATATCACATCATCTCCTTATGCATGTCTACTGAAACCCACATGCAACCATGTATACACAAAATTTCATCCTCACCTACAATCCGACCAGGAGAAGTTTCCTCACCTACCACACTCTCCCATAGGACTAGGCCCTCATAATATGATAGTTTCCTCATATTCACTTTATCTTTAAGGGTAGATTTCACATCTAAGGATGAAATAAAAGTACACCCCTGACTATCCTGAACCTCTAAGTGAATCTCAGATAATAAATCCATAAGTTTCCACTCACTACTAGTCTCCTGAACTACATGTATATGAGTCCTCATACTCAATGAATCATCCACTTCATTTCATTTACCAGGCGTATATGCAAGATTGAATTCAAAAAACTATAGGTACTCAACCCACCTTTACTACTCAAATTCAGATCACGTTGTGTAAACATGTACTTGAGGATTTTTTGGTCTGTGTACACTACAAAATGATCTCAAAGTAATTAATCTCTCCAACATCAAAAAGCATGATCAACTACACCTAAATCAAGATCATGCATTAGGTAATTACTCTCATGTGGCATAAACTACTGAGACCCATACACCATGACTCTATTCTCCTTAATCGGAAAAAATCCAAGCCTAATTCCTAATGCATCGCATTAAACAGTGTAACTATTGTTTGGATTTGGAAACATCAATATTGGTGTTAAATTCAGTCTCCCTTTCAGATCTTGAAATACTGAATCACACGTGTCTGACTATTTAAATTTCACACCCTTCTTAGCCAAGTCCAAAAGTGGCCTTCTAGGCATGAAAATTCCTTTATAAAATGCCCGATATATCCCATACATCCCTAAGAAACTCTATATAGCAAAGATGTTATTGGGATAATCCCAAGAAACTACAGCTCTCTCCTTATCTGGGTCAACTAATACTTTTTTAGCTAAGATAATGTAACCAAGGAAGTGAATATGATAAATCCATAAGTGAGAATTTGTGAGCTGAGAATATAACTGATTCTCTCTCAGTGTATCCAATACAATATCAAGATGTTTTTCATGGTTGTGTTGAGTGTGAGAATACACCAAGACATCATCCATGAATACCATGACAAACGAATCCAGATAAGGATGAAAAACTCAATTCATCGGTGCAATGAAAAATATTGGCATGTTCATGAGATCGAATAGAATAACCAAATACTCATATATACTATACCTACTATGACAGGTTGTGTGAGGTATGTTTGATGGTTTAACACACACCTGATGATAACCTGATCTCAAGTCAATTTTTGAGAATACCTGAGCTCCTCAAATTTGGTCGAAGAGATTATCTATCCATGGTAGACAATACCGGTTCTTAATCATCAGCTGGTACAATTTATGGTTATCCATTCATAGCCTAAGGGTACCATCTTCCTTTTTCACAAAAAGGACTAATAAACCCTACAACGAAGTATTGGGTCAGATAAAACCCTTTTCCTCTAAATCCTTTAGACACCTCTTGAGTTA
Organism: Viscum album; assembly: GCA_963277665.1. NCBI lineage: Eukaryota > Viridiplantae > Streptophyta > Magnoliopsida > Santalales > Viscaceae > Viscum > Viscum album. The sequence continues at coordinate 1,235,902,894 of OY728157.1, read as the reverse complement.
CTACATCTCAGTAGTACCCATCCTGTAAAGATGAATGGATAGTGTTACAGCTCCTTACATTATCTCAATAAAGAACTCTACCTCTCTCACTTGAGGTAATCCTCAAAATTATTCTAGAAAAATGTCCCTAAAATGATCAAACACTAGAGGGAAATCTACCTGATGTATTCCCTAATCATATAGATATAAAATCACATATGGGTTGTCTTCCAACCTATCTTATGATTCTTGGGTCCATCTCAGCTCTCCTGTACATCCCATTCACCCTTTTGAATAAACTTTATACCCTCTGGTGATGTGAATATCACCCTTCGACGATATAAATCAATGGAGGAATGAAAATAAACCAACTATTCCATCTTGATAATGATCTCAAAATCTATCATCTCGAGGAAAAAGAGGTCCCATAAGAAGTGACACCTTCCAATATCAAGGGAGAACTCCCTACACTGACATACATCCTCCGTTCAAATCCCTGATAGATTATCAAGTGTCATAAATCCATCATAAAACTGAACACTGAGACCAAGGATATACACAATAAGCATAGATATAAAGCTATGAGAAGAACCTGTATCGAAAAGATAAAATGATAAAGTATAGGCTACTATAATAGTTACTCTAGTAGTATAAATTCTAGGACTCTGCTCCTCATGGTTTAGTTGCACTGCATATATATGTCTTGATACATTACCTTGTGATATAGTCTAGATACCCTGAGAAGATCCTCTCTTTTGTTGTGGTAAATCTGGGGTCAGAATACCATGACCACGACCACCTTCTTGGCCTGATCGGCTAGTTGTACTCCAACTCCCTATATAAAGAGAATCTAATAACCCCACTCCTTCACATGGAGTTAGTGAATACCCTCTCTTTTTAGATGTCGAAGGAAAAAAATTACCAAAATAACTGTAGATGGCCCATCTTTCCTTAGTATTGGAACTTGACAAGGTCTCACGTACATTGATATCTCAAATGTCCCGGTCTACCACACTGGTGGCACCTCACCTAGATACTTGAGTATGTGATATAGTGAATAATATCACCATGCGGAATCTCCATATAATGCTTCCCATTGTTGATCGATGCGGTACCAGATCTAGGTGTTGAACCTCCTTGGCTCGCACCCCCAACATCTCTTAGGTTATGCTTCATGATAATAACATGATTCACTATTACATAAATGGTATTCAATCGAAATACATTAACCTATGATCATATTTCATACCTAATACCATCCTCAAATATCTAGACTTTAGATAACTCGTCACCCATCAGAATAGGTGTGAAGCATTGGAGTTTTGTAAAACGGGACAAATAATCCATAACTGATAACATGCCCTACACCAAGTGCATGAACCCTCTGGATCAATAATCCCTTTACATATCAAGATAGAAGTAATCATATAAGTTCATATGAAAATCTATCCAAGCCATCTCTTGATGAAAATTCATTTGAGTAATGACATCCCAATATCTTTTGGTAGAATCACGTAGTATATAAGTAGTGAGATTTACCCTACTCTCGGGAGGTATATCGAGATGATCAAAGATAGATATCATGGACTCTAGAAATGACTCTGTATCCTATGTTCCTCCATACCCTAAAAATGTGGGTAGATTTTGTAGTTTTAACACATGCTTCATCTCAGTCATAGATGAGGCAGGCTTCTTTGTTCCCTGAAAAATCTGTATGAAGCATAAAAACCCATCATATAATTGTCCCTCATCACCTGTGTCTGATAAAAATATTGGTACCACAACTAGCACTATATGAGGATCCACCAGTATCATATTTCCCACCACCTCCAAAGTGTGGTTGTCGCCACCCTCCTATCGTATGACTGGAGTTTGTGGTGGTGGCATGTCTCTACAATGTCAAACACACACCTCAAAAAATAACTTTATCAAAGTTCTCAACTAAAAGTGTAGATATTAAAATAGGATAGGTACAAGCCTTACTATATAATAATCATACCCCTCTACCTTCTCCTTGAGTTAGGTTTAGGTGAAGTACAGGTCATAAGAAAGCAAGAGATATTTCCTACTTCCCACTATAAAGGTCGGGTCTGGGTTAAGTTATCTTCCATAAATAATTCAATTTCAATTTAATTCACATTAATTTCCTATTTCACTTTCATTATATCACAATTAATTTTAAATGTTTAAACCAATTGGATTGCCAAATTCTGATCCATAAGGGCCCGTACTTCTCATAAACCAAAATATGGTGTCCACCTAATCCAAACCATAAAATGTTTTAGTCCATGTGACCCATGGTCCATGTGCCACAATTGGATTCTTAGGGTGTCTGATGTAGCCTAATTAGAAAAAAATTGTTTAGGTTACGACAAGAACTCTAAGTACCAACCATGTTTCTCAATTCCCTGTACTGAATATATATCCAAAGATAAGGTATATCTACCACAGAAACTATCACATTATCATGAAAATAAGAAATACATCCTATATAGTATGGAATAATGCATTTCATGTGAATCCTAAAAGTATTTAAAATGATGAATGAGATGGAATACCCTCATCTCTTTAGGTTGTAACAAAATAGAACTCAAAATCATATCAATTATAACATCACAATTCAAGTGCATCACCCAATGTTGGAATCAAATCATCTGTAATAGCCAATGTCTAGAAAACAACAATTTTCATTCAAGGAAAATTGGATTTTTTTTTACGTGGGTCAGCTACACCTAAGAACATCTCATTACCAAATTTCTATTCCTTCCTATCCCTTTTCATTATATAAAAATAGTAAATAAAACCAAAAAAGGCCCTATGGTACCACTTTGTAAGGTCCCCAGGCCTGGATTCCATTGAATGGTTCCCCGAGCCTGGTTGGCCACATGGCCTCGAGCACATCTCCCCAAACTCCAGAGGATTTTGACTAGAAGCAAGAGCCTAGGGTGTGTATGTGGGGAGACTATGCCCTATTATCAGAGTGTAACACAGAAAAAGAAACATACAATCAATAGAAGAAGTATTAAATCAACTATATAATAGATAACATCCTAAGATAGATATATATAACAATGTCAGAAGGAATCTCATATATAATGATGATAATGTCATGTGTCTAAAAATCATCCAAAACATGTTTCATTAAATAGAACAATAAATGTAACAAAATATCAAAAAGGAACAAAAACTATCCCAGTTAGCATCACAAGCCTCATCTTTTTTATTTTCTCCCCTCCTCTAAAGTAGTAATCAAAAACATGTATCAGGGTGCTTTCCCTTATCCATTTCTACATTCATGAAATCTTATCGAGTACCAAAGGCATCCCAAGTAGGGTGTAAGATAAAATCTCAGTAGGCCACCACCAATGGTATCTAATTTCATCCAGTCATTGAATATATAATAATAACATTTTATAGGTAGTGATAGAATATGTAAGGGAAGTGATGAAAATAAAAAACCCATAAAAGTCTGGCTTCACATGGAAACTCGTCCTCTGCTGCCTAGTTCGGCCTTAGCTAGAAAGTCTCTAAATAAATAGTCTATCATGTACCATTTAATTAATAAGTCTCAGGGCCTATTACATAGCCCAGAATCCCCCATAAGGATGTGACCAAGATGTGCCTAACCAAACCGTCAATATGGTATAAGTCTCTGACCGAATCCCATCTTTTTCTTTAGCTTGGCAGATGCATCATATAAATCATTTCATTAATTATACAATTAAGAACCTGATCCCATCCTTAGAATTTATTATTTTGAATATAGTTATTTCTCTAGTCATAACATTAACCAAGAACCTTACAATCCCATCATAGGAATTCCTCATTTAGATCCTTGTATCGCTCTAGGTGTAGTATAACATCATTTCCATTTGAATATATCCGTGGAGGTCAACTAATGGAGCCCAAGTCTCACTCTTATAATATATAGAATCATCCCTTTGAGTCCATCCTTGGTATTCCATATAAAGATTCCAAGTTTCAATCAGGCACATATTAGTAAAGCATCTGATTATGTCCTTGGCAGTCTACTAAGGAGTCCAAGTGTCACTCAGGCGTAAGTAGGGTAGTATCCAAATGAGTCCAACTATAGTTTTTGTATATAAACCCATGTATCAACCAAGTAATATAACCAATTATTCAATATCATTTAATTATTTAAAAGGAAATCATCATGATCATTTCATTCAAACCAAACCGCAGAAGGTGGCTTAAAGTAAGGGCTATTCTTAGAAGGTTTAGCCTCTTAATTGTCTCACGTGGAAATTTCATTATAAGAAGTAACTAATGCTTAAACAATAAATTAAATTTTCATAGCCTAGGGACATGTTCTTCTATTCCCTTACATTAATAAATTTACAATTTACAATTAAAATTTACAATTCAATTCATTATTTATAAAAAGAGGTAAACGGAACACTTAAAAGTGATCAATTCAGATGCCACCCATTGTAGTCCAATTAATTAAACAATGTACCCAAGTGATGGTTCCAATTCAAGGTTCATAACCCTTAATCATTTATCAATGGGTAAAATTAATTACATAGGTCATCCTTATCCAGTTAAATCAAGTAATAAATTCCATTTCAAGGGAGTCTCTTGAAAAATTAGGCACGTGGCACAACAGAATATATATAAACACCCTAATTGTAAGGTAAAAGCATGATACCACCTATTTTAGGTTTTTAGTGGAGTTATCATCTAGTATCAGCTCCATATTTGACTCATATCAGGAGAAAATTGAAGAATATATGAAGACCTTGAAAATATGGCATATTAACTTGCATCCAAATAGTTCAATTGATTCCAAGACAAACAAATAACAGAATAAAATAAATGTAATACTCACTGGCATGGATCCAATGATACCGACAATGCTTGATTATGAGTTTGAATGGAAGAACGGGATCAAATCCTATGATTTGGATTTCGAAGGATATCCAATAGGTTCACTTCTGTGTAGAGGAAGAAATGAGAAAAGAATTAGGTTATAATATTAATTATGGGGAAAATGATCATTTTGCCTCAAAATAATGGGCCGCACAGTTGGTCAAATTGTTCACCAATTGTGCTCCCTCTGTTGTAATGAGGGTCACCTCGCATGGTTAGTGTGAATAGTTTGACTAATCATGATTATATCCACTATCAAAAACTGTAGAGGCCCTCGCACGGGTGTGTGCCTCTATCCACATGGTTTCCTCAAACCGTGTGGCATGTAGCTCCCATTATCTATCCTTGCATGGTTAGTAGTAATTGTGTGACCTACCCTGCATGGTTTCTACTAACCATGTGGCATACTTGTTTTCCCTAAAAAATGTATTTTGGGCTCCAAACAAGCCCTATACACCCCTAATACCTCCATGACTTCAAAGGACATTCACATTAGGCCGTAACAATCATTTAAAATGAAAAATTTATAGAAATTAAAATATTTCATAACTCAAGAAATAACTGGGTTCTTACATGTATTTTGGTTTTTGTGTTTCCAACTCACTCCATGACCATTGGTTTCCTCCTAGTCTTAGTGTCACCACATTCCAAGAGCTCTTGAGTGCTACCACGTACTGGTTCTCGTCCACTTCTCTATAGCCTAGGATTGCTACGATAGATCATGGATTATTCATCATGAATGAAGATAAAATATCATATGGATTTCTTAATGTATGAATATATTTTAATAAATATTTCATATATTCTATCTTATACCACATTTCACTAAAGTGTTTATTATTATCTACTAACACACAAAGAATAAAACATATATTTTCTATTCTTTAAACATTTAATATTTTTTTCTTTTTCACCAAAATATCAACTCAAATGTAGAATATTTTCAACACAATTGAAGGCATCATCAATCAAGTCAAGTCATTCTTAGTTATGTCTAGTGTAATACATTTTTTAAGTCACTAAGAGAGTTAGTTAGAGAGTGAATTTCATGGGAGACTACCTTCAAGAGATTGTTTGGAAATGGAAAAGAAAGGGTCAATTAGCAGCATAGGTTAAGAGAGAAACATATTTTTATTGGAGTCTCATTTCAAAATTAAAATTTTATTTATATAATATTTTGAATTTAAAACCTTTAGTTTATGTAAGATAAAAATATTTTTAAAAGTATCATTCTAAATTTCCGAAACCCTCTTGTAGGGGTGTCTAGTTTTAAAGATATTCTGATTTCAAAATTTAGTTTTATAAGTTTAAATAATATCATTTTATGTTTAAAGGGGAAAATATATCATTTTATCATTTCATGTGAATATTTTTAATTAATGTATTGAAAATATAACTCCCTTTTAGTGGATTTTGTTTTTATAATATTCTATGTTCAAAGAAATTCAAGAAAATTTAAGTGATTCTCATGTTTTTTTTATTTTAAATATTTTTAAGTATTTTATTAATGTATATTTATAGTTTTCATGTATATATCTAAATTTTATGATTTCCTTGTGTAGTGATTTTGAAAATTGTTACTTTTTAGTATAAAGGATACTTAAATTCCTTATTAAATTATTCTTATTATGAAATGAAATTTTTTAAAGAAGGATTTAAAGTTGTTTGTTTCTTGAGTTAAATTATAAATTGTATTTTTAAAGTTAGGCAATGTAATTATTATTGAATAATGTCTCATTTGTGTATATTAAACTGATTTTTATTTTTATATGTACATAAATTTTTATCTAATGGGATATTTTAATGAGTTGTGAAGTTTTTATAAATTATATTTATGGTTTCATTTATTATTTGAGAAGTTTTATTTGGAATAAAAAGGTTTTGAGGAATTTGAAGCGGAAAATTTCTTTATTTCTTTGGCTTCAAATTTTTTCTTGGAAATAAATTTGTTTCCTTATATTTGTATTAGTTTAAATTTTATCTTTTTTTTGTCTTGAAATTATAATTATATATTAAAATCATGGTATGTGATCACTTGTTATCTATTTCTCCCCTTCGAACATCTTTGTTTGTTTTTAATTTTCCCAAATGGTTTGAATAGCGTGTGCACAGGTGGTCTTATTTTTCCTTTATCTACCTTGTTGATTCTCCACCCCATATCTCTTGCCTCAATACATTGTTGGTTAACCCTTTACCTTGCCTTAACATTCATTTTCACTCATTCATCATTATTTCTCACTCTGATTACATGGAACTCCAAACTATGCACTGCAAAAATATTTTCCACTTATCATATAAGTTGGTGACTAAAAATGATAAGTAGGAACTATTTTTATGGTGCACATATGGTAATCATCTCCAAGTTTCAAGTATCCCTTCTGATCATATAGATTAAAATCAAATAATTTTTCCTATTTTCTTTCAATTATCCCTCATAATCCTATGGATTAAAACCAAAACACCTTGTGTATTTTTTTAGGTACCATTAGAGTATCATATTTAAATATTGTTTTCTTTTTAGGGAACCAAAATATGATGAAATGTGGTTTCATTAGGGACTCAATTTCCTTTTGATATTGGTGGAATGTTTATTTCAAGATTCATTAATAAAGGTGGTCTTCTTATTTATTTTTTAGTGATTTTATTAATTTTTTAATATCATTATCAATATTATATGAATTAATTTTATATTAATATGTTATGCATTATTATGTTTTGTGGAATTGTATATTTTGAATTCACATTCCATTAAATTTAACTGAAATGGAATATACATGTTTTTTAAATAAAATATAATTCTTTTTCACGTAGAATCCATGCTCACAGTATTATTATTATCTTGATCTATTTTGTATCATTAGGAATGGTTTGAGTGTCACCCATAAAAAGTTCCAATTTAAAACACGTTTATCTCATACACATGTAGGATTAGATGATAATGGAAGAATTTTATAAATTTTAATATAATATCCCATATCCATACATGTGGTATGAATTTTATTAATAATAAGTATACTCTTTTGGATATACCTATGAATATTTTGACTACTAGATATGGGAGATAGCTTATAGTGATATGTGTCATTGTTATAGGTGGAATCAGAATGTTTTTTATCTCAATGATGTGAAATCCATGCTAACTGAATTTTTTGTAATGTTTATTAATGGAAACAATTTGTAGTGTTTTTAAGGAAATTTAATAGAGGTTTTAGATATTGTAGGATATGTGAAATATACCTAAGATAGATAACTATACTATTTTTTAAATAGGGGTTTGTTAGTGGGTTATAACATAAATATATTTATTGGTATTCCTATAATACATGGTCTAGACTAATCTATAGAAAAAAGTGAGTAACACGGAATCCAAATTTACTTTTATCTTCAATGATAGTTTCATCCATTAATTTCATGAAATTCCAAGATCTATGACCCTCTATCAAAATTCAATGAATACATGGCCTTGTATGTTTCAAGGAAAAATATTTTTACGCAATTTTAGAAATCCCAATCACAATTAAATGAAAAAAAAAACAAGAATTTCCACGGGAATTCGGCCATCTGATAAAAAATAAATTTTGTTTACCTACTTATTTATTACCATATATTTGTACCACACAACATCAAATCAAGAACCTAGACCAATAGTCACATGTTTACCCATGGTTTTTTATTTTCATGTCACCCTTGTGTAAAATGATAACATGTCAGGAATCATAATAGATAACATTCAAATGTTGGGTTCTCCTTATTAAAATTATCTATAACTTTCTCCTTTGATTATGAATATCTTATGTGTATTTATTTATTTTTTATATAATATGAATATTTTATGAACCTAATAGGATGAATATGAATAAAAAATGGATGCACACTAATCATATGGAAAATAAGTATGATGATGTATTTAAAGAGTTCATAAATTTTCTAATAGAACATGCATAAAACCCTTCTCAAATAATTTTTCCATGTTTATGTTTTTTTTATTAAAAAAATAGCCTAAAAGAGTTGGAAGAACATTTTATTTTTCATAGAATAGATCAGAACTATAGATGTTGGACTAAACATGGGGAAAAATGAATGTGCACACCAATTTGGATGATACTACAATTTATGGATCATTTGATATGGATACTAGTGTAAATGATGATGGGGATCATATGGAAGAAATGAAAATGGAAATTGAAGATGAACTTTGTGATTGTCTTTTTTTTTAGAAGTTAAATAGTTTTTCAAAGAGACCATTGTATATCGGTTCTACTAAATACACAACATTATCAGCTGTATTGAAGGTATATAATTTGAAAGATGGTGACGAATGGAGAAACACCAACTTTACAAGACTACATGGTCTCTTGAATGATATTCTAACAGAAGAAAATTAACTTCCTTGTCAAACATATAAAGTTAAACAAATGATACATTCAATGGGCATGATCTCTAAAAAAATACATTCTTTTCTAAATGATTTCATATTGTTTTGCAAGGACCATGAATCACTCAGAAAATTCCCTAAGTGTGTCTTAAATCGATAAAATAAATATGAATCAATTACTTCAAAAGATGTATGGTAATTTACTATCATTAAATAGTTTAAAATACTATATGGATTTTAAGAAACCGTTAGATAATTGACATGGTACACAAATATGTGAATTAAATATGGGAAACTACATCATCCAACAAACTCTCCTTAGTAGAAGAAAAATTATTATGAGTATCCCGAATTTGGAAATGATCCAAGAAAATCCATCTTGAATTATCTATATATAGAATAATTCCTTTTGGTGCATAGAGTAGTACTCATAATAAATTTCCAGTTATGTTGGTAAATTATAACTTACTGAAATGGTTATGCATGAAGTGAATATACATTATGTTGTCTCTGCTTATATCTAGACCAAAATAACCTGGTAATGATATTGATGTCTATTTGGATTCATTGATAGAATATATGAAATTGATGTGGGATATAGGTGTTACAATTTATTATGCTCATATAATTCAATAATCCACATTGAGAAAAAAATTGGGGTCGGAGCATTTTTTTATTAAAACAAAGGAACTCTTTTTTTGGTAGAGGGGACCCATTACATGCCCCGTAGGCCCAGTGGGCATTAAAATTCATTAGATTCATGTTTTACAAGATGATAAATGAATTTCCTGATTATGTAAATTTTTTAGGCTATATCATTGAAGGGATGTTGGGGTGTCCCATTTATGAAGAATGTGCACACTCAGTTCGGTTGAAACATTCCTTGAAGACTATGTTTTTAGGACATCGGAAATTTTTACCTCGACGACCTAAATATTGATCCTAGATGATAGCATTTGATTGGAATACCAAACAAGGTACAACATCATCTCCACTAATGGGTGATAAACTTTTCAATAAAGTAAAATATATTGACACTATTTTCAATAAACCATTTTCAAAAAACCTTATGAAATCATGTTGGAAAAAAGGATAAATTTTATTTGAATTATTGTACTAGAATTTTTTTTATGTCAAAAAATTTCTTGGTGTCATACATATAGAAAAAAAATGTATTTTATATTGTTATTGGAACATTAATAAATGTTCTTGGAAAAACAAAAATGGCATCAAGGCTAGGTTGGACATGATTGAAATGAGTATAAGGGAATATTTGGCACCGATGAAGGGTAAAAGTCAGACTTTTATTCCTCTGGTAGCTTACACCCTATCCCGACAAGAAAAATTACAATTTTAAATTTTCATTAATGGTGTAAAATTTCCGAAGGGGTATTCATCAAATATAAATAATTTATTATCAATGACTATTTTGAGATTATGAGGACAAAAATCACATGAATTCCATGTTTTTATGCAAGATTTTATGTATATTTCTTTACATTGAATTCTGGTTAAAAATTTATGACATACATTAACTAGACTGTGCTTATTTTTCAAAGTCATATGCAATAAATTTATAGACTTGGTGAAGTTTCCAATAATTAATAAGGAGTTTGTATTCATATTATGTGAATTAGAGATGTTGTTTCCACTATAATTCTTTCATGTAATGTTCCACTTGATGGTTCACTTGGTCAGAAATGTTCAATTATGTGGTCCTATCCATTATAGATGGATGTACCCCATTGAATGGTATATGAATATTTTGAAAGGGTATGTCATGAATTGAATTCAGCTATAAGTTTGTATTGCAGAACAATATATTGTTGAAGAAGCTGTTGAATTCTGTACCAATTACCTATCAGATGTTGATATGATTGATCTCTCAAAGTCTCTTTACAGTGGACACCTTATGGGAAAATGGATTCAGAAGATATTTTGTCACAATTACCATCACATAGTGGGAGAAATATCACCTTTACATTTTACATAATAGTAATGATATTGATCCATATGTTGAAGCCCACAAAATAATTCTTAGACATTTTAATCCATCAAAGGATGAAGTATGGATATGAAATACACATAATCAACGATTTATAGGATGGTTCCAATATCATATTTATAAGGAGTTATCTAAAAATATGAATTCAATTTTCAAATAACTTTGATGGCTAGCTAGGGGACCAAATTAAAATGTTATATCTTACACTAGTTTTGTAATTGATTGTTATACATTCTATATAAAAGAACATGATGGATACTGTGTGATTTAAATAGCAGAGTTACACTTATGGAAGAAGAAATGTACGTATTTGGTTCTAAAGATAGAAATCAAATTTATGTGAATATGTTATATTTTGGCATCATCAAACAGATATACGAGTTGGATTATACAATTCAAGTGATGATTTTCTATTTCAAATGGGATGACAATAGAAGTGAAATGAAATTTGATGAGATAGGATTCGTAATGGTGAATTTTAGTGTGGAAGGGGAAAAGGATGAGCCATTCGTAATGGAATCACAAGCAGTGTAGGTATTTTATCTCTCAGGTCCAGCAAACAAAAATTGAAAAATTGTTCTATTGGTGACTAAAACAATTTCAGGGTCAGATGAAAATTCAATTGAGGATGGCCCTTTCATTCGGAGATCACAATAATTTCATGGTGGTCCCAATGTAGGAAATTTCTTGTACATTATAGGGGACCACAAATAGGGGATTTGGATTATAGATAGAGGATCCAAATACCTTTAACATTTAAATAAAATAAAGTGAGTTTAATGAGAATGTTAAATTGTTTTTTAATATACTATGTATTCTTAATAATATTATGTGTTTTTTACTTTATTTGCGTAATATAAATTAAATGTTTGACTACTCATAAACACAATGACTTCTACACATGATGGTGTTACCAATCTTGGGGAATAACATATAGTTGATGCTAAAACTATATAATTATTAGGGAATCTACACCATGTTGATGAAAAAAACAAGAATGACGTAATGTCACAGTGTTGAATAAAATTATCAAGGCAATAAGTGAGGGTATAAAATTTTAGGTTGGTTGTAATCAACGCGGCCAACCTATTAACTCCAATAAGTCAATATTCATTAGTTATGTAGGGATCACAATGAGGATGAGTTTGTTGATTGGTATATATTTATAGATCCATGTCCAACCTGTAAGGAATGAAACCCTATGGGAATATATTAAGGAAATGTTATGATAGAGTTTCTCTATTTTATAGAAAAATTTTATAATGAAATGTTGGTTTAATTTTCATTATCCCTTACAGAGTTCGTTAATTTCAAGTGATTTTGATAAGAAACTCTCTAGCCTCGGAGAAAAGTCTACTTACCCTTCTCTCATGCTAGGGTTTCCTCTTAGTAGGAGTCTCCTCCCATCCTCTGGTGTGTCCCAGTGCAGATTGGCATCAGCTTCCCAGATCTCAGCTCGGCATTAGAGTGGCTCGTCATCGACTCCAGATTTCCTCTGGTTCTCGTCTCCACAGTGGTGCAGCGTTGTGTTGTCTCTGGTGTGGCCTCATCTTTTTCTGGATCTCATCTTGGTGTGGCCTTGGATTTGGATCTGGTGTGTCCTTGGCTTTTCTCGGCCTTGGCTCCAATGAAGCCTCAATTCCGACGTGGCGTGACTAGTTTTACGGTGTGGACCGACATTGTTCTTGAATCAGTGGTGGTGCTATTTGGTGTCGGCTCCGACATGGCCTAGGATTCGTCTCTCGGTGTGGTTTGGCGCCAACTTCAGTGTGGCTCAGAGGGGGAGAAGATCGTGAGTTCTTGGTTTGTAATTTTTTGGTTCTGTGGCTTAAGAAGGTGGTTTCTTCTCCCTCATGCGGGTCGGATGCAGATCCTCTCAACAGTTCTTCACAGCGAGTTTGTGGCATGTGAACCCTCGTGTTATGGTGACGTAGTATCCAGGAATCTATGGCGTTTCCAATTCAAGGTCTACGATAATAATACCTACTTTAGTTTTTCGGGATGCGATGTTTGTGGGTTCATAGGTTTGATCACTTCTTGGAGGCGCAACGAAGGTCCCGTGGTCAGATCTGTAGTTTGAGGGTTACGGCTTTGATCTATGGTGGTTGTGAGTGCTTTGGGTTTTGATGTGGTCTTCTCTGGTGGGTTCAAAAGTGGCAACAGGTTTTTTTTTGCCCGATTTTGCTACGACGTGGCTTGCTTCTGGCATTTCAGTCATTCAGGAGACCGTTCTTATGGTTATGGTTTTAAGCTTTAATTTTCCATATGCGTGAATCTGTTTATTTCTATGATTCTCCTTATTGTTGTGAATCGATTTTAAAACTCTGGTATGGTGGTGTTTTCTGCTGTGTGGTTTGGGTTTCAAGGGTCTTTACTGCCAAATCTACTTCATGAGCTATTTCAGATGAGTTTTAGAGCTGAGAGTTTTCACCGGATCATGGCTACCTGGAATTGGAAGTTTGAGAGGGTGTGTCTCTTTCCATCGGTACTAGGCTCGTGCATCTTTTCATGGGATAGCTAGCCAACAGTGATGAAAAGTTGAAAGTTGGACTAATTGTTTTCAATGCTGGGGTGGGGCTTCTCTTGTTGATGTGATCTGACTTCATGGCCTTTGATCCTTTGGGGCACAGTTTAATGTTTTAAGTCCTGAATTCATGTTGGGTTCCCCCTTAGCCCTTAAAAGGGGTTATGATAATAATAAAAATTTAATTTTTACTCATAATAAATAGGTCTTAATGGATGTTGGAGAGTCCCATAGAAGATTTCAGACACATCTTACCAAGTTTCATCTTAGGGGTGCTAGGGGAAACTAAAGCCCAACCCACCAGTTACTTATGCACACATTATAATGCAGGAAACGTGGAATGCTTTCATCAGTCATTGCAATGAGAAATCATTTTAGGTTCATTGTAGTTGATAATAAATTATTTGAAATTATTTATTTTATCCAATTTGATTCAGAAATGTTAATTTGTGAAATATTAAAGGATTTATGAAAATAAACAACATGCATATGAACCAATTCATCCCTATCACAAAGTAAGGATGGAGTACACTTCATGAGAGAAGAAAATGGAATGTATTTTAAATCAATAATAAATGTTTTATGTGATATGAAACATCATATTTTCCATTTTTTATATGTATATTGATGAATCAAAATTAGAATCCACTTTCATCCCACATCATGTTCTATGGAAGGAGGTTCGTGTAAATAAGAGGGTAAACTAGTTGATGAAAACACAAAAGTAGTATGGGAAACATATGTAAGTGTACCATAATAGTAATTTGTTATTATTTATAAAAATATTACATAAAAATGTATATTTATGTTCATATGTTTTTTATATGGTTTAGACACAATAATTGGAAGCAACTATACCATAATAAAACTACTTTCAATATCTTTGAAGCGTTTGGAACAATATGGTCATGTTAGAGGTATAGGTTTTGGAGTGTCTCCTTGAGCATATTTCAAGAAGAAAAAACTAAAAGAATATACATATCAGATGATGAAAGTATTTCTAGAACAAATAGATGATTTTCAAGATATCATTGCCCAGTCTGGTTTGACAAACCAATATATGCGAAAGGATCAAAGTGAACCAAAAGTATAACAAAGATCATCACATGAACAACCAAATGACCCCACTAGTTTTGAGGCCAGTTATTCCCTTCAACCACATACCTTACCTGAGGTAATAAATTTTTTCATTACTCACTCTTCTAAATGTGAATCAAACAATTTCTCGTAACTTAATATTACTAAAATTCAGTAGGGTGAAGTTGTATGTGATTTCTATCTATCAACACTCAGGTACCACCATGTTGTGAGGGGTATGGTGTATAATATCTTGTGTAAAGACCCGGAAATTCCATGTAATTTTTTTTAAATATATGGTAATTTTATGAGTCTGAGAAAATTGACGGTACATGATTCTGAGGCCCGGTGTTCCCGGAATGAATTTCTGAACTTTTTTTCAGGTACGTTTAGTAAACGTACGAGCGGGTTTTTGTAACTTTTAAACTGGTGCTCGGAATTGAAATCTGAGGGTACTGTTGAACTCGCAGTGTCGATATTTTCTTAAGGGGACCTTCACCTCGACCATAGTAGGTCGAGGGTGAAAGATAGAATTTGGATTTTTCATGGAAATAGAAATAAAATAAAATAAACTTTTATTTTATTTTTATTTTTGTTGAAACCTCCCATGTGGATGGTTTAAATGTGGGGACCACCTGAACTAAAACCTCCCACATGGGTTATGGTGGTGGGGACCACTTGAGACTAAACCCCCCTTGAAATCCCCTATTAATGGGAGAAACCCCTTGAACTCTTTCATTAATGAATATTTAACCCATGGACTTCCTCCCATTAATTAATTATGCCTCTTCAATTGATTAATGTTGTCAACTAGTTTTGTGCCAACAATTTAAAATTGGAAAAACACTTTTTATTTTGGTTAGCTATTTTTTTGAGAGAATTCATTGGCAAAGGTAGAAGCTTGGAGAGAACTTGGAGAAACATTCTCCAACGAAGAACTATTCTCCTTCGATGAATATTTCTCCAATGAAGAACACCGTCGAAGGATCTCCAATAACGAACGAACCAACAATTGGGGAAACGTCAACATCACCGACTTCACCCCTTCCAATGTCAATGAACAATCAAGGTAGAGGTTTAATTCTACGTGATTATTATTTCTCATGTTCTTCCCTTCTAAACAAAGAACTTGGATCAACTCCCTCTAACTAGTTGATCCGTGGATTTTTCTTTTGCGAGTTTGGGAATAGTGATTGACGGAAGTTATGGGGTTTGATGTTTTAATTATCTTCCATACACGTTCTTGATTCAAAATTTGTGAACCACTTGCTACCGCTCTAACGCGGAGAGTGCGGGCCAAACAAACATGGCCCAACCTCTCCGCATTTTTCTGGTGATTATTTTGTTGCGTTCTTCACAACGAAGGTAACGACACGATCGCGACGCCCAACAGAAGAGAACTGTGGCTTGTTGTCGTAGTGGTGAAGGATGGATGGCCGGCCGAACTGGCCGCCAGTGAAGGTATGGCGCACGACCGTGACATGCAGCCCACCACGGCGGACCGCCGTCCGTGGACTTACACCATCTTCGGTCCCTTCATGCCTCCCCATAGCTCTGCCACCTCGTGGCCCCGCCGCGCCACCCCGTGGCTCTGCCGCCCGTGGCCTCGCGCTGTCTGCAGTCCTGCCACGCCGCCCTGTGGCTCCGCCGCCTCACGGCCCCGCCACGCCGCCGTCATGGCCCCGCGACCTCCGTGCCGCTAGACCAGGCTGGACTCAGTAGTCCAGGCCACACCATGGGTCGGGCCAGACCTAGCGGGTCGGGATGGGTCGACCCAGACCGGGTCAGACCAGACTCGGGCCCACTACAACCCATTTACGCTCTTTTGGCCATAACTTTGGCACAAGACATTTGTTTGGTGAACCGTCAGTGGTTCTGGAAACCTTGGAGTGAGACGGTCCCTTTGAGTATACCCCACTAGATATTTGGATAAATTTAGAGTATGGTTGGGTTGGATCGAGCACAAATTCAACCGGGTCCTCGGGACTAAAAGGCTAATAACTCACAGACTGGGTGTCCAATTAACGCATCGTCTGTTGCGTTGAGACCCCTATGATGTGGCAGTCCTTTGAGATACTTCTTCATGAGAATTCTTGGTAGTTGGAGTATCGACCATAGTCTTGTGGAGCGGACCCTCTCGGAGACAAGCGAGCATGGTGCGGGAACCCAGTAGTTGGCAGTGACGTGAAGAATGAATAGCGATCCTGTGTGGGTCAGCACCGAGTGATCCTGTGTGGGTCATCACCTAGCGATCCTGTGTGGATCAGCACCAAGAAATCCTGTGTGGGTCAGCACTGAGCGATCCTGTGTGGGTCAGTAGCAGAGCCTCTTAACAGAGTAAGATTATTTAGTAGTTACATCTAATCATCTCTACTACTGTACTTAAGTTATACCTAGTGTGAGCTGAGTTTGTACCTGTGTGGTAATTCCCTTTGTGGTAATACCTTGGTGGTATTCTTATGTGTTGAATACCTATGTGGTACTTACCTACGTGGTAATCCTTCCTTTGTGGAATAGTTAAGCTTTGGGCTTTTGAGTTGGACTCTGTGTTTTCTTCATGATTGAGATGGGTTTACTTGATAACTTAGGTATATGTTTGGGCATATACCTAAGTAGGGTTGTCAGTTGATTCCATGTTGTGTGGTTTATCCTTGGTGGTTTTTGTGAGACCTTGAGAGTCTCGGGGTCCCTACTGAGTATCTTTATACTCACACCTGCACGGGATATGCCCGCACCCTGTTGTGTTTGGTGCAGACGACGGACTGCGCTGATTGAGGACGAGAGTACCAGGACTGGAGGTAGCTCGGAGGTGGACGTTAGATGAGGCAAACCGCAGAGACGGCGATTCGTGAGTTGTACCTACTCTTCAGGTAGGATTCATGTTGGACGATCCAGGAGCTTCTTTTCACCTATCAATCATCTTGTACTTTCCAGTTTTCCTTGTACTTTCCAGTTAGACTTGTATTCTATCCCCTTTTACTTACTATACTCACTCTATTTACTATTCAGTTTATTTTAGTTTGTATCTTGTTGTGTGCTTGGTTGTTTGTGTTACAGGTTATAAATTCAATGCCTTACCAGTTTTAGGAAATACGCCTTTGGTGCTAGTCACCAACCCCTGACCTATGGAAGGCGGGCTTGGGGTAGTCATGGCATAGGCCCCAAGGGATGGGTCGTGACATCCTGGGAGACATTCTATACAAAAAATAAACCCCAAAAGATCACATGAGAGTGGGGATTGAAGTAGCTCAAGAGTCGAGTGTTGAGTTGCATGTTCCACTTGATGATTCGGATATTACAATGGTCAATGATGTTATTGGAACTTTCGTAACATGGATGTATAATCTTATAAAGATACATGAGGTATATACTTAACATTTTTTTTTTCAAATGAAAACTTGTAACAGTTGATGGAAAAAGGTCTTAATTGAGGTATGATATTACAAACGGATAAAACAATAGGGAAATAGAAGTCCAGATCAAGACAATCTAGTGAATTGATGAAGAAAACAAAAAGGCCTTATGGGATTACCTTGTCCATTCCAGTTCCACTACAACATATATTATCATTAAAAATTCATGTAAAGAATACATTCAAAGATATATATGTGTCTTACATCTCATATGAAGAATAAATATTTATAACTGTCATTATAGATGCGGTTGGTCCCATGATTATAAATGAGATTCTCAACTTTGAATGATTGGGAGTCTAATTTGTGAATACATACATAATGTACATTTTTATGATACGTTTTTCCAAAAAATGATCTAATATGTTCATTAAAGTTAATAACTATTCATATTTTCTATAGGAGTTTATATTACTACTATATAAAGGTAAATCCTTGTGAAGCACGGTTTGGATTCATTAATCCCCATATCATTTCTACATAAAAAATTTCATTGGATTTAAAATAAATTGATAAGAAAATAATGAGCTAAAAGATCCATTTTAGAAGAAAATAATAGACCACATACACTTTTTTATGCCTATAATGCAGAGGTAAAACTCTTCAATCTAATCATATAAAATATATTTTTATTTTTTCATTACTTTTTTTAGGAAGCATTGGATGTTGATTTCAATCAATCTAGATACCCTAAATATTTATTTTCTAAATCCAATGCATGGATTTCTAACAAATTGACCAGACATTATGTTTATTGTGAATTTGTAATAAACTACAATCAACATTTTATAGAAAAAAAATAGAATTATATGTTTTAGTTTCAGTTTTAATAAGAATTTTGTTATGATAAGAAGATCACTAAATATAGGATAAATCATAGTATGAGGCCGGTGACTAAAAATAAGAAGCCTATGGATTACTTCAAAGGGAAATATATTAAAGTGTATATAGAAATATTTAACTTTCAAAATAATTTTTTTGGTCGGAGTGAGTAACTCAAGAAGGGTTGAATTGAGTTCCCAATAAAAAAAATTCTTAAAGATTAAGTTAAAATAAAATTCCCTTAATAGAAAAACTTGCCAATTAATAAAAATAGTATACTGATATAACATATTTCCTTTTAAAATATTTCTCAAAGAGTGATTAAGTCTCAGTTAAAATAATGTTTAGAATTACCTCATCTTTTGAAATCAATTTACATAGACAAAAAACTATAAACACTTGTTAAGATTAATTATCAAAGTAAAATTTTTTATAGATTAAAAACAATATAGATTTTGAAAATAAAAAAACAAAATAACACGGTGGAATAAACAAGAGGTTCGGTCTCATGATGGGACTTAATCCCCTCCACTTGGAAATCATCTACTGCCAAACAGATTGTAATAATAATCAAACAAATCTACAACCTGGATTAGGTAAACAAACAATAGCTACAAGATGTCTAAGATAAAGAGACTCAAACATAGTTATACATGGGGAGTAAAGATAATAAAGTACACATAAGGACCTCTTCCACAAATACCATGGGAAAACATATGTAAAGGAAGGATAGAATAACAAGTATTCTACAATTAGGTGAAGAAGACGATGTGTGTTTGATAATAGAATAACAACATACTACTCAAAAGAGAATGAAATAAATAGCAAGAGAAATAGAGAATATATAGATGCTCAATCTGATATGCTCAAAATGTTTGTAGTCCTCAGATCAGTAATAGTGAGGTGTTCTAACTTCTTTTGGCAGCAAAACAATGGGTCGTAGGAATCTACAAGAA
This sequence comes from Viscum album, assembly GCA_963277665.1. NCBI lineage: Eukaryota > Viridiplantae > Streptophyta > Magnoliopsida > Santalales > Viscaceae > Viscum > Viscum album. The sequence continues at coordinate 1,235,882,853 of OY728157.1, read as the reverse complement.
TGTTCCAATTGATCTCTGTCGGTGTCCCAATCAATCTCTGTAATGAATTTTGTTCTTTTGTATTGTTGATCTTCACAAAACATGAATTAGTAAGCTTGTTATAATTCACATATTCAATAGCACACTTCTCTATGAGTTAGTATTCACTGTATATTCCATATGTATCAAGTACCATGTACAGAGAGAGAGAGAGATGTACTTCGAGTATATATAGAATCATTAGTTAGAGGAGATCCACAATCCTCATATCGTCTTTTACTATGTCATGAAGACTTGGTCAAATTATCCTTGAATAGAAATATTCGTTGATCCATTCATGTCAAAGTCCTCAAATAGAAACTGTAGCAACAAGATGACGATGACTCAATATCTGGTGGTATCTCAAATTGGTGGTACCTCAGGCTGATAGTGACGCTGACTCAGAGTATCACGGTGACTCTAAGTCTGATGGTAACAAGTTTAATGGTAACTCATCCCAAGAGTAGCTTCTCTAGTGGTAATAAGCCTGGATGTGACAAGGTTGATAGTGACTTGTCTATGCAATAACTCTTGTTTGACTGTAACAATTCCTGGCGGTGACTCCCGACAAATGGTGACTCACCATAATACTTATAAGAATTATCATAAAAATAGTCCTACCATATAAAATGTTATCATACAACATGTGGATCATTAGTACTAAAAGAATCATGGTTTGTGATCATTAAAATAAGAGAGTGTCAAACACACTCCACATAAGGAGGTTCCAACAAAAATATTTATTTTGGTCAATGTTTTTGTAGTTTCTAAAGCTAGATAAAAACAATGATTGTGGAAATTATGTTGGAAAATTTATGAAAGATATCATATACCATCAAAAGACTAGCATCCCCAAATAGGTAATTTCTGAAGGTAATTAAAATTTCATTAAAAAAATTTCTTAATCATTTTTTTCCTATATTTTCTCAATATTACCAAAATTTTCAACAATCTACATACTCAAAATAAGTAAATTTGTTTAGAGATGATTGGGCAGCGTAAGTGGTGTTGAAATGTTTGCCAACATCAAATTTAGGTGATTACCTACTATGTTTATGAATGGGCTATAACCTTAGAAATATATTTGGGGTGTGAAGCATTAGTATCAAAATGATTATATATTATTTTTGATATGTTTTTAATGGAGAAGTATAATGGAGGAAATCGATTTGTTTAGAAATGAATGAGCATAATACATGGTGTCAAAATTTATACAGACGTCATGAACATGTGACTTCCTACTACTTATTTACTTAAATTTCTCATCATTTTATCTAATTTTTTAGTTAACTACCTTATCATTTTTATCTTATATTTATTATGTTAAATTTAAACATTAGTTCAAAACAGAAATCACATGCTCAAAACCAAGAAAACAAATTCATATTGTTTTGTTACTTTAGAAAAGCAATCCATAATTCATTTTTGATGTGTAGGAATTTTCTGCACATCAATCTGACACACGATGAGGTCGCTATGACTCAAAGTGCATGTTTTCAATACAAAAAGTGTCATTTTAGTTTAAAACACTTTTCACATAACCAAAACCTAGAAAATGAGCTCAGATTGTTTTTAAACATTAGAAAAATAATCCATAATTCATTTTTCATGTGTAATAATCAACCAGACGTCAATCTAACACATGATGTGTTCGGTATGATCTGAAGTATGTGTTTTCAATATAAAGGTATCATTTTAGTTTAAAACGTGTTTTACATAGTCAAAACCAAGAAAACGAACTCTGATTGTTTTCAAAATTTAGGACAACAATCCATAATTCATTTGTCACGTGTAGAAATTGATTGTACATCAATCTGACACCCGATGTGGTCAGTATGACTCGAAGTATGTGTTTTCAATACAAAAATATCATTTTAGTTTAAAATGTGCATCAAATAGCCAAAACTAAAAAAAAATGAGATTGAATTGTTTTAAAACTTTAGGATAATGATCCATAATTCATTTCTTATGTTTAAAAATTGATCGCACATCAATTAGAGACACGATGTTGTTGGTATGACTCTAAGTGCATATTTTCAATAGAAAGATATTATTTTAGTTTAAAACACGTGTCACATCACCAAAACTGAGAAAAAAAGCTCGAATTGATTTCAAATTTTAGGAAAATGATCTATAATTCATTTTTCACATGTATGAATTGACCGCATGTCAATCTGACAGATGATGTGGTCGGTATGGGTCAAAGTGTATGTTTTTAATATAAGTGTCATTTTAGTTTAAAACACACATCAAATAGTCAAAACCAAGAAAACAAGCTTGGATTGTTTTCAAACATTAGTAAAACTATCCATAATTCAGTTTTAATGTGTAGGAATTTATTGCACATCAATATGACACACGATGTGATCGGCATGACTCGAAGTGTATGTTTACAATATAAAAGTGTCATTTCAGTTTAAAACACACATCACATAACCAAAATTGATAAAACAGTCTTGGACTATTTTCAAGATTTAGGACAGAGATCCATAATTCATTTTTGATGTGTAGGAATCGATCGCACATCATTTTGACAGATGATGTGGTCAGTATGACTTGAAGTGCGTGTTTTCAATATAAAAGTATCATTTTAGTTTATACATGTATCACATAGAAAAAACTAATCAAACGAGTTTGGATTGTTTTAAAACTTTATTAAAAATATTGATAATATATTTTTGACATGTAGGAATTGACTGCATGTTAATCTGACATACGATGTGATCGATATGACTCAAAGTGCGTATTTTTAATATAAAATTGTCATTTTAGTTTAAAACGCATCACATAGCCAAAACCGAAAAAACGAGATTGGATTGTTTTCAAACTTTAGGAAAGTTGTCTATAATTCATTTTTGATGTGTAAGAATTGACCGCATGTCAATCTGAAACTCAATGTGGTTGGTATGACTCGAAGTGCGTGTTTTCAATATAAAAGTGTCATTTTAGTTTAAAATGCGCATCACATAGCCAAAATAAAGAAAAAGAACTCTGATTGGTTTTAAACACTAGGTTAATGATCCATAATATATTTGTGATGTGTAGGAATCGAACTCATTTCAATCTAACACCTGATGTGTTCAGTATGACTCTAAGTACATGTTTTCAATATAAACATGTCATTTTAGTTTAAACCACTTGTCACATGTTCAAAACTGAACAAACGAGCTTGAATTATTTTCAAACTTTAGAAAAATGATCCATAATTCATTTTTGATGTGTAAGAATTGACCACACACCAATCCGACACACAATGTGGTTGGTATGACTCAAAGTGTGTGTTTTTAATATAAAACTATCATTTTAGTTTAAAACACATCACTTACCCAAAACTGAGCAAACAAGTTAGAATTGTTTTCAAACATTAGGACAGTAGTCCATAATTCATTTGTGACCTGTAGAAATCAATCACACATCAATCTGACACCCGATGTGGTCGGTGTGAATCGAAATACATGTTTTGAATATAAAAGTATCATTTTAGTTTAAAACACGCATCAAATAACCAAAACTGAGAAAACAATCTTGGAATCTTTTCAAACACTAGTAAAATGGTCCATAACTCATTTGTAACATGTAGGAATTGACCTCACATCAATCTGACGCATGATTTGATTGATATGACTCAAAGTGCATGTTTTCAATACAAGTGTCATTTTAGTTTAAAACACACATCAAATAGCCAAAAGTGATAAAATGAGCTCATATTGTTTTAAAACTTTATGAAAATGATCCATAATTTATTTTTCACATGTAAGGATTGACCACACATCAATCTGACACATGATTTCAACGATATGACTTGAAGTGATTGTTTTCAATACAAAAGTAACATTTTAGTTTAAAACACACATCAAATAGCCAAAATGAGCAAACGAGATCGGATTGTTTTCAAACTTTGGGAAAACAATCTATAATTTATTTCTAATGTGTAGGAATTGATCACATGTCAATCTAATAAATGATGTGGTTGGTATGCATAAGAACCCATATTTTGAACCACTAAGACTTATGCGTTTTTCTTGATGTTTTTCCAAAGAAGGACGTTTAGACAGCGTGCGATTCCGAGCCCCGGTGTGGCCGAAATTAAAATTTACGCACGTTCACACTGGACGTGCTAAATAAATAGAATAACTTGTAAACGGTTGCTCAGATGGGAAAACTGGGGGCACCGTTGAGTCCAGAACGTGCCGTTTACCCTAGGAGGGGTATAACTTTCGCGGGCGCGAGCCTTCTGTGAAAAAACGCCACCGGGGGCGTTTTCGTAATTTAGCGGCATCGGGCGTGGACTTTAAAAATTTTGAATAGAGGCTCGGATTAAAATTCTGAGACCTCCGTTGCACTTAGAATTTGGTTTTTACCCTAGGGGCAGCTTAACCCCGACCCCGCCGAAAGTTTGGGTACGGGGTCTACGGGCGGGGGGTTTAAGTGTTTTTCTATTTAAACACCACCCCCACCCTCTTCTCCCCCTTGCTCCCCTCCTTGGAATTTCCTCTCGATGATCTCCTCCCATCTCCTCCACCACTCTGGCAAGGTGCGGCGGCTCCGGCAGACCAATTGTGAAACTTCGGGCCACACCCAACGAGGTAGGAGGTTTCGTTCTTCATTTTGGTTTCCGCTTTGTCTTTAAATTTAATTTCCTATGTCTAATTGTTGTTTGATCGTCGAGAGAAGCCCCTGGTTGCGTAGGTATTGATTTTATCTTTCCAATAATCCTTTCAGATCAAATTTTCGAGTCCCGGGCCGTCCGGGGTGGCCCCGGGAAGTTTCCCGTCCGTTTTTTCCTTTTTCTGGCGGTTCTAGGGAGGTCCGGCGGCGGCGCGGCGCGTTCCAGGCGGCGGCGGCGCGGTTCCAGCGGTGCCGGTGGATTTCCGGGACGGCGGCGGGCTCCTAAGAGGCGGTGGCTTCATGTGGCGCGGCGGCGGCTCCAAGTGGCTCCAGGCGGCGGGCGAGGTCGACGGCGAGGCAGACCGGGTTGCGTCGCGCGACCCCAAGCGGGGACCGAGACCCGCCTTCGACGGGTCTCCGCGGAAGACCGTGACCGGCCATGAGGTCCGGTCGGCACTGCGTGGACCGGGGGTCCACGGCCGGGCCGCGCGGCTGAGCCGCAGGTCGGCGCTGCGAGCCGGGCCAGTCGGCCCAGACCGGGCAGACCGGGCGGACCAGGCCGGTCCAACCCAAGGGGTTCGCCCCCTCTGACTTCGGACACCCGTAATTTTTGCTACGGGTGTCTGTTTTGTGCTCCGTCTACGGTAGTGAAATCCTAGGCTTGAGACGAATCTTTTGGGATAGTTTTGGGGGTTTTAATTCCTGAGACGGGGGGGCCTCGGTGGCGCGACACACCCATTAAGTGGATTGGCGTTTTTTAGGGGGTTCTTGTTTTGGATGGCACGGACACATCCGATGTCCGATTTGAGCAGCGTCCGCAACGTTGAGACCCTGGCGTCGAGGCGGATATTTCTAGTATAGTTTCGGGTGTCGAATTTGGAGTTGAGACGTGGGCCCTATGGGCCATCTTTTAAGCGTCATGCAGCGTTTTGCGACGTTTTCATCAGGCACCCGTTCGGGGCAGATGAATAGTCTATTTGAAGTGTTTTTATGAGGTCATCGCAATGGCGCAGTCCGCCCAACCTCTTTCAGGACCGAGAGTGGGCCCCACGAGACACCGAGTGGGCCCCACGAGACACCGAGTGGGCCTAAAGCAGTAGCGAACAACTTTTCCGTCGGGAGGTCGTTTCCAGCAAGTAAGTAGTCTATCTCGCATGTTTTTTTGCGAGGATTACAACGGAGTAATCTTTTCACGCGAGCGGAGCCTCTTACGTGATCTTATTAAATGTGAAAATTTTAAAGGGTGTTGGTCGGAGGCTCCTTTGACGCACTCTGACCCAACGCACGGTCGCGATGTTAGCGACACCTAGTGATAGCACGGGCAGTGCAGAGCTATCGGACCAGTCCCGGGTTTACCCTCCAGCTAGGCTGGGTAGTGGGTTACCTAATGACGTATTAGGGTTTACCCTCCAGTGGGGCTGGGCAGTGGGTTACCCATCGAACTATTATGGATTACCCTCCAGTCGGGCTGGGCAGTGGGTTACCCATTCACTTACTAGGGTTTACCCTCCAGCGGGGCTGGGCAGTGGGTTACCCGACGACTTTTAGGGTTTACCCTCCAGCGTAGGTGGGAATTGGGTTACTCATTGACCCATCAGGGTTTATCCTCCAGCGAGGCTGGGTAGTGGGTTACCCGACGACCTCTAGGGGTTTACCCTCCCACTGGGTTGGGCAGTGGGTTACCCGACGACTTCTTTTAGACTCAGACCATTTGGCGAGGCTAGTTAGTGACTTTTTCTTCGTGACTACTGGAGCGAGATCCTTGGTTGTACGGATCGGCGATATGACAGCTTTGATGTGACCTTAGGACATACGAGGACGAGGGGTGTTTTTTCCACCGAGACGCATCCTTGGGACGCGACCTAAAAGTCGTGCGGGCGAGTCAGTGCCGCCCAAAGAAGATAGTATCGAGGTGCAGTGATTTAGCACCTTTGACTTGTACCTCCTAGGTTGACGTGCAGGACGTTTGGGTTCAGTGTTGGATATCCCTAGAACTGTTGGTGACTCTTCTTGGTCTGATCTTGGAGATGGAGGTCCCCTTACACACTCATTCATGTTCCTTGTTGATCATATATACATATACACCTGACTTCGGTTCCCACTCCTTGGGTTTAGTTACTCTCCTTATAGAAGGGGCGAAGAAGCGCGGGGTATTCCACGTGTTTTCCGTGTTTAGCTCATCTTGGTTGGACGAGTCCACTCTCCTACTATAGGCAGCGAAGACTCGGCGAGAATTTCGTCTTCTCACCGTTCCTAGCTCCTTGCGTTTAGATGAGTTTACTTCCTTCCTCTTGTTGGGTTGAGCTGCACTCTCTTTACTGTACTCTTTTACTGTTCTAGTTCTGTCTACTACTCACCTCTTTAGTGCCTCCTTTGTTGCTCCCTCGAGCTTTTCGGGGCATCCTACTAAGTATCTTAATACTCACCCCTGCTTGGGATTTTCCCGCACCTGGTGTGCCCTTGCAGACGACGGACAGGTCGACCGTGACTACGGAGGAGCGTAGAGGTCACAGGAGCTTGGACAACGTGTTGTGGTCGTGCCAAAGTTTCCAGGTGGGGATCTATCCAGTTGTTTCCTTTTTGTTACCTGCTGTCGGGTTGTGGCACCTTTGTGGTTGGGCGCGTGTTTTTTCCTTTTTACTGTCCAGTTTACTTTCCAGTACTTTCAGCACTTTACTTGCTATTTTTAGTGGTTGATGCATGACTGTGGTTGGGTTATAGTTGTTTGTCCTATGGTTTTCTTTTTTACTTTGCACTTCTGCATTGAGTGCGTTGTGTGTGCGTGTGTATAGGTACTTAGGCGAAGGCCTCCCTAAGATTGTTACGCCTTCGGCGCTGGTCGCCAGCCTCTGGCCTATGGAGGCGGGCTTGAGGTAGTCGCGGCTCGGGACCGGTAGGGTTGGGTCGTGACAGTATGACTCAAAGTGCATGTTTACAATATAAAAGTTTCATTTCAATTTAAAACGTGCATCACATAACCAAAACTAATCAAACAATTTTTGGATTGTTTTCAAACTTTAAAATAAAGATTCATAATTCATTTGTGATGTGTAGGAATCGACCTCACGTCATTTCGATAGATAATGTGGTATGTATGACTCGAAGTGCATATTTTCAATATAGAAGTGTCATTTTAGTTTTAAAAATGTATCACATAGCCAAAAATAATCAAATGTGTAAGAGCCCAGATCTATGTGGATCAACTCATTGCGCATTTCTGAAGACTGAGGTGCTCAGAGGAGGCTTAGAGGAAGTCTGGAGGTGTTTGACTGCTAAAAGATGGAAGCTGGGAGATTTCACGCCATGTAAAGTTACACAATGTGAAAGTGGGTTTTGCGACATGTAATGAATTGAGGTTTTAAAAATAAAAAGGTGACGCGCTCTTCAATAGAAATCGTACCTTGAGGATTACACAACGTGAAAGGGAATTACACATCATGTAAATCCCTGATGTTGTATGTTTTAAATGTTTTCAACCGCTCAGGTCTGTCAAGCCCTACGGCTGCATCACCTCCCTCCCGATTCTAGGCGACCCGACAACCCCCTCTTCGACGTTTTGGGGATTCCTTTATCAAGGATCGATCTCTAGCTTCCCTCATTCGGTCCATATTCAATCCAAGATATATTCTACCTCCATTCTTGCGGTTTCTTCGATCTGTTCCCTCTCGTTCCTCTTTTCCATGTGATGGAGCTTGATCTCCATATTTCTAAAGGAGTTTTGTTGGTTGTTTGTTGGCGTGATTGTGGTGTGGCATCCTCGAGTGGATGCAGTTCTTGCAGGAGAGATGATCGAGATCTGCAGCGTTGATCCGTTCTCATGCAAAGAACGTTGACACCCTTTTTGAGGTAGTAGATTCGTTGTTTCTCTTTTATTTATGTGTGATTGTAAATTGAGCATGATTTAGCCCATTGGATGCCAATGAAATTAACCTAATAAATACTTGAAATGGATTAAAGAATTGGTATCAATCGCATGATGATGTTATTATTTTGTATCATGAAAACGGTTTGCCTCTTGTTTTTCTAGATAGTATGGTATCTTTGTTGTTCTTATTATGCTTGGATTAGCATGTGGAATTGGTAAACAACGTAAAGCCAGAATTAATTGTTAATTAATTGGCTAAAGGATTAAAGAGGCATGTTTAATGAATCTGGTGTGTTGTAGTTTTAATGTTGTGAGCATGTTTAAATAAATTGGACTTCTACGTGTTAATGGATTTGAATAAAGATGTGAAGCATGTTGATGCTTTTTGAGAAAGTAATTAAAGGCATGTTAAATTAATTGTTTAATTAATCTGTGTTAGCTTGTGTAGCTTGCTACTTAGGTTGTGTGCAGTTGGAACCTATAAATAATAAATCATTTAATTCAAGATGGAATAAGAATCATTTGTGTAATAAAAGATAATGCCTTGTAGGGCCTGAGTTGTCTTCTTGCTTGTAATGGCCAAGTGTCATGTGTTTTGGAGCCATGAGGGCTCGTTGTGTGAGAAAGTTGAATGTCGTGTTTTGAGGGTCCAGTTGCCTTGTTGTTTTCTTATTTGTTTCCTAGTGCATGTGATGTGATGCTTTGATGGCTGGGCCTGGAGGATTTTTGTGGTATACGGGGCATGAAGGCCCAGTTGTTATGCCAATAGTTGGCACTTTGTGATGGCGAGATGTGTCAGGATATGTATGTGGGCTTTGAGGAGGACATTGGGATGATGAAATGGGTCGAAGTTGGGCTTACTCGTTGATATGAAAGTTGGATGCTTGTCTGAATATGTTGTTTGGATGACGGTCGGGTTGTTTGTTTATCTGCTTCCATTTCCCCACTGCATGAGGCAGATGGATGTGCTTGGTTCTATACCTTGTTTGGTAACTTTGGATATTTTCCTAGAGTACCTGGTAATATGGAAAGTAATGATGTTAATAAATGAATAAATGTTTAACCCATGGGGTTGGAGCTTGCTGGGATGCAATGTTGATGTTATAATTCTGAGGGCATGGAACTTTGTTGTAATGCTAATGTAATGTATTTTGGAAAATGTTAATGGTTAATTGATGGTTAAATAATTAATTAACATAAAGTGAAACTAATAAAAAGGAATAAAATAATTTAATGTAGCTCTTTAAATGGTTGTGTACTTATAAGATATCTGATCTTAACAGTGGCAGTCGGGAGTCCGAGAGACGTTAGTTGCAGTTGAGTATGAGACTAGGTTATGCTCATAGTGTAGTTTTGAGCTATATTATATCATTTACATTTTGTGTTTTTATACGCTACTCCACCCTATCGGTTAGGGCAACTGACACCCTGGGGATTCTAAGGCCTGGGGGTGTTTTCCCCAACATCTCCTTGGCAGGATGGATGATTGACTACCCCTTTTGGCTATGCTCTCATATCTTGGTAGTTACTTGTGCTGGTAGGCACGACAGTTAGTTTTCCCCATATATGTATGTAGAAGGTTGTAATGGCTTTTGGTTATTTCACACACATGTATTCTAGATACAGTTTCCTAAGGACTACCATAGGTATAACATGTATAGGTTGTGATGGCTTGAGGATCTTTACTCGGTGTATGGGTTGTGATGGTTTGAGGTATAATACCTGATTTATAATACATGTTATGCGAGATGTGGTGTCTCCTGGAAACTTCCTAGTTACTTTTGGTTACATGGATGTGGTGGGGTGTTGCACGAGGTGTACGTTGTGGTGCTTTACTCAGGTGTCTGTGAGCTAGCCTTTTTGGAGAGAGATGCTCAAGACGTGCGACGTTGGGGCAGAGCGGTAAACCAGTGGGGAAGCGATAGCGGGGTATCCTTGATATTCTTTAGTATATTATATGCTCTTGTATGTGATACTTGGTGAGAGTAGCCACGCTTTTTTTACCTTTTGCACTTGAGGCTTCAGGGAGGATCCTACTGAGTATATTGTTATACTCACCATATGTATATATAAACTATTTTTCAAGTCAGTTGGATCCGTTTAGAGATCAGGCTAGTTACTACTAGCTTGAAGTTTAGCAGGAGTTGTTTGACCTTCGTGATCGATGTCGTATTTACCTTTACTGGGAGCGGGACTCGGGTGTCACTATCTCTCATCTCCCATTACCGGCCCAGGAGGGGTACACTTTGTAGGGAGGGAGTCGTGAAAAAACGAGTTTGGATTGTTTTCCAACATTAGGACAATGATCCATAATACATTTCTAATATATAGAAATCAATCACACTTCAATCCGACACATGATGTAGTCGGTATGACTCAAAGTACGTGTTTTCAATATTAGTGTCATTTTAGTTTAAAATGCGCCTCACGTAGCCAAAACCGAGAAAATGAACATGGATTGCTTTTAAACTTTAGGACAATGATTCAAAATTCATTTATGACATGTAGGAATCAACCACATGTCAATCTGACACCCGATGTGGTCGGTATGACTCGAAGAGCGTGTTTCCAATATAAAAGTGTCATTTTAGTTTAAAGCACGCATCACATAGACAAAACCAAGCAAACGAGCTCGAATTGTTTTCAAACTTTAGGAAAACAATCCATAATATATTTGTGACGTGTAGGAATTGATCACATGTCAATCTGACACCCGGTGTGGTCGGTATGACTCTAAGTACGTGTTTTCAATATAAAAATGTCATTTTAGTTTAAAATGTGTGTTACATGCTCAAAACTGAGCAAACGAGCTTGAATTGTTTTCAAACTTTAAGGCAGCGATCCATAATTCATTTTTGACATGTATGAATTAACTGTACATCAATCCGGCACACGATGTGATCGATATGACTCAAAGCGTGTGCTTTTAATATAAAACTGTCATTTTAGTTTAAAACGCATCACATAGACAAAACCAAGCAAACGAGTTTGGATTATTTTCAAAATTTAGGACAATAGTTCATAATTCATTTATGACCTGTGGAAATCGATCACTCATCAATCTGACACTCGATGTGGTCGGTATGACACGAAATGCGTGTTTTCAATACAAAAGTGTCATTCTATTTTAAAACATGCATCAAATAGTAAAAATCAAGTAAACGAACTCAGATTGTTTTAAAAATTTAGGACAACGGTCCATAATTCATTTGTCACGTGTATGAATTGTTCTCAGATCAATCTGACACACAATGTGGTCGATATGACTCGAAATGCGCGTTTTCAATACAAGTGTCATTTTAATTTAAAAAACACATCAAATAGCCAAAAGTGAACAAACAAGTTCAAATAGTTTTCAAACTTTAATACAACGATCCATAATTCATTTTTCATGTGTAGGAAATAACCGCACATCAACCCGACATACGTTGTAGTCGATATGACTCGAAATGCATGTTTTCAATATAAAAGTGTCACACATCAAATAGCTAAAACCGAGCAAACGAGTTCGGATTGTTTTCAAATTTTAGGACAACGATCCATAATTCATTTTTCACGTATAAGAATTGATCGCACATCAATCTGACACATGATGTGATTGATATGACTTGAAGTGTGTATTTTCAATACAAGTGTCATTTTAGTTTAAAACACACATTAAATATCCAAAATCGAGCAAACAAGTTTATATTTTTTTTTAAACTTTAAGGCAAAGATCCATAATTTATTTTTTGTGTGAAGGAATTGACCGCATATCAATCTGACACACAATATAGTTGATATGATTGAAAGTACGTGTTTTCAATACAAAGGTGTCATTTTAGTTTAAAACACACATCAAATAGCCAAAATCGAACAAATGAGCTCAGATTGTTTTCAAACTATAAGACGGTGAGCCATAATTCATTTAACTCGTGTAGGAATTGATCGCACATCAATTTGACACACAATGTGGTCGATATGACTCGAAGTGCGTGTTTTTAATACAAAAGTGTCATTTTAGTTTAAAACACACATCAAATAGTTAAAACCAAACAAATGAGCTCGGATTTTTTTTCAAACATTAGGACAATGGTCCATAATTCATTCGTGACGTGTAAAAATCGATCACACATCAATCTGACACATGATATGACCAATATGACTCAAAGTGTGTGTGTTTAATATATATGTGTCATTTTAGTTTAAAACGCACGTCACTAGCCAAAACCGAGCAAACAAACTCAGATTGTTTTCAAACTTTAGGACAACGATCCATAATTCATTTGTAACATATAGAAATTGATTGCACCTCAATCCAACACACGATGTGGTCGGTATGACTCGAAGTGCGTGTTTTCGATATATAAGTGTTATTTTAGTTTAAAGCGCGCATCACATCGTCAAAACCGAACAAACGAGCTTAGATTGTTGTCTCGTCATTTTATCTGCTATTACTTAACTAATTCCATTATCATTTTTATCTTATACTTATTTAGTTAATTTTCACAGAGATAATACTTGAAGACAAATAAAAAATGGTGTGACAATTGAAGACTTGTTCTCAAAAAACAAAACGTGTTGAATTGATTCTCATCCATAGTTTTTTATCACCACAGATGAGAGTCAATTCAATAGTACTTGCTTTTGGGAACAACAATAAATGGTGTGACGTATACGAATCAATCGTAACTCAATCCGATACACAGTGTCAGGTATGACTCAAAATATATGTTTTTAGTTTAAAATTGACACTTAGTGTTTAATTTATTTTTTTATTGTTTTACTAACATAAAAATTGTTTTCTTATACAAGTGCATTCTTTTGCTCGAGTCGAGGTGGTTTGTTCGGCATATCATGACCTGTAGTCAAAGGCCAAAGACAAAAGAACATTAATGTTTTTGAATATCTGTGAGAATTTGTACTTACTCATGTAATTGTACAAACCAATGTTTGAAATGTCTGTAATATTGTGTTTTTTTCTGATATTTGTGTTGTAAATTTTAGTTCAATTAAATTCTGTATTTGCAACTTGTTTTTGCTGTTGCAGTGTGGTGTGATTTTAACAACAAGCTGCAACAGTATGTCTCTTTCTCAGCGTTTTTGCATTGATTAAAAGTAACTTTATTAGTACTAAATAAAAACGTTGATAAAAGTCTAAGGCTTTTAATCACGCTCCGATTGTCAGCATTTTTTTTTGCTGACAAAGACCTATTTTAGCGTTGTTAAATGTGTTACTTGTAGTGGCGTAAAATAATCAATTAAAAACAATATTTTGACAATAAAACACAATTAATTATAATAAAAGATGTGGCAAAATATAAAAAAAATGAAAGCCACATCAGTAGGCCTCCTTACCAAAGGGAATTTATAATTGGAGGTTTTAGGTTTAAATATCAGTGATGAGGACAGAGTTAATCTATAGTGGTAATTAAATATGTTATATTACATATTCCTCTATGCATAATATAAAATTTTGTATTTTTCTGCATGTGTTAGTATATACTGATATGACATGTTACCTTTGTCATTAAGTCGACTATACAAAAGCTAAGATTCCAATAGATTTTGTGAACTGGTTTTCACTGTATTATACCTGTCAGTGATACCAAACAGTTGATAAATGTACATCATTGGGGCAATTTTATCCCGGTTAAAGGATGACTCGCATGAATTTTGTCTGTTACAGATTTAGTTCTTATAATGAATCTTTGTAATATAATTTGGTTGGACGAGAGATTAAGGGTGGATTATTCAAATAATAAGTGTTGTGCATTGAGGCAAAAAACAAGCAACTTAATATTTCCAATCTGAATCTTTGATGTCACCTTTGGGTTGGCACCACAGACTTTCCTCTAAAACAGCACTTGAGCAGTTGCAAACCAGCAAATAATCATCGACTAGGAATGGATCAGGGATAACTTCCAAGAATGACATTGAGCTGACTGCAAAACCAACTTCGAGGGGCTGCTTTAATTCCCTGGGGAATATATATCTTCTGCACTTTAATCTTGTCTTCCAGTAGCACCTGTAAATGAATTGCAGATCTTCTGAGCATTCCTTTAGAGCGGCCTTACCAAACTTATCATAGGTTAGTATCATCTTTCTCCGAGAAATGAGAGGGGTAAGAAAAATTCCTATTTCCATGGTCTGTTAGGTCCAAAGAGTCATCCTCCTGACCGAGTACCCTATTGGAATCCTCTTCTGCACCTACTATACTAACAAGCTGGTCAGGATCTTCAAAGATCCCATAATCTTTAGGGGGTCCCTGCTCGGCCTCAACATTTAGAGTAGGCTGACCTTGATTATTCTCATGCTCCGATACATTGGATTTATGATCAGACTCCTCAAATCCCATGCCCTTGGCCACGCTAGTTTTAGTAGCTAACCTAGTCATTATAGGCTTAGCTAGGTTGGAGTAGTCCTTATGATGTCCAACTCTCTTCCTATGGGACAAAGAGAAATACCTTGATGCAATAATACCCGTTTTCCCTTTACCTAGACCTAAGAGGAAGTATTCATCAGCTTTGAGATCTTTATCATATTCAGATGAAGCTTGTAAGCAGTCCTCGTCCTTGGGATATTCAAATAGACCATCAATGCCCTCTTCCAACGGATTTTCTAATCCCACTTCTAGCAAAAGGGCCACAAGGGACTCCAAGTCGACCGAGGAGCTTGCTTTGGCTAGTTTTATCTTCTACCTAGATCTATCTGACTTCTAAAATTTATCCCATAATTTTTTTCTGGTGTAATTTCCCAGACAGTCGAACTGATTGTGTAGAGGAATACCTGTGGATAGAATCACTTCAGGAGATCCACCCTCTAGGTGGACGCATCCCTGCACTGGCTTAACCTAATTCTGCTGGGTATCAACCACAGATGGATCTCTATTAAGAGAAGCCCCTTTAGCTCCCACTAGATCCTCATCAACAGATGATTGAAACGCACTGTCGATATATGGCTTGAAACTTTCTATAATCCAAGGTCTATATCTTTGACTTTCAATGCTACCACTTCCTCTGAGTAGTCGACTCCTCTAGTAATGATTGCATCCACTGGTGCGACCCCGATAATATCATCTTAAAGAGATCCATAGAAACCTCCAATAGCCTAAAATTCCTTTTGAGTAGCCTCCTATGAAACAAGGAGACGCTCCTCATTAATCCTGTTGGAAATGTCCGATCGATCAACACGAAAACACAAGCAAAAGTCTTGAAAGGATGAAGAAAAATGCAAGAACACAAAAGATGTTTTGCGCACCACCAAGTACGGTGCTTTTATGGAGAGGTTTTCATTGCTTTATATACTCACATAAAATCAAGATGTATTTACAACATAATTAATGAGATAACCGTGTTGAGTCATAAATGAGGGAAAATAATGAGGGGAAAATAACGGTACAATTCATCTCCATTATTGAAATTAATCAACAATCACCCCCTAATTTTTGTCGCGTTCACTGGATCTCAGCGACGTCAAACTTTGTGCACAACTCCAGAAACTTGGCGCACCCAAATGACTTCGTGAGAATGTCCGTGAACTGTTACTCTCTCAAAACCTTCTCCTCGCTTGCCACCAGCTTCTTTGCAATGAACGTGGCATGCAGGTGGGCAAGCTTGGCTCGTAGGCCGTAGTAAAGTGTAACTCACTAGAGAAAAGCTCACGCAATGCAAACCCAGGTGGCGCTCTTGGCCCGATAATGTTGTCGATGGTGAGAAACAGAAGTGGGGCGTCATCGTGATCGACGTCAAATGCTTCCGCCATGTTGGATGGCGGCGAAGCAAAATCCACTACGACTGATGGCACGAGCATCACCTTGACCACGTCTGGTGTTGCAGCGTCTGCAGAATGCGTGCTAGCGGGTGTGGGTGATGATCTATGGTCTCCAACAATGTTTTCAGTCTCCGCCATCCATGGTATACATGCCCTTGTGTGTTCGACGGTGAATGACTCTTCACTACTCAACACACCTTGTTCATCATGAACACTCCAATCCCACTGGTCTGCCTCGTCGAAGATGACATCGCGCATTACATGCATGTGCTTGTTGATGGGGTCATACACGATGTATGATTTAGACCCGGACTCATACCCAACGAAGATCATTGGTGTACTCCGGTCATCTAGCTTTTTCAGGTGAGCCTTCACGTTCTTCACATGCGCGATGCAACCAAAGGTGCGCAGAAAGTGCACCGTTGGTCGTTTGCCATGCCAGGCCTCGTACAGTGTTATCTCATCAAAGCTACGTGTCGGCGCTTGGTTGAGAATGAAAACAACAGTTGAGACGACTTCACCCCAAAACATCCCGAGAAGGCCCTTTGCCTTCATCATGCTTCGAGCCATGACAACCACTGTCTGGTTGCGTCATTCAACGGCCTCATTTTGTTGTGGTAAATAGGGTGTCATGAGTTGTCGTTCAATGCCACGCTCAACACAGTATTCACCGAAATCCACAGAAGTGAACTCGCCACCACCGTCTGTGCGGAGGACCTTTAGCTTGCGCCCTGTCTCCACCTCCACTGTGGCCTGCAAGCGTCTAATTGTCGTTGGAGCTTGATCTTTGCTCGCAAGTAGATTGATGCACATGTAGCAGCTCATGTCATCCACGAGCAGCAGAAAGTAACGATTCTCGCTTTGCGTCGTTGGCGTGATCGGCCCGCAGAGACCACTGTGGACAAGGTCGAGGACTTCCTCTGCGCGATGTTTCACTTGCTCGGGGAAAGACGCTTGTTGTTGCTTCCCAGCGAGGCAGCTGTTGCAAACTTGATCCACCTGATCAATCCGCAGAATCCCTGACATCGTTTCGCGTTGAGCAAGCTTGCGCAAACCCTGGAAATTCAGGTGGTCGTACCTTGCGTCCCAGCACCATGCCACCTCTGGCCTCCTTGCAAACAAGAATGTAGGTTGTGCAATGTTGAGTCTTAACTTGTACAGCTGATCGGGGAAGCGATGCGCCCTAGCCAGGCGTCGTTGCTTGTCGCGGATCCTCATGATGCCTCCATCGATTAGTACCTGACAACCATTCCCGTCAAGCTGTCCGATGCTGGTGATGTTGGTGGTGTGCCCCGAGATGAAGAACACCCCCGTGAGCACGTGGTGCTCGCCGGTCTTACAGGCGAACAAGATAGTCATGCACCCCTCGATATTGACGACAAAGTCGTCACCAAACAAGAGGGTGTTGCCGATCTCAGAGTCAAGCTTGAAGAAGACGGCGCGGGAACCGGTCATGTGGTTTGTGGCACCGGTGTCGAGGTACCATAGGTCGTCATCGCACGCCTCCTTCTGAGCATGTTGTGCAAAGACCTTCGTCTCGACCAACCGGATAAAACTACATTGCGGTGGCGGGGAATTGGAAGTGGCGGATCGTGGCGGTGGGGTATCGCGCACCGCAACGCACGTCCTTGCCATAAAGAGCGCGGGCTCGTCGTTGTCACCATGGGTTAGAAGGGCCTTAACATGTTTCAGTCTACTGCGGCAATCTTTGACCCAATGACCCATTTTCCCGCAATAGCAACATTGGTCTTTTGAGACATCATTCCTGCCGACGGATCTCCAATCATCCCTTCCATTTCCTTTGTTGTTGTTGTCTAACTTTATTCGTGGTTATCGGCAGCGTTGGTTGCCAGACTTGGAGTCGTCGAAGGGTCTCTCCCCCATCTGTCGCTCGTTCATTCATGCAACTCACTCCTCCTCGATGAGTAGCAGTTTCCCTCCATTGTCAGCGGTGAGTGCGGGCTCAAAACGGTCTTCCATCGCTTTGAGTCTCCCTATTACCTCCTCTATAGAGAGCGTCGAAATGTCTAGAAGTGTCTCAATTGAAAGAGTAATTTGGAAGAACCTAGATGGGATGACACGCAGGCACTTCTCAACGACCTTGTCTTGAGGCTCTGGATCGTCGAGGATTGTCAGTTGGTTGACCAATCCGATGAGCCACATCGCGAAGTCGTTTACTGATTCGTCATTGCGAAAAGCAATGTCTTCGTACTTCTTGTGGAGTTTTTGAGCATTGGTCTTGCGTACGCGATCAATGCTAATGCGCAAGGTCTTTGCGGTGCCCCACGCTTCCTTGGTTGTTGCCTTGATGACGAGTATAGAGATCATCTCTGGCGGGACAACGCGGAGGATAGCCTCTAGCACCATCTGGTCTTCCTAAAGTTCGGCACCGTCGGTGTCGACGGCATCCCAAAGTCAACGAGGGTTCTAGGACATACTGATGATGTATGGGAGAGTCGGGGTGATGAGGGTTCGGAGTGCAACATTGTGGATCAAGTCAATCTCCCTCTGATACCAAATGTTGGAAATGTCTGACCGATCAACACGAAAATACAAGTGAAAGTTTTGGAAGGATGAAGAAAAAATATTAGAACACAAAAGATATTTTGCACACCACCAAGTGGGATGCTTTTTTAGAGAGAAAATAATGAGGGGGAGGGGAAAATAACGGTGGAATTAATCCCCATTATTGAAATTAGTCAACAAATCCCTCCCACCAAACAAGATCTACCAACAGTGTCTAATGAGGAGACTTGATGCTCGGACGCCTCTTGTACCAGTCCTTCCACGTGAACCACGGTCTGGGAAATCTCTCCACCACACACCTCCCCAGGATGCTCTTCATCCAAAGTCCTCATGTGGCGTTTGTTCGATACGTTACTTTGTCAAAACAAAACCGAAGTAGCCATGATGTTCGTAGACAATGGGTTGCCTAAACTAAAACTCCCATGAGAGGACAATCTCGATCAACTGAGGTAGAGGTTTAGAGATAACAACCTTGTCACAGATCCATGAAATGATCGGGTGTTTCATAGAGCATGTATGAGAATCAGAACATAAAAAACGCCCTAGCGAATTACCGAACAACCTTAAAACTGAGAGATTCTAGAAAGGTAATGGCCGCAATGGAAAACGTACCCTGACCACGAAAGTTGGAGCCTCCCTATGTAAAGAAAGATCAAACGACTACCTCAACCATATGAATAGAAATGAGCAGATGTTCTGACATACTCGAGACCATGCCAAAGAAAAATCATCCTCATTGGAGAGTTGAATTAACATATGTAGAGTGTCTAAGAGACCTACCACTGCGTGACTCTACAGACCCCAATCCGAATTGAAAAGATGATCAAAATCCAGTGCTGAAGGTTGACGATGTCTGAACCTAGCCACTAGAAAAAGATCAAGAATCTTCGAATCTCCAACGAACTCGGATGCGAAGATCTCCACCGCTGGCTCACCCGCTATCGGAGGACAGGCTCGAGGGATACTCACTATACCTATGAAGGGAAGATGCATCTTATTTTAGTGGAGTTTGATTTATTGTTTAAATGTGGAGGTAGTTTGGTCTTTTTCCCCTATTTCTTTTAACCCCAAATTGAGTCGCCTTCAGGACATTTCACAGGTCAACCAAACATCACGGCGGTAAGGTTGGAATTTATTAAGGATTTTGGTCACATAATATTCGATGTATTTTAGGAGTTGTTCACATGAGTTTTATTTAGGTTTTTGTTATTGTTGATATATAGTGGTTATGTAATTGGGTTAAATTTATTATGGAAAATCGAGTTAATGATTTTAAGTGTTGTTGGTGGTCATTGGAGTTTGGAGAGCTCACATATGAAAAGTTAAGGTAGGCAGTCTCAACTCTTCATTTGTTTATTAGAGTCATACCATTAATGTAACTATGAATTGAACTCCAAATTATTATGAAGAGTTTTTTCTTTTTGAATGTATGGTTGAGATGTTTTATATGTATTTCGATATGTTAAACCAAATTATTTTCCATAGAATGGTATATGAATTTATGAGTTAACCTTGTTTTATTAATTACCTTTCTTGATTGGTGATACATGTCTTAATGAACTATTGTTCATTTATAGTCTTAAAAGTCATTCTCACCACTAGATTTATTAAATGAAGTGACTAAGAATCTATTTTAATTTAGTATTTCATATATTTGGTTGAAGTAAGTTATTTTTTTATTTTTATTTTTTTCCATACTTTTTCATTTTATTTCTAAGAAGCAAGCTGAATAGTCTTGCCTATAGACATATTATCATGTTAATTCTCACATGAGTTAATGTCTGGTTATCCAGGTAAGGTCATTACAAGTAGTATTAGGGTGGTGTTTTAGGTATTCTAGGATTTTTTTTAAATAGGAAATAGGATGTCAGGATTTTGGGGCTACACCATGTAAATTTCTTACCAACATTGATATGGTAGAAACCTAAGTTAACAATGATATTTGGGCATCTAGTTTATCCACTATAGGTATGAGCAAGTTCTTGATTTGAGTATCTCAAGTTGGAATTATAGATTTTAGGTGGAAGCATTGGGCTTGGCGGGAGCCAGTTCCTATACATGTTCATGCAACATCTGGTTAGTAGCACATTGGGACATGCACATCCTATTTATGTTATAACTATTATATATCAAGGAATTTAATTAATAATAAGAAACTAATATGGTAATTAGTATTTTTCTAAATACCTTATTATGGGAGATGTGATCGATGAAAGGCACTCACATTTCAGTATATATTGATATTGATTATCCAAGATCTTAAGCAAGCATTTTTTTTGTTTAGTAACGTACTATACAACGTATTATCATTTGGATTCTTGAGCATCATAATTGTTGTTTCTTTTCTAGTTTTATATGATATCCATGTCATTATACATGAGTAGTTTTGTAAAACCTTTTCGTATTTTCAAAAGTGAAGAACACTGTTTTGTAACCTCTTTCTTTAAAAGGAAAGGGAATTATCAAAAGTAAACTAGAAATCATTTTCTCAAATTAGATTTGTAAAACAAGAAGATTTCATGAAATGAGTGTTTTTGAAAATGAATTGGGTGGTGATTTATGGAATAAAAATTTAACTTTTTAACAACACTAGTTTAGTAAATGTGTATTTTTTATAAACTAAAAATTAAATGGCATGACAGGCATGGGAAGACCTTCAACAATTCTTGTAGTGAGGAGAACCATGAAATGGGACTAGATTAGTTATCGGTATTTTGGGACTCGTAGGTATGCTAACATGCCTTTTGGTATTAGAATATTGTGGTATTTAATGGCATATTTTAGTTTTGGGATTCCTGGATTAAAATCACAATGATTGTTTTGAGACACAAATTACTGTTTTAATAGGGAATTGGTGGTTACATGATGTAGTAAGTCTTCTGATAAAAGAATAATTTAGATTTCCATAAATGAAATGCTTTATAGTGGGGAGTTTTTAGTGACTCGTGTGTTATTATTACAATCTAATTGTATTTTGGGACTTAATTTATGAATCAAAGTGATGAAGCAAGGGATAATTTTATGTTTTTGATGTTGAGCGGGAAAGGTGTTTTTTTTTGTTTTTTAGGAAGTTTTGAATAATTATCTCAGGATAGCGAGATAAATAAAAAAATGAAGGCCTTCAGGTCATTCGGGCAGGTGTTAAAAGTTTCGATATGTATATCTAGTGGCTACCGAGTACATAGTCTCCTATCATCATAGACCAAGTGAAAATCTAGTGGTAATATCCCATTGGACTTCCATCGGGTACCTGGTGAAGTCTAGTTTTCTTTTTTAAAAATAAGGAGTAGTTTGTACTTTTCCCCATCTTTACCTTTAGCCCCAAATTGAGTCTCCATTGGTCCATTTCACTCCAGGCCATCCAAACATCATGGAGGGGGCTCTCTCTCATCACTTTCTTCTCTTCTTCTTACCCCAATTAATCATTGATCTTCCAAGGAGTTCTATCATGCCAATTCAATATAATTGTTCTTCCTCCTTAACCTCCCTCTTCATTTTTCCATTCTATTTCGAACAAGATATATTATGGATTTTAGTTTTTTATTTCACCAAGTCAGGGTAAACTCACATAATGGCATAATGATTCTTTATTTCTTGGTTAGATGAATATTATATAGGATTTTTTTCCATTGCCGATTGTTTTTATACTAGGAGAATAAGGTTTCATTTATTTTAGGCATTTCATGAATTTTGGATGAAAATAGAGGATGTTATGTTTGAATTGATTGAGATATTTTTTTCATTATAATAGTGGATATATTTTAGGATTTGTTCACATGGGTTTAATTTTGGAATTGGTTATTCATGATTTATGGAAGTTATTTAATTAAGTTAAACATATTGTGGTAAATTGTATTAACGATTTTAGGTGGTATTAGTGGTTGTTGGAGTATGTTGATCTCATCAATGAATGGTTATGGAAGGTGGTCTCAACCCTCAATGTGTTTATTTAGGTTATTCCCATTATGTGAATTCCACATGATTTCCAAATTATTATAAAATCAAATAGGTTATTTTTTAAAGCAGGAGTTGGTAGTTTTATATCTGTATATTAAACCAATTTTTTTCTATATAATAATATATGAAATTATGATTTAGCCTTGGTTTATTGATTTCCTTTAATGGTTAGTGGTGAAAGTCTCAAAACTACAGTTCATTTATAAAGACTTGAAACTCCAACTCAATAATAAATTTATTAGTTAATGTAACTAATGGACTACTTTAGTAAATTATTAATGAAAAATTATTTGAATAATGTTTTATTATAATATTTATAATTATTTTGTAACTTGTTCATTTTTTTTCAAAGAATGAAGTTGTCTAAGAATCTCTTTAGAAATATTATCATAATAATTCCCACATGAGTTATTTTCTATTACTGAACAATGAATCCTTGATAGTTACACATACCATTATTTTTTATCCATGTTTTCCAAGTGATCATTATCGAGATATAGAATATAAACAATTTCTTTCTATATATAACCTGAATAAACCATAAGTGAATAAATAAATTTTATTCAATTGTTAACTGGTTTCTTTGGTGGCGGTGTTATGTCTTTGATTTACAGAATAAAAAGGAAGGATTTAATTTCATGGATTTTAATGGTTTTCTTCTAAATCATTAATGGTTTAAAAAGAAATGTCTTGACATGATAACTCACTCCTTTCTTTTTAATATGAGTTATGGGGATTATTACTTATGTATAGGTGTTTAGTTTAGAGTCTTACCTTTTCCTTTCATTAATACTTGTATAATCTTCCATATTTGGATGTGTTATTTGATATTCTCTTATATTCCATTTAGTTCTCTTTGGTAAACTGGTTATGCTGATTTCTTTTTCATTTTTTAATATTCTTTATTAAACACTTGAGTTATTCTTCATGTTTTTACATTAGTTTTTTCTTTATTCATTGGTAACTTAAAAGAGTTCTATTATGGTTTATTATGAATAAGTGTTGAAGTAAGTGTTATTATGTATGATTTTTGTGATTTCATTCTCTTATTTTATTAGCTCCATCTTAAGGCCTTTTATTTACTTGTTTTGGCATCCTTATAGTTTGTGAGTGAAATGATATCTATGTGAGTGTCTTTAGGAAAAGTGTTGGGTGAGTGGATTGAAAGCCTATAAAATTTTTATTATAAGGAAATTGAGTGGTTATGAATAATACCTTAGAGATGACTTAGGTTATTTAATGTGTATGTATTCCCTTAGAACAATTTTTTTTGGATTTAATGAATATTGTTGGATTTTTATAGTGAGAAGGTTTTATTGGGTTATTTGGATTTATTTATGTTTATGTGTTTCTAAGACGCCTTGTTTATGTTGATGGAAAATTTTTATTATAAAATTGGTAATGTTTTAATGGTTATTTAGGTAAATTTTATGTGGCTGACATGCAATATTTGATGATTCAAATATATTTCCATTTCAAGAGGATTTTCATAAATTGTTTCTTTTTTAGAAGAGCATAGCTAAACCATTTGATATATTCTACTTCAACTATACACATTAAATTAACATTATTATTGAGATATTGAAAGCTATTTTTTGAAATGATGTAAACTATTGATTCATTTTTTATTATAGAAATATAGTTGTTCATTATTGATTATTGTTATCCTAGTTATATTGTAGTCTATAAAGAGAATGGTATCATCTTTTTTATAATTATTCTTTTTTATATGGAGTCTAGATCGCTATAAAATTATGATGTTATGATCATCATTAGATTAGTGTCACCCAATGTGATATTGTATTCTTATAGGTATTGTTGAGCATTATATATTGTAGATACTTGGCCATTTATAATGTCTACAATGCCTTATTTTTCTTATTTCTTTTGGTTAGGGTTGGGTTTTATGCATATACTGCTATAAACATTTAAGAAGGTGGTTAGTAGGATCATTTGGTTTCTAATGAGAGTGCCTATGGTGTACTATATTGGGATTTTTTGAAACATGTTTATTATTCCCTCCATAGTAAGGATAATGAGGGTTCTTTGATACTTGATCATTCCTCCCTCTAAAGTGAGGATGGTGATGGTGATTTTATACTCGATCATTCTTTTTGATCATGAGGTCATCACATTTTCTGGTCAAACCAAATTTATTTTATCCTAGAATGTAGTCTAATTGAATAACTAAGGTAGTTATCAATGATTTTTGGGGTCGGTTATTCCCTAATCTCAATCACTTAATTAATTTTGTTTATTTTCTATTGTTTTAAAAGAAAGAAGTTGGTGGGTTTGATAAATGAAATATGAAATAGAGGGATATGAGAGGAGATGGTTTTTAGTAGTTTGAAAGAAAATGAGGGAAGGAAGTATCATGAGGTATAATCATCTCCTCAGTTCCTTAGACACCCAAATTCCCAAAATAAAATAGATAAGTCAATACTAGGTACTCAGACTTTAGTTCACTATATTTCATCTAGTGGGAGATCCTCATGTTAGCCTTCCATCATGGATGGAATCTTGAGGATCACCATCACTTCAAAAATGGAGAATCATGAAGAAAGGGTAAAGAAGAGAAAAGTAGTAAACAAAACAGAATGAATAAAAATTAAATGTTGAAAAACTTTAAAGAACTCCACGCTAATAAGAACAGGATAAAGATTGAGGTTCTAAATCTTTTTAAATGGAGAAAGGGGAAATATTTATAGCCATTATAATCTTCCTCCTTCTCCTTGAGTTTAGTTCCATGAGCTATGAGAAGTGATCTTTCTTCTTCCTTGGATGGTCGACATGTGTACAATATTGAGGATCACGATTGATGGAATGAACATCAAAGATATTTCACCCTTTCTTGATATTCTACCATGATCTCTATCCTCCTTATTTAACTTGGTGATTTACAGGTGTAAATCTAGTTAGAGATCATTCAGATTTGAGTAGACCAATGGTAATGGATTTTGATTTGATTTTAGGTTGAGTTATACCATTTTGGAAATTTTGGATTTTGATCCCCAAAGTCGGTCAGAATTTGGCAAAGTTCTAGATTGACTGTATGAAGGAAATTAATGTTCAATTGGAATAAGAATGTTTCCACTTGAATCATTATTATTAATCTATGACTTTTTGTAATTTTTATCATGGTTAGTTGGATCTTCACTTGTGGTTTCTTGGGGAGAGGCACAATCGACTGAGATCCCCAATGGATTCAACCTCATGCAAAATTGAGAGAAGGAATGGTTTATCAACATCAACATGTGGTTGCTTCAATCCTTTACATAGGGGTGTATTATGTTTATTCAAACAAGAACCTTACTCAAATGATGTTTATGGAGGGTCTTTGAAACTCAGATAACCCTTATGAAACATGTTTTATGCTTATATAGGGAAAAACCATGGTTACACAACTAAAGGATCTGACCCTTATACTTCACTCATGACAGGTCAATCCTTGTGGAAGTTTTAATCGTGCATTAAATTTTATACCATGGTTGATCTTCTTGGGAATGTAATATAAAATTATAAATTCATTCATGCAACCATGAAAATCACCATTTTTCTATAGGATTTATTCTGGTTAAGATCAAAATGAATGAAAACATTTAAGAATAGAATTATATGACTTTAAACAGTGAAATTTCAATTCTCTAAATTGATGTATGGATCCTAAATTTGTAAGGGATTAGATCCTATAATACCTTTACATTATGTTTTTGGGGTGTTGTAGGTTCCTAAAGTGGGTTCTAAGGAGTTTGGAGGATGAAGGAGTGAAAATGGTGTAGACTATATCATGGAGCCTTTGGCTACGCCATAATGTAAGCCTTTGTGGGGTAGAGTAATCAGCTACGATGTAGGGGAGCTTGGGAGAGGCTACTTCCAAAATGGAGGCAGCTGATCCATGGTGATTGGATATAGTGTAGGCCATTTCTGATGGTTGAGTGCTTTTTCATGGAGTGTATGGCTATACCGTAGCCGCTTTGGATGGATCTACTATTTGGGGGCTGGTTGGTGGTTGTTCCATGGGGATTTGGGTTGTGGTGTATCCTCCTTGTTAGAAAATGGGGTTCTTCAGCATGGGTTATAGGTTGTGTCACAATCCCTCCCCTAGGAAAATACGATCTTAACTAGATCAACATCATGGGTCTCAAGCACACAATTTAAATGGGGGTTGCGGCGTGGTCTCCTTCCACTGTGTCATAGTCCTCTTATTTTTTAACAGGCTATGATGTGGTCCTATGGGCTGCACTGTGGTCTTTAAAAATTATTTCTACCTATAAATACCCTAACCCTAATCTGAACCCAACTTTCTCCCAATTATTTCTATCGAACCCTAGTGTAATATCTCGCCCCTCCTCACTAGATTGAGAAGAGGTGGTGGTGTTACTTGGCCTTAGGTGACATACCTAAGACACCAAAGGTTGGAAATAAATGCTAAAGGTCTCAAGAACATTTGGGGGATGATTTTACCTATTGAAAGATAAAAAATAAAAACTACTTAAACAATAAAAAAAAACCTCTATATAATGCATGAGTAAAAAATACAACTCAATACATAACCAAACCAATAAACCATATCAGAGTACAAGTGGAAGCCAAAAGACATACTCAAAGAGATCCAAAAGTCCAAAAAACTTAAAACTCCTAAGTGACATCAACTAGAAACACCAACCCACTCCATGTTCTAACTCCACATGTCATACCCACAGTATTAAGAAGCATCACTAAATAACTAAGATACATTACCTTTACCTGGGTCCTGATAGATGACATCTGCAAATTCATAACAGTGTTGAAGCAATAGGTGAGTCTAAACTCAGTAAGATTTCCCCAATGTCTTCCCAACTCACACCTATAGCAACCCATACTTTACATACATGGTTAATACTTCAAAATTGAAGCATAATTATTACAACATATAACAAAACCATGAAATGACCGTATAGGTATAGTGTCGTTAGAAACTGGGAAACATAAACAACTGGTTCATAAAGCATCTACACTGTCTCCCATTTATTTCATCATATCTATAGTCCCTTTTTGGCATATCTTACTTAATACCCTTCTTCCTGACCTGGGGAAAGAAAACATAAAAAAGGGTGAGCTCAAATGCTCAGTAAGGGTAAACAAAAGAAATATCAATTACATCAAATTCATAAGAGCATAACATTTTGAAAATCTTACCCTGCAAAAGAGATCATAATTTCATAACATGGGATAAATCATGGTAGTGAAATGTAATCCCAATAATCATAACTTAAAACATGAAACTTTGTGTAATACACACATAATCATAGAGAATCATTTCTTATTAGTAAATACTCATTTCCAAGACTATCTTAGTGGACATAGTCCATTTCTGAACCGAGTTCACTCCTCATTTCAGTCCTGTTTCACTGAACCGGTTTAACCTGCCGTTCCAGCCATGTCTATCTCATGAGATATAAAATCTCTACCCAATGAATTGGAGGGAGATATAGGTCCCACCCATCTCATAATGATACCATTCTTATGTGTGCCACAAAATCATAAATCATACATCATTGCATAACCCATGTAATAAAAATGGGATTCTTAAACATCGTGACATCATAAAAAAATTCATATAAGATAAAGGAATTCATAAAAATAATTCCATCACAACATGATCAAATAAATGTAATAATAGGGATAGAAACAGAACCCTATATTATCTTATATGGAAAATAATTTTGAAAAAAAAACTTGAACTCCATTCTTGAGGAAAATATCCTTTCTACTTCAAAAACATTTTTCCTTTCTTAACATGTCATACAATTTTAAACTAAAAAAAGTTGATTAAAAATAAACATGAAAACTTGTAAAGGAAGCTTCTTTTAAATAATGTTTTAAAAATCCATTCATGCCGTATAAGTTAAAAAAACATTCTTCTCGTACTTTTTTCGGAAAGTCAAAAAGTACTTCGTACGAAAAACGATAAAAGATTCCTTTCATATCCTTTACAAAAAACTCACCGAAGGGTAAAATTGGATTTAAAAAATTGTAGGTGGATGGAAACAATATTACATATTGAGGGAACATGTATGTGGATGATAAAATACACCCCGGTAAATACCAAAGTATAAACAATCTCGGATAAAAATGAGATTGTGATATTTTCCCTTACCTTAGGTCCGATTTGCTTCGTAAGTGTCCGAACCTCCTGTATAATGATTTAAATAATGTTATTTACTTATTCAAGAATCATAATTATTGTTATTATATCATATATGGTCATATTCTTAGCTTCTTATTAGTAATATTTCATTATTACTTGTTATTCGAGTGTTTATTACTTTTTGTTCTTATGCGTGTTTTGTCGAATAAATTCTTATTCTTCTCTTTAGGTTATAGATACCTCATTTCCAGAATGGTATTAGTGTACTATATATCATATTTATTCATTAAATTCATTTATATAATCATTATGCAATGAAGATCATGTAGAACGAATCACATCACATTGTGGAGACGATATTCCGTACGTACGCACGAGCGATGATATCGTTCCCATGATCGTGGAATTGTATTGGAGTGTATGTATACTATTTCAGAATCAATAACACTTTACAATAATCATATATAGTTATTTATTTGCACCATTATACCCATCCAAGTAAGGTGGTGATGAAAAATAGATTACACCACGGTGTGGAGACGGTATTCCGTACGTATGCACGCGCGGTGATTTCGTTTTCCGTAGGATGGATAGATGGTGAAATAGGGTTGTTTCATAATAATAAAATATCAGTATATGAGTGATACTAATGTTATTAATTCATAATGAAACAACTAAATAAGAAGAAGTGGAAGAAGAAATAAAGTTGAAAGAATCGGTAACGGACATTACCTCTTCTTTGAAGAGCCTCTTTGAGACCTCCTCTTAGGGCACTACAATTGGTCTTTGCAGAATACCAGGACCTCTAGGATGTTTCTAGGGAAGTGGGGAAGTTAAATGGGTTGGGATTGGATGAGCTTGAAGGCTCAAACTGGTGTGAGGAGGAGAGGGAGGAGGTTCCCTTTTATAAGGGAGGAGAGGGGCACCTTTGGAAATATAAGAAATATTAGTTTATATTAAATCCCAACCCCACTAAAAAATTTCCAAAATGACTCATATCTGAAGATTAGATGATATAGGGTTGTAATCTCATCAACCAATAAAATTTATACATGTTAGGAATTTATTTTAAACATTATCAACTTGATTTATCCTTATTTATCAATTTAATTTTATTTGTGGTAATAATATTCTAAATTTTAAATTACTATAAATAATTACATATGTGTTGTGAATTTTCCATAATTTGACACTTTATGACATTTTAGACCATATAAATTTTAATTTATAATTTTTAAATATTTTTGTGATTTTTAAACAATTTTATAATATGTTATTTTTATAAAATAACAATAGTGTCAATTTTGACACTATTCATTTATTTGAATTTAAATAAAATATATACAAAAGATATGTTCAAAATAAAAGCTTTAATAGATTAATAAAATGTCATATGTATCTAGAAAATTAGTGGAGCACATTAAATAGTTCATATAATATTTATTTTAATATTTTTAAAACCATTTATTAATAAAATAATTTCAACATCACTATTGTGTCATAATTAATGATAATTATTTAATCCCTAAAAATTATAAATAAATTCCTATGATGTAGATAATTGTATTAGATTTCTGGAGACTATTCATGTTTAAAGTTTCATTAAGTTTATCACTAAATTAAAATTATTATACTTATAAGATTTAAGAAAGTGACATGTTGTCACATTCTTTGGTTTTAATAATAATTAAATTATTTTCATGGAAAAAAGTCCATTAAATGAATCTAATCCGACCCTTAGGTGATATGGGTCGACTTTTAGTCGTCCAATAGGATTTTGGAAGGTGTTAGGGTAATTTTATAATCTTATATTTACCCTTAATTACCCGATTTACCTTTAACTATGGTAAATAAAATTTACTGTAGTTACTATTCATAATGCTCAAAAATAAAAAGTAGCCTATTAACATAATTTGGACCCACTGATTCCGAATATGGAATCCATTTTTCAAAATTCAAAACATATAAGTTTCAGTAATTAATTTAAAATAAATCCCGTTGTTAAGAAAACGAGTTTTAGAAGTTAAAAGATTGTCAAAGATTGAAATGTTTTTACCTATGAATTCAATGTGAAATTAATGCTAATAAAATACATTATATTAAATGGTAAAAATATATTCTATTTATACTTTAAAACCATTAAATATTATAATTTAACCATATAAATTATCTCAATGAAAAAAGTTGTTTTTAATTAAAAATTAGCGTATTTTTACTGTTCATCAAAATATGAAAGTTATCAGAAAAATATCAAAAATTTATCCAAAGTAAATTTTTATACCCTGATTCAAAAGAAGAATTTTATTTTGTCAAATTTAACTTATAAACATGTCAAAAACTAGATTTAATGTGGGTGCGCCATCAAAAGGCGGCAAAACTGCATTTTTTGAAAAATACATATTTTACCTGAAAAAATTATTTTGTTCTCTTACCATGTTCTAGAAAATGTGTAAGATGAATAATAAAATTCAAAATATAGTTAATACTATTCATAACGGCTAGTTCATAATAATATATTGTTTTTTAGTGAAACCTGGTATTGCCTACTACACACGCTATCGAGGAAGGTCGTGATTGCGTGTAATGCAAGCCAAGTCCGTATTGTGTGCTGTGAAAGATTCCTTTGGTGTTGCATATAACATAAGACATAAAAGAAATTCTCATAAAATCTCAGGGTGTTACATTCTACCCCCCTTAAATGAATTTCTCCCTCAAAATTCGTCACTTCATTACAAACAGATGAGGATACATCTCCCTCATCATATCCTCAAGTTCCCATGTAGCTTCTTATAATTGGTGGTTCCTCCATAAAACTTTCACCAAGCGAGTGGTCTTGTTCCGTAGGAATTTTTCACTATGATCCAGAATCTCTATCGGTTGTTCTTCATAAGAAAGATCTTGCTCCAGTGGTATAACTTCTGAGCTGAGTACATGTGAAGGATCAGGTATGTACTTTCTCAGGAGAGATACATGGAACACATCGTGAACTTGAGAGAGATTCGGTGGAAGCGCCAATCGGTAAGATACCTTCCCAACATGATCCAGAATTTCAAAAGGACCGATATATCTAGGGCTCAACTTTCCCTTCTTTCCAAATCTCATGACCCCATTCCAGGGAGATATTCGTAAGAACACTTTATCACCCACTTCAAACTCTAGGTCTTTTCTTCAGTTGTTGGCATAACTTTTCTGTCGACTCTGAGCTGCTCTTATGTGTTGTTGAATAGATCTGACCTTTTCTGTCATTTTATCAACGAGATCAGGTCCTAATAGCTTTCTTTCCCCAACTTCATCCCAACAAGTTGGAGTCCTGCATTTCTTTCCATAGAGAGCTTCATAAGGAGCCATCTGAATACTAGAGTGAAAGCTATTATTATAAGAAAATTCCACCAAAGGTAGGTGTTGATCCCAACCACCTTTGAAATATATAGAGCAAGCTCTCAACATATCTTCTAGAGTTTGAATTGTCCTCTCAGACTGACCGTCTGTCTGAGGATGATAAGCAGTGATGAAACTCAACTTTGTATCCAGAGTATGCTGAAGACTTCTCCAAAACTTTGAGGTAAACCTCGGATCCCGATCAGATATAATAGAAAGTGGTACTCCATGCAATATTACCACTTCCTTTACATATATCCTTGAAAGCTGATCTAGAGAGAAATCCTCTCTAATAGCAATGAAGTGTGCAGACTTTGTAAGATGATCAACTATGACCCAGATAGCATTATTTCCTTTGGATGTTTTAGGAAGTCCAGTGAAAAAGTCCATAGTGATGTTTTCCCATTTCCATTCTGGTATGGGTAATGGTTGTAACATCCCCTTAGACTTCTGTCTCTCAGCTTTAACTTGCTGAAAAACCAAGCATCGAGAGACATATTCAGAAACATCTCTTTTCATGCCATCCCACCAGAAGTACTTTTTCAGGTCCCTATACATCTTCGTGCTTCCATGATGAATAGAGAATGAAGAACTATGAGCCTCATCCAGAAGTTCCTTCTTTAATTTGGGGATGGTAGGAACAGAAACCCGATTCCTGAACTTTATTATCCCATCACAATCAAGGTTGAATTCAGGAACATTTCTTACCTTCTTTTGTAACTCAACATCTTCTTTCTGTGCCTTTTGAATCTTCACATGTATAGATGGTTGAACCTTCATTTGATAAAGATAAGATTTCTCCCCTTCCATTAAAATTCCAAGATCCATCCTTTGTAAATCCATAAATATTGGATCTTTTGTGATCCTCATCATGGATAAGCTAGCATGGTCTTGTCGACTTAATGCGTCTGCTACCTTGTTTTCTTTCCCAGGGTGGTAATGGATTGAGAAGTCGTAATCCTTAATCAGCTCCAACCATCTTCTTTGACGCATATTCATCTCCTTTTGTGTGAAAATATACTTTAAACTTTTATGATTTGTATAAATATCACACCTTTCACCATAAAGGCAATGCCTCCAAATCTTTAATGCAAAGATTACCGCAGCTAACTCCAAATCATGAGTTGGGTAATTTTGCTCATGGATTTTCAACTGTCGTGAGGCATAAGCTATCACCATATCATTTTGCATGAGAACACATCCCAGTCCCTTCTTGGATGCATCACTGTAGATCACAAACCTTTCTCCACTGCAAGGTAGTGTGAGCACAGGTTCACTGGATAACCTTCTTTTTAGCTCTTTTAAATTTTCTTCACATTCCTCTATCTAAACAAACTTAACTCCTTTTCGAGTCAACTTGGTGAGTCGGTTAGATAACCTTGAAAAATCTTTCAAAAAACGTCGATAATATCCAGACAAACCAAGAAAACTTCGGATCTCAGTTACTGTTGTCGGTCTCGACCATCTTTCAATAACCTCTGTTTTTGCTGGATCCACAGATATCCCCTCTTTTGAGATTATGTGACCCAAAAATGAAACTTTTTGAAGCCAAAATTAACACTTGGTAAATTTGGAATAAATCTTATCCTTTATTAGGGTCTTTAATACAATTCTCAAGTGATCTTCATGTTCTTCCTTGATCTTTGAATAGACAAGAATATCATCTATAAAGAATACCACAAACTGATCAAGATAGTCTCTACAGACTCTATTCATAAGATCCATGAAGATAGTAGGGGAATTAGTAATACCAAATGGCATCACTATAAATTCATAGTGTTCATACCTTGTACGGAAAGCCGTCTTTGGTATATCCTCCCTTTTGACCCTTAATTGATGATACCCTGAATGAAGATTAATCTTGGAAAAGTATTGAGCTCCGCGTAGTTGGTCAAATAGGTCATCAATTCATGGGAGCGGATATTTGTTCTTGATAGTGATCTTGTTAAGTTCTTGATAATCAATGCAGAGTCTCATTGATCCATCCTTCTTCTTAATAAACAGAACAAGTGCTCCCCAAGGTGATGCACTAGGGCGTATGAATCCTTTATCAAGATTCTCTTGGAGTTGCTTCTTCAATTCCTACAACTCAATTGGGGCCATTCTATAAGGTGTCTTTGAAATAGGCAAAGCACCCTGTATGAGTTCTATTGAAAACTCAACTTCACGATTTGGTGGAAGACCTGGAAATTCCTCTGGAAAGACATCATCAAATTCCCGTACAATGGGCATATTATTAATTGTGAGTTTCTCTCCAACCATTTGAGATAAATAACCTTCATTTAGTGGAATCAAGACCCATAAGATGGATGAAATTTCCACTGGAAGGTTATGTTCATCCTTGCATCGATAGATGATCATAGATTGATCTGGAATATGAAATGTGACTTCCCTTCTTTGGAAATTGATATGAGATCCATATAAAGAAATCCAATCCATGCCAATAATCACATCAAATTACACTATAGGAAGGATAACAAGATTTGCAGGAAGCACTTTCCCACAAACTTCAATCGGAGAAGAATTGTAAAATTTTGATGCGACTGTTGTGCCATTAGGAGTTGTCACAACCAACTCAACATCTAATTGTTGAGGTAATACGGTGATACCCTTAGAAAATTCTTTAGAAATAAAATAGTGGGTGGATCCAAAATCAAATAAAACATTTTCTACTTTAGAGTGGATGGTAAGTGTACCTCTCACCACTTCGTTGTCGTACTCCACATCACCGATAGTAATTGCATGTGACTTTCCTTTATCTTTGGCCTTAAGAGTTTGTTGACGTCCATCATCATCATCAACCCTTGGATTTGGGCATTGATTGGAATAATGCCCCATCTCCTTGCACTTGAAACATTGAAGTGTAGTAGGTTCATTCTGTGTATCCCTTCCTTTGTTTGCATAATTAGACATCTTCTTCCCATTATTTCGACATTCAATTGCCCGATGACCTTCTTTTACACACTTATAACATTTTATTGTCCCCTTAAGACAATTTCCTCCATGTTTCTTTCCACACTTTGAGCATAAGGAAAAACTCATCTTCTTTTCAGTGTGGTCTTTCGATTTTCCTTTGAATTCCATTTTCCTCTTCTTATCAAACCCATGTGACTGATGGGTTACACCAATCTCCATATCAACCTTGAGATCACATCGAAGAATTTCCTCGTAGCTATTGAAGTCCCTTATGGCTAACGCCCTTCAAAGACTTGGTTTTAAGCCACTAAAGAATCGATCGATCTTACTCTCAGGTTGGATAATAATTCCAGAAGCGTACCTTGCAAGTCTTGTAAAATTTTCTTCGTAGGTACCAACAGATTCATCATCCTTTTGCTTCAGTTCAAGAAACTCCTTCTCCATATTTGTTTGAAGAATACGAGGGAAATACTTATTGAAAAATAAGTTCTTGAACTCATCCCATTCCATGGACTCAATTTAATCCCTTTGCCTCGTATTCTTAATAAGATTCCACCATTGATCAGCATCACCTTCCAAACGATACACTGCTAAGATGAATTTATCATGTTTAGAACATTGAAGAGCTAAAAATATGTTTTTAGTGGTACTGATCCATTGTTCAGCCACTAATCGATCAGAAGACCCGCTGAATGAAGGTGGACGCTGCCTCATGAAGGATTCGACAGAATGTTGCTCCTTCCTTTGATCATTTGGAAGTCATGCATGATTCATAGCTTGAGAAAGTTGTGCGAGCATGGCTACAAGATGTTTCATTCCATCTCCCATAACGTTTGGTTGCTCATGGGGACAATCATTGCATTGCCCGTCGCATTCCGCATTAACGCGGTTTCTTCGGGTTCCATCTATTGACTAAAACCAAGAAGAATAGTGTGAGCAACACTAATTATAATAGGAAAACCACATAATCAAGAATAAAATTTCACACTTAAGGTCTTATCATAGGTTGTTCATGGACATTTCTAAAACACTAAGATTGTGTTCTATGCTTAGACATATCCTTAGGTTTCTTACTAAGGCTTTCACATCCTAGTTTCCAAAGGTTGACTATACCTTTCCTCTGATACCAACTATAGTGACCCATACTTTACATACATGGTTAATACTTTAAAATTGAAGCATAATTATTACAACATATAACAAAACCATGAAAGGACCGTATAGGTATAGTGTCTTTAGAAACTGGGAAACATAAACAACTGGTTCATAAAGCATCTACACTGTATCCCATTTATTTCATCATATCTATAGTCCCTTTTTGGCATATCTTACTTAATACCCTTCTTCCTGACCTGGGGAAATAAAACATACAAAAGGGTGATCTCAAATGCTCAGTAAGGGTAAACAAAAGAAATATCAATTACATAAAATTCATAAGAACATAACATTTAGAAAATCTTACCCTGCAAAAGAGATCATAATTTCATAACATGAGATAAATCATGGTAGTGAAATGTAATCCCAATAATCATAACTTAAAACATGAAACTTTGTGGCATACACACATAATCATAGATAATCATTTCTTATTAGTCAAGACTCATTTCCAAGACTATCTTAGTGGACATAGTCCATTTCTGAACTGAGTTCACTCCTCATTTCAGTCCTGTTTCACTGAACCGGTTTAACCTTCTGTTCCAGCCATGTATATCTCATGAGATATAAAATATTTACCCAATGAATTGGAGGGAGATATAGGTCCCACCCATCTCATAATGATACCATTCTTATGTGTGCCACAAAATCATAAATCATACATCATTGCATAACACATGTAATAAAAATGGGATTCTTAAACACCGTGACATCATAAAACAATTCATATAAGATAAAGGAATTCATAAAAATAATTCCATCAAAACATGATAAAATTAATTTAATAATAGGGATAGAAATAGAACCCTATATTATCTTAGATGGAAAATAATTTTGATAAAAAAAACTTGAACTCCATTCTTGAGGAAAATATCCTTTCTACTTCAAAAACATTTTTCCTTTCTTAACATGTCATACAATTTTAAACTAAAAGAAGTTGATTAAAAATAAACATGAAAACTTGTAAAGGAAGATTCTTGGAAATAATGTTTTAAAAATCCATTCATGCTGTATAAGTTAAAAAAACATTCTTCTCGTACTTTTTTCGGAAAGTCAAAAAGTACTTCGCACGAAAAACGACAAAAGATTCCTTTCATATACTTTACTAAAAACTCACCGAAGGGTAAAATTGGATTTAAAAAATTGTAGGTGGATGGAAAAAATATTAAATATTTAGGGAACATGTATGTGGATGATAAAATACACCCCAGTAAATACCAAAGTATAAACAATCTCGGATAAAAATGAGATTGTGATATTTTCCCTTACCTTAGGTCCGATTTGCTTCGTAAGTGTCCGAACCTCCTGTATAAAGATTTAAATAATGTTATTAACTTATTATAGAATCATACTTATTGTTATGATATCATATATGGTCATATTCTTAGCTTCTTATTAGTAATATTTCATTATTACTTGTTATTCGGGTGTTTATTACTTTTTGTTCTTATGCGTGTTTTGTCGAATAAATTCTTATTCTTCTCTTTAGGTTATAGATACCTCATTTTCATAATGGTATTAGTGTACTATATATCATATTTATTCATTAAATTCATTTATATAATCATTATTCAATGAAGATCATGTAGAATAAATCGCATCACATTGTGGAGACGACATTCCGTACGTACGCACGAGCGATGATATCGTTCCCATGATCATGGAATTGTATTGGAGTGTATGTATACTATTTCAGAATCAATAACACTTTACAATAATCATATATAGTTATTTATTTTCACCATTATACCCATCCAAGTAAGGTGGTGATGGAAAATAGATTACACCACGGCGTGGAGACGGTATTTCATACGTACGCACGCGCGATGATTTCGTTTTTCGTAGGATGGATAGATGGTGAAATAGGGTTGTTTCATACTTATAATAACATATCAGTATATGAGTGATACTTATGTTATTAATTCATAATGAAACAAATAAATAAGAAGAATTGGAAGTAGAAATAAAGTTGAAAGAATCGGTAACGGACATTACCTCTTCTTTGAAGAGCCTCTTTGAGACCTCCTCTTAGGGCACTACAATTGGTCTTTGAAGAAGACCAGGACCTCTAGGATGTTTCTAGGGAAGTGGGGAAGTGAAATGGGTAGGTATTTTAAGAGATTGAAGGCTCAAATTGGTGTGAGGAGGAGAGGAGGTGCCCTTTTATAAGGGAGGAGAGGGGCACCTTTGGAAATATAAGAAATATTAGTTTATATTAAATCCCAACCCCACTTAAAAACTTCCAAAATGACTCATATCTGAAGATTAGATGAGATATGGTTGTAATATCATAAATTAATAAAATTTAGACATGTTAGGAATTTATGTTAAACATTATCAACTTGATTTATCCTTATTTATCAATTTAATTTTATTTGTGGTAATAATATTCTAAATTTTAAATTATTATAAATAATTACATATGTGTTGTGAATTTTCCATAATTTGACACTTTATGACATTGTCGACCATATAAATTTTAATTTATAATTTTTAAATATTTTTGTGATTTTCAAACAATTTTATAATATGTTATTTTTATAAAATAACAATAGTGTCAATTTTGACACTATTCATTTATTTGAATTTAAATAAAATATATACAGAAAATATGTTCGAACTAAAAGCTTTAATAGATTCATAAAATTTCATATGTATCTATAAAATTAGTGGAGCACATTAAATAGTTCATATAATATTTATTTTAATATTTTTAAAACCATCTATTAATAAAATAATTTCAACATCACTATTGTGTCATAATTAATGATAATTATTTAATCCCTAAAATTATAAATAAATTCCTATGATGTAGATAATTGTATTATATTTTTGGAGAATATTCATGTTTGAAGTTTCATTAAGTTTATCACTAAATTAAAATTATTATACTTATAAGATTTAAGAAAGTGACATGTTGTCACATTCTTTGGTTTTAATAATAATTAAATTATTTTCATGAACAAAAGTCCATTAAATGAATCTAATCCGACCCTTAGGTGATATGAGTCGACTTTTTGTCATACAATAGGATTTTGGCAGGTGTTATGGTAATTTTATAATCTTATATTTACCCTTAATTACTCGATTTACCTTTAACTATGGTAAATAAAATTTACCGTAGTTACTATTCATAATGCTCAAAAATAAAAAGTAGCCTATTAACATAATTTGGACCCACTGATTCCGAATATGGAATCCATTTTTCAAAATTCAAAACATATAAGTTGCAGTAATTAATTTAAAATAAATCCCTTTTTTAAGAAAACGAGTTTTAGAAGTTAAAACATTGCCAAAGATTGAAATGTTTTTACCTATGAATTCAATGTGAAATTAATGCTAATGACATAAATTATATTAAATGGTAAAAATATATTCTATTTATACTTTAAAACCATTAAATATTATAATTTAACCATATAAATTATCTCAATGAAAAAAGTTGTTTTTAATTAAAAATTAGCGTATTTTTACTGTTCATCAAAATATGAAAGTTATCAGAAAAATATCAAAAATTTATCCAAAGTAAATTTTTATACCCTGATTCAAAAGAAGAATTTTATTTTGTCAAATTTAACTTATAAACATGTCAAAAACTAGATTTAATGTGGGTGCGCCATCAAAAGGCGGCAAAACTGCATTTTTTGAAAAATACTTATTTTACCTGAAAAATTTATTTTGTTATCTTACCATGTTCTAGAAAATGTGTAAGATGAATAATAAAATTCAAAATGTAGTTAATACTATTCATAACAGATAGTTCATAATAATATATCGTTGTTTAGTGAAACCCGGTATTGCGTACTACACACGCTATCGAGGAAGGTCGCGATTGCGTGTAATGCAAGCCAAGTCCGTATTGTGTGCTGTAAAAGATTTCTTTGGTGTTGTGTATAACATAAGACATAAAAAAAATTTCTCATAAAATCTCAGGGTGTTACAACACCACTAAGAAAAAACTTGTTATAAAAATTTATATAAAATAGTTTTAAGTAGTAAAGATAGTTTATAAAAAAATCCATAAAAACTTTTCCATGGAAAGAATTAAACAAGCATTAAACCTTTTTACAATAATTTGACATACGCAAAACCATGCCTTCATACACACCATGAAATCCTAGGTGATAGTTTCATACTCACGAGCAGTCTCTCATCAATCCACTAAGTCATAAAAAGGTGACCAATACCAGGTACCCCTATAGAACACACCCCTTTCACAGGGTCACATATAATTCAAATAAACTCACACCAACCATGTATGCCAAAATCCATGTAAAACCATTCCACAAACCCTTATTTATTTAAATTATTTCAATAAAAAAAATTCACGCCTCAAGACCAAAACCATAATTTTAAAATCAACATTTTAAATTATAACCAAAGGAGATTTTCAAAATCCAACCAATTTTCCCACAATTTTCCAAATCCAATACCTATAATGGTTTCCACGAAGAATCACAGAAGGATTTCAACACAATTTCAATCAAAACATTTATTTAAAACTAAAACTTCAAGTTCTAAATAAAGTGGGGATAAGAGAGAAGCCACCTACCTCACAAAGGTTCGTGAAAACGAATAATGAAATGATGAAACTCTAGATCTTGCCTTGGATATCATTTTCTTCAATTAATCCAATGATAAAATAGAAAGATTCCCATTAAGGAATAATAATCTATCCACCACATATTATATATAAGATTTTGGGAGAGAATAAGGAAATATCTAAGAAGAGTGATGGAGAACGATGAATTACCAATGAATTCGGGCATCCAACCCACTTTTATTTTCTTAAGAATCACTTTCAAATTGAAAGGTAAAGTATCTCAAGCCTTGGGAGAAAAATGAATTTAGGTTATGTAGAGAATAATATATATATTATATGGGATTTAGAGGATTAATTTGGATTGGATCCACATTTTTAGGAGGGTCAATTATATGTATCACAGTTAGGTTGCACTGTTTGGAAAACCATGAACCAACCATGTGATGCTACTGTCTTAAGGCCACACTTGCATGGTTGGATCACATGGTTAGAAAAATAATGTTCCAACCATAAATTTACCTCTATTCCAAGAAGCATGGTTTCCCCTAGGTACTTGCACGGTTTGGCTAAACTGTGTGCCAACCATGCACCTGCCCAGTGCTCACTATCTTCCCTTGAATGGTTTCCTAGAGATATTGGATGGTTTCTACTAACCATGAATAAACCATACAACTTTATAAAATTATACAAAACATTCCAAAACCCCTTAGAACATCCCAAAACATAACCCAAGAATTATATAAACTCAAAATACATGAATAAATGGTCATTTACCTAAAACTAAGGGTGATACATTCTCCCCACTATTGGCCTTTCTTTCCCCATAAATTATAAAACCTCTATTTCCTTGGAAGAGTTCGGTCCACTGCTCTAACATTTCATTATCACACTCCCATGTTTCTTCTTTAATCCAATCATTTTTTCATAAAACCTGCACTATAAAAATGATTTTACCATAAAAGATCTTCATATGACTATCCACAATCCTTACCAACACATGAATCAAAATATCATTCAACACTAGGTCAATGTGATCCCATTGAGTTACATGTTCAGGATCAGGTTGAAACTTCTTTAACTAAGATACATGAAACAAATTGTGCACTGAATTGAACATTGGTGGAAAAGAAAACTGATATTCCACCTCAATAACTTGTTTAATTATATCAAACGGGATTATGTATCGAGGATAAAACTTGACCTTCTTTCCAAAATGATGATTACCAAGCCTTTGAGAGATTCTCAAGAACACATGATCAATTACCTCAAATGATAATGGTCATCGATGATGATCAACATATGATTTTTGAAAACTTTGAGCTATCTCTATTCTCTTTCTGATTAATTTAATATTCTATATTTTCTCTTTCACTAGGCTAGGTCCAATTAGTGAATTCTCACATATTTCCACCCAAAAAAGTGTATAATGATAAGGAAACTTGTACAATGCTTCAAAAGAATCCATATATATCAAATCCTTGCAATTTTTATTGTATAAGAACTCTAATAAAGGTATATGATTATCCAAAGAGTCTCTAGAATCGATCACACAAGCCCAAATCATGTCCTCCAATATTTGGATTTTCTATTCAGATTGTCCATCCATTTGAGGATTATAAGCTATAATCATAGTCAACTGTGTTCAAAGGGTTTTCTGCAAGGATTTCAAAAAATGAGATGTAAACCTAGGGTCTCAATCTGATACAATCAAGACTGGAACACAATGTATCTTTACAATTTCTTAAATGTATATTTCTAAAAAGTATTACAATATATAAGTTTCATGAATTAGGATGAAGTGAGATAAAATTTGTGAGCCAATCTATTATCAACCATATGTAATCATGTTTCCTAACCATCATTGTTAGACCTTTCATAAAATAAATTTCCACCTGATCCCATTTACATACGGGAATCGGTAAAGACTACAACATACCCACTGGTCGTTGATGCTCTACCTTGACCTACTGACAAGTGAGGCATCCCAAGACATACTCCACTACAACTCTTTTCATGCCAACCCACCAAAACCATACTTTCAATGCTTTGTAAATATTTTTTATTCCCAGATTAATAACCCATATCGAATGATTGTAGGAACTAATAAGATCAATGGTCACCCCAAAATTTATTTTTATCCTCATAGTGACATAGTTAGGATTAGATGTTTAAGAAACTATAATCTGTTCCACCAATTAAGAAAAAAAATTGGTAAAAAAAACTGCAACATCACCTTGGTATGAGCATTCTAGATACATATCCATTATGAATGAAATTAGTCTCAACTAGTATGAATCCTCCTTATCCAAATGAACATATGAATTCCTTCTCAATGCATCCTCTATAGAGTTCCCTTTTCATGATGTATACATAAATTTGAAGTCAAACATCTGTAGATACTCTATCCATATGTGTTGCCTTAAATTCAAATCTCTACGATAAAATATGTTTCAAACTCTTATAATCTATAAACATAGTGAATTTCTCACAAAAGAGATAATGACACAAAGTCTTCAAATCATGGACCAAAACAACCAATTATAAATTATGTGTTGGGTAGTTATTCTCATGAACCATAATTGTCATGAACTATAAACAACAACATGATCCTCTTATATGAGAAAAAAACCCCAACCTAGATCTTGATGCACCACAATATACCACATAGCCCTGTCTAGACTCTGGAAATGTGAGGATAGAAGATGATATATTTCTAACCTTAAGTTCTTGAAAGGATTTTTGGCATTCCTTATTCCATTGGAAAGGAATTCCTTTCCTCTTCAAAGTTGTCATTGGTGATTCCAAATGTGAAAAATCATATACAAAATGCCTATAGTATACTTCTAATCCAAGGAAACTATGTATCTTAAAGTAATTCTTTGGTGGTTTCCAAGAGATAAAAATTTCTATCTTTTCAAGATCTATCTAAATGCATTTTTTAGAAATGACATGTCTAAGTAAATGCATATCTTGTATCCAAAATTCACACTTTGATAATTTGGTATAAAAACAAAGCTCCCAAAAGATACCCAATATTATAGCCAAGTGTTTCTTATGATCCAATTTTGATCTAAAATAAACCAGTATATAATCAATAGACACCACCAAAAAGGAATCCAGATACCTCTAAAATATTTGATTTATCAATTCCATAAATATAGATGGTGCATTCGTAAGACCAAAAGGCATAACAAAAAATTCATAATGACCATATATACTTATGAAAGTTGTCTTCAAAATATCCTCCATAGGAACTCACAGTTGGTGATACCCTGAATGTAAGTCAATTTTAGAGAACCATTGGGCTCCCCTAAATTGATTAAATAGATCATCAATTCATGGAAGATGATATCTATTATTTATTGTAAATTGGTTAAGCTTATGATAATCTACAGAAAATCTAAGAGTCCTATACACCTTCTTCACAAACAGAATCAGTGATTCCAACAGAGATGTGCTTGGTTGAATTAACCCTTTAGTTTCTAAGTATTCTAATAGAACTTTTAACTCCATCAATTCTTTTAGTGCTATTCAATAAGACAAAAATGAGATTGAATTGGTCCCTAATAGG
Source organism: Viscum album (assembly GCA_963277665.1). Classification (NCBI taxonomy): domain Eukaryota; kingdom Viridiplantae; phylum Streptophyta; class Magnoliopsida; order Santalales; family Viscaceae; genus Viscum; species Viscum album. The sequence goes on along the minus strand of OY728157.1, from coordinate 1,235,838,434 downwards.
AGATCCATCGTAAAACGCACCTCTCTTTTTTGTGGAAACCTCGTGAAATTGTGAGGAAAAACATCAAGAATTTTTTCAACAATAGTTGGAAAATATATTCTCCCAATATCATCCAAAAATTTCAAATTTAGCACTGAAAAATGATATGAGATAGTTCCAAATATCGGTGCCAAAATTCCTACTCTACTTACCTTTACATCCCAATATACTCTAAAGATATGTTAGATTCCATCCAAATATGTGAAACTATCCTTTTAGGAATAACATTTGATATGGACCTTAAACTATTTTTACCAATGAATATCCAAAATCAAGTCATATTCATCCATGTCAAGAACAAATAAATACCAAATCAACTCATCCTCATCGATAGTTATAGAATAATATTTGAACATAAAGGATCGACATTATATTTATTCAATAGGAGTTGGAAGTTTCCAAATAGAAGGCATCATCTCAACATGCAAACCCATATGATCAAAAACACATGAGGAAATAAATGAGCGAGATACGCCCATATCAAACAAAGCTTGCATAAGGGTATAATTCAAAAGAATCATACCTATTAGAATCGATGGACCATATTTATCATCCACAATAACTTGTTCAAATCTATATAGTTTCTTACTCTTTTCACTTTTATCATTATTTCCCTATTGGGATTTCATTGTTTGAGGAGTCATGGAATGGAATCCTGCCTTTTTATCACATAAAATTTCATTACATTTTACAAAATCGAGGATCTTTAAGGTTTAGTGTCTTGGAAACCGAGAACTTAAAACATGAAAACATAAAAAATTCTTCTTAGACACTTGAAAGGATTCTCCTCATTTTAATCCTAGTTTCAATACTGAATATCATAACTTGGGGACATACATCAAAAGAAAGGGTGAGCAGAAGGCCCAATAAGGGAAACAAGAGAAACATTTTACATGTAAACATGAGATACTTCAATAAGGTCATGAAAAGAATTTTAAGGCATGAGAAATAAATCATGAGATATATCATAATAAAAACAACATTTTTCATAACTTGAAGATGTGGCTGAAACATTTAATATTGAAAATAATTTCATTTCACCAAGGTCCATCCCCAATGTGTCATTAAAAATTACCAAGGTTATTCACCAAGGTATCAGTCTAAAAAGTCATCTCTAGAGATTAAGTCTTTACCCAATGCATTGGAGCGCTATCTGGGCGCACCCTTGACATGTCTATATTATCATGTGAGCCACATATATCATAATAAATCATTTAATAAACAACCCATATAGCATAAAATAAATGGGTTTCATTTCATAATCATAACGTTTTAAAAACTGCTTTAAAGACATGATCTTTATGTCACTTTAAACCCATGAAAAAGGGAAAGCGGGTTTCATATATGTAAATCCCAGAATTTAAAATAGAAAATTTTGGTATATATGTGAATACCCATATATAAGAGAGATCTTTGAGTATTTACTTAATAAAATAAAATAACTTTAGAAAAAGAGAGAGACATTTTGAGACGAAAATTCTGCAGCATAACGCCTATGTTTCAGGGTTTTAGAAGACATTGAAAAGAGAGGGGAAATGGGTCAAACATTCATAAATGACCCATAAAAGAAAATAGGGGAATAATATAAGGGATTTAAGAACATGGTAATAAAATTTGAAAATATACCATATGAAATGAAGAACATGAAAGGAAGACAAAAATAAGATTTCTCTTATGAAAATTCGGCAGCCTAACAGCGTTACATAAACTTCAACCAAAAATGAATGGATGAGATCAAATGGGGTCTCTCATAATATAAAAATAAAAGATAATTATGATAGATATAGAGATCATACCCCATCATAATAAAAAGGAACTTGCAATACTTGACATGGAATTAGAACTTTGAAAAGGGAGAAAGGTGGAAGGACCACTTAAATATTCAGCAGCCTAACGACACCACTTAAACTTCAAAATACTGAATTGAAGAGATCAAATGGGGTCTCTCATCATATGGTCATAAAAGATCAGTATGATAGATATAGAGATCATACCCCAAAATAACAAAAAGTAACTTGAATGAATTGACATGAAAGTAGAACTTCAAAACGAGAAGGGTGAAGAACCACTTAAAAATTCGGCAGCCTAACGACGCCACTTAAAACTTCAAAATACTGAATTGAAGATATCAAATGGGGTATATCATCCTATTATCATAAAATATCAGTATGATAAATTTAGGGATCATAACCCAACATAATAAAAAGGAACATGAAATAATTGACATGAAAGTAGGTCTTGAAAAATGAGAAGGGAGAAAGAATCTGTTACAAAAATTTCGGCAGCCTAATGGTGCCACTTAAAACTTTATAAAACGAAATAATGAGAGTAAGAGGGGATATCTCATTATATGAACATGAAAAGGGAAGTAAGAGGAGTATAAAAGAACATCCTTTAACATAAGAAAATGGAGCATAAAAGAAATTACATAAAAGAGATTTCTTGAAAAGAAAGAGAGAGGTCGTATCCCTTACCTTAAAACTTAACTATTAAAACTCAAAGGTTTGGACCTCGAGGGCTTGGGGGCACCTTGGGAGGACTCCTTGGGAGTTAAGGAGACCAGAACTTCGTTGAGGATGGTTTTGGAGTCGAAAGGATGAGAGGAGGGCTTGGTATTTATAGGGAAAGTGAGGGGACAAGGCATTAATGGCCAAGGGACACCTCACATGTGCTTTTCTCAAAACCATGTGCTCTCCCATGATATTTCCCATTAAGTTTGGCCACATGGGGCCCCCAATACAAATATCCATCACCTTAGGTCGGTCAACCCTTAAAATATCTCATGACATCACCATGACACAATTATGATGTCACTAAACATACAGAAACCCTAAAACTGTATTTTTACTATTCACTGAAAATTCAACTTTCTCAGAAAAATCCAAAAATTTCATATTAACCAAATATCAATGATCTGATTTCAAAAATGAACTCCATTTTATAAAAAAAAATTTCTAAATATTTTTAATTTTATTTTTAAATAAATACACTATTCACTGAAAATTCATTTTTTCCAGAAAAAACCCCAAAAAATTACCTTAACATAATATCGATGCTCTGAGTTCAAAAATGAAATCCATTTTATAAAAATAATTTTCTAACTATTTTTAATTTAATTTTTAATTAAAAAACACTATTCACCCAAAAAACTAATACTTGAATAATAATTTATGAAACCGTTATTTAACCATTTTATTGAATCACATTACTTAATCAAGGTGCCTATATTATTTTAAAACTTTCTTTAAGTGAGATTACTAATCCATTTGGTAACATTACTAATCCTAAGCATAAAATCACTATTCATAATTTACTATTCATCAAAAATCAAGTTGATCTTATTAGACTCTAAATTTCATACTGAACATAATTGTAGAAGACCATTTTTTGAAAATCATTACACATTTTTAATTATTTAAGGTTTACATAAACATTTTTTAAAATATACTTTCTCTAAAATTCACCAAAAATATGCATACTATATTTATCCGGACATTTGAAAATTCATAAACTTCATAAGAAGAAATCCCAATTTTTATTTAAAACAAAGGATTACACAAGGCAGTTATGGTCTCCTTACATAGCCCCTTATCACACCAGCATATGACCTAAGTGTAAGGTGTGCTAAGGTGAGAGAATCTGAGGGAGCCTCGACATAATCGCACGAGTAGTAATTTCTATCAGTTTGAACTTCTCACGAAGGCGATTCCGTTCTAACTTCACTTGATGAAGTTCGGATTGGGTTTGGTCCAGAGCAAAGCCCAGTGGTGCTACCTCCTTCCCATGTTCTGTTAGATGGGCTTAGATCGGTCCAAGACTACTGGGTGAGGCCATCGAATCTTCTTTATATAATTATTAACCAAGATTACTTGTATTTAGAGACAATAATCAAAACATTTAGATTCCAGGGGTCATATTGACCAATGGTCATATAACAGTCAAAACCCAATGGTCTCATTTTAATTATACTCATGTTATCAAATGAAACATTTTTGTTGAGTATAAAAATAAAATAAAATAACACATAAAATTAGGAAACAAGATTTATTCAAAATTTCGGGTCATTACAATCTTCCCCCCTTAAGAAATTGCATCCTCGCAATTTTTAAAACCGGGTTTTGAAATTTCATTGAAAGTCCCACACCGGAAAAGGACTCAGTAAAACTATTACTTTAAAAGAAATAAAGGGAAGTAAAAAGGTCACCCGAGTTAACCCATACTAGGATTCCATGTAGGAAAACATGGACATGGAAGAAAAAACAAAGGGTCAAGTTCTGGGGGAGAGTGATAGAAAACATGATTAGGAGAAAGTTAACCATAAGAAAATCCCAAACTTATGATGTGTGTAAACGGTCTTTGATTACCTAGTAGGAAATGTAAACCAACAACGTTTTTGTTTTACGTTCCTTTTCATAATTTTAAGGAATTCATTTACTACATAGAACCAAACATAAGAAAATATACCTACCTTCATGTAAAGTTTCATCCTTTAACAAGTTTCTACCTAAACTAATCTTTTCTCCAAACTATGAGCATTCAAAACTACTTGGTCTCATCAAAACACAAGAATCATCTTCTAAAGAATCACATAATCCACAAAAGATTAACTATCTATCTCTTCTATCTTTAAACATTATCCCCAAAATCATAAAGGGTAAGGTAAAACAACTCTTCAAAAAGAAAAGAATCCCATAGGAAGGGAAACTACTTTTAAATCTTCAAAGTTCCATGGTACTACCCAAAGTTCATCATAGACCATTCCATAAATAACTGTTCTTAAAATTCCTCAAAATAAACCAAACTAAGATTGAAACCCAAATACAAGAAGAATTTGATAACATAGTCTTCCAAAATAAACTTCACTGTTCATCTCCAAAACACATCGACCACTCCTAACATCTTATAACAAAAGTAGCTGACCTAAACATATTTTACCCAAGATAGGTTAATCATTCCCATAAGTAACCTAAATTACTATAAGTCCACCTTAAATTCATCTATTCTTCAAAATATAATTCAACCTTACTCCTCAATGAAAATACCGTAGTAATCTATTTACCTCGATCATATAGGGTACCCAAAATAGTGAAAGTCTTCCAAAATAAAAATCATATTTTAATCCCCTAATCATCCCTATCATATTAATATGAAAATCGTGGCATTTCCTATCACATTGGTTGTTGGGAAATATTCTTCCATTTACCACCATTAACTAAGAAGAGAAAGCATAATTAGGATCTTAAGTACTTAGCCAATAATCATAAAAAGGAACTGAAATAATATAAGGATAACTTGTAGAAGAAAAGTATACCCTAACTTGTGAAACCCTAGGTTCCCATCTAGGTTATCCATGATCATATATTCTTATGTGAATCTTTATTTTATTTTATCTTTGTTCCTTTAACAATGGTTCATACTAAGCTTATGAATTTACCAAAGCATATCCCCCGGGAGTGTCGTAACCAAGAGTGCAGCAAGGCCTGTTGTCGTGTACCAGTTCCCGTTCGAGTCTAGCTCAAAGCGGTGTTTTTGGGATTTACCCCTATGTACATTTGTGCCAGAGCCACCTCTACCTGCTCGTATCCAGACAGGGATGTATTTACTTAGAAACCCCTTACTCAATACTCACCAAAATACCATGAAGATTTCCTATATTTAAACTTTTCTATAGGGTTATTCCTAGAGTTTTCATATCCTAATTTCCACAAATAACTAAACCATCCTTTGATACCAACTATGGCATCCTGCCTTTTTATCACATAAAATTTCATTACATTTTATAAAACCGAGGATCTTTAATTTTTAGTGTCTTGGAAACAGGGAACTTAAAACATGAAAACATAAAACATTCTTCTTAGACACTTTAAAGGATTTTCCTTATGTTCATCCTAGGTTCAATACTACATATCATAACATGGGGACATACATCAAAAGAAAGGGTGAGCAGAAGGCCCAATAAGGGAAACAAGAGAAACATTTTACATGTAAACATGAGATACTTCAATAAGGTCATGAAAAGAACTTTATGGCATGAGAAATAAATCATGAGATATATCATAATAAAAATAAATTTTTTTATAACTTGAAGATGTGGCTGAAACATTTAATATTGACAATAATTTCGTTTCACCAAGGTCCATCCCCAAGGTGTCATTAAAAATTACCAAGGTTATTCACCAAGGTATCAGTCTAAAAAGTCATCTCTAGAGATTAAGTCTTTACCCAATGCATTGGAGCGCTATCTGGGCGCACCCTTGACATGTCTTTATTATCATGTGAGCCACATATATCATCATAAATCATTTCATAAACAACCCATATAGCATAAAAGAAATGGGTTTCATTTCATAATCATAACGTTTTAAAAACTGCTTTAAAGACATGATCTTTATGTCACTTTAAACCCACGAAAAAGGGAAAGCAGGTTTCATGTATGTAAATCCCAGAATTTAAAATAGAAAATTTTGGTATATATGTGAATACCCATATAGAAGAGAGATCTTTGAGTATTTACTTAATAAAATAAAAGAACTTTAGAAAAAGAGAGAGACATTTTGAGACGAAAATTCTGCAGCATAACGCCTATGTTTCGGGGTTTTAGAAGACATTGAAAAGACAGGGGAAATGGGTAAAACATTCATAAATGACCCATAAAACAGAAGAGGGGCAGAATATAATGGATTTAAGAACATGGTAATGAAATTTGAAAATATACCATATGAAGTAAAGAACATTAAAGGAAGACAAAAATAAGATTTCTCTTATGAAAATTCGGCAGCCTAACAACGTTACATAAACTTCAACCAAAAATGAATTGATGAGATCAAATAGGGTCTCTCATCATATGAACATAAAAGATAAGTATGATAGATATATAGATCATACCCCAACATAATAAAAAGGAACTTTCAAGACTTGACATGGAATTAGAACTTTGAAAAGGGAGAAAGGTGGAAGGACCACTTAAAAATTCAGCAGCCTAACGACGCCACTTAAACTTCAAAATACTGAATTGAAGAGATCAAATGGGGTCTCTCATAATATGGTCATAAAATATCAGTATGATAGATATATAGATCATACCCCAACATAAAAAAAAGGAACTTGAATGAATTGACATGAAAGTAGAACTTCAAAACGAGAAGGGTGAAGAACCACTTAAAAATTCGGCAGCCTAACGGCGCCACTTAAAACTTCAAAATACTGAATTGAAGAGATCAAATGGGGTCTCTCATCATATGATCATAAAAGATCAGTATGATAAATTTAGAGATCATACCCCAACATAATAAAAAGGAACATGAAATAATTGACATGAAAGTAGGTCTTGAAAAATGAGAAGGGAGAAAGAATCCGTTACAAAAATTTCGGCAGCCTAACAGTGCCACTTAAAACTTTATAAAATGAAATAATGAGAGTAAGAGGGGATATCTCATTATATGAACATGAAAAGGGAAGTAAGAGGAGTATAAAATAACATCATTTAACATAAGAACATGGAGCATAAAATAAATTACATAAAAGAGATTTCTTGAAAAGAAAGAGAGAGGTCGTATCCCTTACCTTAAAACGTAACTATTAAAACTCAAAGGTTTGGACCTTGAGGGCTTGGGGGAACCTTGGGAGGACTCCTTGGGAGGTAAGGAGACCAGAACTTCGTTGAGTACGGTTTTGGAGTCGAAAGCATGAGAGGAGGGCTTGGTATTTATAGGGAAAGTGAGGGGACAAGGCATTAATGGCCAAGGGACACCTCACATGTGCTTTTCTCAAAACCATGTGCTCTCCCACGATATTTCCCATTAAGTTTGGCCACATGGGGCCCCCAATACAAATATATATCACCTTAGGTCGGCCAACCCTTAAAATATCTCATGACATCACCATGACACAATTATGATGTCACTAAACATACAGAAACCCTAAAACTGTATTTTTACTATTCACTAAAAATTCAACTTTCTCAGAAAAATCCCAAAATTTCACATTAAACAAATATCAATGCTTTGATTTCAAAAATGAACTCCATTTTATAAAAATAATTTTCTAAATATTTTTAATTTTATTTTTAAATAAATACACTATTCACTGAAAATTCATTTTTTTTCAGAAAAAACCCCAAAAAATTACCTTAACATAATATCGATTCTCTGAGTTCAAAAATGAAATCCATTTTATAAAAATAATTTTCTAACTATTTTTAATTTAATTTTTAATTAAAAAACACTATTCACCCAAAAAACTAATACTTGAATAATAATTTATGAAACCGTTATTTAACCATTTTATTGAATCACATTACTTAATCAAGGTGCTTTGATTATTTTAAAAATTTCTTTAAGTGAGATTACTAATCCATTTGGTCACATTACTAATCCTAAGCGTAAAATCACTATTCATAATTTACTATTCATCAAAAATCAAGTTGATCTTATTAGACTCTAAATTTCGTACTGAACATAATTGTAGAAGACCATTTTTTGAAAATCATTACACATTTTTAATTATTTAAGGTTTACATAAACATTTTTTAAAATATCCTTTCTCTAAAATTCACCAAAAATATGTATACTATATTTATCCGGACATTTGAAAATTCATAAACTTCATAAGAAGAAATCCCAATTTTTATTTAAAACAAAGGATTACACAAGGCAGTTATGGTCTCCTTACATAGCCCCTTATCACACCAGCATAGGACCTAAGTGTAAGGTGTGCTAAGGTGAGAGAATTTGAGGGAGCCTCGGCATAATCGCACGAGTAGTAATTTCTATCAGTTTGAACTTCTCACGAAGGCGATTCCGTTCTAACTTCACATGATGAAGTTCGGCTTGGGTTTGGTCCAGAACAAAGCCCAGTGGTGCTACCTCCTTCCCATGTTCTGTTAAATGGGCTTAGATCGGTCCAAGACTACTGGGTGAGGCCATCGAATCTTCTTTCTATAATTATTAACCAAGATTACTTGTATTTAGAGACAATAATTAAAACGTTTAGTTTCCAGGGGTCATATTGACCAATGGTCATATAACAGTCAAAACCCAATGGTCTCATTTTAATTATACTCATGTTATCAAATGAAACATTTTTGTTGAGTATAAAAATAAAATAAAATAACACATAAAATTAGGAAACAAGATTTATTCAAAATTTCGGGTCATTACAATCTTCCCCCCTTAAGAAATTGCGTCCTCGCAATTTTTAAAACTGGGTTTTGAAATTTCATTGAAAGTCCCACACCGGAAAAGGACTCAGTAAAACTATTACTTTAAAAGAAATAAAGGGAAGTAAAAAGGTCACCCGAGTTAACCCATACTAGGATTCCATGTAGGAAAACATGGACATGGAATAAAAAACAAAGGGTCAAGTTCTGGGGGAGAGTGATAGAAAACATGATTAGGAGAAAGTTAACCATAAGAAAATCCAAAACTTATTATGTGTGTAAATGGTCTTTGATTACCTAGTAGGAAACGTAAACCAACAACGTTTTTGTTTTACGTTCCTTTTCATAATTTTAAGGAATTCATTTACTACATAGAACCAAACATAAGAAAATATACCTACCTTCATGTAAAGTTTCACCCTTTAACAAGTTTCTACCTAAACTAATCTTTTCTCCAAACTATGAGCATTCAAAACTACTTGGTCTCATCAAAACACAAGAATCATCTTCTAAAGAATCACATAATCCACAAAAGATTAACTATCTATTTCTTCTATCTTTAAACATTATCCCCAAAATCATAAAGGGTAAGGTAAAAAAACTCTTCAAAAAGAAAAGAATCCCATAGGAAGGGAAACTACTTTTAAATCTTCAAAGTTCCATGGTACTACCCAAAGTTCATCATAGACCATTCCATAAATAACCGTTCTTAAAATTCATCAAAATAAACCAAACTAATATTGAAACCCAAATACAAGAAGAATTTGATAACATAGTCTTCCAAAATAAACTTCACTGTTCATCTCCAAAACACATCAACCACTCCTAACATCTTATAACAAAAGTAGCTAACCTAAACATATTTTACCCAAGATAGGTTAATCATTCCCATAAGTAACCTAAATTACTATAAGTCCACCTTAAATTCATCGATTCTTCAAAATATAAGTCAACCTTACTCCTCAATAAAAATACCGTAGTAATCTATTTACCTAGATCATATAGGGTCCCCAAAATAGTGAAAGTCTTCCAAAATAAAAATCATATTTTAATCCCCTAATCATCCCTGTCATATTAATATGACAATCGTCTCATTTCCTATCACATTGGTAATTGGGACATGTTCTTCCATTTCCCACCATTAACTAATAAGAGAAAGCATAACTAGGATCTTAAGTACTTAGCCAATAATCATAAAAAGGAACTGAAATAATATAAGGATAACTTGTAGAAGAAAAGTATACCCTAACTTGTGATCCCCTAGGTTCCCATCTAGGTTATCCATGATCATATATTCTTATGTGAATCTTTATTTTATTTTATCTTTGTTCCTTTAACAATGGTTCATACTAAGCTTATGAATTTACCAAAGCATATCCCCCGGGAGTGTCGTAACCAAGAGTGCAGCAAAGCCCGTTGTCGTGTACTAGTTCCTGTTCGAGTCTAGCTCAAAGCGGTGTTTTCAGGATTTACCCCTATGTACATTTGTGCCAGAGCCACCTCTACCTGCTCGTATCCAGACAAGGATGTATTTGCTTGGCAACCCCTTACTCAATACTCACCAAAATACCAGGAAGATTTCCTATATTTAAAATTTTCTATAGGGTTATTTCTAGAGTTTTCATATCCTAATTTCCACAAATAACTAAACCATCCTTTGATACCAACTATGGCATCCCGCCTTTTTATCACATAAAATTTCATTACATTTTATAAAACCGAGGATCTTTAAGGTTTAGTGTCTTGGAAACCGGGAACTTAAAACATGAAAACATAAAACATTCTTCTTGGACACTTGAAAGGATTCTCCTTATGTTCATCCTAGGTTCAATACTGAATATCATAACCTGGGGACATACATAAAAAGAAAGGGTGAGAAGAAGGCCCAATAAGGGAAACAAGAGAAACATTTTACATGTAAACGTGAGATACTTCAATAAGGTCATGAAAAGAACTTTAAGGCATGAGAAATAAATCATGAGATATATCATAATAAAAATAAAATTTTTCATAACTTGAATATGTGGCTGAAACATTTAATATTGACAATCATTTCGTTTCACCAAGGTCCATCCCCAAGGTGTCATTAAAAATTACCAAGGTTATTCACCAAGGTATCAGTCTAAAAAGTCATCTCTAGAGATTAAGTCTTTACCCAATGCATTGGAGCGCTATCTGGGCGCACCCTTGACATGTCTTTATTATCTTGTGAGACATATATATCATCATAAATCATTTCATAAACAACCCATATAGCATAAAAGAAATGGGTTTCATTTCATAATCGTAACGTTTTAAAAACTGCTTTAAAGACATGATCTTTATGTCACTTTAAACCCACGAAAAAGGAAAAGCAGGTTTCATGTATGTAAATCCCAGAATTTAAAATAGAACATTTTGGTATATATGTGAATACCCATATAGAAGAGAGATATTTGAGTATTTACTTAATAAAATAAAAGAACTTTATAAAAAGAGAGATACATTTTGAGACGAAAATTCTGCAGCATAACGTCTATGTTTCGGGGTTTTAGAAGACATTGAAAAGAGAGGGGAAATGGGTCAAACATTCATAAATGACCCATAAAACAGAAGAGGGGCAGAATATAAGGGATTTAAGAACATGGTAATGAAATTTGAAAATATACCATATGAAATGAAAAACATGAAAGGAAGACAAAAATAAGATTTCTCTTATGAAAATTCGGCAGCCTAACAGCGTTACATAAACTTCAACCAAAAATGAATTGATGAGATAAAATAGGGTCTCTCATCATATGAACATAAAAGATAAGTATGATAGATATAGAGATCATACCCCAACATAATAAAAAGAAACTTTCAAGACTTGACATGGAATTAGAACTTTGAAAAGGGAGAAAGGTGGAAGGACCACTTAAAAATTCAGCAGCCTAACGGCGCCACTTAAACTTCAAAATACTGAATTGAAGAGATCAAATGGGGTATTTCATCATATGGTCATAAAAGATCAGTATGATAGATATAGATATCATACCCCAACATAACAAAAAGGAACTTGAATGAATTGACATGAAAGTAGAACTTCAAAACGAGAAGGGTGAAGAACCACTTAAAAATTCGGCAGCCTAACGACGCCACTTAAAACTTCAAAATACTGAATTGAAGAGATCAAATTGGGTCTCTCATCATATGATCATAAAAGATCAGTATGATAAATTTAGAGATCATAACCCAAGATAATAAAAAGGAACATGAAATAATTGACATGAAAGTAGGTCTTGAAAAATGAGAAGGGAGAAAGAATCCGTTACAAAAATTTCGGCAGCCTAACAGTGCCACTTAAAACTTTATAAAACGAAATAATGAGAGTAAGAGGGGATATCTCATTATATGAACATGAAAAGGGAAGTAAGAGGAGTATAAAAGAACACCCTTTAACATAAGAACATGGAGCACAAAAGAAATTACATAAAAGAGATTTCTTGAAAAGAAAGAGAGAGGTCGTATCCCTTACCTTAAAACGTAACTATTAAAACTCAAAGGTTTGGAGCTTGAGGGCTTGGGGGCACCTTGGGAGGACTCCTTGGGAGGTACGGAGACCAGAACTTAGTTGAGGATGGTTTTGGAGTCGAAAGGATGAGAGGAGGGCTTGGTATTTATAGGGAAAGTGAGGGGACAAGGCATTACTGGCCAAGGGACACCTCACATGTGCTTTTCTCAAAACCATGTGCTCTCCCATGATATTTCCCATTAAGTTTGGCCACATGGGGCCCCCAATACAAATATCCATAACCTTAGGTCGGCCAACCCTTAAAATATCTCATGACATCACCATGACACAATTATTATGTCACTAAACATACAGAAACCCTAAAACTGTATTTTTACTATTCACTGAAAATTCAACTTTCTCAGAAAAATCCCAAAATTTCACATTAACCAAATATCAATGCTCTGATTTTAAAAATGAACTCCATTTTATAAAAATATTTTTCTAAATATTTTTAATCTTATTTTTAAATAAATACACTATTCACTGAAAATTCATTTTTTTTAAGAAAAAACCCCAAAAAATTACCTTAACATAATATCGATGCTCTGAGTTCAAAAATGAAATCCATTTTATAAAAATAATTTTCTAATTATTTTTAATTTAATTTTTAATTAAAAAACACTATTCACCCAAAAAACTAATACTTGAATAATAATTTATGAAACCGTTATTTAACCATTTTATTGAATCACATTACTTAATCAAGGTGCCTAGATTATTTTAAAACTTTCTTTAAGTGAGACTACTAATCCATTTGGTCACATTACTAATCCTAAGCGTAAAATCACTATTCATAATTTACTATTCATCAAAAAACAAGTTGATCTTATTAGACTCTAAATTTCGTACTGAACATAATTGTAGAAGACCATTTCTTGAAAATCATTACACATTTTTAATTATTTAAGGTTTACATAAACATTTTTTAAAATATCCTTTCTCTAAAATTCACCAAAAATATGCATACTATATTTATCCGGACATTTGAAAATTCATAAACTTCATAAGAAGAAATCCCAATTTTTATTTAAAACAAGGCAGTTATGGTCTCCTTACATAGCCCCTTATCACACCAGCATATGACCTAAGTGTAAGGTGTGCTAAGGTGAGAGAATCTGAGGGAGCCTCGGCATAATCGCACGAGTAGTAATTTCTATCAGTTTTAACTTCTCACGAAGGCGATTCCATTCTAACTTCACATGATGAAGTTCGGATTGGGTTTGGTCCAGAGCAAAGCCCAGTGGTGCTACCTCCTTCCCATGTTCTGTTAGATGGGCTTCGATCGGTCCAAGACTACTGGGTGAGGGCATCGAATCTTCTTTCTATAATTATTAACCAAGATTACTTGTATTTAGAGACAATAATAAAAACGTTTAGTTTCCAGGGGTCATATTGACCAATGGTCATATAACAGTCAAAACCCAATGGTCTCATTTTAATTATACTCATGTTATCAAATGAAACATTTTTGTTGAGTATAAAAATAAAATAAAATAACACATAAAATTAGGAAATAAGATTTATTCAAAATTTCGGGTCATTACACATGGTGTTCCTAAAATCAACTTGGATCACTTGGCTTTTGTAACCTCCTAGCCCGACTGACCACTAAACCGGTAGTCGGACAGGTTGTCACATAACATCAAGTGCACCTCCCCATATGTCAAATACTGATTAATAAAGTAAGGGTTTAATGTATTTATGATTGGGAGACTATACCCTCATAATTAGAGTAGTGAAACGATATATCAGAAGTTAAATAATAGTAAATAGCGGAAACAATAATAAATGAATGGAAAGAAGCGGAAGCTAAAAATACAATAACTGAATAAAAGTGAATGGCTAACACCAATACATATAATGATTCATTCATTTCCTTATGATGATACTAGATACAAGGAAAAGGTATAATAGAAATAAATGAAAAGATCCCAGCAACTATCTCCATGAGCATCCTAAATACTGGTTCACTACTGGGAAGTTGGGTTTTCCCAACGCTTGTTTGCCAACGGTTCTGTTGAACCGTTGGTATAGGGGTATAAAACAAGTATTCCCAACGGTTTGAAGAAACCATTAGGAAATATAAATTTTTTTCTCTCTTTACCAACGGTTTTACAAAACCGTTGGTAAGGACCATAACTTAGGAAGGCTTTCCCAACGGTTTGTGTAAACCGTTGGTAAAGTTCACCTTTCCCAACGGTTTTAACAAACCATTGGGAAAGTTTTCCCCTAAAATCCTAGCAAACCCGAGATCCCATCCACGCAATTGAACTTCTAAAATTGAGACCTAAGATCTCTCTCTCTTGGAAAATCATTCCACTAGATCCATACTCAATCACAAAGTTGTTTTCTTCTACACTTCAAATATGTAAGTAGTATGTTATGTTTAATGTTTTGCATCTAATTTTTTTCTTTTCTATTTTGATTTGGCTTAAAACTAAGGTTTATGCAGTACTGTATACCCAAAAATTTCAATTCTATTTGTTATTTGTTTTCTGTTTTTGTTCTGGTGTCATGTGTGAATTAATTTTTTGTTCTGTTTTTGTTTTCTGTTTTTGTTCTGGTGGGAGGTGACGGGGGTGCAGTAGGTGGGGGGAGGGGGTGTGCTGGTGGGGTGTTTAGGTGGGGGGATGGGGTGTGATGGTGGGGTGTTGAGTGGGGGGTTGTACAGGTGGGGGTGGGGGTGGGTTGTGCAGGTGTGTGTGGGGGGAGGGGTGGGTTGTGCAGGTGGGGGTGCAAGTGGAGGGGGGTTGTTGTGAAAGTGGGTGGGGGGGGGGGAGGGGAGTGTGCAGGTTGGGGGGGTGGGCTGGGCAGGTTAGAGTCTTGGGGGGTGAGGTGGGGGTTGTACAGGTGGGGGGTGGGGGTGGGTTGTGCAGTTGGGGGTGGGGGGGGGGGGGGTGTTCAAGTGGGGGGTGAAAGTGGAGGGGGGTGCTGCGCAAGTAGGTGGGGGGATGGGAGTGTGCAGGTTGGGGGGGGGGGATGGGAAGGTGGGATTCTGTTGGGGGTGAGGTGGGGGTGGGGTGTACAGGTGGTGGTGGGGGGAGGGGGGCTGTGCAGGTGGGGGTGGGGGAGGGGGGGTTGTGCAAGTGGGGGGTGTAGGTGGGGGGTGGTTGTGCAAGTGGGTGGGGGGGAGGGGAGTGTGTAGGTTAGGGGTGGGCTGGTCAGGTGGGAGTATGTTGGGGGGTGAGGTGGGGGGGTGTGCAGTGGGTGGATGGAAGGGGGTTGTGCAGGTGGGGGTGGGGGAGGGGGGGTTGTGCAAGTGGGGGTGCATGTGGGGGGGGGGGTTGTGCAGTCGGTGGATGGGAGGGGGAGTCTGTTGGGGGTGAGGTGGGGAGGGGGGGGGGGGGGGCTGTGCAGGTGGGAAGTCATCACTTCCATAGTTCACCAATAATAACGGGGAATTCATCACTTCTAGAGACTTGGATAGTTTTGAGGCCTCTTTGGTTTTGGTTCTTGTCTAGTCATCTTGATGAGTAAGGCATCACATGATCTAAAAGTGACATCAACTATATAGGATGAATTACTTATCCCATAACACATTTTTCTAGAAATAATATATCCTTGGAAGGTTGTGGGAGCCTTTTAGAATCCAATGCCCCAACATTTTTCCAATTGCAAACTTGATACCATCATGTTATCAAGTCACTAATCCTACCAAATTGGATTTTCACTAAAAAATACTATTCTAATCCTTAACACCCATCTTTTGTTTTTTATAACATGAATGAAAACCCAATTAAATCTCATAGCTCTCAGTCACACCCCTATGGACAGCTCGCCCACCCCCCCTAGACACCCCCTACCCCCTGGACAGCCCTGCCACCCTCGTGGACAGTCCGCCCACCCCCTGGACACCTTGTGCCCCCTGGACAACCCCGCCACCCCCGTGGAAAGCCTTCCCACCCCCTGGACACCCCCTACTTCCTAGACATCCCCCAACCCCGTGGACATCCCGCCCACCCCCTGGACACTCCCCCCCCTCGGATACCCCACCCCCGGGACACCTTGTACCCCCTGGAAAGCCCCCCCCCCCCCCGTGGATAGCCCTCCCACCCCCCTGGACACCCCCTCCCCCCCTAGACAGACCCGCCACCCTCATGGACAGCCCACCCACCCCCTGGACACCCTGTACCCCCTGGAAAACCCCGCCACACCCGTGGACATCCCTCCCCCGATTACACAGAAGCAAATAACTCTGCATTTCCCCCGATTTCCAGAAGCCCCCGCGCAGGTGAAACCTAACCTGAGGTCTTCCATCTGATCGGCTGCAAATCCCCCATCCAGGTTAGACTCCTTCAACCTCTTCCCAAATACAGACATAGAATCCCTCATTGAGGTAATTGACATGGTTGGGGTAGTGGGGTAGGTGGTTTTCCTTTTTTTTAGTGGGGTGATATGGTACTTTCTGTGGACTTTAGTTTGGGTGTTATGAAATTTACTAACTTTTCACAATATTTCCATTTTTTAGAATCAATAACTTATTTAAAAAACTCTCCTTACACATTATTCATCTTTCATGAAAAGCCTTCACTTTGTAATATCTTGAACAATGTTTTATCAGGTATATGGTGTCTTCTTGGTATGTGATAAATGAAAAAATTACAAAACACATCTCACCTCAAATCTAGGAACACATAACTGAATTAATTAGTATATCTTTACATTGTTTTAATAGTTCACTACATCAACTAGAAACTCTTTCCTTTATCATTTACTTAAATATATTTTCTATTAGAGTTCAATCCTATTGAATTTTTTATGACAAAATGACTTATATAAATTCTTTTTACAGAATGGACAGAAGTTGGATGTATGAAACTGATCGGATCTCAAGCAATTTTCAAAACAATTTGGAGAGCTTTATAGATTTTTCATTTCACAATGCTTCAGATAGTGGTCACATACACTGCCCATGTTCCAATTGTGTTGGTATACCTTGGTTGAGCCGTGAAGAAGTCATTTACCACATAACCAAAAATGCTTTTCAAGAAAACTTCTTTGTGTGGTATCACAATGGGGAGAAAATGAAATCTCAAATTGTTGATGATCGAAATGAAAGGACTGGAATGAAGAATTTGTTAGATGATCAGTTTCCGTTTATTCGTCATCATGAAAAAGAAAGGATTTTGACTCAAGAAGACTTCGATATGAGGACAGCTGATGCATCTAGTGAAAATGATGATAGGGTGAAAAAATTGAATGATGCTGCCATGACTCCAGTATATCGACAATGTGATAAAATAAAAAAGCTTGAATTTTTAATCCAATTGTTTCATGGGAAAAATATATATGGTATTTCTAATACAACAATCAATTACATTCTTACCCTCTTTAAGGATTTACTTCCAGATGATGCAGATATTCCCTCAAACCACTATATGGCATGGAAGTTAGTTGAGGAACTTGGATTTTCAAGAAACAAAATTCATGCTTGACCGAAAGATTGCAGTTTATTCTGGGAGGAAACCACTGAACGAAATGATTTTATAAAATGTGTCACATCCCGCTGGAGGTCAAAATCTAATGGAACACAATCCCGCGTTCCACAAAAAGTAATGTGGCACTTTTCATTGATCCCCAGACTCCAGAATCTTTTTATGTCTGATGACATATCAATAAAAATGAGATGGATTGATACCGAGAGAAAGAATACTAATGATGAGTTGGTTTATCCTGCAGATGGATTTGCATGGAAGATATTTGATGCTCGACATCTTGATTTTGCAGCTGACGTGCGTAATGTGAGGCTGGGTCTTTCATGCGACGATTTTAATCCGTTTGGGAAGATGCTTACTTTGCACAACACATGGCCAGTTTTTATACACATTTATAATCTTTCCCCATGGTTGTGTATGAAAAAACCTTTCACTTTCATGAGTATACTCATATCTGGTCCTTTTTATCCTAGCATTGATATTGATGTATACATGCAACCTTTAATAAAAGAGTTGAAACTTCTTTGGGATGTGGGTGTGCGCACATACGATTCATGTTCGAAAGACATATTTCAGATGCGTGCTGCGCTTATGTGGACGATCAATGATTTTACAGCTTATGCAATGATGAATGGATGGAGCACGAAGGGAAAACTGTCATGTCCATTTTGTATGAAGAATACATGATCCAGAAGATTGAAACATCACTGTAGTTTCAGTTTTATGGGACATCGACGATTCTTGCCAAAGGATCATCCATATAGAATGAATCGTCGAAGATTTGATAATACCATAGAGACTGATGATCCACCTCAGCGTATGTCTGGAACTGACGTGCTTAATGAATTGAAAGATTTCAGTTTTTCATTCGGGAAGGTTCAAATGAAATCTGGAAAGAGAAAAAATGTTTCCACTGAAACCTGTTACAATTGGAGGAAGAGGAGTATCTTTTTTGATTTTCCTTATTGGTCAACCAATTTGTTACATAATTGCTTAGACGTAATGAATATTGAAATGAATATATGCGAAATTTTGCTTTTGGTTCTTCTAAATGTCAAGGGGAAGACAAAATATGATTTACGATCTCAGCGTGACTTGGTGGATTGGGGCATCAGGCCAGAATTGCATCCTGTGCGTATCAGTGAAAATAAATGGCAACTTCCATGTGCTTCTTATGTGATGAAACCTATGAAAAAAAACAATTTCTGGAAGTATTAGAGACTATTATAGTTCCTGATGGCTATTCAAGCAACATATCTAAACGGGTCAATAGAAGAGAGTTGAAGCTAAAATCTTTGAAGACTCATGATTATCACGTTCTACTGCATGAGTTTATTCCAATAGAAATCCGTCATCTTTTTTCCAATAATGTAAGGGTGGATGTTATTCAGTTGTGCCATTTTTTTAGAGATCTTTGTGCTAAGAAGTTGTCCAAGTCTTTCTTGAAAAAAATGTTGACAGATGCCCCATTAATTTTGTGTGAGTTGGAGAAAATATTTCCTCCATCATTTTTCACATGCATGCTGCATCTGACTGTCCATATTCCCACTGAAATACTTCTCGGAGGACGTATTTCTTTTCATTGTATGTATCCAACTGAAAGAAACATTTTTACATTAAAGTATTATGTCCGAAACAGAAATCAACCCGAAGGTTCTATCGTGAACGGTTACTTGGATCAAGAATGTATGAATTTTTGCTCGATGTATTTGTCTGATCTTACTACAAGATTGAACAGACCAATGAGAAATAAAGAAGAATAGTATGAGAAAATTGAACCCAGTTTTCCATCACTTCCTCAAACAGGAGGAATTACTGGATCATATACATTGAAGACATTAATCCATGAAGAGCGAGAGATGGCACATCGCATAGTTTTTTTCAACTGTGATTTGTTCGATGACTATATCAGGTAACTAAATTGATTATGTATATCTTACATATATATCTGTTAAACTATTCATATTTTTTATCTACAGGGAACATAAAATAATGATAAATAGGAAGCATCGTTCTTTATCTTTTAGAAGGAGAGAGACTTTTCATAGCAAAGAGTTTTCTACTTGGTTAAAATTGAAGTTATAAAAAAATTAATGTTTAAAATAATTATATCAATATTTAATTAAGTTTAATATTCATTTATATTGCAGGTATTGAGTTTGTCTGCTGACTCTGTCTCTGAGGAAATAAGATCTTTGGATTTTGGTCCTAATACCGTGGTTCATGACTGTAAATCAATTCTTATCAATGGGTACAAATTTGTTGTCACTAAACGAGCAACAAACATGAGAACACAACATGATGGTGTTATGGTTACTTCCACAACAGATTGTTATTCAAGTGCATCAGATAGTAGACCACGATTTGAAAATGTGGGTTATTATGGAGTTGTTGAGAAAATAATAATATTGGATTATTACTCTCATGGACGAGTCACAATGATGAAATGCCATTGGTTTGATTTGATGACAAGACATGGCACATTTATTGATGATTGTGGATTTCGAGTAATTAATATGACTTGCACTCTTGCTAACGAAGAACCATATGTGTTGGCATCAATGGCTAAACAAGTTTTTATGTCAAAGACAAACTTCGACCTGAATTTGGTGTCATAGTTGAAGTAATTCCAAGACATATTTTTGATGATGGTGATGATGGAATTGACACTATCCCCAGTGCCATTGGAACCAATCCATTTATTTCTTTTGATGACTCAAATAGATCAATTGTCAGAGTTGATTGTGAACCTGAAGTTGTGGTTGAAAATATATAGAATCATTCATCCATGTTCTCAATTATTTTGGTTTACCTAGAGTTGGGTTGTTAGGGATGGTAATATTCAAATTGATTTAGTATTGATCACAAATATGTTTTAGCTGACTTGACCGTTATGTGAATTTTCAATGTTTATTGGTTGCAGTTTTATTTGAATTGCATTTTCTAATTTGGAATTGAAATGTA
This sequence comes from Viscum album, assembly GCA_963277665.1. Taxonomy (NCBI): domain Eukaryota; kingdom Viridiplantae; phylum Streptophyta; class Magnoliopsida; order Santalales; family Viscaceae; genus Viscum; species Viscum album. The sequence continues at coordinate 1,235,817,304 of OY728157.1, read as the reverse complement.
TTCAAACATAGTCAAACAATATTTCCAACTTGGTGAACATTACAACTTGTATGATTTATTAAATCCATTCAAGCTCTTCTAAAACAATTGATAGCTGACTTGACCGTTATGTGAATTTTCAATGTTTATTGGTTGCAGTTTTATTTGAATTTCATTTTCTAATTTGGAATTGAACTGTATTCAAACATAGTCAAACAATATTTCTAACTTGGTGAACATTAAAACTTGTATGATTTATTAAATTCATTCAAGATCTTCTAAAACAATTGATAGTTGACTTGACCGTTATGTGAATTTTTAATGTTTATTGGTTGCAGTTTTATTTGAATTGCATTTTCTAATTTGGAATTGAACTGTATTCAAACATAGTCAAACAATATTTCTAACTTGGTGAACATTACAACTTGTATGATTTATTAAATCCATTCAAGCTCTTCTAAAACAATTGATAGCTGACTTGACCATTATGTGAATTTTAAATGTTTATTGGTTGCAGTTTTATTTGAATTGCATTTTCTAATTTGGAATTGAACTGTATTCAAACATAGTCAAAAAATATTTCTAACTTGGTGAACATTACAACTTGTATGATTTATTAAATCCATTCAAGCTCTTCTAAAACAATTGATAGCTGACTTGACCATTATGTGAATTTTCAATGTTTATTGGTTGCAGTTTTATTTGAATTTCATTTTCTAATTTGGAATTGAACTGTATTCAAACATAGTCAAACAATATTTCTAACTTGGTGAACATTATAACTTGTATGATTTATTAAATCCATTCAAGCTCTTCTAAAACAATTGATATCTAAATTACAAATGAATCCCTTTATTCCCTTATATATTTAGTTTTTTGGGTTACACATTACTTTTCTTTTTCTAATTAATTACATATTTGTTTTTAAAAGCAAGAAATGAAGCCAATTGAAGAGAGACGAAGGAAAAAATGATGGATAACAATCGTCGAATGACGGAGTTTGGAATTCCATCATTAGTGCCTGTAGTGAGTACTTTATTTCAAATTGATATATTTAAATAATATATAATGTCATGTGATTAATTTTTTTGTAAACATTTTTGTAGGATCCACCTATACGTTGACAGTTATTCGATGAGGAGCCTAGTACTGGTCCTAGTACTCAGGCCGGTGGTACGAGGAGGGTTCGTACCAAAGGTGGATGAGCAGTTGCGCATACCCGACTAGACCCTGCCCCTCCCACTGACATGTCATCCTTCCCACATTCTGATCCCGGTGTGTTGTTAGGGACACATGGGATGTTTAGGCCTCCCATGTTTTCGCTACCTTCTGTATCTTCTGGTCCATCATTTTCACATCCCATGATGATTCCCACTCCCCAGTCAGTATCTGGTCAGACAACTGTCCCATCTTCTTTTCCTTCTACTTCTGTCTCTTCGAGCTTCTATATTCCATCATCTTCGACTCCTGTTCCACCAAAGGGTGTTCCATCAGTTTCTGTGGATCCAGCGGTGCTCAGTGATCAGACCGGCACAAGTATATTTATAGAACACTAACAAATTTTTATAGCAATATTTATTTTCATTATAACATGTTTTGATAAATTATTTGTTTTTCTTTCATGACAGATACATCTACTGACAGGAGGTATGGGTGGGGGTGTACACACATGTGTTTGGTGTGGAACTGCCACACACAGGTTATGGTGGATTATAATGAAGACAACCAAATGGTTGAGAAAACAGGACAGCAATGTCAGAGTTTTTTGGCGACGCTTTCCAAATACTCTGACATTATTCCCGTCAGCCCGCTATCGTGGAGACATTTTCCACATGAGGTCAAGGATAGAGCTTGGGAAGAGATATGTGTAAAAAAATCTATTCTATTTAATGCCATGAATTATTTTTGTATTTATATGAATTAATATTTTGATTTCAGCTTTGATTTAATTTTCCCGATGGTGAGGGTGCACGACCAGAACGTCTAAAGGATTTAGGCGAGCTTTGGAGATCCTACAAGTATGAGTTGTATATTGGCTGGGTTGCTAGAGTTTGCATTGAGTTAGAGGCGGTACCAGTGGTGGATGATTGTCCTATAGAACAATATCGTCAGATGATTACTCATTGGAAGAGTACCCAGTTTAAGGTATTAATAACATTTAAGGTATTTAAATAATAACTTTCATGTTTTGCATTAATACTATCTGTTTCATTTTAGAATTTTATTTAGGAATAATCTGGAAAAAATAAAAAGAACATTGATGCAAAAAAATACCTCCACACATTGGGACACACTATGATGCCTGATCATGAGAGGAAGCAGGTATGACAATTATTTATAAGTTTTATTTATGGATTACACTTTCTTTTGTTTCCTCAATTATTTAATAGTTTTCTAAAGTTTTTATATAACTTTATTTTTCAATTTCACTGTAGATTCAAATAAAAAATATTGAAGGACGTGTGCCTCGAACAAAACTGTTTTGCTCGAGTAGACGTAAAAAGGATGGAAGTACCGTCAATGAAGCAACTCAGCAGCAGATTGTAAGTTTTAATCTATTGAATTTATTTTTTAATATCTATTTTGTAACTTAATGATATATTTATATTTGTAACAGGATGCTTTAGAGGCCCTCGATTCCCAAGAACCAGACAATTTTGGGCCAACAGATCACTTACATCAGGTGTTGGGAGAGGAGCATTCTGGCAGAGTACTCTGCCGACCTAGGATAGCCCCGAAGAGGTATTGGACCTCCTCAGGTATGAGATGTAGTGCCACCGAGTTGCAGCAAGTTAAGGCACAGATAGAACAGGCTGAGAAATGGGCCACAAAGACGGCAGAATAGTCTGTTAAGGCAAACAGTGCGTTTATGAAATTTATTGAAGTTCTACGTCCTACACTTCCAGTAGAGGCCAACCCAGCTTTTTATGAGTATATGTTGTCAATAAATTCTATATACGGTGCACCAGGTGGCAGTTCTAGTGGTGGTCAGGATGATGTCCAGCTTGACGATGATGACGACGAGGAGTCTGATGCGGAAGAGGAGGGAGAGGAGGAGGGCGAGGCGGGTGGCGAGGGCGAGGAGGAGGGAGAGGACGAGGAGGGGGGCGAGGGCAAGGAGGGCGAGGAAGATGATGGGGATGAGGAAAAGGGTGATGATGGTGATGGTGATGTGGGACAAGTTGATCCATTACATTTTTGACTGATATTACTGAGATTTGATATTTAATATATTCTAGTTGTTGGTTTTATCTAGACTCGTAGTATAGTATTGGAGTTGAGTTATTTTTATATATTATCTATTTTTATGGATGTTTTATTTTAGTGGTTGTGTGTTTGGGAACCCCCCTCCTTCCTGGACCCTGGACAACCCCCCGAACAGCCCCCCGGACAGCCCCCCGGACAGCCCCCCAGACAGTCCCCTACCCTCCTCCTTGGACCCCGGACAACCCCCTGAACACCCCCCGGACAGCCCCCCACACAGCCCCCCACCCTCCTCCCTAGACCCCAGACAGCCCCCCCCGGACAGCCCCCCAGACAGCCCCCCGGACAGCCCCCCCCCCTCTTCCTTGGACCTCAGACAACCCCCCGCACAACCCCCCCACCCTCCTCCTTGGTCCCCGGACAGCCCCCCGGACACCCACCAGACAGCCCCCCGGATAGCCCCGCCGGACAACCCCCCCACCCTTCTTGATTTCATTTAATACTAGAAAATCTATAATATATATTTTATTTATTTTCATCATGATAATCAATGTAAATCACATTTACACATCTAATCAATATCACAGATTCTTGGTATGTTATAAAAGAGATGTATTCATTGGGCATGACATTGTCAGCTCCGAAATGTTTCATAGCATTATAAACTAAAATCTAATCCATACTAAGAATGATATAAAAATATTTTATATAAATATCCACAAGATTTTAAGTAAATACCATTCCACTAATAGACACATGAGGATTCTCATAAAATGGACAACATTTTAAGTACATATGGAAAACTGACCAAACACATTTGGTTTCCATTGAAACTTTAGAACAACGATACATGGGTCATATGTGATGTGTACGAGTCAACCCCGCCTCAATCCGAGGTGCGGTGTGGCTGCCACCACTCAAAGTGTCTGTCTTTTGTTTCAAAAGGACTCATTTTAATTGAAAAACATCAACTGGCATACAGAAAACCAACAAACACATTCAGATTGTGTCGATACTTTAGCACAACGATCCATGAGTCATATGTTACGTGTACGAGTCAACCCCGCCTCAATCTGAGGCGCGGTGTGGCCTCCACCACTCAAAGTGTCTGTCTTTTGTTTCAAAAGGACGCCATTTTAAGTGAAAAATATCAACTGGCATACGGAAAAGCGACCAAACGCATTCGTATTGTGTCGATACTTTAGAACAGCAATCCATGGGTCATATGTGATGTGTACAAGTCAAACCCGCCTTAATCTGAGGCACGGTGTGGCCGGAATCACTCTAAGTGGCTCTCTTTTGCTTTAAATGGACATCATTTTAAGTACATACGGAAAACCGACCAAAAACATTCAGTTTACATTGAAACTTTAGGAGAAAGATGAATGTGTCATATGTGACGTGTACGAATCAACCCCACCTCAATCTGAGATGTGGTGTGGACAACACCACTCAAAGTGTCTACCTTTTGTTTCAAAAGGACGCCATTTTAATTGAAAAACATCAACTGGCATACAGAAAAGCGACCAAACACATTCGGATTGTGTCGATACATTAGCACAACGATCCATGGGTCATATGTGACATGTACGAGTCAACCCCGCCTCAATACAAGGCATGGTGTGGCCGTCACCACTCAAAGTGTCTGTCTTTTGTTTCAAAAGGACATCATTTGAAGTGAAAAACATCAACTGGCATACGGAAAACCAACCAAACGCATTCAGATTGTGTCGATACTTTAGAACAACGATCCATGGGTCATATGTGACGTGTACGAGTCAACCCCGCCTTAATATGAGGCACGGTGTGGCCAGAATCACTCTAAGTGGCTCTCTTTTGCTTAAAATGGACAACAATTTAAGTACATACGGAAAACCGACCAAACGCATTCGGTTTCTGTTGAAAATTTAGGAGAACAATTAATGGGTCATATGTTATGTGTATGAATCAACCCCGCCTCAATCTGAGACACGGTGTGGCCGGAACCACTCAAAGTGTATGCCTTTTGTTTCAAAAGGACGTCATTTTAATTGAAAAACATCAACTGACATACGGAAAACTGACCAAACGCATTCGGATTGTGTCGATACATTAGCACAATGATCCATGGGTCATATGTGATGTGTACAAGTCAACCCCACCTCAATCTGAGGTGCGGTGTGGCCTCCACCACTAAAGTGTCTGTCTTTTGTTTCGAAAGGACGCCATTTGAAGTGAAAAACATCAAATGGCATACGGAAAACCAACAAAACGCATTCTGATTGTGTCGATACTTTAGCACAACAATCCATGGGTCATATTTGGCGTGTATGTGTCATCCCCTCCTTAATCTGTGGCACGTTGGGTCCGGAATCACTCTAAGTGGATCTCTATTGTTTAAAATGGACAACATTTTAAGTACATACGAAAAACCAACCAAATGCATTAGGATTGTGTCGATACATTAGCACAACGATCCATGGGTCATATGTGACGTGTACGAGTCAACCCCACCTCAATCTGAGGTGCGGTGTGGCTACCACCACTCAAAGTTTCTGTCTTTTGTTTCAAAAGGACGTCATTTTAATTGAAAAACATCAACTAGCATACGGAAAACCGACAAACGCATTCGGATTGTGTCGATAGATTAGCACAACGATCCATGGGTCATATGTGACGTGTACGAGTCAACCCCGCCTCAATCTGAGGCGCGGTGTGGCCACCACCACTCAAAATTTCTGTCTTTTGTTTCAAAAGGACGTCATTTGAAGTGAAAAACATCAACTGGCATACGGAAAACCGACCAAATGCATTCGGATTGTGTCGATACTTTAGCACAATGATCCATGGGTCATATATGACGTGTATGAGTCAACCCCGCCTTAATCTTATGCACGGTGTGGCCGGAATTACTCTAATTGGATCTCTTTTTCTTAAAATGGACAAAAATTTAAGTACATATGGAAAACCAACCAAACGCATTAGGTTTCCATTGGAAATTTAGGAGAAAGATTCATGGGTCATATTTGATGTGTACAAATCAACCCCGCCTCAATCTGAGACGCGGTGTGGCCGACACCACTCAAAGTGTCCGCCTTTTGTTTCAAAAGGACATCATTTTAATTGAAAAATATCAACTGGCATACAGAAAACCGACCAAATGCATTCGTATTGTGTCGATACATTAGAACAACAATCCATGGGTCATATGTGACGTGTACGAGTCAACCCCGCCTCAATCCGAGGCATGGTGTGGCTGCCACCACTCAAAGTGTCTGTCTTTTGTTTCAAAAGGACGTCATTTGAAGTGAAAAACATCAACTGGCATACGGAAAACCGACCAAACGCATTCAGATTGTGTCGATAATTTAGTATAATGATCCATGGGTCATCTGTGACGTGTACGAGTCAACCCCACCTTAATCTGAGGCACGGTGTGGCCGAAATCACTCTAAGTGGCTCTCTTTTGCTTAAAATGGACAACAATTTAAGTACATACGGAAAACCAACCAAATGCATTCGGTTTCCATTGAAACTTTAGGAGAACGGTTCATGGGTCATATGTGACGTGTACGAATAAACCCCGCATCAATCTGAGATGCGGTGTGGCCAGCACCACTCAAAGTGTCCGCCTTTTGTTTCAAAAGGACGTCATTTTAATTAAAAAACATCAATTGACATACAGAAAACCGACCAAACGCATTTTGATTGTGTCAATACATTAGAACAACGACCCATGGGTCATATGTGACGTGTACGAGTCAACCCCACCTCAATCCAAGGTGCAGTGTGGCCGCCACCACTCAAAGTGTCTGTCTTTTGTTTCAAAAGGACGTCATTTGAAGTGAAAAACATCAACTGGCATACGAAAAACCGACCAAACGCATTCAGATTGTGTGGATACATTAGCACAACGATACATGGGTCATATGTAATGTGTACGAGTCAAACCCAACTTAATCTAAGGCACGGTGGGGCCGGAATCACTCTAAGTGGCTCTCTTTTGCTTAAAATGGACAACATTTTAAGTACATAAGGAAAACCGACCAAACGCATTTAGATTGTGTCGATACATTAGCACAACGATCCATGGGTCATATGGGATGTGTACGAGTCAACCCCGCCTCAATCCAAGGCATGGTGTGGCCGCCACCACTCAAAGAATCTGTCTTTTGTTTCAAAAGGACGACATTTGAAGTGAAAAACATCAATTGGCATACAGAAAACCAACCAAACGCATTTGGATTGTGTCGATACTTTATCATAATGATCCATGGGTCATATGTGATGTGTACGAGTCAACCCCGCCTTAATCGGAGTCACGGTATGACCAGAATCACTCTAAGTGGCTCTCTTTTGTTTAAAATGGACAACATTTTAAGTACATATGGAAAACCGACCAAACGCATTCGGTTTCCGTTGAAACTTTAGGAGAACGATCCATGGGTTATATGTGACGTGTAAGAATAAACCCCGCCTCAATATGAGAATGCGGTGTGGCTAGAAATACTCAAAGTGTCTGCCTTTTGTTTCAAAAAGACGTCATTTTAATTGAAAAACATCAACTGGCATACGGAAAACCGACCAAACGCATTCAGATTGTGTTGATACTTTAGAACAATGATCCATGGGTCATATGTGACGTGTACGAGTCAACCCCGGCTCAATCTGAGTCACGGTGTGGCCATTAGCACTCCAGGTGTATGTATTTTGTTTAAAATTGACATCATTTCAGGTAAAAATATATGGTATACAAAAAACCGATCAAATTATGAATTGACTTCCGGATTCCACATATAATTGTCATCTAAATTTTAAATTGAATTATAAATGAATTATGTATGTTTATAATTATGTTATGAATTCTAATTTAATTATGGATGTGTATAGTTCCAGTATTATATGTTAAATGTGTATGAATTTGTTCTCTATATGTAAGTGTTAGTTGGTTATTACAGGTACAATAATTGTATATGTATGTGTTAGTTTATTACAGGTACAATAATTTGATTGAAAATGAGATGGAACCCAAAAAATGAGACCTGGTGGGAAAATTGGAGAGCTGGTGGGAAAATTGGAGAGCTGCTGGGCAAATTGTAGACCTGCTGTGCAATTTGCCCAGCAGAGGCTATGCCAACAGTTTGAAACCGTTGGCATAGCATGTCTGGGTTTTGTTTTACCAACAGTTCTATGAACCGTTGGTAAAACACTTTTCCCAACGGTTTAGAAACTGTTGGGAAAGAGGATATCTTGGGTTTTTCCCAACGGGTTGGCCAAAACGTTGAGGAAAACATGGTAATTTTCAGCACTCTTTCCCAACAGTTGTAAACCGTTGTGAAAAAGCTTTCCCAACGGTTTTCCAGAACCGTTGGGATAGGGTAACTTTTCTCCACCCTATCCCAACGGTTCACTGTAAACCATTGGGAAAAGCTTTTCCCGATTTGCAGAACTGTTGGTATAACATATACCAACGGTTCTACAGCCTTTCCCAACAATTCTAAACCACTGGGAAATCCTGCATTTCCAGTAGTGGTTCACTTATGTGTTCCCTATCTCCTAAGTACCCAGAAAAATACAAGAAATAAATCCAAGGAGATGCAACTCATAAAACTACTCAGGTACCCTTGTTCAATGTCTGTCCAAGCAGAGTGTGAGATACAATCTTAGTAGGCTGACACCTATGATATCTAGGATGATCTATTTCATGCAATAAATGAATAATAATGTGCCATAATAAATTAATGTAGGGAAATAAATAAATAAACAATAACCAACTCGGTCTGGGTTCCTAAAAGGACACCCACCCAATATCACCTACTTAGGCCTAAGCCAAAAGTCTAAAAGAAGTACCTATGAAAGTTATAACATATATACACAGGCCATTATAATTGGATCAACCAAAGTAAAAGAATACCCCAAGCTTGTGATTTATATTGAAGGTTACATTTCCATGTCATCACATAAAAATTCCAATAATATAAATAAAGGGGTACAACACATATGAAGAAAACATTTAATCAATTTGTCAAATCCATAGATGGAGTCCCGAGTCTATCCAAAGTGATCTATAAAAAATCCCAAGGGTTGCTATAGGAATATTTGATATAACCAATATATCCAAGGAAAACCATATGACATCCCTTGTATCACTCAAGGTATGGTGAAATCTGATTCCATACCAAGTATATCACATAGGGGACTAGGTATCACCTGAGGCATGGCGTAACCATCTTGCCAACGAGTTCATCCTCAGTTGCTCCTGAAGGGAACTAGTGTCACTCGTGAGTATATATAAACCACCTGGAGATCCCGTACCTAGAAATACAAGGTATTTATCTTGTCATTTAAAATAGATCCAACCAAGCATGGTGAGTCCTTCCATGGAATCCTTAAATCGGGACCAATGTTCTCTCCTGGCCCGCAACAGGTGATCCATGACAAAACACATATTACAACATGGCATAGCATTTATATAATCACATGTCATCATAATAATGACAATATATCATGATAACAAGCTATTCAAATAATATAATTCCAACCATTAATCATGAAATAAGTCATTGAGCACAAAAGTAAGCTCAAGGCTCCAAGGCATGATCACTAGGACATATAAAATAAGCACAAGAAATGGAATACAAGTATAATCCCAAGGAATTGGCATATCATTAATATAAAAAAATGACACATGGAATGGAGAAAGGGTGTTCAACCAAATTTCACAATCAATTAAATATTCAAAGCATACGGACTCGAATATAAAGCATCAAGCATAAACATTTTAATATAAGGTGTGAGGAATAAAGCTCAAGGACTACTCTCATGGAAATCCATTTATCTTAATTCCAATTATAATTTAAGTAATTTAATAAAAATGAAACTCGAACTTACACAATGGTCCATAACTCAAGGCATTGGGAAATTGACCATTTAAGGTGGCACAACAAAGGGGTCTCCAACAAAAATCCAAACAACCCACTAATGGATTTAATCGCATGGTAGGGTCACAAAGGACATGGAAAACTATTATAATTAATTTATTAAACATGAAAAAAGAATCTCCAAAAGGTTCTGGTGAGTGGAATTATGACACATCATTTAAAAAGCAAGGAAATGATGTAAAATATCCTAGAACACCTACCATATACTAAGGATTAATCACACATTCGATATCGAGCTTTGATTTGGTCCAGTTTGAGAGAAATCAAAGAAACTGTCCAATAGCCTGAAAAAATAGAGTGAATTTGGTCACACCAAAATAACATAGTGATAGATATGATTTAAAAGTAAAGGAATCAAGAGTATTGTAGAGATATTAATATTTTTAATGCCTCTAACGGTGAATGATTTGGACAACAGACAAAGGAGTTATCAAAAACCCTACCTTGGAGGAGGAGGAGGACCTCACATAAGAGGGGAGGAGAAAACTCCCTCTATAAAAGTGAGGGAGAATAGAGGAGGGTTATGTTTAGGTTCATTAAGGGAAAAAGGTAAATTTACCCTTAAAACTGGGTCTCATGGTTTGGCTGTATGGTTTTACAAACTGTGTGCCAACCGTGAAGCTCCCACTGCTTAGGAACCCTAACCCCACACATTTGTGCCACACGATTTGACCTAAACATGTTACAATCATGCGATTAATAATGAATAGGTACTAACTAAGTTTCATAAACCATGTGTGCCACACAGTTTCAGAAAAACCATTCACCCTATTTAGACCACCCAAAGTTTTGATTTTTAGGGCCTGGCGCTCTTGAAACACAATGAGACACCTGAGGGACCCCTTGGGACTTTACCCAAGTCTAAAAACAAAACTTTAAAGTGTTACAACTCTTATAATTTCATTCTGAATATCGTTTCAAAGAACGAACCATAGAGTAAACACCAAAATTTAAATTCCATTGGAATTCTTCCATGGATCAAAACACAGGTCATTACAACATCCCCACCTTAGAATTTATCATCCCTAAGAAGCCTTCAAGAATAAAAAAACACCACCCTATCTACAAGGGTCATGAATTATCATTTAAATGGTTTAATTTCATTCCCAAATGTCCAAACCACCTTCAATAATTACTTAATCATACAACACTTAATCCACAAAAACCCAAGCCAATGCTTGATTCCGAACGAAACACTGAAATGATTCTTACCCAAGCTTGTTCATGATCATGTTTTCATCTCTTTAAGATTTTGGATAATGGTGATCCCCACCATAGGTTCAATAGTAAAAGGGACCAACTCCAAAACACAATAACTCCACCTTTAGAATTTTCTTATAAAGAATTCCCCTAAGCATTCTAATGACGCTCCTAGTGTGATTTTTAAATGGACAAACAGTCGATTCTCCATTGAACTCATTTATCCAGGTTGATCTATATTTTCATGAAAAGCCATGGAAAATATATACTACACTCACCTCAACCTGATTATGTTTCAGAAATGATTCCCCACCGACCACACACATCAAAAAATAATAAAAACAAGTCGAGCCACTCTAACTGACTTTTCTAAAAAATGCCCTGATTAGACAATCGGTGTATCAAAAATAGAACTGCAATGACTTTCCCCAAGGAACCTTATGTCTACTATGGAAACACTCATTGAATCCCATACCCGACTTCTGATGAAGTTTCCTGGTCAAACCATCACCTGACTATTCAAACCGTCATGCCTCAATATGAACAGGGGGTAACCCAGATCCATCCCACTGGAATCGTCACCCTTTAAACATCACCTATGACCCCAAAAACATGTCCACTATACCCTCATATTCATTAAACCAGAGTCCAAGGAACTTACCCAAGGTAGTCCAAACTACACACTTACAAGTGAGATGCTGGTACAAGGCCAAGATGTCCACATCAAAACATTGACTGAGCCCAGGGCGACATTTTCCTAGTGATCAAGTTGGATGAAAATGGATAGTGTATAAGATTCCATCCAAGGAATTAATACATGGGAACCTTGGTATCACTTAGGACTAAACATTCCTATTTAAAAAACTAAGTTGAAAAAATGGAACACCCATGAAGTTTACTTATCAGGCCCAACGACACTTAAAACCAGTGCAACGTATAACCAACACTCTCATAGTGCATCAAGAAAGAAATAAATATAGGGGAAATGATCATCACTAATCAAGATTATACTAATAGTATTAGAATATCCCCCCCCAAAAGGATCTGAGACATTGACTCCACATCATACAAAGTGCTCGGTACAATTCCCGGATAACCACACCCAACAAAATAAGTCAAACCACTACCGGTTTATTTCTTGAAAGAATCTTATATTCATCTATAATTTCATTGTCATCGAACCACAATGCCCTTACCACCCAAGGAATCCCATGGTTACTCAAGAAAACCCAACAAATTCCAACCCTGACTAACAGTGTACTCAAGGGTTACACACACAACCAACCATTTTCATCATCATGTTGCCTCACAAGCACCAACTTAAAATGACAAATTACTCATCACATGGGTATTTTAAGAAATAACAGTCACTTTTAAAGAGTACTTTTAGAAAATGTTCCTCCTACTTGGAAGGACACATTTAACTAGAATTGATGTGCTTCACCCCAACTTAGGAGTGACCATATCGCAAAATTCACTGAGAAAGGAACTCATCCCATGGAACATGCTCCACTGACCACTACTACAGTGCTGGATGTGGTCATAAATCTTGTCAGGAATTAAATTGAAGGATATAAATAACTAGCCATTCAAGAGCGCTAGATTATATTAACATCTAGATGCACACGTGATTCTCCTCTGAGTCACGTTTCTATATTTCATGGAATTAGGCGTAAGATTCAATCAATTGAACAAAATTCTAAACACCTGATCCTCCTTTGAAACATCATCCCAAATATTGGGGTGAGTCTGGGTCCTTGATAACGCCCAGGTCACTCTACTCCAGAGCTGACTGGCATTCAAAATGTAATATCATAAGGCTTAACTAAGATTCACTAAACTTAAATGGTTTTCAATTCCATTTCACAACTCAATGGGTACCACATATACCAACACACACTACCCCAAGATTGTATGAGTAGAATGACATATCCTTGACACTATTCATAGGCACTAGAAACCATATGAATTCAAGTATCAGATGGCCTAAAAAATATATAACCAGAGTCATATTACCCCACATGACTATTAACCGGATTGAAGACGCATCAATTCATCCATCACTGAAGAGGGATAAGAGAAAGGTTACATGACCCACTAAGCAGTTGACCATACCCTAGGCATGTATAATCCTCTGAACCAAGAATTTAGTAATGATCACACTTAGAGAAAGATTCAAAACAACACACAACCACTCATCAACACAGGGTGTAATTTTAGGAACTAAGATTCTTACACAGGACTATATCACCCGAACAGTACCACACATGTGAACTTCTAAAAAAACCATCCAAGGTTCTAATATCCATGGGTGTTACCTAAAATAGGTCAGACCCCTACCAAAATAAAAATAATTGTCCCAAAATGTGGTCATGCCTATAAAAGGTCACTGGGATTAAGGGCCCATCATTTAGATTCAGATTTAAGAGGTAATAAGCCTATGAAAAACACTCATGCTCCATTTTAAGGGAGCTACACAAGAAATTAACAGAGGATTTAAACTACCCTTACATGAGGGTTAGGATAAAACACCGCTTAAGGTTTATTATAAAGAATAAAACCAAAAATCATTTTATTATTTAAACATTTAAAGATTTAACTTTAAGGAAAAATAGTACCAGTCAAAAGGAAAAAGCATTTGGTACCTCATTTAGCTAAGGCCACAAGGAAAAATAGGTAAGTTATGTCAAACTTACTTTTTTTAAACACTATTAATTAATTAAAACCATGTCATAATGATTCCATTTATTTAACAAACCCCCATTTAAAAACCATTCATTTATTTACAAGGACTCATACAAAAAAAATATCCCAAGAAGGTTAAAAGATATTATTATTAATTAAAGAGTTCTAGTTAGAAGGGAATCTATCTAACATTTACATTAAAAACCATATAAGTGATTACAACACTTAAAGAAAAAGAATTTCCTCAACACATGACATAAGCACACCCCCATAGGGTTTAATCTCTAAGGAATATGCAAAGAAAGGGCGATCGATGCAGGTCTCATTAATAAATTTTAGGTTCCACTAAAAGAAACCTAAACATTTTAACCATTATATTTAAAAACACCCTTAGAGGGTTCATTTTATAAGAAACATGCCCCAACCGACCTACTTGGGTCAGTCATGCATTTAACAAATTTATCCATATAGGCCATTATGACCAAGACACAGAGGTACAAGCCTTAATAGGGCAACCAGTTCATCTAAGATCAAAGCTTAGAAACATTTATATTTACAATAGTTTCTAAATAGAAGGATCATAATATATGGTTCAATTCTATGGGTCACCACCCCTAAAATCATAAAGAACCCATATACTTTAAAAGTTGTAGGAGACTCCCATCTAAGCACAACCTTTTATCTAAAAAAATCAACAACATTTTAAATGTAAAAGGTGTATCTACAATTGTTTGATTGTATGGGTCACCCTATTCAAATGCATAAAGTGCTCATACACTTTAAAAATAAAGAGTTGGATCCCATTTAATCACAACCAACATGTTTTAGCCCATACTAAACAAGCATATAGGTAAGTTCATTGTAAAAAAGGTTCATTAATTAGTCTCTTAAACATGGTAAGGCATTTGGCATGCTAAAATAATCTCTAGGCATGCTAAATAAACAAAATCATGAAAAATAATTATGGAAAGATACTAAAAAAGTAGAAAAAAAAACACTCAAACATGGCATATAATAAAAGAATAATAATTTAAATACAGGATAATGCTAATCAAATACCTAAGCAGATAAAAAACAAACATTTCATTGAAAATTTTAACATGGAATACAAAAGACGTGCTACTAAAACATGGAAGACACGTCATCAAATTTCAAATAACCTAGAAATACAATCTACACAGAATGACATGTGTATGGCATGTGAGTCCCTATGTTCTTATGAAGATACATGAAATGCTACTTCATTATCATACCAGGCCAAGGGTAAAATACCATAAATCTCATAAATCAAGAATCAACATAAATTACACCAATAAATCAAGGTTAAATATTAAGAAACTGTAATAGAAATAGTAAGAACATCAATCCTATCCCTAGAAACTTGGACTTTTCCCCATATATGGGTCGATAAATCCCATACACTATTATTTACCAAGCACTGAAACATTTCTAGTATCCTTTCTGATAGTCCAAAATAGAAATTCAAAAGAAAAAAGAGCTTTGATACCACTTTGTAACGCCCTGACACGACTAACCACTAAATTGGTAGTCGTAATGGTCACCACATATCCTCAAGTGTGCTTCCCCATATGCCAGTGGACCCCGACTAACTTTGAGGGTATAATGGAGGTACAATGGGGAGACTATACCCTCGTAATCAGATTAGTGTAGCAGTATATCATAAGGTAAATAATAGACAATAGTGGAAATAGTAATAAATGAAGGGAAAACAGTGAAAGCTGAAAATACAATAATTGAATAAAAGTGAATGGTCAACACCAATACATATAATGATGCATGCATATACTGGTGATGCTACAAGGTATAAGAAAAAGGTACAATATAAATAAAGGAAAAGATAACAATGGTTGTATCCATGAGAATATTGAGTACTGGATCAGTCCTATGCTCCCTAGATACCAAGTACACAACATAGCACAAGAAATAAATCCAAGGTCCTGGAACACAGAGAACTACTTGGGTACCCTAGTGCAATGGCGGCCTGAGAAGGGTATGCGATACAATATTAGTAGGCTGTAACCCACAGTGTTTAGGATGATCCATTTCATGCAATAAATTAATAACAGTGTGCCATAATAAATAAATGTAGGGAAATAAATAAATAAATAATAACCAAATCTGTTCAGGTTTTTAAAAGGATACCATCCAATATCACCTACTTCATCCTAATCCAAAAGTCTAAAATTAGTACTTGTACAAGTCATAATATATATACACATACCATTAAAATTGAATCAACCAAAGTAAAAGAAGACCCCAAAATTTTTCTTTAGCTTGGAGGTTACATTGCCATGTTGTCACATAAGCATGACCATGATATAAATAAAGGGGTGCAACACATATGAAAAAAAAATTAATCAATCTGTCAAATCCATAGATGGAGTTCTAAACCCATACAAGGTGATCTATACAACATCCCAAGGGTCGCTACAGGAATTTCTGATATAACCAATACCTCTGTGTCCATCCAAGGAAACCCATACATCATCCCTTGTATCACTCAAGATATGGTTAACTTTGATTTTGTACCAAGTATCTCGCATAGGGGACTGAGTATCACCTGAGGCATGGCATAGTTATCTATCCAACGGGTTCATCCTCAGTTTATCCTCTAGGTAAACAGTGTCACTCATGAGTATATGTAAATCTCCTGGAGATCCTGTACCTAGAAATCCAAGTTATCACTCCTAGAACATCAAATAAATCCAACCAAGCATGGAGTGTCTATCCATGATATCCTTAAATTAGGACCCATTTTCTCTCTCAACCTGCAACAGGTGATCCATGACAAACAAGAACATATCACAACATGGAATAACATTTATATAATCACATTTCATAATAATAATGGAAATATCTCATGCTAACAAGCTAGAAAAATAATAAAATTACAACAATTAATCATGGAATAAGGAATTAAGCATGAAATTAATCTCAAGGCTCCAAGGGATGATCACTAGGACATATACAATAAGAACAAGAAATGGAATACAAGCATAATCCCAAGGAATTATCATAACATTAATATAAAATAATGACATATGGTATGAAGCAAGGGTGTTCAATCAAATTGAATAAGAAATTAAATATGTAAGGCACATGGAATCAAATGTGAATCATCAATCACAAACATTTAAATATAATGTGTGAGGCATAAATCTCAAGGACTACTCTTATGGCTATCTATTTATCTTAATTCCAATTATAATTTAGGGCATTTAATCAAAATGAAACTCACATAAAAATGGTGGTCCATAACTCAAGGCATTTTCAAATTTACCATTTAAGGCGGCACACCAAAGGGGTGTCCAATAATAAGGATAATAACCCACGAATGGGTTTCACTGCATGGAAGGGTCAAAAAGAACATGGAAAACCATTTTAATTCAATTATTAAACATGAATGAAGCATCAATGGAAGGTTCTGGAGAGTGTTATTATGAATCATCATTAAAAAGTGAAAAAATTACATGAAAGAGCCTAAAACACCAACCTTATACCAAGGAAGACTCACATGTTCGATATTGAGCCTTGATTTGGTCAGGTTCGAGAAAATTCGAAGAAACCGTCCAATGCCCTGAAAAATATGGTGAATTATTTCACACCAAAATAGAATAGTAACAGGGAAGATTAAAAAGGAAAGGAATCAAGAGGAGTGTATATATTACCCTAATCTTTCCAATGCCTCTGACTATGAGTGATTTGGATGACAAATGAAGGAGTTATCAAAAACACTACCTTAGAGGAGGAGGAGGACCTCACACGAGAGGTGAGGAGAAAAACACCATAGTAAAAGTGAGGGAGAAGAGAGGATGGATAGATTTAGGTCCATTAAGGGTAAAAAGGTAAATTTACACTTAAAATAGGGTCACATAGTTTGTTCATACTATTAGACAAACCATGCGCCAACTATGTGGCTCCCACTACTTAGGAACCCTAACCCTGTATGGTTGTGCTGCATAGCTTGACCTAATAGTGCACCAACCATGTGATGAATAGTGCATAGGTACTTCCTAAGTGGAACTATCCATGTGGGTAGGCATAAATTTTGGTTAAAATTTGTGCACCCCATGTGACACATACTACACCTCAGGATCAGGTCACACAATTTGCTGTTGGGGGCTACACGATTTTAGACAAACCATGCACCCTGTTCAAACCACCCAAACTTGTGATTTTTGAGACCCAACACTACTGAAACTCAATGAGACACCCGAGGGACCCCTCAGTCCTTTACCCAATTCTAAAAACAACACTTTAAATTATTACAACTCTCAGAATTTCATTTCTAATCTTGGTTCAGAGAAATGCCCATTGAGTAAATGCCAAAATTCAAATTTCCTTGGAATTCTAACTTATCTAAAAAACACGGGTCATTACATCTCTGATAATGGTAATTATTTCACTACACTCATCCTGTATAAGTATAAGATACCTTAGAAACATGAGGCAAGTCTTTAGAATCCAACCTTGGAGTACTACGACAATAGCATTGAAGATGTCTCATCCGATTGCAATTGTGGAATGCTCTAGGTGGTGTCATAAAATACCACTTCATATGGTTGAAAGAACCAAATTAAAAAAATCTTGGATTACTTTTCATTTCATTAGAAATTTTTACTGATCCAGTGGTCTTATTTTTAGGTGTGCTTCTACTTTGGAAGTAGGTTCCCCTCTTCCTATTATTCCCAATATTTGATTTCCTACCTATTCCCATAAAAATAAACATGATCCCCACAATTGTATTTCTCAAGATATCCCTTTCTTACACCATATATATATTGATCATCTCTATATAATAAATTATAAAAATTATTGAAATATTTTATTGAATGTATAACCTCAATCCTAACTCAAATATGTGTTCCTTCAAGGATGCACTTGCAGTAACTTCTAAGGAAAAGCAGACTAAAGTCATAAATTTATCCGAATACCCTATCACCATGAGGATATCTTGATTTAAACTGATGAAGTATATTGTTCTATCAATCTAAAAGGTGTGAGAATATAATTTCTTATTAAAAAATTCTCTAAAATCCTCCCATGTCATTCCATGGTCCAATTTATCCTGAAATGCTAATTCCCACCATTAACATGCCAAATCCTTCAACATATAAATTCCCAAATTTACTTTTAGCTTTGTTGGTGTCCCAAGGAAATCAAAAACATAATTCATCTGATTCAACCAGACTTTTATTTTTTCTGGATCAGAATCCCCCTGAAATATGGATGGATTCTTCTTTTGAAACTAAAATGAACAGTCCACTTGTCGAAATTCATCATTCCTATTAACCTTATCCATGACATGAAAATATTGGACAATGCTTTAGACCAGTTGTTTCTTCATCGATGGTTTATGTGAAACCAAATTTTCATAGCCTCCATTGATTTATTTCTATGATGCATACCTAGTTCCATTCAATATAACCAGAAAAAAACTCCATTTAGTCTCACTCATTAGAAACTAAAGGCTTAGAAATTCCAATTTACCATATCAATACATATCACAACATAACTTTCCAAAATTCAACCATTGGAAACATCTTAACCTTTTTTTTGATAATACCACAACCATGCATTTCCAAAATATTTTTTTTTCACTATTTTAAAAAAACATCACATTTTTTTCCATTTCATTAACCATAAAACTCAAAATAAAAAATGAATTTCTATTGGGAATTCTTAATATCAATGAATTTCATGCAACTATCATCAGTTAAACCCATGATAATGAGGTGACAACTCACCTAGAAGTGTTCTAAGATACTCATGCACCCAAACACCCTAGTAACTTTAATTTTAGCACAAATAGGTTAGCTACACATTTTTATGCTCTATATTTCAAGTTCTGACAATAATATCTCTATAATACCATCCCAAGAGATAGACTAATACCATTTCCAACTCCAGGGCCAAACAAAAATCATACCATTTCCTATGTTAAGGACTGAAAAAGATGATATCATTTGCAATATTCCACACCTCCTCATTGGTTTGAGTAGAGGAGGTGGTGCTACTAGGCCTTAGGTGATAACCCTAAGACACCAAAGGATTGTAATAAATTCCAAGGGCCTCAAGAACATTTGGGGATGATTTTAACTTTGTAAAGATAAAACATCCAAACTACATAAACAATAACCAAAAAAACCTCTATATGATGCACGAGTACAAAAATACAACTCAAAACATAAATAAACCAATAAACCATATCAAAGTATAATAGGAAACCAAAATACTTACTAAAGAGAACCAAAATATCAAAAAACTCAAAAATCCTAAGTTACATCAACCAGTAACACCCAACAAGATCCAATCTCCAACTCTATATCCCATTCCCATGGTATCAATAAGAATCACTAAATAACTAAGATAACTTTCTTTTTCCTGTGTCTCGATAGATGACTTCTAAAAGTTCACAATAGTGCCCAAGAAGAGGGTGATTCTAAACTCAATAATATTTCTCCAATGACTTCCCAACATATGATATTGGGAAAAAACTTGATAGAAAAATTTATATAAAATAGTTTTTAGAAGTAAAAATAGTTTATAACAAATCCATAAAAACTTTTCCATGGAAAGTAATAAACAATCATAAAACCTTTTAACAATCCTTTAGAATACCCATAACCATGTCCCCACACACACCATGAATGCCCAGGTGATAGTTTCATACTCATTAATGGTCTCTTATCAATCCAAAAAGTTTCCACAATGTGACCAATACTATGTTCCCAATGGAACACACCCCTTTCACAGGGCTACATATAATGAAAATGAACTCATGCCAACCATGTATGCCAAAATCCATGAAAAATCATTCTAAAAACCTTTATTTATTTAAATAATTTCAACAAACAATTTCTATGCATCAAAACCAAAACTAAAATTTTAAAATCAAAATTTTAAAATTATAAACAAATGGGTTTTCTGAAATCCAACCAATTTTTCCACAATTTTCCAAATCCAATACCAATCAGGAATTCCACCAAGAACCACACAAGTATTTCACCATTATTTAAATCAAAAAATTTAATTAAAACTAATAAATCAAGTTCTAAATTAAGTGGAGATAATATAAAATCCACCTACCTCACAATAGTTGGTTAAAATGAAGAACAAAATAATGAAACTCTATATTCGGCCTTAGATCTACTTTCCTTCAATCAATCAAATGATAAAACATCAATATTTCCATCAAGTAACATGAATATATCCACCACAAATTTTCTATAAGATTTCGGGAGAGATAATAAGGATAGATCTAAGAGAAACTATGACTTACTGATGAATATAGTCCTCTAACACACTTTTATTTGAATAATAATCACTTACAAATTGAAATGAAAATCCTCACAAGTATTGGGAGAAAAATAATTCAGGTTATGAAAAGAATAGGGGATTAGAGGGGCCTGAGAGGTTTAATTTGGATTAAATCTACATTTTTAGGTGGTCTAACTATACACCGCATTATTAGACTAAATGTTTTGGAAAACCATGGGCCAACTGTGCAATGATACTATCACAAGGAAACACCTCACATGGTTGGATCACATGGTTAAACAAACTGTGCACCAACCATGCATTTACCTATATTTAAATAATCACAGTTTCCCCTAGGAACTCAAACAGTTTGGACAAACCATGTGCCAACAATGCACCTACCTAGTTACCATTTTCTTCCCTTTCATGATTTCCTAGAGTTGGTTCATGGTTTCTACTAACCGTATTGTAAAGACCTAGAAATTTCAAGGAAATTTTTTTCTTAAATACTTTGGAATTTTACGAGTTTGTGGCTTTTGAAAGAACTTGATTCCGAGGCCCGGTGTGCTTGGAGGAGGAGGAGGACCTCACATAAGATTTTTAATGCCTCTAACGGTGAATGATTTGGACAACAGACAAAGGAGTTATCAAAAACCCTACCTTGGAGGAGGAGGAGGACCTCACATAAGAGGGGAGGAGAAAACTCCCTCTATAAAAGTGAGGGAGAATAGATGAGGGTTATGTTTAGGTTCATTAAGGGAAAAAGGTAAATTTACCCTTAAAACTGGGTCTCATGGTTTGGCTGTATGGTTTTACAAACTGTGTGCCAACCGTGAAGCTCCCACTGCTTAGGAACCCTAACCCCACACATTTGTGCCACACGATTTGACCTAAACATGTTACAATCATGAGATTAATAATGAATAGGTACTAACTAAGTGTCATAAACCATGTGTTCCACACAGTTTCAGACAAACCATTCACCCTATTTAGACCACCCAAAGTTGTGATTTTTAGGGCCTGGCGCTCTTGAAACACAATGAGACACCTGAGGGACCCCTTGGGACTTTACCCAAGTCCAAAAACAAAACTTTAAAGTGTTACAACTCTTATAATTTCATTCTGAATATCGGTTCAAAGAACGAACCATAGAGTAAACACCAAAATTTAAATTCCATTGGAATTCTTCCATGGATCAAAACACAGGTCATTACAACATCCCCACCTTAGAATTTATCATCCCTAAGAAGCCTTCAAGAATAAAAAAACACCACCCTATCTACAAGGGTCATGAATTATCATTTAAATGGTTTAATTTCATTCCCAAATGTCCAAACCACCTTCAAGCATTACTTAATCATACAACACTTAATCCACAAAAACCCAAGCCAATAGTTGGTTAAAATGAAGAACAAAATAATGAAACTCTATATTCGGCCTTAGATCTACTTTCCTTCAATAAATCAAATGATAAAACATCAATATTTCCATCAAGTAACATGAATATATCCACCACAAATTTTCTATAAGATTTCGGGAGAGATAATAAGGATAGATCTAAGAGAAACTATGACTTACTGATGAATATAGTCCTCTAACACACTTTTATTTGAATAATAATCACTTACAAATTGAAATGAAAAGCCTCACAAGTATTGGGAGAAAAATAATTCAGGTTATGAAAAGAATAGGGGATTAGAGGGGCCTGAGAGGTTTAATTTGGATTAAATCTACATTTTTAGGTGGTCTAACTATACACCGCATTATTAGACTAAATGTTTTGGAAAACCATGGGCCAACTGTGCAATGATACTATCACAAGGACACACCTCACATGGTTGGATCACATGGTTAAACAAACTGTGCACCAACCATGCATTTACCTATATTTAAATAATCACAGTTTCCCCTAGGAACTCAAACAGTTTGGACAAACCATGTGCCAACAATGCACCTACCTAGTTACCATTTTCTTCCCTTTCATGATTTCCTAGAGTTGGTTCATGGTTTCTACTAACCGTATTGTAAAGACCTAGAAATTTCAAGGAAATTTTTTTCTTAAATACTTTGGAATTTTACGAGTTTGTGGCTTTTGACAGAACTTGATTCCGAGGCCCGGTGTGCTTGGAATCAATTTTCGAAGTTTAGCTTGAGTAAGTTCAGTAAACGAGCGAGCGGGTTTTTTCTATCTTTTGAACCGGTGCTCAGAATTGAAATCCGAGGGCACCGATGAATTCGCAACATTGGTAATTGCTTAAGGGGACCTTTACCGTAGTTGCGTTTGTGTGGGAGGAGAAGTTAAAAATTGTGTATTAAAAAGGAAGTGAATAAAAATGTGGAACAATTTTTATTCTATATCTTAAGTGGTTATATCCTACATGGGGGAGTTGGGATGGGACCCACAAGCTCCTAACTACCCATATGAGGATAATTGTGAGGTGGGGCCCACACGAGCCCCAACCATTCACATTCCCTAAACCCCTTAAACCTCCCATTAAACTTCTTTGTTTAATGTTGACACCTCCCTTGGATTTAATTGAGTAAATCTTCCTCTCCCCTCTCTCCCTCATTAAAACTTTCTAACCTATCACTTAATTAATTAGACAACTCATGGTTTAATTAATTAAGTGATTTGGAATTTGAATTTTGTAAATTTGAATGCACGGCTTGATTTAATAAAATAAGGAGAAGCCTTATTTTATTTTTGGTCGGCTTGTTGTGTTGAGATTTTGGGGAGAGAACTCTTGAGTTATGAAGAACGCTTCATCCCCTTTGTTGAAGAACACCAACTCTACGACGAAGAACTTCGACTCAGTGACCCTGAATTCTCCATCATCTTCTTCCTCCGCGAAAAAGGAGGAGACACCGACGTGGGAACTCACCAACGACGTTACGCCTTGTTTTCTTCTCTCTGTGATAAAAAGGGGAGACGCCGCTTCCTCCTCGGACGCTCTTCGTCAACGTCTACGAATCCTCACCTCGCGACGCCGTCAACCGCTATGCTGACGTTCATCATCATTTGTTGAGGTAGGGGTTTATTCTTGAAAGTGGATGTTTATGTACCCCGTACTCGTTGGAAATCGTTGTTAAATATTTCTGATTTCTATCATTTTACGCGGAGGGTGCGGGATGAACGAACACGGCCCGACAACCCTCCGTTGTTCTCATTTATTATTTTAGAATTGGAAATTGGCGGCAAAGGAAGCATGGCGCCGTTGCGCCATGCCAGGAATGTGGAAAAGGGAACCGGTACTGTCGTGCCGGTTGTGTGGAAAGAACTGCGGCCTATTACACGGGCCGCTTCGGTGGAAGAACTGGCCGGCCCATCGGCCGGCCGGGCGAAGAGGAGTCGCGGTGCCAGGAGGGCGCCGCGCTAGAGGACCGGCCGGCCCGTCGGCCGGCCGGGCGAAGCTGGACCACAGCGCTAGGAGGGTGCCGTGCTGGAATACTGGCGGCCCGCCCATGCAGGTCGCGTGCGCAGTAGACCGGCAGGTCTAGCCGGCCATTTTGGGGAAGGGTGGCGCCGCCTGGTGCCCCCGGTGTGGAAAATCAGGGGGGGGGGGTCTCACCCCACCCCCCTGGAACCCGCTCGGCCTGCCATCCGAGCCAGCTGGGCCGCGTGCCCAGCCGCGCCGCGCCGTGCCAGACCAGGCCGCTCCAGGCCACGCCCCACCGGGCCGGGCCGCGCCACTTCGGGCCAGGCCACACCACTTCGGGCCGGGCCATGTCCCTTCAGGCCGATTTGAGTATTTTCCTTCAGACCGATCCAACACCCCTGCTGGGTCGGACCCATCAAACTGGGTTAACCCGACCTGTCGGCCCACTGGGCTAAACGGGTCGGGCCTGTTAATCACTTAAACGGGAATAACTCTAAGACCGTGCATCCGATCGACGTGTCGTCTGCGGCACTAGGACTCTTTCGACGAGACAGTCCTTTACGATAGTCTAAGTAAGTTTTGAATGATTTTGGATATCGTCCAGGTTAGAAATGAGCATATTTCTAACCGGGCCCCTGGGACGGAAAAGCCATTATGTCTCAGATCGGGTGTCCGATTGACGCACCGTTTGTCGCGTTGAGTTCCTATTGATGAGACGGAACTTTGGGATACATCAACTCCGGACCTTGTGACAGTTGATGTATCGACCCCCTTGACTCGTGGACCAGACCCTCCCGGAATCGAGCATGCTGTGTGCGGGAATCCTAGAGTTGGCTACGACTGTGATGACAATGATGACTGTACTAGGATCCTACGTGGGTTCGGCAGCGAGGATGACTGTACTTGGATCCTCCATAGGTTCGGCAGTGATGAAGACTGTACTAGGATCCTACGTGGGTTCGACAGTGATGGTTACTGTACTTGGATCCTATGTGGGTTCGGCAGTGACGACGTTTGTACTTGGATCCTACGTGGGTTCGACAAGGGAGATGATTCAGGGGCTACATCTATCATCTCCACCCCTCTTCGTGAATAATATACCTGTGTGAGCTGAGTCTTGATTTTCAATCATTATCATCGATGTGATTGACTTGCTTTACTGTGTGGACTGGGTTGTGTTTTCATGTGTGGACTGGGTTGTACTTGGGATCATGAGTTTGAACTGAACTGGATTTGATGACTTAGGTATATGTATGGGCATATACCTAAGTAGAGTTGGTTGATACTTTCTATTTTCATATTTCCTTTGTGGTTTAACCTTTGTGGTTTAACCTTTGTGAATTCTGATAGACCTTCGGGAGTCTCGGGGTCCCTACTGAGTATCGTATACTCACCCCTACACGGGCTATGCCCGCACTACGTTGTGTTGGATGCAGACGACGGACAACACTGATCGAGGTGGAGGCTTGTGAAGCTGGACGGTACCCGGAGGTGGAACACTTGGCGGGACATACACGGAGCGGACAACCGGACCTAAGGAGCCGGCGAGACTATCTGTACCCACCCTTCAGGTGGGATTTCCAGAGGACGACTCGATGTTGCTGTTTTACTTTACTGTTGTTGTACTTTCCTTCAGTTGTACTATACTTTCAGTTGGGTTTGTATACTGCCCCATTTACTTTCCAGCACTTACTTTTGTACTCAGTTTACTTAGTGTTTTCTTCATCTTGCGTACTCTATTGTGTTTGTTTACTTATATAAAGGCAATGCCTTTCCTTTTATCGGGATTTACGCCTTTGGTGCTAGTCGCCAGCCTCTGGCCTGTGGAAGGCAGGCTTGGGGTAGTCATGGCATGGGCCCCGAGGACGGGTCGTGACAAATTGGTATCAGAGGGAGGTTCTACCGTAGAACTTAGGACTCTGATAATTTCTTCCTGTGAAGCAATAGTGTGAAGGGTATTGAGTGTGGTTCTCAGTCTAGGGAGTCCAGTGTTGGTGCGGCGGCCGACGTATCCATACACCAGGACCCTGAATTCTAATTTCCAACTCAGTGCACGAAAACATTGATTGCATGTGTGTTTCGAAAGTTTTCTTAGTGATTACTTTGTGTCGGCTCACCAGGTATACTGTAATAACCATGGTGCACCTGTTTCTTTTCAGGATGACCCCACAACGGCAGCCAACTAGGGTTCCTAGTTACGTGCGAGATGGCAACCCACCGAGCAACAAGGCCTCGGTGTAGGGCCCCATTATAGCGGAGGCACCAGTGGTACCTCTATCCGCTGGGCCACCAATACCACCAGCCCTGGTAGCAGAGAGTGCACACCACCTGAGTGCGCTGCATGAGTTCCAACAACAAAGGCCACCCAAGTTCCGTGGAGAGACGGACCCTCTGGCAGTCGAGGATTGGCTGGAGGCTATCGTCTGAGTCTTCAGATTGGTAGGGACACCCTCAGAGCTTATGGTGATCCTTGTGGCGAGTCTCCTGCATGCAGCAGTAGGTAGATGGTGGAGCCTGATGCTCCAGGTGCACGACGAGGAATCTCTACTTTGGACAGACTTTGAGAGCCTCTTTCGCTCGGAGCTTGTTCCAGCCACCCTCCGTGTGGTGCGCATCCAGGAGTTACTACAGCTGCGACAGGGTAGCATGACAGTAGCCCAGCACTCGAAGAGATTTACTGACCTCTCGCGCTACTCCAAGGACATGGTACGAGACCCATTCTTCCGGGCCCAGACCTTCGAGCAGGGACTGAGGTATGAGATCAGAGATTCGATGATCTCCCTCAGCATTCTGATATAGACAGGAGTATTGGAGTGAGCCCTTCTTGTGGAGAGCTTCCTTGATGAGCCTAAGCCATTAGTGTGGCCTACCGTAGGGCAACACATAGCGGAGTCTTCTGCAGTCGGAAGTAGACAGATGTCGCAGAGGTCCAAGCGGACCAGGCCATTAGGTGGGCGACCTCATGATACTGGTTTGGAGGTACGGGGTACACGCAGCAGATCCAGTCATATGAGAGGCAGGCAGTGCTATGCATGCGGTGGGTAGGGCCACATGGCTCGTGACTACCCGACCCACCATGCAGAGGAGAAGCAAGTGGTTGAGGGACCACCCAGGCAGAGGCAGAGGTTCGACTGTGGCCGTCCACATGGAGTAGGCAGACGAGGCAGAGGAGCTGGCCGAGCAGCAGTTGGTGGACGACGCTTCGAGGCTCTACCACCACCACCACCAGGAGGACCACCCCGACCACAGGGAGCTGGCAGACAGGGGTAGGCTCAGCTCCAGGCTGTCGAGGCCTATGACCACAGTGCACCTGAGATGATTCAAGGTATTATCTATGTCTACTCCACCCTTGTTTCAGTTCTTATAGACACATGATCAATTCTTTCTTTTATTTCCGCAGCCATTGTTCGGATCTCGGAGATTCCGACGGAGCTGTTGGCTCGATCCTTACAGCTGGAGACTCCTACGGGAGCAGACTTGATGATTACACACTGGTGTCGGCAGTGTGAGCTTACTCTAGGAGGAGAGAGCTTTGGCTGGGATCTTCTTGTAGCAGTGTCGAGGCCTTACGACGTCATCTTGGGCATAGATTGGTTATATACAGTCCATGAGAAGATCGACTGTATTAGGCGCAAAGTGCGGTGTGTCACACAGATGGGAGCAGTTTCACCTTCATCGGCGAGAAGGGAGCCTTTGCAGTGAAGGATAGATTTACGCAGAGGAGAGGGAAGCTGATTACCCATCAGTTGGCTAGTCTCATCCTAGGAGCAGTTGATGTGCGGAGTCTGAGTTTTCCTGTTGTGGTGGATCAGTATGCGGACGTTTTTCCTGACGACGTTCCAGGACTAACTCCTCGCAGAGAGGTAGATTTCTACATTGACATGTAACCCGAGACAACCCTGATATCTACGTCAGCATATCGGATGTCTCCCACTGAGCTTCGTGAGCTGCGGGTACAACTGGAGGACTTGCAGGGAAAGGGATTCATCCAACCCAGTGTTTCACCCTGGGCTTCTCCGATATTATTCACCAAGAAAGAGGATGGGAGCTTATGACTATGTGTCGACTACCATCTACTAAATCTGGTGACCTTAAAGAACAAGTATCCACTTCCGAGGATTAATGACCTCTTTGATCATCTCAAGGGAGCACAATGGTTCTCGAAGATAGACCTCAGGTCAGGCTATCATCAGCTCAGAGTTCGAGATGAGGATGTGCAGAAGACGGCCTTCAGGTGTCAGTATGGCCACTATTAGTTCTTGTTTATTCCTTTCAGCATAACCAACACTCCAGCAGTGTTCATGAGTCTCATGAACATGATCTTCCAGCCTTACCTCGATCGATTTGTCGTAGTCTTCATCGACGACATACTGATTTACTCGACTACTGAGGAGGAGCACGCCTACCACTTGCGGGTTTTACTAGACACACTCCGAGAGCACCAGCTATATGGTAAGATCTCAAACTGTCAGTTATGGATTCGAGAGGTTCACTTCTTGTGGCACGTCATCTCTGAGGTGGGAGTTGCTGTGGATCCTGTGAAGATCGAGGCAGTACTTGCTTGGGAGCCACCCAGGAGCGTGACGGAGGTGCGGAGTTTCCTAGGTCTGGCTGGGTACTATCAAAGATTTGTGCCAGACTTCTACAGAGTTGTAGCACCGCTTTCAACTTTGATGAATAAAGGGAAACCCTTTGTATGGTTAGATATATGTCCGCAGAGCTTTTAGGAGCTGAGGAAGAGATTGACCAGTGCACCCATCTTGAGGCTACCAGAGGAGGGTGTAGGGTACGTAGTTTACTACGATGCATTAGGGACCGAACTTGGGTGTGTCCTGATGCAGGAGTGGGTAGTGATTGCTTATGGTTCACGACAGTTGAGGCAATATGAGCAGAACTACACTACCCATGACCTGGAGTTAGCAGCAGTGGTCTTCGCCTTGAAGATGTGGTGACACTATCTGATGGGTGAGCGCTTTACAATCTACTTTGACCACCAGAGTCTCGGGTACATCTTCTCGTAGAAGGAAATGAACCTAAGACAATGGAGATGACTTCAGTTCCTCCAGGACTATGACTTTGAGATAGTCTATACTCATGGGAAGGGGAACTTGGTAGCTGATGCTCTTAGCAGGATATCGGACATTCAGCTACTTGGAGAGGCGACAGAGCAACTAGCCGCATTGCAGATATCCTTCGTGGATAGAGATGGAGAATAATTTCTATAGTCACTCACAGTCACTCCTCTACTACTTCAGCGGGTCAGAGAGGCTCAGCATGGGGACGTTGACTGTGAGATGTGACGTGCACAAATATCCACAGGACATGCACCTGATAGATTTTCTGTAGGAGGAGATCACGTCATCCTTTTCAGGGGACGTACCATGGTACTAGTTGCATTACAGGAGGAGGTGCTGAGGGAGTTTCACACATCCCCTTTGGCGGTACATCCAGGAGTAGCGAAGATGTACTGGGATATCAGATGACATCACTGGTGGCCGGGTATGAAGAAGGTTGTGGTAGAGTTCGTTTCACGATGCCTCACCCGCCAGCAGGTGAAGGCGGAGCACCAAGTTCCGGCAGGCTTGGTGTAGCCCTTAGAGGTCCCGGAGTGGAAGTGTGACTGTATATCTATGGATTTCGTGATGGGGCTCCCTCATACTTCCAGAGGACACGACTCCATCTGGGTGATTTTCGACTGACTCACCAAGTCGGCCCACTTCCTACCTATTAGAGAGTAGGGCTTAGTGGAGACCTTGGGACGCCTCTATGTTCAGGAGATCGTACGACTTCATGGTGTGCCATCATCTATCTTCTCCGATCGAGATTTTCGCTTTACTTCCCGACTTTGGAAGGGTTTGTAGGAGGAATTTGGGATGCAGCTACGCCTGAGCACTGCCTTTCAACCTCAGACGGATGGACATATGAAGAGGACCATTCAGACTCTCGAGGACAAGTTCCGTGCATGTATCCTCGACTTTGGTCGTAGCTGGGAGGATCACCTACCCTTGGTGGAGTTTGCGTACAACAACAGCTACCACTCCACCATAGGGATGGAACCATACGGGGCATTGTATGGCTGACCATGCAGATCACCTCTATGCTGGACTGACCCTGGGGAGTTAGCACTCGTAGGAACAGAGATGGTCCAGGCTATGACGGAGAAGGTGCAGATCATACAGGAGAAGATGAGGACTGCACAGAGCAGACAGAAGTCCTATGCTGACAGGAGGTGGAGACCACTAGAGTTCGAGGATGGTGACCATGTTTTCTTACGGGTCCCACCTCGACGTGGATTACAGAGATTTGGTCGGGGCATAAAGCTATCTCCACGCTTCATCGGACCATTTCAGGTCCTTAGAAGGATAGGTGAGGTGGCTTATCGCCTGACCCTTCCACCTCAATTGCACCGGGTGCACGACGTCTTCCACGTATCTCAGCTGAGGAGATACGTGCATGACCCAATGCATATCATTGATCATGGGGAGTTGGACATCGATGACGGGGCGACGTTTGCGGAGGTCCCAGTGGAGATCGAGGATCGACAGGAGAGGGTCCTACGTGGATGGTCGATTCCTCTGGTGCACATTCATTGGCAGCACGAGAACCTCCAGGAGAGCACATGGGAGAGGGAGGCTCAGATGCGTGCACAATACCCTCATTTGTTTTCCTAGTTTATGATGTAGCTTTACGGGGACGTAAAGCCCTGAGGTGGGAGTAATGTAAAGACCCGGAAATTTCAAGGAAATTTTTTTCTTAAATACTTTGGAATTTTACGAGTCTGTGGATTCTGAAGACACTTGATTCCGAGGCCCGGTGTACTCGAAATCAATTTTTGAAGTTTATCTCGGGTACGTTCAGTAAACGAACGAGTGGGTTTTTTCTATCTTTTGAAACGGTGCTCAAAATTGAAATCTGAGGGTACTGATGAATTCGCAATGCCGGTAATTGCTTAAGGGGACCTTTACCGTAGTTGCGTTTTTGTGGGAGGAGAAGTTAAAAAATTGTGGATTAAATAAGAAGTGAATAAAAATGTGGAACAAATTTTATTCTATATCTTAAGTGGTTATATCCTACATGGGAGAGTTGGTATGGTACCCACAAGATCCTAAATACCCATGTGAGGATAATTGTGAGGTGGAGCCCACACGATCCCCAACCATTCACATTCCCTAAACCCCTTAAACCTCCCATTAAACTCCTTTGTTTAATGTTGAGACCTCCCTTGGATTTAATTGAGTAACTCTTCCTCTCCCCTCTCTCCCTCATTAAAACTTGCCAACCTATCACTTAATTAATTAGACAACTCATGGTTTAATTAATTAAGTGAATTGGAATTGGAATTTTGTAAATTTGAATGCAGGGCATGATTTAATAAAATAAGGAGAAGCCTTATTTTATTTTTGGTTGGCTTGTTGTGTTGAGATTTTGGGGAGAGAGCTCTTGAGTTTTGAAGAACGCTTCATCCCCTTTGTTAAAGAACGCTAACTCTCCGATGAAAAACTTTGAATCGGTGACCCCGAATTCTCCATCCTCTTCTTCCTCCGCGACAAGGGAGGAGATACCGACGCGGGAACTCGCCAACGACGTCACGACTTGTTTTCTTCTCTCCGTGATAAAAGGGGAGATGCCGCTTCCTCCTCGGATGCTCTCCGTCAACGTCTACGAATCCTCACCTCGCGACGCCGTCAACCGTGACGCCGATGTTCATCATCATTTGTTCAGGTAGGGGTTTATTCTTGAAAGTGGATGTTTACGTACCCCGTACTCGTTGGAAATCTTTGTTAAATATGGCTGATTGCTATCATTTTACGCGGAGGGTGCGGGACGAACGAACATGGCCCACCAACCCTCTTTTGTTCTCGTTTATTATTTTAGAATTGGCAATTGGCGACAAAGGAAGCAGGGAACCGTTACGCCGTTCCGGGAACATGGTGAAGGGAACCGGTGCCTTCGCACCGGTTGTGCGGAAAGAACCATGGCCCGCTACACGGGCCGCTTCGGCGGAAGAACCGGCCGGCCGGGCGGAGCTGGACCGCGACGCCAGGAGGGCGCCGCGCTGGAAGACCGGCGGCCCGCCCATGCGGGCTGCGTGCGCAGAAGACCAGCCGGTCTAGCCGGCCAGTTTGGGGAAGGGCGGCGCCGCCAGTGTGGAAAACCGGGGGGGGGGGGGGGGGGGTCGTGCCCCCCCCCCCCTTGGAACCCGCTCGGCCAGCCGGGCCGCACGCCCAGCCGGGCCTGGCCGGGCCACACCACTTCAGGCCGGGCCGCACCACTTCGGGCTGGGCCACATCCCTTCGGGCCGATTTGAGTATTTTCCTTCGGACCGGTCCGACACCCCTGCTGGGTCGGACCCTTCAAATTGGGTTAACCCGACCCGTCGACCCACTGGGCTAAATGGGCCGGGCCTGTTAATCACTTAAACGGGAATAACTCTAAGACCGTGTGTCCGATCGATGAGCCATCTACGACACTAGGACTCTTTCGATGAGACGGTACTTTTGCGATACTATAAGTAAGTTTCAGATGATTTTGGATATCAGCTGTGTTAGAAACGAGCATATTTCTAACCGGGCCCCTGGGACAGAAAAACCATTATCTCTCAGACCGGGCGTCTGATTGACGCGCCGTCTATCGCATTGAGTTCCTATTGACGAGACAGAACTTTGGGATACATCAACTCTGGACCTTGTAACAGTTGATGTATCGAACCCCTTGGCTCGTGGAGCGAACCCTCCTGGAATCGAGCGTGCTGTTTGCGGGAATCCTAGAGCTGGCTGCGACTGTGACAATAATGACGACTATACTAGGATCCTACGTGGGTTTGGCAGTGAGGACGACTGTACTTGGATCCTCCGTTGGTTCGGCAGTTATGACGACTGTACTAGGATCCTACGTGGGTTCGGCAGTGATGGTTACTGTACTTGAATCCTACGTGGGGTTGGCAGTGACGACTTTTGTACTTGGATCCTACATGGGTTCGGAAGGGGAGATGATTCATAGGCTACATCTATCATCTCCACCACTCTTCGTGAATAATATACCTGTGTGAGTTGAGTATTGATTTTCAATCATTATCATCGATGTGATTGACTTGCTTTCCTGTGTGGAATAGGTTGTGTTTTCCTGTGTGGACTGGGTTGTACTTGGGCTCGTGAGTTTGAGCCGAACTGGATTTGATGACTTAGGTATATGTATGAGAATATATCTAAGTAGAGTTGGTTGATACTTCGTGTTTGTATCTTTCCTTTTTGGTTTATCCTTTGTGGATTCTGAGAGACCTTTGGGGGTCTCAGGGTCCCTACTGAGTATCGTATACTCAACCTTGCACGGGCTATGCCTACACTACATTGTGTTGGATTTAGACAACGGACAACACTGATCGTGGTGGAGGCTTGTGGAGCTGAATAGTACCCGGAGGTGGACCACTTGGAGGGACATACACGGAGCGGACGTCCGGACCCGAGGAGCCGAGGAGACTATCTGTACCCACCCTTGAAGTGGGATTTTCAGAGGACGACTCGGTGTTGATATTTTACTTTACTATTGCTGTAATTTCCTTCAGTTGTACTGTACTTTCAGTTGGGTTTGTATACTGGACCATTTACTTTCCAACACTTACTTTTGTACTCAGTTTACTTAGTGTTTTCTTCAGCTTGCATACTCTGTTGTGTTTGTTTACTTATATAAAGGCAATGCCTTCCCTTTTATCGGGATTTTTGCCTTTGGTTCTAGTTTCCAGCCCCTGGCCTATGTAAGGTGGGCTTGGGGTAGTCACGGCACGGGCCCCGAGGACGGGTCATGACACGTATATAAATTGTGCACCTCTAGTGAAGCCTCCAAAACATGTTAAAACCCCTCAAATCCCCTCAAAACTTAACTTAAAAATTATATAGACTAAAAATACATTAATAGAGGTTAATGTACCTAAAACTAGGGTTGTTACACCTAGGAAACCAAGATTATTTTTTCAATGTATTTGATTACCTTTCTGATAGGTACTGATCCAAGCTTCCTGTGTTCGATCTATAGCAATTTGAGGTGTGTTGTACCTCCATTTTCTCATGGTTTCTTCTTAGATCGATCAAATTTCCTATAATTTCTTATCACCATGTTATGATGTATGATTTACATCATTCTAATGGTTTTTTACTTGTCATTTTTGGTGTGTTCATGGAATTATTTCTTTGGGAGATCTTATTTTCTTGTGGGAGAGGTGATCGAAGATCTGTATTGGCGTTCCATCTCTGTTTCAAGAACGTCAGAAGTTTGAGGTAGGGGATTAATTTATTCTCCTATTTATTTATATTCAATAATAAGTTGGCATTGTTTATACCTTTTTATAATGGTGTAATTAACCTAATTAATATTAAATTTAATTAAATAATGAAATTGGTTTTTGTTAATGATCACAAGTTGTTGCTTTCCACTATGATAACGATTTTCATCTTGATTTACCATATAGTTAACAATCTATTATATTCTTGTTATCATGCTTGTTTATGGTTATATTATCATGTTTAATTGATATAATTTTTAAATAATGTAAAACTGGTAATTTTGTGGGAATTAGATTAAGAATTAAATAAGAATCATGTTTAATAAATCTGATGCGTCATATAATAAGATGGTAATAAAATTAATGTTAATTTCATGTTTAATTGAAGTTGTTATTCCATTTAATATAATTTATTAAGAACATAAATCTATAATTATTTTTAATGTTAATGATATTAAAAAGTCATTTTAATGAATTTATGTTCTTTAAAACATGTAAAATATTTAAAATGCTAGAAAGCATGTTTAAATAGTTTAATAGATTGTTTTATCTGATGACTTAGGTTACCCATAGTTAGAAATTTTGATAATGAATTAGTTAATTCAATATGGAATATAAAATTGTTATTGGATAAATATAAATGTTTGGGACTAAAATATCTTTTTTGATTATTAAGGCTAAGTGCCTTATTTTATGGGTGAGAGGGCCCATTTGTATGTGAAGGTTGAATGTCTTGTTTTTAGGTCCAAGTTTTCTTGTTAACTATTTTTTTTTTGTTTTTTATATTCTATAATATGATTTGAATGTGAGAATTTCAATGTGATTTGATCCTAGGATGGTCTATAGGATGGGAGATAAGATATGCGTGGGGAGGCTGGAGGTTGTGTTAGCAGTTGATGCCTGTGACGATGAGATGCATGGTGATATACATATGGGTATCGAGGATGACACCAGATACGATGGAATGGGTTGAAGATGGGATTACCCATTTTTATTCTTAATCTGGATGATTTCTGTTAATTAATTTTTTTAATGGATGGATGATTGGGTTTCTTGTTTTATCTGCATTCCTTTCTCCACTTCTTAAGGAAGTTGGATGTTCTTGGTCGTATCTCTCTTGTTGGTACCTTAAGATGTTTTCCTAGAGTTCTGATAATTAAGGAATGGTAATAATGTTTAACAAATTTGTTAAACCACAGGGTTGGTGTAGCTATATTTCAAATGAGATGATACTCTTGAGAAACCATGGATTTGGTTTGGATTATGCCTGGAGGGGATAAACTTCACTTTGATAGTTTATGAAATGTCATTTGGAACAATGTTAATTAATGGATAGTGAATTAATTAACATAAGTGGAATGATAAAAATGAAAAAATTAATTTAATGTAAGTATTTTTAAATGCGTGTGTACTTATAGGATATCTAGTCCCTGGTAGTGGAAGTCAGGTGTCTGACTGATGATAGCTGCAGTTGAGCTCAGGACTAGGTTATTCCCATAGCGTGGTTGTGATATATATTATATCCTATATTTTTTTTTGTGATTTCATGCACTACCTTATCCATGTTGGTTAGGTTTATTGACACCCAATGGACTTTGGGAGGGTGTTTTCCCGAACATCTTGGTGGGATGATGGATAGCTAACTATACCCTCTAGCCCTGCTCTCATATCTTGGTAGTATTAGATATTGGTATTTATGGTGGTTAGTTTCCACATATATGTTTATAGAGGGATATGATGGATTATATTTATTTCACACACATGTATCTATGGATATAGTATCCAAAGTATTATTATAGGTATGGCGTGTATAGACTATTATGGATTGAGGAACCTTACTCGGTGTATAAGCTGTGATGGATTGAGGTATAATACCTGATGTATGATACATGTTATATGGGATATAGTGGCTCCTGAAAATTACTTAGTTACTATATATTAATATGTTCATGGGATGATGTGATGATGTGATGCATGAGGTGAATGTTGTGATACTTAGACCATGTGTCTTCGAGATGGATTCTTTTAGAGAGAGATGGATCAGGACATGTGATGTTGGAGAAGAGAAAAAAACTGGTGGGGAAGCAATAATAGGGTACCTTTTTGGTTTATTAATATAATACATAATCTCTTGTATGTGATACTTAGTGAGAATTATACATGGTGAGGCTAGAAAATTAGTATACCTATTTAGGTGATGAGTTAGTTTCACTTGTTGTTCGCTAGTCTTTAGCATGATTTCTTTATCTTTCTCATGAGAGGCTTTGGGAAGGATCCTACTGAGTATACATGTTATTATCACCATATGAACATATAAAATTTTTTCAAGACAACAAGAGAATACTGGATATCAGGTTAGATATTACTAGCTTGTGGTTTTATAAGAGATGTTTGGGCTTCATAGTCACTACTGTCTTTATCTTTTGGAACTTATAGTTAACCTTTCCAGTTGTTTAGTCATGTATGAAATTTCATGTATGTACTTGGGATTTCTTTTAACTATTTGAGAAGAAGTTTATTGGTGCATCAGTATTATCTCTCTCTTGTGTATGTTCTCTTAGAAGTTAATTCCTCCTATTTGTATGTTCATTATACCCTTTGGGCTGGTCACCAAATTGAGTCTTACTGGAGGCAGGAATCAGTTGGTCACCATTATCCTTCTCTCATTGTCAACTTAAGAGTGGTACTCTTTGGGGGTGGGGTGGGGGGTGTGACAGAGTGGTATCAAAGGTTTAGGTTGAGGGATATGATAGATTTTAGAGTTAGGAATGGGATATGACTGCATTGGTTGGTAGGGAAAAGGTGTCAACTAAGTTTAGTATGTGATGTAAGTAATAGAGACCGGTTGAGACACATGTACTTAGGGTCCCATGTGATCCGATACATAGAACTTCAAGTTTACTAAGCCTAATAAACTAGGTGATAATGCTTGTGGGGTAGAGACCTAGGAAATGATCATGCATCATTCTTCTTTACACCCATGTTTTAAATGAGTAAATATTAGGATAGGTTAAACCTTAAATAAAAATTAATTAATTAATTAATTAATGATAAATATTTCATATTTTGGGTTTAGGATCCTCTAACAATATGTTCTTTTTATAGGAATATCTATAGGTCAATGACCTTATCAGGTTCATGCCAAAGATGTTTAGTATGATGTACCATTGAATTGTTGCAGATTATAGGTCAGTGACAATGAAACTTGGAGGACACTATGATAGTTTTAGTGCCACAGTCTAAAAATGTATTAGGGATCTATTTCAAACTTAGTCACAAAAGACTGGTTAGAGGAGGTGGATATAGCTTTTAGTTTCATCCGTTCTCAAAATGAGAACAAGGTTTCATTGGCTATGATGATGCTATGTGGAGTAGTGAGGCAGTGGTGGATCTTGTTCTTAAGGTATCATGAGGAGTCAGTGGTCTCATGGGAGAAGTTTAGACATCGGTTTTGAGTAGATTTTCTATCTTTGGCTGTGAAGGTAACTAGTCTCTAGGAGTTTCTTACCCATTGATAGGGGAGTTCCAATGTGTGGGAGTTTAAGATCCATTTTAGGAACCTTATTCAATATGTATTAGACCTATTTCTAGATGAGGAGGCTAGGGTGAGGCATCTTGAAGAGTATTTTCATCTATAGATCCATTACCAGGTCACCCCATTTATCTTGTAAACATATCTTGAGGTGTTGTAAAGAGAATAGGTTATCGATAAGACATTACCCAGAACCATATCATCACAATAGGGGAGTCATCAGGATTCCTCATGAAGCAGAAATATGGTACAAGGTTCCCATTTGATAGGATATAAGTGTTTTTGGATAGTTAGGGGAAGGTCCCATCCCTCATTATCTCATTTCTCTAGGGGTGGTGGCTGTTAGGTCTTTTATAAGGGATCATACATGTTCTTTTCTTTTGGGGTATAATGTCATCAGTGGTGAGAGTTCTCAAACTTTCTGAGCAGTTAGTGTGTGTCAGGTGTTCTACTTTAGGTTCCTCTGTTAAGGTAGTTTCATCCAAGGCAATAGAAGAAGGATGATCCAGCTTAGGATCAATAGATAAGAGATGAGGTAGGCATAGGAAAACCAAGATACGCTCTTTTTTCCTTAGAGAGAAGAGCATGTATGTAACATCACAGTTCCAGAAGCCACCCAGAGGCGCCCCGTACTCGGTTGATCACATGGCCTCAAGTGAGTTTCCCCAAATTCCAGAGGCTGCCGACTAGTAGTGAGGGACTTGGGTGTAATAGTGGGGAAATTATTCCCTCATTGGTAGAGTAACACAACAGAAGTAAAACATATACCAATAACAGAAAAAATAATAACACCATACAACAGTAAACATCATAAGACTGGAAGTAATAACTGGAGCATACATATATAAATTATTCATGATACATATGTCTAGGAAAGCAGCCAAACAAATCACAATGCTAGAATACAATACTAAACCCAAGTACAAAATAAAAGGAAGTAAATAGATCCACAACATCACAAGCCTCATCTTGGTCCCATGCTCCCTAGCTCCACAACAATCAAGTGCCTGAATTAGAAGGGAACTTTACCTTATCTAGACGTGCAACAATATAATCTATTTGGGCCCAAAATCATGACCTAAATAGGCTGTGAGATGAATCATAGTAGGAAACCACCCAAAGATCTGTTCCTAATAGTTAGTGAATACATATAGAAGTCAATAAACAAAATAAACTAGTAAATAAGGAAGTACACATAGTAACAATCCTGAAATTCAATTATATTAATTTTCATATATCAAGTAAGTATCTAATAAAAAGAAGGTAACCCTCTGGGAAGTACTCACAGCCTAACCCATCTGGTTCAACCAAACAAAAACAAGAAACCCTCTGGGAAGTACACACAGTCTAACCCCTGTGGTCCAGCTTTAACAAAGACACTATAAAGAAGCACTCACTGTCAATTCCCCCTATGGTATTGTATCGGTAAATAATAAGCACTCTTAGGAAGCACTCAATGTCTAATTCCCCCTGTGGCCCATATCGAGGAAACTATAGACACTCTAAGGAAGCACAAATTCCATCCCCCCTATGGTCTTGCAATGTAACAGTAAATAGACACTCTAGAGAAGCCCTCAACGTTCATTCTCCCTATGGTCTACTACACCAGGTTCTCACGAACCTATGTAAGTCAGTCATGCACAATGATATGTGGAAGCCAAATTAAACCTCAATAACTACTTGGCTAAACAATCTACAACATATCATAGCATGTTAGATAATAATTACTCCATTCTAACAATACTAGGCATGGGAATCAAAGAAACCTAACATGCAAGCTAGAACAAACAGTCAAAATAAGAAAACATGGAAAAAACCTTCATAGAATGGAAAAGTTAACCCTATTCATAAAAAATTAACATCTATCTAAATAAAAAATTCATAGCAAGAAATAATAGGTCTAAAAACCATAAACACGCAATACCCCGTTCTTGGGTATTGGGAACTTTTGCACATAAAATTCAAATAATATCTATAGAAATGTAAAAACAACCTACCTCGGCATCGTGAGATCAATATACGTGAACCTCAGACCTTGAATTTTCCTAGAACTCTGTAGATCTACAAAAATTATTAAGATGTTCAATTGAGGATATCTTACAGAAGATAATAAATCAGGAGATGAAGTTCAAGAAGAAAGGAGAACTCACCGATATGATTCCAATGCAATCGATGACTGTTTATTAGAAGAATGGATGATGAGTCGGGGGATCAAAGAAGATCTGTGGCCGTGTGAATGCTCCTGGATAAGATAGGCTGAGAAGAAGTGTGTTCTGTCTGTCAGACGCAACCCCTGTCCGTTTAATGAAAAAAATAAAGTACATGACATGTTTTTTAAAAGTACACGATGTGTAATTGACTTTTTAAGTCTCTGATTTAGGCGGTCTCTAGGTCACCACACACGGCCATGTACTTGGCCATTACACGCCCAGTACACGGTCACCCACAACAACCAGGTACACGGCGTGTACTTAAAGTACACGATGTGTACTCCTAAAATTTCTCGAAACTCCTCTTTCTCAAAAACAACCAGAAAAGTAAAACATAATTGAAAAGAAGATCTGGGTTCTTAAAAACTTCCTCCCTTAAATAATTTTTTCCCCTAATTTCCCTAGCAAGGTGACTTAGAAGAAGAAACCTCGAACAACTTCGACCACTACGATCGTACATCGACCTCCCTCTCCCAGGTCTCATTCTGTACTCACTCGTGATGCCATAGAACTCGTACCATAGGAACAGACCGACCAAAAATAACCTTTTCACTTTGATCAATAATCTGTATAGGATTCTCTTTGAAAGATACATCCACATTGAGCTCAAACTCCTCGAGTTGGAAAACATGAGATGGGTCTGAGAAGTAACATTGAAGTTGATAAATGTGGAAGATGTCATGCATAGCCCTGTACCTATGAGGTAACTGAAACCGATAGGAAATAGAACTGACTCTCCCCAAAACCTCAAATGGATCGACATATCTCCGAGAAATCTTACCCAGTATCCTTATTCTCCTGTGTCCCAACCTCGGTGTGACACGCAGGAAAACCTGATCTCTGACCTCGAACTCTAGAGGTCTTCTCCATCGATCAGCATAAGACTTCTATCATGACTGTGCAGTATCCATCTTCTTCTGAATCAACTCTATCTTCTCAGTGGTCTCCTGGACAAGATGAGGTCCCAGCATAGCTGCCTCTCCTACCTCCAGCCAACATAAGGGCGATCGGCATGGCCTATCGTATAAAACCTCAAAAGGTGTCATCTGAATAGTTGATTGAAAACTATTATTGTAGGAAAACTCCACAAGAGGTATGAGATTATCTCAAGAACCTCTAAAATCTAGGATTCATGATCGAAGTATATCCTCAAGCACCTAAATCATATGCTCGGAATGGTCATCTGTATGGGGGTGGTAAGCTGTACTTAGAAGTACCTATGTACCCAAATCCCTCTCAAGTCCCAACAAGACCCGAGAAGTAAAACGAGCATCCTTTTCTGAAACAATGGAGTGACAAAACCCATGTATATGTACAATATATAAGATGTAAAACCTTCCCAGCTCATCAAAACTGAAGGTATCCTTGAGCGGCAAGAAGTGATCAACCTTCGTGAGTCTATCAATGACAACCCATACTGTATCATTCCCTCGAGGAAACCTCAGAAAACCTATCACGAAATCCATCGTGACATCATTCCGCTTCCACTCGAGAATGGGTAACTACTGCAAAAGCCTTTCTGGTCACTGATGCTCTGCCTTCACCTACTGACAGGTGGAACACCTCATGAAAAAACCAGTAACATCTCCTTAGAATGTGCATGTATATAGGAATTAATCCAATACACAATGAGTGATAACCTAGGATAAAATCATTATATTAGTTTAAATTAATTTAAATCTATTAATGATCCTTTAAACCCATCTAAAATAAACCCAATTTGGCCACTTCATAGCCAAAAAATAGTCCTTAGAATGTGCATGTCTATAGGTTTCTTCTTAGGTCTCCGAGGATTCAATAACCCAACCTACACTACAAGAAAAAAAATTAACCCTAAAAACT
Source organism: Viscum album (assembly GCA_963277665.1). Lineage (NCBI taxonomy): Eukaryota > Viridiplantae > Streptophyta > Magnoliopsida > Santalales > Viscaceae > Viscum > Viscum album. Next base: position 1,235,774,798 of record OY728157.1, on the reverse strand, counting down.
TGGGTAAATTTGGGTGAGACCAGTGGTGCTCCTTGCAAAAGATCAATAGAAAATTCAACCTCTCGCTCTGGAGAAAAACCTGAAAAGTTCTCTGTAAAGAAATACCTGAAACGATCCACCACTGGAGGAAATTCCATTTGTGAAGTCCCTTGGTCATCCACATATAGAATAGTAATATGGTCAGTAACTCCTCCCAACCCATGATTCTCAGGTACTTCTCTAATTTCCTAGACATCCCACTCGACCTTATGAAGAAACGATCTACCATCTAGTGATGTGAAACTCACCCAACGACTATAGTAATCGACAACTGCCTGGAAGGGAACTAACGAGTCTATTCCAAGAATGACATCATAGTTTGTCATCTCTAGGACATAAAGGTCCCATAGGAAGTGACACCTACATACCTTGAGAGGGAACTCCTTTTACTGACGTATACTATCCATTCTTGTCCCCAATGGTGTGTCTAGCGTCAAGATATCAGTAGAAGAAAAGATATAGAGCCCAAGACTCTCCACAACAGCAAAAAATATAAAGCTATGGGAAGCCCCTATATCGAAAAGAGAAGAAGCTAAAATTTAGGCAATTAGGATCATACCTAAATCTATAGAGGGTCCTGAATCCTACTCCTATTAGGTCTGCTCCACTGCAAAAGTTTGACCTGCACCGCAACTTTGTAACCCTGCCTGACCTTGTAACCCTACCTGAACAATCTGAAATGATCCACCCTATTGTCTCTGAAGGCCTGGAAACTGGATACCATGACCACAACCTCCACCTTGGCCTGAACAGTCGGAAGAGCTCCAGTTCCCTAACTGATGAGAAACTGGTGGTGCTGCTCCTGAATGTGGAGTCATAGAAGAACCCCTATCACCAGATGCTGGTGAGAAGAACTGACAAAAGCACTGAAGATGTCCCATGTTGCCACATGATCATCACTCCAATAGGTCTCTCGGGCAATGTGGCCTCATATGCCTACTCTTCCCGCATTGGTAACACACTACCTAGCTACTATAAGATGTCTCTCATCTCATCAGATCTCCACGTGTAGACTCCCTGTGGAACTTCCTACTGTTAGTAAGAGGGATACCAACTCCAGATGTCGATCCACCCTAGCTCACAAATCCAAAATCCCTCATATTGTGCTTCGTGATCAGTGCCTGATTGACTATAGAAGTGATGGAAGTCAGCTTGAAGATGTTCACCTAAGATCAGATGTCGTGCCTGAGACCATCCTCAAACTTCCTTACCAGAAATAACTCATGAACTCCTAGAATAGGCGTGAAGCGATGCAGATCTGTGAACCAAGAAGAATAATCCATAACAAAAAGAGTACCCTGATCTAGACTCATGAACTCTTAGGCTCGATCGACCCTCAAAGTATTCAGGTATAAGTAGTCATAAAAGGCATGTTGGAACTCATACCAAGCCATAACCTGCTGGTGTCATTCCTATGAAATCACATCCCACCATATCTTGGAGGAATCCTGAAGAATATACGTAGCGAGCTTCACCCTCCTCTCTGGAGGTTTCTCCAGATGATCGAAGATATAAATCATAGCTTCTAACCATGACTATGTAGGCTGAGGTCCTCCTTCCCCTGTGAAGGTGGGGGGGATGCTACTGCGGGAAAAACCATGTCAACTTTTCCATAGATGGGGCAGGATGTGGTACTCCTCAGAAAGTCTGAATTAGCCTAATAAATCCCTCTTGGAACTGTGAGTCAGCACCTGTGTCTAGAATTGTGGTCGGTGCCAAGACTGACAGAACTGGATGATCTGCTGGTAGTCCCTGATTAGCCATATCTGGTGTCTGATCACTACCCTGTAACTAGAGGACAACCAGAGGACATCTCGGTGGCATGAATCTACAAGGTCAAGCACACACCTTAGATCAAGGTTAATAGGGACTGAAAATCATAAGTGTAAGAAGGTAACAAGATAAAGAAAGCATTCAAGTTTTTCAAAACATGGATACACGACGTGTAAAATTCCTACATGGCGTGTTCCCTTAAGCCTTCATATGGACATGTACTTTTTCCAACCCAGGTCATGTAACACCCCCAACACACGTCGTGTTGTCCTAACACACGACTTGTACTTGAATCCTATTTAACTTCCCAAGTTCTTCTACATGGATAGACCATACAGTTTCCCTAGAACAAGACTACATGGCGTGTTAGTGCCGGACATAGTGTGTACTAGATGAAATTAAAAAACCCGTGTTGTTCATCACAAGACCGATTACAAGGCTCACTCTACACGGCATGTTCCAGATGGACATGGTGTGTACTAGAAGGATTTCACCGACCCATGTTGTTTTTTATATAGCCAGATACATGGGTTACACTACACGGTGTGTTCAATCTTGACACGGCGTGTATAACTTAAGTTTTATCCATCCGTGTCGCTAGTCACACCATGGACACATGGTCTATACAACACAGCGTGTACAACCGGTACATGGTGTATTCCCCCATAGATTTCCCAACCCCGTGTCTCTGCCCACAAAGTCAGTGACATGGTTAGAGACTACATGGAATGTACATGCAGAACACATTGTGTACTTAAGAAAAATAGTTCCTTCCCGAAAAAAAGGACACATGGTGTGTATTCATCATTACAGGCCATGTATTCTAGGTTTTTCCGGATAGTAATCCTCATAAACTACTCCAGAATCCCATAAAAACATTGAAACGAACATTAAAGTGCCAAATTCTGATCCTTGAGGGCCCATAATCCCCATGAATCAAATCTTGGCATCTTATACATATCATATTCAAGGAAAAATAATACACGATCCACCTGACTCCGATCCATGAGGGCCCAAAGCACCTTAGGAACCAAAGTTTGGTGTCTATTAAAAAAAAAATTACACAAACCAATACCTTATAAAAAAATAAGGTACTCTATAAAGGCATCTATCACAACAACATGCATATCTAGCACAACATCTATCACAACAACATGCAATCACTAATGCACCCTAAATAGCATGGCAAGAATGCATGACATGTGATCTCTAGCAAGGGCCTATATGATGCATGAGATGGAATACCCTCATCTCATCAGGTTTGAACAGAAATAGAACCTCAATAACATCAACGATAACCACACAATACATTTGAATCACCAATGGTGAAATCAAATCAACTGTAAAATTGAAAAAACAGAAAAATTTCAATAGCGAGGTAAATTGGATTTTCTCTATACACGGGTTAGGTACTCCCGGGCACAACTTATTACGAAGTACCTATTCCTTCCTATATCTGGCTATAGACTCCAAACATTAAGTCAAGAAGAAAAGAATCCCTCTAATACCACTTTGTAACATCCCGGTTCCAGAAGCCACCCAGAGGCACCCCGTACCCTGTTGGTCACATAGCCTCAAATGAATTTCCCTGAATGCCTGAGGATGCTGACTAGAAGTGAGGTCCTTGGGTGTGATAATAGGGAAATTACTCCCTCATTGGTAGATTAACATAATGGAAGTAAAACAGATAACAATTGTGGAAGCAGTAATAACACAATACAATAGTAAACAGTGGAAGACTGGAAGTAATAACTGGAGCACACATATATAAATGATGCATGATACATATTTCTAGAAAAGAAGCCAAAAAAATCAAAATGATGGAATAAAGTACTAAACCAAAGTACAAAAGAAAAGAAAGTAAACATCTCCACAACATCGCAAGCCTCAGCTTGGTCCCATGCTCCCCAGCCCCACAATAATCAAGTACCTGAAGTAGAAGGGTGCTTGCCCTTATCTAGACCTGCAAAAATAAAATCTGTTTGGGCCCAAAAGAATGACCCAAACAGGGTGTGAGACGAATCCCAGTAGGAAACCACCCAAAGATCTGTTCCTAATAGCCAGTGAATATATATGGCAGGCAATAAAAAAATGAAGCAGTAAACAAGGAAGTACACATAGTAACAATCCTACAAATTCAATTACTTTCATTTTCATATATCAAGTAAGTAGCTAATCAAAAGCAAGTAACCCTCTAGGAAGTACTTACAGCCTAACCCATTTGGTTCCACCAAACAAACACAAGCAACCCTCTGGGAAGTAAACATAGGATAACTCTTATAGTTTAGCTTTAGCAAAGACACTCTAAGGAAGCACTCACCATTAATTCTACATGTGGTCTCATATCGGTAACTAATAGGCACTTTAAGTAAGCACTCAATGTCCAATTCCCCCTGTGGCCCATATTGAGGAAACTATAGACACTCTGAGGGAGCAAAAAGTCCATCCCCTCTATGGTCTCACAACACAATAGTAAATAGACACTCTGGAGAATCCCTCAATATCTATTCTCCCTATGGTCTACTACACCAGGTTCTCACGGCCCTGTGTAAGTCAGCCGTGCACAACGATATGTGGAAGCCAAATTAAACCTCAAGAGCTACTTAAATAATCTATAGTATATCATAGAATGTCAGATAATAATCACTCCATCCTAACAATACTAGGCATGGGAATCAAAGCAACCTAACACGCAAGCTAGACCAAATTTTCAAAACAAGAAAACATGGAAAAAACATCCATAGCATGGAAAAGTTAACCCTATTCATAAAAAAATAACCTCTATCCAAAAAAACAAGGCATAGAAAGCAATAACTATGCAAAAAAACATAAACACGCAATACCCTGTTCTTGGGTATTGTTCACTTTTTCACATAAAATTGAAAGACTATCTATGGAAATGAACAATCCACCTACCTCGGTGTCATGAGATTGATATACGTGAACCTCAGGCCTTGAATCGCCCAAGAATTCTGTATATATACAAAAATGCTTAAGATGTTCAACTGAGGATATCTTGCGGAAGAGAAGAAATCCGAAGATGAAGTTCAAGAAGAAAGAAGAAATCACCGATGTGATTCCATTGCAATCGATGAAGGTCGAATCAGAAAATGGATGGTGAGTCGGGGCCTCGGAGAATATCCACGGCCATATGGATGCTCCTAGATGAGATAGGCCAATAAGAAGTGTGTTCTATCTGTTAGATGTGACCCCTGTACGTTTAATGAAAAAAATGAAAGTACACGACATGTTCTGTAAAAGTAAACAACGTGTACTTTACTTTTATGGCCTCCTCTTTAGATGGTCTCTAGGTCACCACACATGGCCATGTACTCTTCCATTACACGACTAGTACATGCCCCCCCACAGTAACCGGGTACATGGCGTGTACTTAAAAGTACATAGTGTGTACTCTTGAAATTTCCAGAAACTCTTATTTTTCTAAAAAATAACCAGAAAAGTAAAACATGCCTGAAAAGAAGATTCGGGTTCTTACAAACTTCCCCATTTAAATAAATTCATCCCTAAATTTCCCTAGATAGGAGGTGTAGAAGAAGAAACCTTGAACAGCTCTGGACACTGCGATTATACACTGGAATCCCTCTCCTTGGTCTTGTCCTGTACTCGCTCATGATTCAATAACACTCGTACCAGAGGAACAGACCAGACACAAAGAACCTTCACACTTAGATCTAAAATATAGATAGGATGCTCTTAGAAATATGCATCCATCTCAAGATCAACCTCCTCAAGTTGGAAAACATTATAAGAGTCTGAGAAGTAACGTCGAAGTTGAGAAACATGGAAGATGACATTCATATCCCAATACCTATGAGCTAACTGCAACCAATAGAAAACCGAAATCACTCTACCCAACACCTCAAATGGCTCGGCATATCTCAGATAAAGCTTACCTTGTCTCCTTATCCTTCGGTGTCCCAACTTCGGTGTGACACACTGGAAAACTTGATCTTCGACCTCAAACTCCAGAGGTTATCTCCGTCGATCGACATAAGAATTCTGTCATGATTGTGCAGTATCCATCCTCTTCAGAATCATCTATATCTATTCTGTGGTCTCATGGACAAGACGAGGTCCCAACATAGCTGCCTCTCTTGCCTCTATCCAACATAAGGGTGATCATCATGGCCTGCCGTACAAAACCTTAAAAGGTGCCATCTAAATAGTTTCTTAAAAACTATTATTGTATGAAAACTCCACAAGAGGTATGTTCTTCTCTCAATAACCTCTAAAATCTAGGATGCATGCTTGAAGAATGTCCTCAAGCACCTGAATTGTATGCTCGTACTGGCCATCTGTATGAGGGTGGTAAGCTATACTCAGAAGTACCTATGTACCCAAAGCCCTTTGAAGTCCCTTCCAGACCTGAGAAGTAAAACGGGTGTCCCTGTCCTAAACAATGGAGTGCAGAACCCCATGAACACATACAATCTCTCGGATGTATAACCTTCCTAGCACATCAACACCGAAGGTCTCCTTGATCAGAAATAAGTGAAAAAACTTCATGAGTATGTCAATGAAAACTCATATTGTATCATTCCCTCAAGGAGACCTCAGCAAACCTGTCTTGAAATACATCGCAACATCATTCCACTTACACTCGGAAATGAGTAACTACTGAAAAATCCATGCTGGTCGTTGATGCTCCACATTCACCTACTAACAGGTGGAACACCTCATGACAAAACCAGCAACATCCCCCTTTATATCTGGCCACCAACACTGATAGTGTAGATCTCAATACATCTTGGTGACACCAGGATGAACTGACCAAATTGAGGAATGAAAGTCTCACATCAGCTCCTCGTGTATGTCTACTGGAACCCACATGTGTCCATGAAAAAACAAGATCTCATCCTCACCTACTGTCCATCCAGGAATAGGGTCCTCTCCTGACACACTCTCCCATGTGAGTAGGCCTTCTGAATCTGATAGCTGCCTCATTCGCACTCGATCAAGAAGAGTAGAGGTAACAACAAAAAAAGATAGAAACTCCTACCCCTATATATCATGAACCTCCAAATTCATTTCAGAGAATAGCTCCATAAGCTACCACTCACTAATGGCCTCCTGAACTGCCTGTAACTGAGTCCTCCTGCTCAACACATCAACCACTGTGTTTCCCTTCCCAGGCGTGTAGGTAAGATCAAAGTCAAAGGAATGAAGTTACTCAACCCACCTTCGTTGTCTCAAATTCAAATCATGCTAAGTGAATATATACTTGAGAATTTTGTGGTCGGTGAAAACTAAAAAATTCTCTCCCAGAAGATAATGTCTCCAACAGCGTAAATCATGAACAACTGCAACCAGATCAAGATTACGCATCGGGTAATTTCTCTCATGTGTCCTCAATTACCAAGACCCATACAGAACAACTTATTCTCCCTACATAAGAACTGCAACTATCCTGATACTTGATGAATCACAGTACACAATATAGATCTTTCCCGACTCTGGTAATACTAGTATCAGTGCTTAAGTCAACCTCCCTTTCAGCTCTTGAAAGGACAACTCACAAGAATATAACCACAATTACTTCTCACCCTTCTTAGTCATGCTCTTCAGTGGTGATACTAAGAATGAGAAGCCCTGTATGAAACGTTTTTAGTAACTAACCAACCCTAGAAAACTTCGTACCTCAAAGACATTGTTTAGCTGATCCCAGAAAACTACTACTCTCACTTTCTCTGGGTCTACTGATACTCATGTCTCTGTGATAACATGACCCAAGAAGTGAATTTGGTCTATCTAAAAGAGGAATTTTGTGATCTTAACATATAACTAATGCTCTCTCAGTGTACTCAAACTGATCTCAAGATGGGTAGCATGGTCCTGTCGAGTGTGAGAGTACACCAAGATATCATCCACAAAGGCTACTAAGAAAGAATCCAAGTATGGATGGAACACTCATTTAATCAATACCATGAAGTCTTCAGGCACATTCGTGAGACCGAGAAACATAACCACATACTTGTATAGACCATACCTACTCTAGAAGGTTGTAAGAGGTAAATCAGATGGTCTAACGCACAATTGATGGTAACCGGACCTCAAGTAAATCTTTGAGAACACCTGGGATCCTTGAAGCTGATCAAAGAGATCATCAATACTCGGTAAGGGATATTGATTCTTGACCATCAACTAGTTCAAATTCTGATAATACACAAAAAGTCTAAGGTTAACATATGCCTTATTCGCAAACAGGATAGGCAAACCCCAAGGAGAAGTACAGGGTCAGATGAAACCCTTTACCTGCAACTCCTCCAACTGCTTCTTGAGATTTTCCAACTCAGGTGTAGCCATCCTAAAAGGAGTAATGGACACCGGTGATGCTCCAGGAACAAGTTCAATAAAAAAGTCCACCTCTCACTCTGGAGGAAAACTTGAAAAGTCATCTAGAAAGACATCCTGAAAATGATACACCATTAGAGGAAAGTCCATCTATAAAATCCCCTGGTCATCCAGATATAGACTATAAATCTGGTCTGTAACTCCTCCCAACCCATGATGATCGGGTCCTGTTCTGCTCGCCTAGACATCCCACTTGACCTTATGAAGAAACAATATGCCCTCTGGTGATGTGAAACTCACCCTACGACGATAGAAATCGACAACTACTTGGAAGGGAACTAACCAGTTCATTCTGAGAATGATATCATAGCCTGTCATCTCTATGACATAAAGGTCCCATAGGAAGTGACACCCACCAACCTCGAGAGGGAACTCCTTGAACTGACGTATACTAGCCGTTCTTGTCCCCAACGGTGTTTCTAGCACCAAGATATTAGAAGAAGAAAAGATATAGAGCCCAAGGCTCTCCACAATACTAACATTTATGGTAAAGCATTCCATTTTCTAGTGGATATTGAACATAAGACTTTTTGGGAAATTAAGAAAATGAATTATGACCTCTCATTGGCCAAAACAAAAATGAAATTAGATCTCAATGAACTTTAGGAACTTAGGATGGAGGCTTATGAAAATTCAAGGATCAATAAAGCTAAATTACAATCCTACCAATCTCGAAATTTTAAAAACAAACACATTGTACCAGGTAAACCTAATCTTTTTTATAGTTCTAAACTTCATTTACACCCAGGAAAGTTGAGTTCAAGATGGTTAGGTCTCTACATAGTGAATAAGGTGTACCCCCATGGGGCTGTAGAAATTAAAGATCCCACCAATGGTCAAACCTTTAAAGTTAATGGTCATTGAGTCAAACCATTCATTGAACCATTCCAAAAAAATTAAGTTTATGAAAACTTGTGTGAACCAACCTTAGATGAGGAAAATAATTAAATAATTAAGGGTCTAAGTCGAGCTAATGACGTTAAACAAAGGGCTGCATGGGAGGCAACCCATGGTTTTCAAGTTTCCAATCATTTTTTTGTTTTAATCAACTTTATATTTTAAATAGGATTAATTAATCCTTTTGATATTTAAAAATAATAATAAAAAAATAAATTGTTGACATGTTCTTCTATTATGAGTATAGATGGGTATGAAAGGGGAGTTCCATATTCATCCGTGTCACGTGGTGTGATACTTGAGTAATACCTTACACAGAAATTTAAAAAGAAGAAAATGTATCATTAGTTCATTTTATGTTTTATGTGTTTGTAGGTTAAAATAAAAAATATAATAATAATAATAAAATTAAAAGGCCACATTGTAGGTCGTGAGGCAAACCCCGTCGCAACCGGCGAAGCTGCGGGGACTCGAACCCGAGACCGAAGGGAGACATGGGCGCGCACTAACCACTGACCTACGAATTATAGTGCTTCCTTATTCTATAATTTTTGTATATATACTTATATATTTTTTATTATATGAATATATATATATATATAGTTTTGTTTTGTTTTTTTTCTTCTACTAGGGAATTCTTAGAGTGACATGGAGATCAAGGGATTAAAAGGGAGCAACAAAAATTTCAACTTCAACCGCCAGGTGACTTCATTCCATGATACTCATTTTAATTTCTTTTTTGAACTCCCATTCTCTACCTCTACCCTTCTAAATTTTCTTTTCTTTAAACACTAGGTATAGTGTTATTTTAAGTTTGGGGTGGGAGATAAAAAATGAATGTTTTGAAAAAAAAGTGTGCCTTAATGGAAGGAATTTTTTTTGTTAGCCTTGAACATGATAATAGACATTGTACACTTTGAAACTAAATATTAAATAATTCATCATGCACTGATTCTGATTTGAATCCATGTATATTTCATGAGCATAAATTTTGGAAAGTGTGACTGTCTAATTTGATATTTCATTGTTTATATTTTCATCTAAATAAAAAAATAATCACAACACATGTCCTTTGGATAGTGGGGTATTAGTTTGAGTTCATGGGGTCCCCCAAATAAATATCATAGATTTTGTGATCATTTTAGTTTTAATATGAGTATTAAAAAAACAATAAATGTGCGCGTAGAGCAATGAAATGACATAATGCATGGCTTTCAGCACTTGGGGATCGTGACTCCATAGTTTTCTGACCCAGAGTTAGTAATTATATCTCTATTTATGGTAATTTTACTTTGTTTTTGAATGATTTAACTCGATATGATGGCCAAGTATATGGGATTCACTTGGTTCCCTAAGGTCTTTGAGTCTCAGAGTCATCGACAACGTCTCGCTACACAGGTTGACTCTTTTGAGTGAAATTTCAATTACCATGGAAAAATTGAAAAAAACAAAAAAAAAATATACAAAAAAAAAATTGAATACTCATATTAATATTAAAATGTGATTCCACCTAGCACTTCCATCATTCCCCCCTTGAATAAATATGAACCTCCATGTCTAATGCGATGTACAACCCATCATCACTCTTAATTGATATTGGATGAAATATGGTGATGAAATTGAACAAAGTAATGAGATTGGGATTGGGATCTGCTTATGAAAATATCTTGTATTAAAATATTTTTATGGGATTTATGATTGTTTGGTATAAGGGTTTTTGGTGATCATTGTGTATTAAAATGTTTTTGGAAAAGGAAATTCGAATTTCATATTGTTGAGATACATTTTTCTCGGGAGTAGAAAATCTCAAGTTAGAGGGTGTGATTAGCCAATAAAAATACATATTTTAATTAAATTTTAATGGTATTAAATTTCCAATTTGATCTTATGGGCCTGAGTTAGTGGATTTTAATTTTGAACCTCCGTTATCATCATTTGTACACTTCATGACTAATGTACATCATTTTAGGACCAATGATTCATCTAATTTTAAGGATTGTAATTATCCATATTTTAATTTGATATTTTTTTAAATGTATCTAAACTTCAATATTAACATTTTTCATTTAGGGATAAATAGAGGATTCATAAAGGATGATGGGAATTTTTGACGATGAAAGGAAACAATTATGGATAAGGAAAATTGCACACCAGCCCGCTGACGAGAATTTGGGGCACACAATATAGAACCAATGAAGCCCAAATTTCATAGGATGATAGAATAAATAAATAGTAACATATACTTCTTCAGGATCTAGTGAAAATTCTGCCTCCATTGTGGTTATATAGGCAGACCAAGTTAGAGATAAAATTAAGGTCCAGATTATGAGGCCCAGAAAAACATCCCACCAATTTAATCATATCTCACCAACCACTAATTAATTTGGGATAAAATTTTACATAGATCTAGGAGAAATCTAGATATTCAATTTAGTCATCTATGGACCACTATAATTCGGCCATCTAAAAGGCCATATAGGCGCGTCTGTTCAGTGGATGTAAGATGGATGTCACTTCGAGTCAAGGATAAAGAACTCCACTCTCCCTTACTTTCCACCACCCTAGGCCTACAATAATCAAGTGGTATGATTTGTAATGTTGGAGGCTCTACCCAAGGATCCCAAAATTCCTATTTAAGGCAGTGGTGGTGGAGGATTTTATCATTTTTGGTGCGTGGTTTTATTGTAGTGTTATGATGCCGCTTTGTGTTTGTAATCACATTTCCTTATCATGTAAGTTGTTCAATTCACCTTAGTTTCTTAATAAAAGTTATTCATTTCCTCTTATTATATTATTATCCATATCACGTTGATACCGTTGTCTCAAGGTGTGAATTTATTCACGCCATACCTTTTAAAATTTATCAAACAACGGTGGAGTAATCATTATTTTGTTGTTTTTACTTCTTCAATTCCACCTTCGTAAGTGTACTTTCTACTTCCGTTGAGAACATGTCATCAACGGAGGGATAACCCAATTATGGGTTGATCCAAGGGAGTAGTAAGTGTATGTATTGGATTTTATTTCCCACTCCATTAATGTCTAATCACTTATTTTAATTGAGAGTTTTGTTTGAATATCTTTAAACTCCTTCATCCTTTTTGAATTTAAGGCCACACACTTCAAGTGCTAATACAAAAATTAACCTTGAAGTGCTCAAAACTTTGATCCTTCAAGTGTGAAGGTGATTAATATTAAATTATGTAGGTATTAAACCAGTAAGTGATGATGTTGTTTAATCTTATTAAATAAACCCATCTCAAATATAATAAATTAAAATCATTAAGAATGGAATTCATCCAATCCACCCTGAGAAATAACCTAGGATCAAATCATTATATTAATTTGAATTAATTTAAATATATTAATGATCCTTTAAAACCATCTAAAATCAACCCAAGTTGGCCAATTAATAGCCAAAATAGTTCTTAGAATGTGCATGTCTATAGGTTTATTCTTAGGTCTATGAGGATTCAACAAACCAAGCTACACTACAAGCGACTTCTTAACCCTAAAAACTTGGGTAAATTTGGGTGAGACTAGTGATGCTACTAGACAAGATCAATAGAAAAGCAAACCTATTGATTTGTAGGAAAACATGAAAATTCCTCTGGAAAGACATCCCTAAAACGATCCACCACTGGAGGAAAGTCCATTTGTGAAGTCCCCTGGTCATCCACATATAGACTAAAAATCTGGGCTGTAAATACTCCCAACCCATGATGCTTAGGTACTTATCTGATCACCTGGAAATCCCACTCGACCTTACAAAGAAATGATCCACCCTCTGGTGATGTGAAACTCACCCTACGATGATATCAATCGACAACTTACTAGAAGGAAACTAACGAGTCCATTCTGAGAATGACATCATAGCCTGTCATCTCTAGGACATAAAGGTTCCATAATAAGTGACACCCACCAACCTTGAGAGGGAACTCATTGCACTGACGTATACTAGCCGTTCTTGTCCCCAACGATGTGTCTAGCATCAAGATATCTGTAGAAGAAAAGATATAGATCCCAAGGCTCCCCACAACAACAACAAATATAAAGCTATGGGAATCCCCTATATCGAAAAGAGAAGAAGATAAAATTTAGGCAATTAGGATCGTACCTCAAACTATAGAGGGTCCTGAATCCTGCTCCTACTAGGTCTGCTCCACTACAAAAGCCTGACCTGCACCGCGACCCTGTGACCTTGCTTGACCACTCTGATATGATCCACCCTATTGTCTCTGAAGGCCTAGGGACTGGCTACCACGACCACAACCTCCACCTTGGCCTGAACATCCGGAAGAGCTCCAGTTCCCTAACTGATGAGAAACTGGTGGTGCTTCTCCTGAACACAGAGTCATAGAAGAACCCCTATCACCAATTGCTGGTGAGAATAACTGAAAAAAGTATGAAAGATGTCCCATCTTGCTGCATAATCAGTACTCTACTAGGTCTCTCAGGTAATGTGGCCTCGTATGGACGCTCTTCCCACACTGGTAACACACTACCTGGCTACCAGAAGATGTCTCTCATCTCCTCATATCTCCACGCGTAGACTCCTTGCGGTGCTTCCTGTTGTTAGTAGGAGGGATACCAACTCCGTATGTCGATCCAACCTAGATTACAACTCCAAAATCCCTCATATTTTTCTCTGTGATCAGTGCCTAGATGACTATATAAGTGAAGGAAGTTAACCTAAAGATGTTCACTTGAGATCAGATATCCTGCCAAAGACCATCCTCAAATTTCCTTTCTAGAAATAAATCATCACCTCTTGGAATAGGCGTGAAGCGATGTAGCTCTATGAAGCGAGAAGAATACTCCATAACAAAAAGAGTACCCTACTCCAAACTCATGAACTATCAGGCTCGATCGGCCCTCAAAGTCTCTAGGTAGAAGTATTCATAAAAGGCATGCTGGAACTCATCCCAAACCATAACCTACTGGTGTCCTTCCTGTGAGATCACATCCCACCATCTCTTGGAGGAATCCCGAAGCATATACATAGTGAGCTTCACCCTCCTCTCTGGAGGTGTCTCTGGATGCTCGAAGATAGAAATCATAGATTCTAACAATGAATCTGTAGCCCGAGGTCCTCCTTCCCATATGAAGTTGGGGGGATGCTACTGTGTGTAAAACTATGTTAACTCTGCCATAGAAGGGGAAGGACTTGGTACTCCTCAAAAGGTCTGAATTAACCTAATAAAGCCATATCAGAACTATGCGTCAGCACCTATGTCCGGAATGATGGCTGGTGCCAAGACTGGAACAACTAGAGGATCTACTAGTAGTCCTTGATTAGCCATATCTAGTGTCCGATCACTGCTCTGTAACTGGTAGACAACTGAAGGACGTCTCGGTGGCATGACTCTACAAGGTCAAGCGCACACCTTAGATCAAGATTAATAGGTACTAAAAATTAGAAGTGTAAGAAGAAAAAAAGATAAAGAAAGCATTAAAGTTTTTCAAAACATGAATACACGGTGTGTAAAATGCCTACATGGCATGTTCCCTTAATACTTTATATGGGTATGTAATTTTTCCAACCTAGGTCATGTAACACCCAAAACACACAACGTGTTGTCCTAACACACGGCTTGTACTTGAATCCTCTTTACCTTCCCAAGTTCATCTACATGGATATACCATATAGTTTTCCTAGAACAAGACTACATGGCGTGTTAGTTCCAGACATAGCGTGTACTAGATGAACTTCAACGACCCATGTTGTTCATCACACGGCTGGTTGCACGGCTCACTCTACACGGCGTGTTCCAGATGGAAATGGTGTGTACTAGAAGGATTTCACTGACTCATGTCGCTCATTACATAGCCGGATACATGGGTTAAACTACACAGTGTGTTTAATCTTGACACAGTGTGTATAACTTAAGTTTTATCCATCTGTGTCGCTAGTCACACAGTGGAAACATGGTCTACACAACACGTCATGTACAACAGGTACATGATGTGTTCCCCCAAAGATTTCCCAACCCTGTGTCTCTGCCCACACAGTCAGTGACATGGTTAGAGACTACATGACGTGTACATATAGAACACAATGTGTACTTAAGAAAAATAGTTCCTTCCTGAACAAAAGGATACAGGGTGTGTATTCATCATTACACGTCATGTATTCTAGGTTTTTTCAGATAATAATCCTCAGAAAATACTCCTAAAGCCCATAAAATCATTGAAATGAACATTAAAGTTCCAAATTCTGATCCGTGAGGGCCCATACTCCCCACTAATCAAATCTTGGCATCTTATACATGTCATATTAAAGGAAAAACAATACATGATTCACCAAATTCCGATCAATGAGGGACCATAACACCTCAAGAAACAAAGTTTGGTGTCCATTCAAAAAAAAAACTTACAAAAACTAATACCTTATAAAAAAGCAGGTACTCTATCAAGGCATCTATCACAACAACATGAATATCTAGCACAACATCTATAACATCTATCACAACAACATTCAATCACTAATGCACCCTAAATGGCATGGCAAGAATGCATGACATGTGATCTCTAGAAAGGGCCTATATGATGCATGAGATGAAATAACCTTATCTCATCAGGTTGAAAAAAAATAAAACCTCAATAACATCAATGATAAAAACACAATACATGTGAATCACCCAATGGTGAAATTAAATCAACTGTAAAATTGAAAAACCAGAAAAGTTACAATAGCAAGGTAAATTGGCTTTTCCCTATACACGGGTTAGCTACTCCTGGGCACAGCTTATTACCAAGTACCTATTCCTTCCTATCTATGGATATAGGCTTCAAACAATATGTCAAGAAGAAAAGAATCCCTCTAATACCACTTTGTAACATCCCAGTTCCGGAAGCTGCCCAGAGGCACCCCGTACCCGGTTGGTCACATGGCCTCAAGCACATTTCCCCAAATGCCAGAGGCTGCTGACTAGAAGCAAGGGCCTTGGATGTGATGGTAGGGAAATTATGCCCTCATTGGTAGAGTAACATAGTGGAAGTAAAATAGATAGAAATAGAGGAAAAATTAATAACACAATACAACAGTAAACAATGGAAGACTAAAAGTAATAACTGGAGCACACATATATAAATGATGCATGATACATATGTCTAGAAAAGAATCCAAACAAATCAAAATGATGGAATACAGTACTAAACCCAAGTATAAAATAAAAGAAAGTAAATAGCTCCACAGCATCGCAAGCCTAAGCTTGGTCCCATGCTCCCTAGCTCCACAACAATCAAGTACCTAAAGTAGAAGGGTGCTTGCCCTTATCTAGAACTACAAAAATAAAATCTGTTTGGGCCCAAAAACATGACCCAAATAGGGTGTGAGATGAATTCTAGTAGGAAACCACCCAAAGATCTTTTCCTAATAGTCAGTGAATATATATGGGAGGTAATAAAAAAATGAAGCAGTAAACAAGGAAGTACACATAGTAACAATCCTACAAATTCAATTTCTTTTGTTTTCATATATCAAGTAATTAGCTAATCAAAAGCAGGTAACCCTCTAGGAACTACTCAAAGCCTAACCCCTTTGTTTCAACCAAAAAAACACAAGAAACCCTCTGGGAAGTAAACATAGGCTAACTCCTATAGTTCAACTTTAGCAAAGACACTCTAAGGAAGAACTCACCATCAATTCCCCCTGTGGTCTCGTATCAGTAACTAATAGGCACTTTGAGGTAGCACTCAATGTCCAATTCCCCCTATGTCCCATATCGTGGAAAATATAGACACTCTGAGGTAGCACAAATTCCATCCCCTCTATGGTCTCACAACGTAACAATAAACGGACACTCTGGAGAAGCCTTCAATATCCATTCTCCCTATGGTCTACTACACCAGGTTCTCACAGACCTGTGTAAGTTAGTCATGGAAAACGATATGTAGAAGCCAAATTAAACCTCAAGAAATGCTTGGATAAACAATCTATAGTATATCATCGCTTTTCAGATAATAATCACTCCATCCTAACAATACTAGGCATGGGAATCAAATAATCCTAACATGCAAGCTAGACCAAATGGTAAAAACAAGAAAACATGGTAAAAACCTCCATATCATGGAAAAGTTAACCCTATTCATAAACAATTAACCTCTATCAAAATAAACAAGGCATAGAAAGCAATAACTGGGCTAAAAACCATAAACACGCAATACCCCATTCTTGGGTATTGGGTACTTTTTCACATTAAATTCAAAGACTATCTACGGAAAGGAACAATCCACCTACCTCGGCGTCGTGAGATCGATATACGTGAACCTTAGGCCTGGAATCTCCCTAGAACATTGTATATATACAAAAATGCATAAGATGTTCAAATGAGGATATCTTGCGGAAGAGAATAAATCAGGAAATGAAGTTCAAGAAGAAAGGAGAACTCACTGATGTGATTCCATTGCAATTGATGGAGCTCAATTCAGAGAACGGATGGTGAGTCGGGGGCTCAGAGAATATCCGCAGCCATATGGACATTCATAGATGAGATAGTCTGATAAGAAGTGTGTTCTGTCTATTAGACATGACCCCTGTCCATTTAATTAAGAAAAAGAAAGTACACGACGTGTTCTTTAAAATTACACGGAGTTAAATTTCTTTTTCTGGCCTCCACTTTAGGGGGTCTTTAGGTCACCACAAACAACCATATACTCGGCCATTACACATCTAGTACACGGTCACCCATAGTAACTGGGTACATGACATGTACTTAAAGTAAATAGTGTGTACTTATGAAATTTCCATAAACTCATCTTTTTCTAAAAAACAATCAGAAAAGTAAAACATGACTAAAAAGAAGATCCGGGTTCTTAAAAACTTCCCCACTTAAAGAAATTCATCCCGGAATTTCCCTAGAAAGGAGGTGTAGAAGAAGAAACCTCTAACAACTTTGGCCACTCCAATCGTACATTGGCCTCCCTCTCCTTGGTCTCGTCCTGTACTCGCTCTTGCTTCAATAGCACTCGTACTAGAGGAAGAGACCGAACACATAGAATCTTCACACATCAATCTAAAATCTGGGTAGAATGCTCTTCAAAAGATGCATTCACCTCAAGCTCAACCTCCTAAAGTTGGAAAATATTATACGAGTCTGAGAAGTAACGCCGAAGCTGAGAAATGTGGAAGATGACATTCATAGCCTAGTACCTCTGAGGTAACTGCAACTGATAGGAAATCAGCCCGACTCTCCCCAACACCTCAAACAGCTCGGCGTATCTCGGATAAAGCATGCCCTGTCTCCTTATCCTCCGGTGTCCCAACCTTGGTGTGACACACAGGAAAACCTGATCTCCCACCTCGAACTCCAGAGGTTGTCTCTGTCGATCATCATAAGACTTCTTTCATGACTGTGCAGTATCCATCCTCTTCAAAATCAAATATATCTACTCTGTGGTCTCCTGGACAAGAAGAGGTCCTAGCATAGCTACCTCTCTTGCCTCTATCCAACATAAGGGTGATCGACATGGCCTACCATACAAAACCTCAAAAGGTGCCATCTAAATAGTTTATTGAAAACTATTATTATAGGAAAACTCCACAAGAGGTGTGTTATTCTCTCAAGAACCTCTAAAATACAGGATTCATGCTCGAAGAATGTCCTCAAGAACCTGAATTGTATGCTCGTATTGGCCATCTGTATTGGGGTGGTAACCTGTACTCAGAAATACCTATATACCCAAAGACCTCTAAAGTCCCTTCTAGACCTGATAAGTAAAACGGGTGTCCCTATCTGAAACAATGGAGTGTGGAACCCCATGTGCATGTACAATCTCTCGGATGTACAACCTTCCCAACTCATCAACACTGAAGGTCTCCTTGATCAGAAAGAAGTGAGAAACCTTCGTGAGTCTGTCAATGAAAACCCATATTGTATCATTCCCTCGAGGAGACCTCAGCAAACCTGTCATGAAATCCATCGTGACATCATTACACTTCCACTCAGAAATGGGTAACTGCTGAAAAATCCCTACTGGTCACTGATGCTCCACCTTCACCTATTAATTGGTGGAACACCTCATTACAAAACCATCAAGATCTCCCTTCATACCTGGACACCAATACTGATGGTGTAGATCTCGATACATCTTGGTGACACCAGGATGAACTTCCCAAATTGAGGAATGAAAGTCTCACATCATCTCCTCGCGTATGTCTACTAGAACCCACATGTTTCCATGGAAACACAAGATTTCATCCTCACCTACTGTCCATCCAGGAATAGGGTCCTCACCTAACACACTCTCTCATAGGACTATTCCTTCTAAATCTAATAGCTACCTCATTCGCACTTGATCAAGAAGAGTATAGGTAACAACTACAGAAGATAGAAATGTCTGCCCCTGTCTATCATGAACCTCCAAATGCATTTCAAAGAACAGATCCATAAGCTTCCACTCACTGCTGGCCTCCTGAACTGCCTTTACCTGAGTCTTCCTGCTCAACACATCAGCCACTGTGTTGCCTTTCCCAGGCATGTAGGCAAGCTCAATGTCAAAGGATTGAATGTTCTCAACCCACCTTCGCTGTCTCAAATTCTGATCGTACTAAGTGAAGATATACTTGAGACTTTTGTGGTCGGTGAAAACTACAAAATTCTCTCCCAGCAGATAATTTCTCTAACAGTGTAAATCATGAACAACTACAGCCAGCTCGAGATCGTGCATCGGGTAATTTCTCTCATGTGTCCTCAACTTCCGAGACCCGTACCCAACAAATCCTTATCCCTATATAGGCACTTCTCCCAGCCCAATTCTTGATGAATCACAGTTCATAATATAGCTCTTTTCCGGCTCTGGTAGTACTAGTATCGATGCTAAAGTCAACCTCCCTTTAAGCTCCTTAAAGGATGACTCACAAGAATCTGACCACAAGTACTTCACACCCTACATAGTCAGGCTCTTCAGTGGCACTTCTAAGCATGATAAGCCCTGTATGAAATGTTTTTAGTAACCAACCAACCCTATAAAAATTTGTACCTCAAATACATTCTTTGGATAATCCCAAGAAACTACTACTCTCACTTTCTCTGGGTCTACTGATACTCCTATCCTTGTGATAGCATGGCCCGAGAAGTGAATTTGGTCCATTTGAAAATGGAATTTTAGAGATTAGAATATAAATGATTCTCTCTCATTGTACTCAAAACGATCTCAAGATGGGTATCATGGTCGTGTTAAGTATGAGAGTACACCAAGATATCATCCACGAAGACTACAAAGAAAGAATCCAAGTATGGATGGAACACTCAGTTCATCAGCACCATGAAGACTACAGGAACGTTCGTGATATCGAACAATATAACCACATACTCGTATATACCATACCTTCTCTATAAGGCTTTAAGAGGTAAATCAGATGGTCTAACACACAATTGATGGTAACCAGACCTCAAGTAAATCTTCGAGAACTCATGGGATCCTCAAAGATGATCAAAGAGATCATCAATCCTCGGTAAGGGATATTTATTCTTGACCATAAACTGGTTTAAATTCTGATAATCCACACAAAGTCTAAGGGTAACGTATTCCATTTTCACAAACAGGACAGGAAAACCCCAAGGAGAAGTACTGGGTCAGATGAAACCCTTTACCTAAAACTCCTCCAACTGCTTCTTGATCTCCTGAAACTCAGGTGTATCCATCCTATAAGGAGGAATGGACACTGGTGATACTCCTGGGACAAGCTCAATAAAAAATTCCACCTCTCGTTTCGGAGGCAAACCCAAAAAGTCCTCTGGAAAGACATCCCAAAAATGATCCACCACTAGTGGAAATTCTATCTATGAAGTCCCCTGGTCATTCAGATATAGACTACCAATCTAGGCTATAAATCCTCCCAACCCATGATTCTTGGGTCCTACTCTGCTCGCCTGGACATCCCACTCGACCTTATGAATAAAAAATCTACCCTCTGGTGAGGTGAAACTCACCCTAAGATGATATAAATCGACAAATTCTTGGAAGGGAACTAACCAGTTCATTCTGAGAATGAAATCATAGCCTGTCATATCTATGACATAAAGGTCCCATAGGAAGTGACACCCACCAACCTCGAGAGGTAACTCCTCACACCGCTGTATACTAGTCGTTCTTTTCCCCAACGGTGTTTCTAGCATCAAGATATCAGTAGAAGAAAATATATAGAGCCCAAGGCTCTCCATAATAGTAACATTTATGGTAAAGCATGCCATTTTCTAGTGGAGATTTAACATAAGACTTTTTGGGAAATTAAGAAAATGAATTATAACCTCTCATTGGACGAAAAAAAGGAAATTAGATCTCAATGAACTTGAGGAACTTAGGATGGAGGCTTATGAAAATTCAAGGATCAATAAAGCTAAATTACAAGCCTACCAATCTCAAAATCTTAAAAACAAACACATTGTATCGAGTAAACCTATTCTTTTGTATAGTTCTAACCTTCATTTACACTCAGGAAACTTGAGGTCTAGATGGTCAGGTCCCTACATAGTCAATAAGGTGTACCCCCATGGGGCTGTAGAAATTCAAGATCCCACCAATGGTCAAACCATTAAAGTTAATGGTCATTGAGTCAAACCATTCATTGAACCATTCTAAAAAAATGAAGTTGATAAAAACTTGTGTGAACCAACCTTATATAAGGAAAATACTTAAATAATTAAGGGTCTAAGTCAAGCTAATGACGTTAAACAAAGAGCTACATGGGAGGAAACTGTAACGACCCGAATCCAGAGCCACACAACTGGTGCCCCGTACCCGGTTCGCCACATGACCTCAAGCGCATTTCCCAAAATGCCAGCGGCTGCCGACTAGAAGCAAGGGCCTTGGTGAGTTAGTGGGGAAACTATGCCCTCATTTGCTAAATAATGCAGTGGAAGAATAAGCATAAACAATAGCGGAAGCAGTAAATAGCATGCAACAACTGAACTGAAAGTAAAAGCAATGTCTGATATAATAATGACGCAGAATGGTACATGTATCTATGGAAAGAAGTAAGAAAAACAATGTGCTGAAATAAAACTGAAACAAAAGAACTAAATGTAAACAGAAACTCCAGCAGCATCGCGGGCCAAGGCCCGGTCCCATGCTCTCCAGATCCGACTAGCAATAAAGTACCTGAGGTAGAAGGGCCACAATCCAAACCTATACCTGCAACCATATAATCTGTTTGGGCCGAAAAGCAAGACCCAAACAGGGTGTGAGACTAATCCCAGTAGAAAACCACCACAAGATTTGTGCCCTACTGTCAGTGAGTGATATAGAAAAAGTAAAGGTAAATAAATGAAATAAAAAATTCTACTAATTACCATTCACATTCATTTAATTACACAACCAGGGAAAACCAGCAAGGTTTCTATTCCAAGATAAGCAAGTAACACAACAGGTATCTAAAAAGACTACCTAACACAAGTAGTACAAAACCCAAGCTTGTTCTTTGGATTTGTGGACTCTTCACAACCAACCATCAAGAATACACACCGAATCTCTGGGTGGCTAAAAATAGCAGACCCCTATAGTCTAGTCAACAAACAAGGCACAAACACTCTAGGAATCTATTACGTCAATTCCCCTATGGTCTTGCAACGATAGCTACAGACTCTATGAGGAAGCACTTACGTCTAATTCCTCCTGTGGTATCGATGCATGGGTAAACTAAGAACACTCTTGGGAAGAAAAAAGTCCCATTCCCATAGGTCTTACGTACGAAACTAAAACCAACAGACCCTCTAGGGAAGCACTTAATCGTCTATTCCCTCTTTGATCTCCCGCACCAGGTTCTCGCAGCCCTGAGCAGTCTAGTCGTGCGTAATAGACTGTTAGTAGCCCTAAGTAAGTTAAAAAACTACTTGGATAATAGATACCATACTTCAAAATCATTCCAACAACAGGAAACACATGAAATCAGTGATAACAAGTAAACTAACTATTGCAATAGGGTTGCCTCATAGGAAATAGTGCCAAACGACGATAAAAAACCAAACAAGGGGAGAAACACCAGTGGGGTGACCCTCAAACATGAAACCAAGCATAAATTAGCAGTACTTCATCATAATCTAACAAGAAATCTTGGGCAGATAAACAATAGGATCCAAAATCCTAAACCTGGGATACCCGATACATGGGTATCCAGCACTTTTGCAACCAAAACTCAAAGAACTTCAACGTAGGGCAACAAACCACCTACCTCGATCCTCGTAGATCGATATACTTGAACCTCAGCCCATGAATCGGCCTAGAACGGAGTAGATATGCAAAACTATCTAAAACATTCAACCTCAGATAACTTACACGAGAGGAAGAATCAGGAAACGAGGATAAAGAAGAACCAAGAACTCACCGCTGTGATTCTTCTACAACCGATAGAGTTTGATTCAGAAAACTGGTGGAGGATCGGTGGCTCGGAGAAGAAACAGCCTCCTCAGACGTTCTGGACAAAATTAGGTGAAGAAGAAGATGTTTTCTGTCATTAGGCGCGACCCCAGGTTGATTAATGAAATAAAAAAAATACACAGCATGTACTCTTAAAGTACACGACGTGTAGTGGGTTTTTCCGTACTCCGCCAAAATTGGCCTCCACGTCACCCCTACACACTGTGTGTGTGGCCTGGTCTCGGCCAACACACAGCTTCGAGTGGCTGAGGAGTACACGGCGTGTATTCATAAAGTACACGGCGTGTACTCTGAAAATTTCCATATTCTCAATTTTTCCTTAAAAATCCCGTAAAAGAGATCCGTACCTGAAACCGAAGCTCCAGGTTCTTACAAACTTCCATCCTTAAAGAAATTCGACCCTGAATTTCTCTAGCAAGGTGTATAAGAAGAAACCTCGAAAAACTCTGGCCACTGTGATCTCATATCAGCCTCCCTCTCCTAAGTGTCGTCTTGTATATGGCTGTACTACCATAGCACCCGTACCAGAGGAACAGACCGACCACGAAGTAATTTTGCACTATGATCAACAATCCTGATAGGATGCTCCTCGAAAGATGCATCCTGCTCCAGCTCAACCTCCTCGGGTTGAAGAACATGAGATGGGTTTGAGAAGTACCGTCGAAGCTGAGAAACATGAAAGACGTTGTGCATGGCCTGGTACCTCTGAGGTAACTGCAACCTATAAGCAACCAGCCCGACTCTTTCTAGAACCTCAAACGGCCTGACGTATCTCGGTGAAAGCTTACCCTATTTTCGAATCCTCTTGTGTCCCAACCTCAGTGCGACATGCAGGAAAACCTGACCCCGACCTCGAACTCCAAAGGTCGTCTCCGTTGATCTGCATAAAACTTCTGTCGAGACTGTGCTGTCGCCATCCTCTTCCGGATCAACTCTATCTGTTCCAAGGTCTCCTGAACAAGAAGAGGTCCCAGCAAAGCATCCTCTCCTGCCTCTAGCCAGCATAAAGGTGATCGGCATGGCCTACCGTACAAATCCTCATAAGGTTTCATCTGAATAGTATCCTGAAAACTGTTGTTGTAGGCGAATTCCACCAGAGGAATATGCTTCTCCCAAGAACCGCCAAAGTCTATAATGCAAGCTCGAAGCATATTCTCAAGCACCTGGATTGTACGCTCGGACTGACCATCAGTCTAGGGATGGTATGCTGTACTCAAAAGTACCTGTGTACCCAACGCCCTCTGTAGCCCCTTCCAGAACTGCGAAGTAAAACAAGCATCCCTATCTGAAACAATGGAGTGTGGAACTCCATGAAAACGTACAATCTCTCAGATGTACAACCGTCCCAACTCATCAACACTGAAGGTCTCCTTGATCGGAAAGAAGTGTGAAACCTTCGTGAGCCTGTCCACTACAACCCAAACCGCATCATTTCCTCGAGGCGATCTCGGTAAACCTATCACGAATTCCATCGGAACATCATTCCATTTCCACTCAAGAATGAGTAACTACTGTAGAAGCCCTGCTGGTCATTGATGCTCTGCCTTCACCTGCTGACAGGTGGAACATTGCATAAAAAAACCAGCCACATACTTCTTCATACCTGGCCACCAATACTGACAGTGCAAGTCTTGGTACATCTTGGTGACACCAGGATGAACTACCCAAGCTGAAGCATGAAACTCCCGCATCAGCTCCTCATGTATATTTCCTGAAACCCATACGTGACCATGAAAACGTAGCACCTCGTCATCGCCCACTATCCACCCCGGATTAGGGTCTCCATCTGACACACCCTCCCGTAGGACTAGGCCTTCAGGGTCTGATAGATGCCTCATTTGGACTCGATCAAAAAGGGTAGAGGTAACAGCTACAGAAGAAAGAACAGTCTAACCCTGTCTGTCGTGCACCTCTAGATGCATCTCAGAGAACAGAGCCATGAGCTGCCACTCACTGCTAGCCTCCTGAACTGCATGTAACTGAGTCCTCCTGCTCAGTGCGTCTGCCACAATATTTCCTTTCCCATGCGTATAAGCAAGATCGAAGTCGAAATATTGTAGGTACTCAAACCACATCCACTATCTCAGATTCAAGTCATGCTGCATAAAGATGTACTTGAGGTTCTTGTGGTCAGTATATACCATGAAATGATCTCCCATGAGATAGTGCCTCCAACAACGCAAAGCATGAACAACAGCAGCCAACTCCAGGTCGTGCGTAGGATAATTATTCTCATGTGGCCTCAACTACCGAGATCCGTACACGACAACACGACCTTCCTGCATAAGCACTGCTCCAAGACCGATGCTAGATGCATCACAAAAAACTGTATAACTCTTGCCCGACTCTGGCAGAACTAGAATCGGTGCTGAAGTCAATCTCCCCTTCAGCTCCTGGAAGGCTGAGTCACAGGCTTCTGACCAAACAAACTTCACCCCCTTCTTAGTCAAGCTCGTCAACAGTGCTGCTAGGCGTGAGAAGTCCTGTATAAACCGCCTGCAGTAACCAGCCAACCCCAAGAAGCTCTGTACCTCGAAGACGTTCTTTGGATGCTCCTAGGTAACTACTGCTCTCACCTTCTCTGGGTCTACTGATACTCCTGTATCTAAGATGACATGACCCAGGAAGTGAATCTCGTCTATCCAAAAGTGGCACTTTGAGAGCTTAGCATATAGCTGATGCTCTCTTAGTGTACTCAATATGATCTCAAGATGGGCATCATGGTCGTGTCGAGTGTGAGAGTACACAAAGATATCATCCACAAAGACAACGAAGAAAGAATACAAGTAAGGATGGAAAACTCTGTTCATCAGTGCCATGAAAACTTCCGACGCGTTTTTGAGACCGAACGACATAAACAAATACTCGTACAGACCATACCTACTTCGGAAAGCTGTGAGAGGTATATCAGATGGTCTGAACTGCAACTGATGATAGCCAGATCTCAAGTCGATCTTCGAGAACACCCTGGCTCCTCGAAGCTAATAAAAAAGATCATCAATCCTCGGTAATGGATATAGATTCTTGACCGTCAACTGGTTCAGCTTCCGATAGACCACACAAATCCGTAAGGTACCATCCTCCTTCTTCGCAAACAACATAGGTGAACCCCAAGGGGAAGTACTGGGTCGGATAAAACCCTTAGCCTGCAACTCCTCCAACTTCTTCTTGAGCTCTTGCAACTCAGGTGTAGCCATCTTATAAGGAGGTATGGATACCGGTGCAGTGCCTGACACAAGCTTAAAAGAGAAGTCTACCTCACGCTCTGGAAGAAAACCTGAAAAGTATTCTAGAAAGACATCTGGAAAGCGATCAACTACTGGAGAATAATATATCTAAGAGGTCCCCTGATCATCTAGATATAAACTAGAAATCTGGGCCATAACACTGCTCAACCCATGATGCTCTGGTCCAGCTCTGCTTTCCTGGACATCCCATTTTCCCTTGTGAAGAAAAGACCCGCCCTCTGGTGACGTGAAACTCACCTTGCGGCGATAACAGTCAACAAAGGCCTGAAAAGGAACTAGCCAGTCCATTCCGAGAATGACATCATAACCTGTCATCTCAAGGACATAAAGATCCCACATGAATTGACACCCACCAACCTCAAGGGGCACTCCTTGCACTGATGCACATTAGAAGTTCTATGTCCCAAAGGAGTGTCTAGTGCCAAAGTATCCTCAGAAGTAAAGACAGTAAGTATAAGGCTCTCCACAGTGTGCACAGAAATAAATCTTTGAGAAGCTCCGGTATCGAAAAGTGCAGAAGATAAAACTGAGGCTACTAAGATCATACCTCGAACTGTGGAAGGTCCAGGATCCTGCTCTCGATGGATCT
This sequence comes from Viscum album, assembly GCA_963277665.1. Taxonomy (NCBI): domain Eukaryota; kingdom Viridiplantae; phylum Streptophyta; class Magnoliopsida; order Santalales; family Viscaceae; genus Viscum; species Viscum album. The sequence continues at coordinate 1,235,747,501 of OY728157.1, read as the reverse complement.
GCTCTACTGTAAATGTCTGGCTAGTACCGTGGCCCTGTGTAGCAGCCTGATATCCCTGGGCTGATCCCCCTTGAGCCTGACTACCACATCCACGGCCTCTACCTTGGCCTGCACGACCCAAAGAACTCCAGCCCCTAGTCTACTGCGGGACTGGTAATCCTGCTCCTGAACGAGGGGTAGAAACAGATCCTCCTTCACTAGCCGCTGGAAGAAGAACCCTGCAAAAACGCTACAGGTGACCCATCTTTCCACAAGCTAGGCACTCCACTAGATCCCTCGGGCACTGAGGCTTCTTATGCTCGCTCTTCCCACACTGATAGCACACCACCTGGTTTCCAGAAGGAAGATCTCATCTTACAGAAGAAATACCCTGCTTCCTCAAGTCACCTCTAGTAGACTCTCAGTGGCGCTTCCTGCTATCAGTATGAAATGACTTAGCCTTGGGTACTGAGCCGACCTGGTCAACGGCTCCAGTATCCCTCAGATTTCTTTCGGTGATCAGTGCCTGATTGACTATCAGAGTAATAGAAGTCAACTGGAAAACGTTCACCTATGATCTGATCTCTGGTTTGAGGCCTTCCTCAAAATTCCTCGTCAAAAACAGCTCGTCATTTCCCAGAACGGGAGGGAAATGCTACAACTCAGTGAAGCAGGAGGAATAATCCATAACCGAAAGAGTACCCTACTGCAGGTTCATGAACTCCCTAGCCCTGTCAGCCCTCAGCATCGCTGGATAGAAGTAGTCGTAGAACGTACGCTGAAATTCATCCCAAGCCATAGTCCGCTGGCACCCTGCCTGTGAGACTACATCCCACCATCTCTTGGAAGAATCTCGCAGCATGTAATTCACGAGCTTCACACTTCTGTTTGGGGGTGTCTTCAGATACTCGAATATGGAAATCATGGTTTCTAGCCATGAATCTGCAACCTGAGGTCCTCCATCCCCTGTGAAAGTGGGAGGATGCTGCTGCTGGAAGACTCGCGTCAGCTCTGCCATAGACGGGGTAGGATGATGACCTCCCTAGAAGGTCTACATGAACCTCATGAAACCCTCTCTGAACTGAGCATCCTCACCAGTGTCCGGAATCACTGTAGGTGCCATATCCAGAACAATCGGCGGAACTACTGGTAGTCCCGGGTCTGCCGTATCAGGAGTACGGTCACTGCCTGGTTCTTGACGTGCAACGGGAGGACGTCTTGGTTCCATAACCCTAAAAGGTCAAAAGCACACTCCAGATTTAGGATCAACAAGGATAGAAAACACAAGAGTACAAAATAGGGACAAGATAGAGAAACACTTAAATTCGAAAAACTGAACTACACGGTGTGTATTTAAACTACACGACGTGTTTGTTAAAGCCATTTACATGGGCGTGTAATTCTTCCACCACTAGTCGTGTAACATTCTAGACTACATGGCGTGTTCTCCCAAAACACGACATATACTTGAACTCCACTCCCCTGCCCGAGTCTTTTTACACGGCTAACCTACACGGTCCTCCTAATTCTAAACTACACGGCGTGTGCACTAAGGACACGGCGTGTACAACCCAGGCTTCGACGACCCGTGTAGCGGTTACACGGACGGCCACACGGCTAACCCCTTACACAGCGTGTTCCGAACAAACACGGCGTGTATAGGGATAGATCACACCGACCCATTTTGTTCATGACACGGTCGGGTACCTAGGATAAAATTACATGGCGTGTTCTTATAACACACGGCGTGTACTAGACAGGATCGACGACCCGTGTAGCAGGTTACATGGCCGACTATATGGCTGAACCCTACATAGAATGTTCCGAACAAACACAGCGTGTATAAGGATGGATAAAACTGACCCGTGTTGTTCATGACATGGCCAGGTACCTAGAAGAAACCTACATGGCGTGTTCTTATAACACACGGCGTGTACAACACAAGTTTCCCCGACCCGTGTTGTTAGTGACACGGTCGGGTACACGGTTGACTACTACATGACATGTACTTATGGTACACGACGTGTCCCCTAAGACTTCCCGAAACCCCGTGTTTTTGTTTACACAGATAGTAACATGGTTTAAAAACTACAGAGTATGTATGAATAAAGTACATGCCGTGTATTCTGGGTTTTTCAGGGCAGTACCTCAGAAACTGCTTCGAACGCCAGAAACACTGAAAAACAACTAGCTATGTGCCAAATTTCGATCCGTGGGGGCCCATACTCCCCGAAAATCAAAGCTTGGCATCATAAAAATGCATACAATAAGTAAACAGCATAACAAACAATGATCCGCCAAATTCCGATCCTCGAGGGCCCATAACACCTCCAAGACCAGAGCTTGGCACCCATGCTAAACAGGCTATAAAAGAAGTAACACTCTATCAGCGCAACAAGTATTTCTATCATAGAAACTACCACAACGGCATGCATAATCTATCACGACATCTATCACAACAGAATACAATTCTAATGCACCCTAGATGGCATGGTAAAATGCATGACAAGTGATTATCTATCCCAGTGCCTATATGATGCATGGGATGGCACACCCTCATCTCATCGGGTTGCAACCAAATAGAACCATAATCATATAAACTGTAACAACACAAAACATGTGCATCACCCAACGGTGAAATATAATAAACTGTAACACCTGCAAAAACTGAAAATTGCAATTATGAGGTAATATAGCTTTTCCCTATACATGGGTTAATTACTTCCGGGCACAGTTAAGTACTAACTACCCATTTCTTCCTATCCCTGGATATTGTCACAAAACAGTAAGGCAATAGTAAAGAAAGAAAACTCCTCTGATACCACTTTGTAACGACCCGAATCCGGAGCCACACAACTGGTGCCCCGTACCTGGTTGGCCACATGACCTCAAGCGCGTTTACCCAAACGCCAGAGGCTTCCAAATAGCAGCGAGGGACTTGGTGAGTCAGTGGGGAAACTATGCCCTCATTTGGTAAAGTATGCAGCAGAATAATATACATAAACAATAGCAGAAGCAGTAAATAGCATGAAACAACTGAACTGAAAGTAAAAGCAATGTCTGATATAATAATGATGCAGAATGGTACATGTATCTATGGAAAGAAGTAAGCAAAACAATGTGCTAAAATACAACTGAAACCAAAGAACTAAATGTAAACAGCAACTCCAACAGCATCACGGGCCAAGGCCTGGTCCCATGCTCTCCAGCTCCGACTAGAAATCAAGTACCCAAGGTAGAAGGGACACAATCCCTAACTATACCTGCAAACATATAATCTATTTGGGCCGAAAAGCAGGACCCAAACAAGGTGTGAGACTAATCCCAGTAGGAAACCACCACAAGATTTGTGCCCTACTATTAGTGAGTGATATAGAAAAATTAAAGGTAAATAAATGTAGTAAACAATTCTACTAATTACCATTCACATTCATTTAATTACACAACCAAGGAAAACCAACAAGGTTTCTATTCAAAGATAAGCAAGTAACACAACAGGTATCTAAAAAGACTACCTAACACAAGCAGTACAAAAACCAAGCTTGTTCTTTGTCTTGGTGGACTTGTCACAACCAACCATCAAGAATACACACCGACTCTCTAGGTTCCTAAAACTAGCAGACCCCTATAGTCTAGTCAACAAACAAGGCACAAACACTCTGGGAAGCTCTTACGTCAATTCCCCTATGGTCTTGCAATGATAGCTACAGACTCTCTAAGGAAGCACTTACGTCTAATTCCTCCTATGGTATCGATGCGTGGGTAAACTAAGAACACTCTTGGTAAGCAGAAAGTCCTATTCCCATAGGTCCTGCGTACAAAACTAAAACCAACAGACCCTCTAGGGAAGCACTAAATCATATATTTCCTCTTTGATCTCCCGCACCAGGTTCTCGCATCCCTGAGCAGTCTAGTCATGCGTAATAAACTGTTAGCAGCCCTAAGTAAGTTAAAAAACTACTTGGCTAATAGCCACCATACTTCAAAATCATTCCAACAGCAGGAAACACATGCAATCAGTGATAACAAGTAAACTAACTATTACAATAGGGTTGCCTCACAGGCAACGGTGCCAAACGAAGATAAACAGCCAAACAAGGGGAGAAACAATCATGGGGTGATCCTCAAACTTGCAACCAAGCATAAATTAGCAGCAGTTCATCATAATCTAACAAGAAATCTAGGGCAGATAAACAATAGGATCCAAAATCCTAAACCCGGGATACCCGATATATGGGTATCCGACACTTTTGCAACCAAAACTCAAAGAACTTCAACTTAGGGAAACAAACCACCTACCTCAATCCTCGGAGATCGATATACTTGAACCTCGGCCCATAAATCGGCCTAGAACAGAGTAGATCTGCAAAAACGTCTAAAACGTTCAACCTCAGATAACTTACACGAGAGGAAGAATCAGGAAACGAGGCTAAAGAAGAACCAAGAACTCACCGCTGTGATTCTTCTACAATCAACAGAGTTTGATTCGGACAACCGGTGGCGGATCGGTGGATCAGAGAAGAAACAACCTCCTCGGACGTTCTGGATGGAATTAGGCAGAGAAGAAGAGGTTTTTCGTCATTAGGCGTGACCCTGAGTTGATTAATGAAATAAAAAAAATACACGGCATGTACTCTTAAAGTACACAGTGTGTAGTGGGTTTTTCTGTACTTCACCAAAATCGGCCTCCACGTCACCCCTACACACCGTGTGTGTGGCTCGGTCTCAGCCAACACATGGCTTTGAGTGGCCGAGGAGTACATGGCGTGTACTCATAAATTACACAGTGTGTACTCTAAAAATTTCTATATTCTCCATTTTTCCTTAAAAATACCATAAAAGAGATTCGTACCTAAAAATGAAGCTCCGGGTTCTTACACAACCCATGGTTTTCAAGTTTCCAATCATTTTGTTGTTTTAATCAACTTTAGATTTTAAATAGGATTAATGAAAACTTTTGATATTTAAAAATAACAATAAAAAAATAGACTATTGACCTGTTCTTCTATTATGAGTATGGATGGGTATGAAAGGGGAGCGCCATATTCATCCATGTCACGTGGTGTGATCCTTGAGTAAAACCTTACCCGAAAATTTTAAAAGAAGACAATGTATCATCATTTCATTTTATTTTTTATGTGTTTTTAGGTTAAAATAAAAAAATATAATAGTAATAAAAAAATTAAAAGGCAACATCGTAGGTCCTGGGGAAAAACCCATTGCAACCGGTGAAGCCATGAGGACTCAAACCCAAGACCGAAGGGAGACAGGGGCGCGCGCTAACCACTGACCTACGACTTATAGTGCTTCCTTATTCTATATTTTTTGTATATATACTTATATTTTTTTTATTATATGAATAAATAAATATATATATATATAGTTTTGTTTTTTTTGTTTGTTTTTTTTCTTCCACTAGGGAATTCTCAGAGTGACATGGAGATCAAGGGATTAAAAGGGAGCATCAAGAATTTCAACTTCAACCACCAGGTGACTTCATTCCATGATCTTCATTTTTAATTTATTTTTGAACTCCCATTCTATACCTATACCCCTTATAAATTTTATTTTCTTTAAACACTGGGTACAATGTTATTTTAAGTTGGGGGGGGGAGATAAAAAAATAAATGATTTGAAAAAAAAGTGTGCCTTAATGGAAGAATTTTTTTTTTTAACCTTGAACATGATAATAGACATTGTACACTTTGAAACTGAATATTAAATAATTCAGCATGCCCTAATTCTGATTTGAATCCATGTTTATTTCATGAACATAGATTTTGGAAAGTGTGGCTGTCTAATGTGATATTTCATTGTTTATATTTTCATCCAAATAAAAAAATAATCATAATGCATGTCCTTTGGATAGTGGGGTATTAGTTTGAGTTCATGGGGTCCCCCAAATAAATAGCATAGGTTTGGTGATAATTTTAGTTTTAATATGAGTATTCAAAAAAAAACAATATATGTGCGCGTAGAGAAATGAAATGACCCAATGCGTGGCTTCGGCACTTGGGGATCGTGACTCCATAGTTTTCTGGCCCAGAGTTAGTAATTGTATCACTATTTATGGTAATTTGACTTTGTTTTTGACCGATTTAACTCGATATGATGCCTGAGTATGTGGGCTTCACTTAGTTTCCTAAGGTCTTTGAGCCTCAGAGTCATTGGAAAAGTCTCCCTATAGGGGTTGAATATTTTGAGTGCAATTTGAATTACCATGGAAAAATTGAAAAATAAAATACAATAAAAAAATTGAATACTCATCTTAATATTAAAATGTGATTCCACCTAGCGCTTACATCATCCCCCCCTTGAATAAAGATGGACCCCCATGTCTAATGCGATGCACAACCCATCATCACTCTTAATTGATATTGGATGAAATATGGAGATGAACTTGAACAAAGGAATGAGATTGGGATTGGGATATGCTTATGAAACTATCTTGTATTAAAATATTTTTATGGGTTTCATGATTGTTTGGTATAAGGGTTTTTGGTGATCATTTTGTATTAAAATATTTTTGGAAAAGGAAATTCGAATTTCATATTTTTGAGATACATTTTTCTTGGGACTAGAAAATATCAAGTTGGGGGGGGTGTGATTATCCAATAAAAATATACATGTTAATTAAATTTTAATGGTATTAAATGTTAATTTTTGATCTTATGGGCCTGAGTTAGTGGATTTTAATTTTGAACTTCCATTCTCATCATTTGTGCACTTTATGCCTAATGTACATCAATATAGGCCCAATGATTCGTCTGATTTTAAGGAATTTAATTATCCATATTTTAATTTGTTATTTCGGTAAATGGATCTATATTTCAATATTAACACTTTTTATGTAGGGATCAATGGAGGATTCATAAAGGATGATGGGGATTTTTGGCGTTGAAAGGAAACAATTCTGGAGAAGGCAAATTGGACACCAGCCCACTAATGAGAATGTGGGGCCCACAATACAGACCCAATGAAGCCCAAATTTCATAGTATGATATAATAAATATATAGTAACATATAATTCTTCTGTATCTAGTGCAAATTCTGCCTCCATTGTGGTTATTCAGGCGACCCAAGTTAGAGATAAAATTATGAGCTAGATTCTGAGGCTCAGAAAAACATCCCACCAATTTAATCATATCTCGCCAACAACTAATTAATTTGGGATAAAGTTTTACAGAGAGATAGGAAAAATCTGGATATTCACTTTTTATTTTATGTACCACTATAATTCGGCCATCTAAATGGCTATATAGGCGTGTCTATTCGGTGGATGTAAGCTGGATGCCACTTCAAGTCAAGGATAAATAAGTCTTCTCTCCCTTACTTTATACCACCCTAGGCCTACCATAATCAAGTGGGATGCTTTGTAATGTTGGAGGATCAACCAAGCCTCCTAAAATTCCTATTTAAGGCATTGGTGGTGGAGGATTTTATCATTTTTGGTGCATGGTTTCATTGTAGTGTTATGCTGCCACTTTGTGTTTGTAATCACATTTCCTTATCATATAAGTTGTTCAATTCACCATAGTTTCTTAATAAAAGTTCTTCCTTTCCTATTATTCTATTCTTATCCATATCAAATTAATACCGTGGACTCAAGGTGTGAATTTATTCACACCATACCTTGTGAAATTTATCACACAACGGTGGAGTGATCGTTATTTTGTTGTTTTTAGTTCTTCAATTCCACCTCCGTAAGTCTACTTTCCACTTCTGTTGAGAACATGTCATCAATGGAGGGATAACCCACTTATGGGTTGATCCAAGGGAGTAGCAGGGGTATGAATTGGATGTTATTTCTCACTCCATTAATGTCTAATCACTTCTTTTAATTGAGAATTCTGTTTGAAGATCATTAAACTCCTTCATCCTTGTTGAATTTAAGGCCACACACTTCAAGTGCTAATATGAAACTTAACCTTGAAGTTATCAAAACTTTGATCCTTCAAGTGTAAAGGTGATTAGTATTAAATTATGTAGGTATTAAACCAGTAAGTGATGATTTTTTTAATCTTCTTAAATAAACCCATCTCAAATATAAGAAATTGAAATCATTAAGAAAGGAATTCATCCAATACACCCTGAGTGATAACCTAGAATCAAATCATTATATTAATTTGAATTAATTTAAATCTATTAGTTATCCTTTAAACCCATCTAAAATCAACCCAAGTTTTCCACTTCATATCCAAAAATAGTCCTTAGAATGTGCGTGTCTATAGGTTTCTTCTTAGGTCTTTGAGGATTCAACAACCCAAGCTACACTACAAGCGACCTCTTAACCCTAAAAACTTGGGTAAATTTTGGTGAGACTAGTGATTCTCCTGGCACAAGCTCAATAAAAAAGTCAACCTCTCGCTCTGGAGGCAAACCTAAAAAGTCCTCTGGAAAGACATCCCTAAAAAAATACACCACTGGAGGAAAGTCCATTTGTGAAGTCCCCTGGTCATCCACATATAGACTAGAAATCTAGGCTCTAACTCCTCCTAACCCCTGATACTCAAGTACTTCTCTGATTGCCTGAACATCCCAATCGACCTTATAAAGAAATGATCCACCCTCTGGTGATGTGAAACTCACCCTACGGTGATAGCAATCGACAACTACATGGAAGGGAACTAATGAGTCCATTCTGAGAATGAAATAATAACCTATAATCTCTAGGACATAATGGTCCCATAGGAAGTGACACCCACCAACCTCGAGAGGGAATTCCTTTCACTGACATATACTAGCTGTTTTTGTCCCCAACAGTGTGTCTAGCGTCAAGATATCAGTAGAAGAAAAGATATAGAGCCCAAGGATCTCCACAACAACAAAAAATATAAAGCTAGGGGAATCCCCTATATCGAAAAGAGTAGAATCTAAAATTTAGGCAATTAGGATCGTACCTAAAACCATAGAGGGTATTGAATCCGGCTCCTACTAGGTCTGATACCCTACAAAAGTATGACCAGAACTGTGGTCCTGTGACCCTGCCTGACCACTCTGAGATGATCCAACCTATTGTCTCTGAAGGCCTGATGACTGGCTACCACAGCCACAACCTCCACCTCGACCTGAACGGCCGGAAGAGCTCCAGTTTCCTAACTGATGAGAAACTGGTGGTGCTGCTCCTGAACGCGGAGTCATAGAAGAACCCCTATCACTAGATTATGGTGAGAAGAACTAACATAATCTCTGAAGATGGCCCATATTTCCACATGATCAGTACTCCACTAGGTCTCTCGGGAAATGTGGCCTTGTATTCTTGCTCTTCCTGCACTGGTAACACACTACCTGGCTACCAAAAGATATCTCTCATCTCCTCAGATCTCGACACATAGACTCACTATGGCGCTTCCCGCTGTTAGTAGGAGGGATACCAACTCCGTATGTTGAGCCTCCCTATCTCAAAACTCCAAAATCCCTTAGATTGCACTCCGTGATCAGTGCCTGGTTGACTATGGAAGCGATGGAAGTCATCCTGAAGATGTTCACCTAAGATCAGATGTCATGCCTGAGACCATCCTCAAACTTCCTTGCTAGAAATAACTCATCACCTCCTAGAATAGGCATGAAGTGATGCAGCTCTGTGAAGTGAGAAGAATACTCCATAACAAAAAGAGTACCTCTCTTCAGACTCATGAACTCTTAGGCTCGATCGGCCCTCAAAGTCTCGAGGTAGAAGTAGTCATAAAAGGCATGCTGGAACTCATCCCAAGCCATAACTTGCTGGTGTCCTTCCTGTGAGATAACATTGCACCATCTCTTGGAGTAATCCTGAAGCATATACATAGAGAGATTCACCCTCCTCTCTGAAGGTGTCTCACAATGTTCGAAGATAGAAAGAATAGCTTCTCACCATGACTCTGTATCCTGAGGTCCTCCTTCCCCTGTGAAGGTGGGGGGATGCTGCTATGGGAAAAAAACATGTCAACTCTACCATAGAAGGGACAAGATGTGGTACTCCCTAGAAGGTTTTCATAAACCTAATAAATCCCTCTCAGAACTGTGCGTCAGCACCTGTGTCCGGAATGATGGTTGGTACCAAGACTAGCACAACTGGAGGATCTGTTGGCAGTCCCTGATTAGCCATATCTGGTGTCCGATCACTGCCCTATAACTAGAGGAAAACTGAAGGACATCTCGGTGACATGACTCTGCATGGTCAATCACACACCTTATATCAAGATTAATAGGGAATAAAAATTAGAAGTGTAATAAGGGAACAAGAGAAATAAAGAATTCAAGTTTTTCAAAACATGGATACATGGCGTGTAAACTTCCTACATGGCATGTTCCATTAATCCTTCATATGGGTGTGTACTTTTACCAACCCAGGTCGTTTAACACCCCAAACACATGACGTGTTGTCCTGACACATAGCTTGTACTTGAATCCTCTTTCCCTTCCCAAGTTCTTCTACATGTCTAGACTATACAGTTTCCCTATAACAAGACTACATGGTGTGTTAGTGCCAGACATAGCGTGTACTAGATGAACTTCAACGACCCGTGTTGTTCATCACACGGCTGGTTACATGACTCACTCTACACGGCGTGTTCCAGATGGACACAGTGTGTACTATAAGGATTTCACCTACCCATGTTGTTTTTTACATAGCCAGATACATGGGTTAAACTACACAGTGTGTTCAATCTTGACACGGTGTGTATAACTTAAGTTTTATCTATCCGTGTCGCTAGTGACACAGTGGACACATGGTCTACATAACACGACGTGTACAACTGGTACATGACGTGTTCCTCCAAATATTTCCCAACCCCGTGTCTCTGCCCACACATTCAGTGACATGGTTAGAGACTACACAACGTGTACATACAGAACACAGTGTGTACTTAAGAAAAATAATTCCTTCCTAAACAAAAGGACACATGGTGTGTATTCATCATTACACACCATGTATTCTAGGTTTTTCTAGATATTAATCCTCAGAAAATACTCTAGAAGCCCATAAAAACATTGAAATGAACATTAAAGTGCCAAATTATGATCCGTTAGGGCCCATACTCCCCACGAATCAAATATTGGCATATTATACATGTCATATTCAAGGAAAAACAATACCTTATCTACCAAACTCCAATCCATGAGGGCCCATAACACCTTAAGAACCAAATTTTGTAGTCCATTTAAAAAAACATTACACAAACCAATATCTTATAAAAAAGAAGGTACTCTATCAAGGCATATTTCACAACAACATGCATATCTAGTACAACATCTATCAAAACAACATGCAATCACTAATGCACCCTAAATGGAATGGTAAGAATGCATGAAATGTGATCTTTAACAAGGGCCTATATGATTCATGAGATGGAATACCCTCATATCATCAGGTTGCAACAAAAATAGGACCTCAATAAAATCAACGATAACAATACAATACATGTGAATCACCCAATGGTGAAATCAAATCAACTGTAAAATTGAAAAAACAGAAAATTGCAATAGTGAGGTAAATTGGCTTTTCCTTATACAGGGGTTAGCTACTCCCGAGCACAACTTATTACCAAGCATATATTCCTTCCTATCTCTTTCTATAGGCTTAAAATAGTAAGTCAAGAAGAAAATAATCCCTCTAATACCACTTTGTAACATCCCGGTTCCGGAATCCGCCCAGAGGCGCCCCGTACCCGGTTGGTCATATGGCCTCAAAAAAATTTCCCTGAATTCCAGAGGCTGCCAACTAGAAGTGAGGGCCTTGGGTGTGATAGTAGGGAAATTATTCTCTCATTGGTAGAGTAACATAGTGAAATTAAAACAGATAGCAATAGCAGAAGCAGTAATAACACAATACAATAGTAAACAACGAAAAACTGGAAGTAATAACTGGAGCACACATATATAAATGATGCATGATACATATGCCTAGAAAATAAGCCAAACAAATAAAAATGATGGAATATAGTACTAAACCCAAGTACAAAATAAAAGCAAGTAAACAACTCCACACCATCGCAAGCCTCAGTTTGGTCCCATGCTCCCCTGCTTCACAATAATCAAGTACCTGAAGTAGAAGGGCACTTTCCCTTATCTAGACCTGCAAAAATACAATCTGTTTGGGCCCAAAAGCATGACCTAAACAGGGTGTCAGAGGAATCCCAGTAGGAAACCACCCAAAGATATGTTCCTAATAGTCAATGAATATATATATGGCAGGAAATAAAAAAAATGAAGCAGTAAACAAGGAAGTAAACATAGTAACAATCCTACAAATTCAATTGCTTTCATTTTCATATATCAAGTAAGTAGCTAATCAAAATCAGTTAACCCTCTAGGAAGTACTCATAGCCTAACCCATTTGGTTCAACCAAAAAAACACAAGCAACCCTCTGGGAAGTGAACATAGGCTAACTCCTATAGTTCAGCTTTACACCCTAAGGAAGCACTCACAATCAATTCCCCCAGTGGTCTCGTATTGGTAACTAATAGGAACTTTGAGGAAGCACTAAACATCCAATTCCCCCTATGCCCCATATTGAGGAAACTATAGACACTTTGAGGGATCACAATGTCCACCCCCCTATGGTCTCACAATGTAACAGTAAAAAGACACTCTGGAGAAGCCCTCAATATCCATTATCCCTATGGTCTACTACACCAGGTTCTCACGGCCCTGTGTAAGTTAGTCATTCACAATGATATGTGGAAGCCAAATTAAACCTGAAGAACTACTTGGCTAAATAATCTATAGTATATCATAGCATGTCAGATAATAATCACTCCATCCTAACAATACTAGGCATGGGAATCAAAGAAGACTAACAGGAAAGCTTGACCAAATGGTCAAAACAAGAAAACATGGGAAAACCCTCCATATCATAGAAAATTTAACCTTATTCATAAACAATTAACCTCTATCAAAACAAACAAGGCATAGAAAGCAATAACTGGGCTAAAAACCATAAACACGCAATACCCCGTTCTTGGGTATTGGTCACTTTTCACATAAAATTCAAATAATATCTAAGGAAAGGCACAATTTAACTACCTCGGCATCGTGGGATCGATATACATGAACCTCAGGCCTTGAATTTCCCTAGAACGCTGTATATATACAAAAATGCTTAATATTTTCAACTGAGGATATCTTGCGGAAGAGAATAAATCAGGAGATGAAGTTCATGAAGAAAGGATAACTCACCGATGTAATTCCAATGCAATTGATAGAGGTCGATTCAGAGAACGGACGGTGATTCGGGGGCTTGAAGAATATTCATGGCTATAAAGACGCTCCTAGATGAGATAGGCTGATAGGAAGTATGTTCTATCTGTTAGACGCGACCCTTGTCATTTTAATGAAAAACAAGTACACGATGTGTTCTTTAAAAGTACACGGCATGTACTTTACTTTTACTACCTCTTCTTTAGGTGGTCTCTAGGTCACCACACATGACCATGTACTCAACTGTTACACAGCTAGTACACGGTCACCCATAGTAACCGGGTACACGATGTGTACTTAAAGTACACAGTGTGTACTCCTGAAATTTCCAGAAACTCCTATTTTTCTTAAAAACAATCAAAAAAGTAAAACATTCTTGAAAAGAAGATTCGGGTTCTTAAAAACTTCCCCCCTTAAAGAAGAAACCTCTAACAGCTCAAAAAGCTCTAGCCACTACGATCGTACATTGGGCTCCCTCTCCTTGGTCTCGTCTTGTACTCGCTCGTGCTTCAATATCACTCATACCAGAGGAACATACCGAACACAGAGAACCTTCACACTTAGATCTAAAATATGGATAGGATGTTCTTCGAAAGATTCTTCTACCTTAAGCTCAACCTCCTCAAGTTGTAAAACATGATACTAGTCTGAGAAGTAACGTCGAAGCTGAGAAACGTGGAAGATGACATTCATAGCCCAGTACCTCTGAGGTAACTGCAAACAATAGGAAACCAGCCTGACTCTCCCCAACACCTCAAATGTATCGGCGTATCTTGGATAAATCTTACCCTATCTCCTTATCCTCCTATGTCCCAACCTCGTTGTGACACACAAGAAAACCTGATCTCTGACCTTGAACTCCAGAGGTTGTCTCTGTCAATCAGCATAAGACTTCAGTCGTGACTCTGCAGTATCCATCATCTTCATAATTAACTATATCTACTCTTTGGTCTCCTGGATAAGACAAGGTCCCATCATAGCTTCCTCTCTTGCCTCTATCCAACATAAGGGTGATCGGAATGACCTACCGTACAAAACCTCAAAAGGTTCCATCTAAATAGTTGCTTGAAAACTATTATTGTAGGAAAACTCCACAAGAGGTATGTGATTATCTCAAGAACCTCTAAAATCCAGGATGCATGCTCGAAGAATGTCCTCAAGCACCTGAATCGTACGCTCATACTAGACATCTGTATTAGGGTGGTAAGCTGTACTCAGAAGTACCTATGTACCCAAATCCCTTTAAAGTCCCTTCCAGACCCGAGAAGTAAAACTTGCGTCCCTGTCTGAAACAATGGAGTGTGGAACCCCATGTAAACGTACAATATCTCGGATGTACAACCTTCCTAGCTCATCGACACTGAAGGTCTCCTTGATCGGAAAGAAGTGAGAAACCTTCGTGAGTCTGTCAATGAAAACCCATATTGTATCATTCCCTCGAGGATACCTCAGCAAAACTAACATGAAATCCATTGCGACATCATTCTACTTCCACTCGAAAATTGGTAACTGCTGCAAAATCCCTACTGGTCGCTGATGCTCCGGCTTCACCTGCTAACAGGTGGAACACATCATGAAAAAACCAGCAACATCTCCCTTCATACATGGACACCAATACTGATGGTGTAGATCTCGATATATCTTGGTGACACTAGGATGAACTGCCCAAATTGAGGAATAAAATTATCACATCAGATCCTTATGTATTTCTTCTAGAACCCACATGTGTCCATGAAAACACAATATCTCATCCTCACCTACTGTGCATCCAGGAATAGGGTCCTCTCCTGACACACTCTCCCATAGGACTAGGCCTTCTGAATCTGATAGCTGCCTCATTCGCACTCGATCAAGAAGATTAGAGTTAATAGATACAAAAGATAGAAACGTCTACCCATGTCTATCATGAACCTCCAAATGAATTTCAGAGAATAGATCCATAAGCTTCCACTCACTGCTGGCCTCCAGAACTGCCTGTACCTGAGTCATCCTGCTCAACACATCAGCCACCACATTGCCCTTCCCAGGCATATAGAAAAGCTCAAATTCAAAGGACTGAAGGTACTCAACCTACCTTCACTGTCTCAAATTAAAATCAAGCTAAGTGAAGATATACTTGATACTTTTGTGGTTGGTGAAAACCAAAAAATTCTTTCCCAGAAGATAATGTCTCCAACAGCATAAAGCATGAACAACTACAGCCAGCTTGAGATCGCGCGTCAGGTAATTTCTCTCATGTGGCCTCAACTGCTGAGACCCGTACACGATAACTCCTTCTCCCTACATAATAACTGCTCAAAACCCAATACCTGATGAATTACAGTACACAATATAGCTCTTTCCTGGATCTAGAAATACTAGTATCGGTGCTGAAGTCAACCTCCCTTTCAACTCTTGAAAGGCTGACTCACAAGAATCTGACCACAATTAATTCACACCCTTCTTAGTCAAGCTCTTAAGTGGTGCTGCTAAGTGTGAGAAGCCCTGTATGAAACTTTTTTATTAACCAAACAACCCTAGAAAACTTCGTACGTTAAATAAATTCTTCACCTGATCTCAGGAAACTACTACTCTCACTTTCTCTGGGTCTACTGATACTCTTGTCTCTATGATAACATGGCCCAAGAAGTGAATTTGGTCCATCCCAAAGTGTCATTTTGAGAGCTGATCATATAACTGATGCTTTCTCAGTGTACTAAAAATGATATCAAGATGGGTAGTATTGTCGTGTCGAGTGTGAGAGTACACCAAGATATCATCCATAAAGACTACTACGAAGGAATCCAAGTATGGATGGAACACTCGGTTAATCAGTACTATGAAGACTGTAGGTGCATTCGTGAGAACGAACAACATAACCACATACTCATATAAACCATACCTTCTTTGGAAGGCTGTAAGAGGTAAATTATATGGTCTAACGCACAATTGATGGTAACCGAACCTCAAGTCAATCTTTGAGAACACCTGGGATCCTCGAAGATGATCAAAGAGATCATCAATACTCGGTAAGGGATATAGATTCTTGATCTTCAACTTTTTCAAATTCTGATAATCCACAAAAATTCTAAGGGTACCGTCCTCCTTCTTCGCAAACAAGACAAGCGAACCCCAAGGAGAAGTACTGGGTCAGATGAAACCCTTTACCTGGAACTCCTCCAACTACTTCTTGAGCTCCTGTAACTCAGTTGTAGACATCCTATAAGGAGGAATGAACACCGGTTCCACTCCTAGAACAAGCTCGATAAAAAATTACACCTCTCACTTTGGAGGAAAACATGAAAAGTCCTCTGTAAAGACATCCCTGAAACGATCCACCACTGGAGGAAAGTCCATCTATGAAGTCCCCTGGTCATCCAAATATAGACTAGCAATCTGGGATATAACTCCTCCCAACCCATGATGCTCGGGTCCTGCTCTACTCTTCTGGAAATCCCACTCAACCTTATGAAGAAACAATCTTCCCTCTGGTGATGTGAAACTCACCCTACGAAGATAGAAATTGACAACTTCCTAGAAGGGAACTAACCAGTCCATTCCAAGAATGACATCATAGCCTGTCATATCTATGATATAAAGGTCCCATAAGAAGTGACACCCACCAAACTCAAGAGGTCACTCCTATCACTGACGTATACTAGCCGTGAGATCACATACCACCATCTCTTAGAGTAATCCTGAAGCATATACATAGCGATCTTCACCCTCCTCTTTGGAGGCATCTCCAGATGCTTGAAGATAGAAATCGTGGATTCTAACCATGACTCTATAGCCTGAGTTCCTTATTTCCTTGTGAAGGTGGGAGGATGCTACTACTAGAAAAACTATTTCAAATCTACCATAGAAGGGGAAGGATGAGGTACTCCTTAGAAGGTCTACATAAGCCTCATAAATCTCTCTCGGAACTGTACGTCAACACCTGTGTCCGGAATGAAGGCTGGTGCCAAGGCTGGTAAAAATAGAGGATCTGCTGGTAGTCCCTGATCTGCCATATCCTGTGTCTGATCACTACCCTATAACTGGCGAACAACCAAAGGATGTCTCGGTTTCATAACTTTGCAAGGTCAAGCGCACACCTTAGATCAAGATTAATAGGGACTGAAACTTATAAGTGTAAGAAGGGAAAAAGAGAAATAGAGCATTCAAGTTTTTCAAAACATGGATACACGAAGTGTAAAATTCCTACATGGTGTGTACCCTTAAGCCTTCCCATGGGTGAATACTTTTACCAACCCTGGTCATGTAACACCCCAAACACATGACGTGTTTCTCTAACACACAACGTATAATTGAATCCTCTTTCCCTTCCTTAGTTCTTCTACATAGACAGGCCATACGATTTCCCTAGAACAAGACTACACAACATGTTAGTGCCAGACGCTATGTGTACTAGACAAACTTCAAAGACCCATGTAATTCATCACACGGTCGGTTACACAGATCACTCTACACAGCATGTTCCAGTTGGACACAACGTGTAATAGAAGTATTTAACCGACCTAGGTTATTTTCTACATTGACGAATACATGGGTTACACTACACGGCGTGTTCAATATTGATACGGCGTGTATAACTTAAGTTTTATCCATCTGTGTCGTTAGGCACATGGTGGACACATGTTCTACACAACACGGTGTGTACAATCAGTACACAACATGTTCCCCCAAAGATTTCCCAACCCCGTGTCTCTGCCCACACAGTCAGTGACATGGTTAGAGACTGCACGACATGTACATATAGAACACGACGTGTACTTAATAAAAATAGTTCCTTCCCGAATAGAAGGACACATGGCATGTATTAACATTACACACCATGTATTCTGGGTTTTTCTGGATAGTAATCCTCAGAAACTACTCCAGAAGCCCAAAAAAACATTGAAATGAACATTAAAGTGCCAAATTCCGATCCATGAGGGCTCATACTCCCCACGAATAAAATCTTGGTATCTTATACATGTCATATTCAAGGAAAAATAATACAAAATTCACCAAACTTCGATCCATGAGGGCCCATAACACCTCAAGAACCAAAGTTTGGTGTCCATTCAAACAAAAAATTACACAAACCGATACCTTATCAAAAAGTAGGTACTCTATTAAGGCATATATCACAACATCATGCATATCTACCACAAAATCTATAAAAAATGCAATCACTAATGCACCCTAAATGGCATGGAAAGAATTCATGACATGTGATCTCTAACAAGTCCTATATGATGAATGTGATGGAATACCCTCATCTCATCGGGTTGAAATAGAAATAGAACCTCAATAACATCTACGATAACAGCACAATACATGTGAATCACCCAATGGTGAAGTCAAATCAACTGTAAAATTGCAAAACCATAAAAATTTCAATAATGAGGTAAATTAGCTTTTCCATGTACACAAGTTATCTACTCCCAGGCACAACTTATTACCAAGTACCTATTCCTTCTTATCCCTGGCTATAATCTCCAAACAGAAATTCAAGAAGAAAATAATCCCTCTGATACGACTTTGTAACATCTCGATTCCGGAAGCCGCCCAGAGGCGCCCCGTACCCAGTTGGTCACATGGCCTAAGCGCATTTCCCTGAATGTCAGGGGATGCCGACTAGCAGTGAGGGCCTTGGGTGTGATAGTGGAGAAATTATGCCCTCATTAGTAGAGTAACACAGTGGAAGTAAAATAGATAGCAATAACGGAAGCAGTAATAACACCAATCAATAGTAAATAGCAAAAGACTGGAAGTAATAACTGGAGAACACATATATAAATGATGCATGATACATGGGTATAGGAAAGCAGCCAAACTAATCAAAATGCTAGAATATAGTAATAAACCCAAGTACAAAATAAAATAAAGTAAATAGATTCACAACACCGCAATCCTCAGCTTGGCCCCATGCTCCCCAGCTCCACAACAATCAAGTACCTGAAGTAGAAGGCCACTTTCCCTTATCTAGACCTGCAATAATATAATCTGTTTGGGCCCAAAATAATGACCCAATTAGGGTGTGAGATGAATCCCAATAAGCAACCACCCAAAGATATGTTTCTAATAATCAGTGAATATATATGTTAGGCAATAAAAAAAATGAAGCAGTAAACAAGGAAGTAAACATAGTAGCAATATTACAAACTCAATTGCATTCATTTTCATATATCAAGTAAGTAGCTAATAAAAAGCAGGTAACCCTCTAGGAATTACTCACAACCTAACCCCTCTGGTTCAACCAAATAAACACAAGCAACCCTCTGGGAAGTACACACAGTCTAACCCCTCTGGTTCAGCTTTAGAAAAGAAACCTTGAGGAAGAACTCATCGTCAATTACCCTTGTGGTCTCGTATCGGTAACTAATAGGCACTCTAAGGAAGCACTCAACTTCTAATTACCCCTGTGGCCCTTATCAAGAAAACTACAGACACTCCGAGGGAGCACAAAGTCCATCCCACCCATGGTATCGCAATGTAACAGTAAACATGCACTTTGGAGAAGCCCTCAACGTCCATTCTCCCTATGGTCTACTACACTAAGTTCTCAGGTCCCTGTGTAAGTCAGTCATGCACAAAAATATGTGGCATC
This sequence comes from Viscum album, assembly GCA_963277665.1. Taxonomy (NCBI): domain Eukaryota; kingdom Viridiplantae; phylum Streptophyta; class Magnoliopsida; order Santalales; family Viscaceae; genus Viscum; species Viscum album. The sequence continues at coordinate 1,235,727,762 of OY728157.1, read as the reverse complement.
CAAAGTAAACCTCAATAACTACTTGTCTAAACAATCTATAGCATATCATAGCATGTCAGATAATAATCACTCCATCCTAACAATATTGGGCATGGGAATCAAAGCAGCCCAACAGGAAAGCTATACCAAATGGTCAAAACAAGAAAACATGGTCAAAACCTCCATAGCATGGAAAATTTAACCCTATTCATAAAAAATTAACCTCTATCCAAACAAACAAGGCATAGAAAGAAATAACAGGGCTAAAAACCATAAACATGCAATACCCTATTCTTGGGTATTTGGCACTTTTTCCCATAAAATTCAAAGACTATATACGGAAAGGCACAAACCACCTACCTTGGAATCGTGAGATCGATATATATGAACCTCATGCCTTGAATCTCTCTAGAATGCCATAGATATACAAAATTTCTTAAGACGTTAAAACGAGGATATCTTGCAGAAGAGTAGAAATCAAGAGATGAAGTTCAAGAAGAAAGTATAACTCACCGATGTGATTACAACGTAATCAATGACAGTCAATTTGGAGAACAGATGATAGGTAGGGGACTCGGAGAACATCCATGATCGTACGAACTCTCCTGGATGAGATAGGTTGAGAAGAAGTGCATTCTATCTGTCAGACAGGACCCCGGTCCGTTTAATGAAAAAAAAGAAAGTACACTGCGTGTTCTTTAAAAGTACACGGTGTGTACTTGCCTTTTATGGCCTCCGATTTAGGCGGTCTCCAGGTCACCACACACGGCCAAGTACTCGGCCGTTACACGACCAGTACATGGTCACCTGTGAGGACCCAACCCTAGAATACCCGGAGACGGTGCCTTCATAACATGATGTGAAATTTTTAACAAAAACATGCACTCATAAATTACACATCATGTTTTTTTATAGAGGATCGATTTTGTTCAAGTTCTGGGAAACCAACCACTTCTGTCACGTTTCTTTAGCCCAAAATGATACCTAAATTTTTTTATTCAAAAACGTAGGGTGAGCATACAAATGCCCAGTAAGAGGTTTTAAAAATAACATATTAAACCAATATAACTTTTTAAATCATTCTTTAAAATTTCCATAAAACATTTCCTTTAAAAAATAATGTTGTAACACATGAAACATACCATAACAGTTGTCTAAGAAATATAAGTGCTCAAATAAGAACATACTAACAGACATACAAGGAAACATGATTCAATTATAGGCATGATCATATGGGGTAATAAGTAAAAGACATTCCATGTGAAAATGAAAGTACAAAATTGATTACTATGAGTTTTACATGATCAGAGTTGCGGTTAAAAAACTTCAATTTCATGAGAAACATACAATGGATAAAGACTTTGAGTACTGCATAAATACTATGCCATAAATTTTTACTTCTTTTGATTTTTTTAAACATAAGCTCTTTAACCAAGAATATTCTAGTAGTTGAATATTCTTCTGGTTAATTAAATTTCATAGCCATAATGAGGAAAGTGCATATGGTGGACATCATAACCATACTGTCCAGGCCTCGTGCCAGGATCATACATTATCTTTTTGTCAAGGCCTTGTGCCAAGACCATAGTTTGTCTCATGATACCTACCAATGCATTGAGGGGATATAGGGGGCCCCACCCATCACATACTAATCCCAATGCATTCCTCATCTCTCTAAATCCAAGTGCACATACCACTCTGATTTAGTAAATAACTTATAAATTATCATTTTAAGTGTCACATATTTCCTGTTTCCTTATTTCACATTATTTAAAGTGTCTCATACCACCTTGAATAATTTAATTTAACATTTTATATTATTTAAAGTGTCCCATACCACCTTGAATAATTAAATTTTTATTTCATAAATTATCATAAGTGATAAATAATAAATTATTTGATTTATCACATAAATTAATAACTTTACAACTCTTCCATAAAATTTCAATGCATTAGAATGCATGTTTATAACTTCAGATAAGTATCATTCATGCTCAATTCATGTGCTGATAAATGGAAATGACAGTGAACTAAATCATAATATGTTAGTTATTATTTAGATAATATTTTTTCCCAACGTCATGCATAAACTAGTAAACATTCTTTGCACATGTGATATTAATTTAAAACACACAAGTAATGAATGTATGGGGTTACCACATAAAATTATAGTTCCTTAATTTTTAAAATCCTTGATTCCTAGAAATAAATATTTATAGTTTAAAATGACTAATTTTAAATTAAGACAGATGTCATTTTTACACAAGCATGCGTTGATAAATGGTAATGTATTAATAAATGGCCATGCCTTATGCTTCATAGAATATAAGGCAAATTGATTTGCAGTGCAACAATTGTTTTATGTAATGCATGAATTCATGAGAATTTAATTAAACATATCGTAAACATACTTTAACCACCAAAGTTTGTTTTAGGACAATTCAATTCGGGTTATGGTTAAAGCTTATAGGTGCATACATATAACCACATATATATATATATATATAAATTTTTACAACACATAATTCCCTATGTTTTAAAATTCTACCTAAACTTGATACCCAATGTTTAAAAAGTCTCAAAATGGATTTAATAAAGATTTATATAAAATCTTGAAAATATGTGTACATATATAATCAGATACTCACCTTGCATGTGGAAAGAAAATATTCCTTCAAGATTAAAAAGTTTGCATAACCCAAAATCCATAAGACCTTGGGTCGGGTGTTTGAGGGTTTCCACCCAAAAACATATGATCATACATGAATTTATATATTCATAAACCATTTATGCAAACAATCGTATATATATATATATAAGGTATCTAATTATGTTTTGCATGTATAACTGATGCACCCGATTTGTGTATACATTTTCATATACTCTATTGAAAAATTATAAAAAGTTTTCAGTAATTACCTACTTCTTAGTGGAAAAATACTTTGATTTTGGTGGTCTTGTTCATTTTCAGAAGATTTATGGCCAAATGCACAAAACGGAGAATAACCGAGCAAAAATTTCCAACCACACGATGTGTACTTATATACATGCCATGTGCTTTCAAGCTCAGACATGGGTTGACTAGGACAAGTACATTCCCATGTAACCAGAAGCTGGGACATGCTGTGTTCCATTTGTACAGGCAGTGTATACCATTCTAGAAGTAGTTGGTGGCCGAGAAGAATCTACACGCCCATGTGGTCGGTCGAAGGAGACACACCATGTTCCATTTCTACACGTCGTGTATGAATTTCTAGAAGTGGTTGGTGGCCGAATTTTGAGACTACACGCTGTGTATAGCGGCGCTAAACACCGTGTACATTCACCTACCAGGCGGTGCCGTGTTCCAAGTCAATGATGGCGTGTTAGGCCGCCTACCACCGGAGAAAACGGAGGCAAAAACAAGTTGAAAAAAGTACACGGCGTGTACTTTTTCCACACGTCGTGTACTTATTTTTTCTATAAAAGGAGGCCTTGGCCTCCAGACTAAGGGGGTGGGGTGGATAGAAATTATAGAGGAAAGTTTGAAGGCCCGAAGGATTGACGCTCTACCATCGTACTACCACCGTTCTTCCGTCTACCGAAGAATCATTCCTTTTTCAAAGTTCCAATCATGATTTCATCAGGTATCAATAGTTTTGTGTTTATCATTTTCAATATGTGTAACTAAACACCCATTGTGTTGGGTTTGTGGAAGCTGATGAGTTGTAATTTGAATTAAGTTGATCTGAATGTGTTTATTCTAATAATATCTTTTTATTCTTTTTAAATCACTTCATATTATCACTGGAAATTCTATACCAGACCAAGGGAAAAATTTTCAAGGATTCAAAATAAGAATACTGACGAATAAATCCATGACCATTGGAAGTATCCATATGATCAAGATGAACTAAGCCAAATAAATATCTGTTAAACACTAACTACCAGATCAAGGATTTAGTTTCTTAATCTCTAAATATAATGTTTACCGGACCAAAGAAACTTTATTTTAAATTAAACCTAGAGAGTTGGGTTATTATGAACAACAAAACCTTATAATCAATTTGATTTAATAATCAACTTATCACAAATCCATAACCACAATGCATTTCCATCTTTATTTGCATCAAAATCAGATTTTCCCATATTCACTTTCCTTCCAGAAATTAATTTGTTAAAAGAATATTAAAAACCAATTGTTCTTTTCGTACCCAAACAACCAAGATAAATCGACTCTAAATTCATCCAACTTCACTTAAAACAAAAATAGAAACTAAGTTAAGCAAGATAAAATAACCTCTTAGTTCCCTGTGGATCGAACCCTTATTGGTGATATACTTGTTAGGGTAAATATAATTTGGGACACCGAAAACATACCTTCAGTGAAACGACTCGCCAAATTTTGGCGCCGTTTCCAGGGATCGAATATTTAATTTTATTATTGTTTTAATTAAATTTGTATCTAATTTTAGTGAAAATAAAAACTATAAATTCACAAAAATATCTTTTCTATTCATATTTATTTTTATATTTCTTTTTCCTCATTTACGCTTGGTGTTTTGTTTTGTTTTGTGTAGGTCTTTAAGTGTATGAGTGGCCACCTCACGCGTTCCAAGAACACTAAGTCATCAGTGTTTTTCCCAACTGACCCAGAGATCGAACCGATGTTTTTGAGGCACCAACGAGCACTCATGGCTGAACACAACCAAACCACTTCACTGGCATAGAACAAGGAAGGAAATCCAGCTATTTTCTAAGGATCTAGACAACAGTTAGGACCAGATGACAACCGGAACCAGCAAGTTCCACTTGCTCCAGGATATGGCCTGCAACAGCTCCAACAATTCCAACCAGAGTAGATACCATATTTCAACCAAGGTCAGGGGCCATACTACGCTCCTCAGGACAAACAATTCATGCCAGTTCCCCTTCCTTAGCAGCCACCTTCACACCATACTCTCATGGAGTATGGTTTTACATCAATCCATGAAGCTGATACATGAATTTTCTGACCACCGGTACAAGCACCACATTTCGAGATCAAGCTTGATATCATGAAACTCATCTAGAACACTGTTCAATTTGGCAGTCTGCTCAGCGAGGGTCCCAATGCTCATATCTCTAATTTTCTAGAGTTCTGCGACACATTCTGTTACCACAGAGTGTCCACAGACACCATATATATTCATCTTTTCACCTTCTATTTAAGGGATAAGGTGAAATATTGGATTAAAGGATATCCACAACGATCCATCGTCACCTGGGAGGAGCTAGCCCAGGCGTTCCTATCCAAATACTTCCCACCCTCAAAGACGGTGACACTACAGAACGAGATCCACAATTTCTAGTAGCATGATTATAAATCATTGTATGAATCCTGGGAGCGCTTTAAGGAGATGTTGCACAAGTTCCCACACCACAGACTTCCACTTTGGATGCAATTCCAAACCCTCTACAGAGGGTTGAAAACTAATACCAAGTCCGCGATGGATGCTACTACTGGAGGTACGGTAATGAGGAAGTCCCCAGAAGAACTATTTGAAATACTGGAAGATATGTCTTCCAATAGCTTCCAGTGGAATTCTGAATAGGGAACAAAAAAATGAGGTATGCATAACATAGATGAACTACCATGATAGCTGCCCAGTTGGACGTTGTGTCTAAGAAGATCGATGCGCTCAATCTGAAGGGCACTTCCCAAGTACATGAGGTGAACCATCTGACATGCAGTGAATGTAGTGATAACCACATAATGGGAGAATGGTCAGGTTCTGCTGGAGGCCCATCGACAAGAGAGGTAAGTTATGTTGCACAAAACCGAGGACCCAACTAGTACCAGCAGTACCAGAACCTGGCATGGTGTGATCAACAAAACACAGGCTGTGGACAACAATAGAAAAATCCACCATCCCAGTGACTGCCTGGCTCGAACCATCCTCCCTATTAGAATCATTACCAGAGGTAGAAATAGCCCCAACAGGGCTCTTATCAGCAGCAAGGGTATCATAACCCTCACCCACAATAGCCGCGACTACCACCACCTCCACTAGCTCAACAACCTCCTCAGCAGGAGAACACCTCAAGGTTAGAGGATCTTATGACCAAATTCATATCTACTACTAAGACCAGGTTCCAAAATCATGAGGCATCAATTCGAGGCTTGGAGAACCAAATTTTCCAGTTGGCAAACCAACTCTCAGGAAGGAAACCTGGTACTCTACCGGGCAATACAGAGAAGAACCCAAGGGAGGAAGCTCATGTTGTCATACTTCAGAGTGGAAAAGAGATCCGACAGAACCAACCAGCATAGCAAGGTGTATCCACACCCCTGCTGATGAAGAAGGTACCATTACCGAACCCTCCTCATCCAAAATCCCATAGAAGGAGGCTTCACAGAATAAAGGGAAGGAGGTTGTCAAACCTTTTGTACCTGCCTTACCCTTCCTAGAGAGATTGAAACAGAGAAAGCTGGACCACCAGTTCAGCAAATTCATGGACATATTTAAGAAGTTGCACATAAATATCCCATTTACAGAGGCACTGATGCAGATGCCTACTTATGCTAAATTCATGAAATACATACTCTCCAATAGAAGAAAGATGGAGGATCTGGGCACCATTTCCCTAAACAAGAAGTGTTTTGCAGTCATCCAACACTCAATTACTCCCAAACTCCAGGATCCAGGTAGTTTCACTATTCCCTGTACCATTGGACCATGCAAGTTTGGGAAGGCTCTCTGTGACTTAGGGTCCAGTGTGAACCTCATGCCCCTTGGAGTTTTCAAGAATCTCGGACTCCATGATTTGAAGCCTACCTGAGTAGCCCTTCAACTTGCTGATCGATCCATCAAAAATCAGAAGATAATACTATAGTATGTGCTTTTCAAAGTGGGTAGTCTTATCCTCCCCATTGATTTCATCATCCTCGACAGGGAGGATAACAAGGAAGCACCTCTTATACTTGGAAGACCTTTCTTGGTAACTGGGAAGGCACTCATCGACGTGCACCAGGGGGAGATTTTTTTCTGGGTAGGAGATGAGAAAGTCTCCTATAATGTCCTCAAGGACATAAAGCATTCCTCATCACCTGATCACAAAGACTATTCTATGATAACTACCATAGATGATCGCGTAGTGGACGATCTGTTATGTTCTTTTATTTCTGATAACTTTATCCTTCCAGATAGTCCCATTGAAGAAGATCTAGAGAACCTACAATTCCTAGAAGTCTAGGGCGGCTACTATTGGGACCATTATCCACCATAGATCTCAGTTAAATGAGGTAAGTGGGTCAAGCCAATGACCTAAAACAAAGGCACTTCCTAAGAGGCAACCTAGAGGATACACGCCGTGTACCACCTATATACATTACGTGTAATTTTTTTCTTTTAAATTTTATAACTATTATAAATATATAGTTTAACTAATAAATAAATAGGGATGATTCCAGTGTCGATGGTAAGGTCACTAGAGTTTATCCGAGCCATCACAGGTTTAAATTCTCCCAACCTACCTTCGGCACGAGGGTCCTCCTTTTTATATTTTCTTACACAGCGTGTGTAGTAAATTTAACACACACACACACACATATATATATTCTTATAATAAAACCCATGATGGGGATGGGTCAGTTGGCCAAGATTGAAACCCGACTACAAAAGACCAGGGTTAGAATCCTGACAACCACCCCATTTCCATAATTTACCCTTTTAATAAAACCACACGACGTGTCTTTCGATATACGTCATGTGTGCCATATTTTTCCTTACTAAATTTAAAACTTTTTTCATATAAAGTAAGTCATGAGGATGAAGTTGGAATATTGGCAAAGTCTCGGCCCTGGATCCAAAATATTCAGATTTGAACTCGGCTAATCTCCCTGCTTTATCCCCTTCTTGTATAATTAAAAACCACACGCCGTGCATTTCTTTCTTCCTGTGTGTATAGGATGTATAGATTAAATGTATATAAATGATAAATATGGGCAGCAATACAAACTTCACTCCAGTGGTTGATGGCTTCCGTTCAGAATGTCCGATCGCCGGTTCGAACCTCACCCCAAGCACCGGACCAAAGGTCGTACTTATCTTTTTCCAATTTTTAAACACACACTGTGTATTTTCCACTACATTACGTGTATAGTTTTATTTTTTATTTTTTTTTAAAATTATGTATATATATATATATATCCATTTTTATTATTTTTAATTAATATTAATTATTATATAGTTTAATATAATAATTATATATATATATATGTTTTATTAAAAAAAATTGAGATACATGATGTGTAGTCTAGATGTACACGCCGTGTAACTCGGCTATATAAGCCGTGGCCACCCGGCTTCAGGCCGTGTCGCGCAACTTCCTATCTTCCCGTTTCTTCTCCTGTACGACACCCGACCTCCCCACTTCCAAATCCGTCGATTTGGTTCGTTTCGGGTTCTGATTCTTCTTGCATTGCGATCATCGATCAAGGTATGACCTTCTACACCCTCTATTTCATGTTTTGAGAACCATTTAGGGTGATTTTGGGATCTTCCAACCATTTGGCTTTCGTGATACATGACCACGAAATGAAGAACACATGTCGTGTACCTTTGTACATGACCACACACCGAATGCTTCGCAATTTTAATATACATGGTGTGTATGTTCGGTACACACTGTGTACTAGCCCCGATCGTGCCTGAGTTCCTTTGCACACATCCTCACACACCATTTTCACGTACACGGCGTGTGTGTTCGGTACACGTCATGTATGTCATTTCTTTTGGCCCCGCCATGTGTAGCACTTAACATGGCCTCGCATACCATGTTCTTATACATGGCGTGTGTGTTCGGTACATTCCGTGTATACCATTTCTTTCGGCCGGCCCATGTTTAGCCCTCCACACGACAATGTTCTTTTACTTTTATACACACCGTGTCGGAATTGTACACAACGTGTCCTTTATGATTAGAACTGTTAAACGTGGCCATGTATTTACTCATACACAACCATGTCAATTTTTCATGAACACGACGTGTATACTTAGAGACAAACCATGTACCCTTAAATGGTCTATCTTCTTCTCCCTTGGCGTGTTTATCCAGAGAACACGGGATGCTACTCAGGTTCATTACACGCCGTGTACTTTGGATGTACATGTCGTGCACTTTTATTTTTCAGTTTTATCACATTTTCTTTGTTTTATTTTATTTTATTTTTCTTTTTCTTTGTTTTTATTTCTCTTTCAGGTTATGTAAGACCGAGATCCTTCCATTGGGAAGCGGACCGCCTCTGCCGCTAAGGGAGAGAGGCCCATTTATCATCGGATACGACTCCGACCTATGATGCAGACTGACCCAGACACTCCAGTATACGAACTCCCTCTATTGGCCATCCTTCCACCACCAACTACATCAGCGGATGCTGGGCCTATTACATCCATCCCTTCACCACCCCCTCCAGTGCCTCTGATCTCCAGTGTTTCATCACCATCGCCTATCGCACTTCCTGTTCCCCCTTTGGTAGCTGCTGGCCCCACATTGACCGATTCATCCAGTGGGCCTCCGTCTACATCAGTGGATCCACCCCAAGAGCCAGATACTGCTACTGCACCTCCACCTGGGCTGAGACCTATAGGTGTTCCCTACCCTTGCATGGTGTTCCCAGTCAATGACTTGGCACATGACAGGATCCATCACTTCTCTCGCCGTCCAATTACATTTAGTGGCTGCTACCTCAACAATAGCATTCCTCAGAAGGTAGGCATCTGGGGAGAGTTAGAGGATATCCTTGGGCACACTTATGGAATCCCGCCTTTTTATCACATAAACTTTCATTACATTTTACAAAACCGAGGATCTTTAAGGTTTAGTGTCTTGGAAACCAGGAACTTTAAACATGAAAACATAAAACATTCTTCTAAAACACTTGAAAGGCTTATCCTCATGTTCATCCTAGGTTCATTACTGCATCACATAACCTGGGGACATACATCAAAAGAAAGGGTGAGCAAAAATCCTAGTAAGGGAAACAAGAGAAACATTTTACATGTGAACTTGAGATACTTCAATAAGGTCATGAAAAGAACTTTAAGGCATGAGAATGAAATCATGAGGCATATCATAATAAAAATAAAACTTTCATAGCTTGAAGATGTGGCTACATAATTTAACATAGAAAATCATGAACATATCACCATGGTCCATCCCCAAGGTGTCATTTGAAAATTACCAAGGTTATTCACCAAGGTATTGTGAAAATTGTAATCTCTAGTGGTTACATCATTACCCAATGCATTGGAGCGCTATCAGGGCGCACCCTTAAATTTGCCTTTATTATCATGTGAGAAACATATATCATCATCAAAATTTTTATAAATAACCCATATAGCATAAAATAAATGGGTTTCATTTCAGAATCATAACGTTTTAAAAACTGCTTTAAAGACATGATCTTTACGTCACTTTAAAACACACAGAAAAGGAAGGTGGGTCTTATGTATGTAAATCCCAGAATTTAAAATAGAACATTTTGGTATATATGTGAATACCCCTATAGAAGAGATATATTTGAGTATTAACTTAGTAAAATAAAATAACTCTAGAAAAAGAGAGAGACATTTTGAGACGAAAATTCTGCAGCACAACGGCTACGTTACAGGGTTTTAGAAAACATTGAAAAGAGAGGGGACATGGGTCAAACAATCATAAATGACCCATAAAACAGTGGAGGGACAGAATATAAGGGATTTAAGAACATGGTAATGAAATTTGAAAATATACCATATGAAATGAAGAACATGAAAGGAAGACAAAAATAAGATTTCTCTAATGAAAATTCGGCAGCCTAACAGCGTTACATAAACTTTAACCAAAAATGAATTGATGATGTAAAATAGGATCTCTAATAATATGAACATAGAAGATCAGTATGATAGATATATAGATCATACCCCAAAATAATAAAAAGGAACTTGCAAGACTTGACATGGAATTAGAACTTTGAAAAGGAGAAGGGTGAAAGAATCCCTTAAAAATTCGACAGCCTAACGGCGTCACTTAAACTTCAACAAAAATGAGTTGATGAGATAAAATAGGGTCTCTCATCATATGAACATAAGAGTCAAGTATTATATATATATAGATCATACTCCAACATAACAAAAAGGAACTTGACAGAATTTACATGAAAGTAGAACCTCAAAATGAGAAGGTTGAAGAACCACTTAAAAATTCGCCAGCCTAACGGCGCCAATTAAAACTTCAAAATACTGAATTGAAGAGATCAAATGGGGACTCTAATCATATGATCATAAAAGATCAGTATGATAAATTTAGAGATCATACCCCAACATAATAAAAAGGAACTTGAAATACTTTACATGATAATAGATCTTGAAAAATGAGAAGGGAGAAAGAATCTGTTACAAAAATTTCGGCAGCCTAACGACGCCACTTAAAACTTCATCAAAAATGAATTGATGAGATCAAATAGGGTCTCTCATCATATGAACATAAGATTCCAGTATGATAGATATAGAGATCATACCCCAAAATAATAAAAAGGAACTTGCAAGACTCGACATGGAATTAGAACTTTGAAAAGGGAGAAAGGTGCAAGGACAACTTAAAAATCCAGCAGCCTAACGACGCCACTTAAACATCATAAAACGAAATAATGAGAGTAAGAGGGGATATCTCATTATGTGAACATGAAAAGGTCAGTAAGAGGAGTATAAAATAACACCCTTTAACATAAGAACATGGAGCATAAAAGAAATTACATAAAAGATATTTCTTGAAAAGAAAGAGAGAGATCAGACCCCTTACCTTAAAACGTAACTCTTAAAACTCAAAGGTTGGGACCTTAAGGGCTTGGGGGAACCTTGGGAGGACTCCTTGGGAGGTAATGAGACCAGAAATTAGTTGGGGGAGGGTGGGGAGTCGAATGGATGAGAGGATGGCTTGGTATTTATAGGGAAAGTGAGGGGAAAAGGCATTAATGGCCAAGGGACACCTCATTAGTGGTTTTGGCAAAACCATGGGCTTGCCCATGGTATTTGCCCATGGTATTGGCCACTTGGGACACCTCATACCTTATCTTACTATTCATAAGTCGAACATATTGATTACAAACTTAATACATCATTTAATGATGTCATTAAACACCCGTAACTTAAAAACTGTATTTTCACTATTCATCGAAAATTCAACTTTCTCAGAATAATCCCAAAATTTCACCTTAACCAAATATCAATGCTCTGATTTCAAAAATGAACTCCATTTTATAAAAATAATTTTCTAAATATTTTTAATTTATTTTTTAAATAAATACACTATTCACCGAAAATTCATTTTTTCAGAAAAAACCCCAAAAATTACCATAACATAATATCGGTGCTCTGAGTTCAAAAATGAAATCCATTTTATAAAAATATTTTTTTTTAAATTTTTTTAATTTAATTTTTAATTAAAAAAACTATTCACTCGAAAAAACTAATACTTGAATAATAATTTATGAAACCGTTATTTAACCATTTTATTGAATCACATTACTTAATCAAGGTGCCTAGATTATATTAATACTTTCTTTAAGTGAGATTACTAATCCATTTGGACACATTACTAATCCTAATCATAAAATCACTATTCATAATTTACTATTCATCAAAAATCAAGTTGATCTTATTAGACTCTAAATTTCGTACTGGACATAATTGTAGAAGACCATTTTTTGAAAATCATTACACATTTTTAATTATTTAAGGTTTACATAAACATTTTTAAAATATCATTTTTCTAAAATTCATCAAAAATATGCATACTATATTTATCCGGTCATTTAAAAATTCATAAAATTCATCATAAGAAGAAATACCAATTTTTATTTAAAACAAAGGATTACACAAGGTAGTTATGGTCTCCTTACATAGCCCCTTATCACACCATCATAGGACCTAAGTGTAAGGTGTGCTAAGGTGAGAGAATCTGAGGGAGGCTCGGCTAACATCGCACGAGTAGTAATTTCTATCAGTTTGAACTTCTCGCAAAGGCGATTCCATTCTAGATTCACACGATGAAGTTCGGATTGGGTTTGGTCTAGAGCAAAGCCTAGTGGTGCTACCTCCTTCCCAAGTTCTGTTAGATGGGCTTCGATCGGTCCAAGACTACTAGGTGAGGCCATCAAATCTTCTTTCTATAATAATTAACCAAGATTACTTGTATTTAGAGACAATAATCAAAACGTTTAGTTTCCAGTGGTCATATTGACCAATGGTCATATAACCGTCTAAACCCAATGGTCTCATTTTAATTATAATCATGTTATCAAATGAAACATTTTTTTGAGTATAAAAATAAAATAAAATAACACATAAAATTAGGAAACAAGATTTATTCAAAATTTCGGGTCATTACATTCTTCCCCCCTTAAGAAATTGTGTCCTCGCAATTTTTAAAATTGGGTTTTGAAATTTCATTGAAAGTCCCACATCGTAAAAGGATTCAGTAAAATTATTACTTTAAAAGAAAGAAAGGGAAGTACAAAGGTCACCCAAGGTAACCCACACTAGGATTCCATGTAGGAAAACATGGACATGGAAGAACAAAGGGTCAAGTTCTGGGGGAGAGTGATAGAGAACATGATTAGGAGAAAGTTAACCATAAGAAAATCCCAAACTTATGATGTGTGTAAACGGTATTTGATTACCTAGTAGGAAACGTAAACCAACAACATTTTTGTTTTACGTTCCTTTTCATAATTTTGAGGAATTCATTTACAACATAAAACAAAAACATAAGAAAATATACCTATCTTCATGTAGAGTTTCATCCTCTAATAAGTTTCTACGCAAAACTAATCTTTTCTCCAAACTATGAGCATTAAAAACTACTTGGTCTCATCAAAACACAAGAATCATCTTCATAATCCACAAAAGATTAACTATCTATTTCTTCTATCTTTAAACATTATCCCAAAAATAGAAAGGGTAAGGTAAAACACCTCTTAAAAAAGAAATAATCCCATAGGAATGGAAACTGCTTTTAAATATTCAAAGTTCCATGGTACTACCCATAGTTCATCATTGACCATTCCATAAATAACGGTCATTAAGATTCCTCAAAATAAACCAAGCTAATATTGAAACCCAAATACAAGAAGGATTTGATAACATAGTCTTCCAAAATAAACTTCATTGTTCATCTCCAAACAACATCAACCACTCCTAACATCTTATAACAAAAGTAGCTAACCTAAACATATTTTACCCAAGATAGGTTAATAATTTCTATAAGTAACCTAAATTACTATAAGTCCACCTTAAATTCATCGATTCTTCAAAATATAAGTCAACCTTACCCCTCAATGAAAATACCGTAGTAATCTATTTTCCTCGATCATATAGGGTCCCCAAAATAGTGAACGTATTCCAAAATAATAATCATATTTTAATCCCCTAATCATCCATGTCATATTAATACGACAATCGTCTCATTTCCTATCACATTGGTTGTTGGGACATGTTCTTCCATTTCTCGCCATTAACTAAGAAAAGAAACCATAATTAGCGGCTTAAATACTTAGCCAATATTCATGAAAAGGAACCGAAAGCATATAAGGATAACTTGTAGAAGAAAAGTATACCCTAACTTGTGATCCCCTAGGTTCCCATATAGGTTATCCATGATCATATATTCTTATGTGAATCTTTATTTTATTTTATCTTTGTTCCTTTAACAATGGTTCATACCAAGCTTATGAATTTACCAAAGCATATCCCCCGGGAGTGTCGTAACCAAGAGTGCAGCAAGGCCCGTTGTCGTGTACCAGTTCCCGTTCGAGTCTAGATCAAAGCGGTGTTTTCAGGTTTGACCCCTATGTACATCTGTTCCAAAACCACCTCTACCTGCTCGTATCCAGATAGGGATGTATTTGCTTGGCAACCCCTTACTCAATACTCACCAAAATACCATGAAGATTTCCTATTTTTTAACTTTTTTATAGGATTCTTCCTAAAGTTTTCATATCCTAATTTCCACAAATAACTAAACCATCCTTTGATACCAACAATAGCATCCCGCCTTTTTATTACATAAACTTTCATTACATTTTACAAAACCGAGGATCTTTAAGGTTTAGTGTCTTGGAAACCAGGAACTTTAAACATGAAAACATAAAAAATTCTTCTAAAACACTTGAAAGGCTTCTCCTCATGTTCATACTAGGTTCATTACTGCATCACATAACCTAGGGACATACATCAAAAGAAAGGGTGAGCAAAAAGCCCAGTAAGGGAAACAAGCGAAACATTTTACATGTGAACTTGAGATACTTCAATAAGGTCATGAAAAGAACTCTAAGGCATGAGAATGAAATCATGAGGCATATCATAATAAAAATAACATTTTCATAACTTGAAGATGTGGCTACATAATTTAACATAGACAATCATGAACATATCACCAAGGTCCATCCCCAAGGTGTCATTTGAAAATTACCAAGGTTATTCACCAAGGTATCGTGAAAATTGTAATCTCTAGTGGTTACATCATTACCCAATGCATTGGAGGGCTATCAAGGCGCACCCTTAAATTTACCTTTATTATCATGTGATCCACATATATCATCATAAATTTTTTTTATAAATAACCCATATAGCATAAAATAAATGGGTATCATTTCATAATCATAACGTTTTAAAAACTGCTTTAAAGACATGATCTTTACGTCACTTTAAAACCCACAGAAAAAGAAGGTGGGTCTCATGTATGTAAATCCCAGAATTTAAAATAGAACATTTTGGTATATATGTGAATACCCCTATAGAATATAGAGCTTTGAGTATTAAATTAATAAAATAAAACAACTTTATAAAAAGAGAGAGACATTTTGAGACGAAAATTCTGCAGCACAACGGCTACATTACAGGGTTTTAGAAAACGTTGAAAAGAGAGGGGATATGGGTCAAACAATCATAAATGACCCATAAAACAGTATAGGGACAGAATATAAGGGATTTAAGAAAATGGTAATTAAATTTGAAAATATACCATATGAAATGAAGAACATGAAAGGAAGACAAAAATAATATTTCTCTTATGAAAATTCAGCAGCCTAACAGCGTTACATAAACTTCAACCAAAAATGAATTGATGATGTCAAATAGGATATCTAATCATATGAACATAAAAGACCAGTATGATAGATATAGATATCATACCCCAACATAATAGAAAGTAACTTGCAAGACTTTACATGGAATTAGAACTTTGAAAAGGAGAAGGGTGAAAGAATCCCTTAAAAATTCGGCAGCCTAACGGCGTCACTTAAACTTCAACAAAAAATGAATTGATGAGATCAAATAGGGTCTCTCATAATATGAACATAAGAGTCCAGTATGATAGATATATAGATCATACCCCAACATAACAAAAAGGAACTTGAAAGAATTGACATGAAAGTAGAACCTCAAAATGAGAAGGGTGAAGAACCACTTAAAAATTCGGCAGCCTAACGACGCCACTTAAAACTTCAAAATACTGAATTGAAGAGATCAAATGGGGTATCTTATCATATGATCATAAAAGATAAGTATTATAAATTTATAGATCATACCCCAACATAATAAAAAGTAACTTGAAATACTTTACATGATAATAGATCTTGAAAAATGAGAAGGGAGAAAGAATCCGTTACAAAAATTTCGGCAGCCTAACGACGCCACTTAAAACTTCATCAAAAATGAATTGATGAGATCAAATAGGGTCTCTCATAATATGAACATAAGAGTCCAGTATTATAGATATAGATATCATACCCCAACATAATAAAAAGGAACTTGCAAGAATTGACATGGAATTAGAACTTTGAAAAGGGAGAAAGGTGAAGGACGACTTAAAAATCCAGCAGCCTAACGACGCCACTTAAACTTCATAAAACGAAATAATGAGAGTAAGAGGGGATCTATAATTATGTGAAAATGAAAAGGGAAGTAAGAGGAGTATAAAATAACACCCTTTAACATAAGAACATGGAGCATAAAAGAAATTACATAAAAGAGATTTCTTGAAAAGAAAGAGAGAGATCAGATCCCTTACCTTAAAACGTAACTCTTAAAACTCAAAGGTTGGGACCTTGAGGGCTTGGGGGAACCTTGAGAGGACTCCTTGGGAGATAATAAGACCAGAACTTCATTGGGGGAGAGTGGGGAGTCGAATGGATGAGAGGATGGCTTGGTATTTATAGGGAAAGTGAGGGGACAAGGCATTAATGGCCAAGGGACACCTCATTAGTGGTTTTGGAAAAACCATGGTCTTGCCCATGGTATTGGCCAATTGGGACACCTAATACCTTATCTTACTATTCATAAGTAGAACATATTGATTAAAAACTTAATACATCATTTAATGATGTCATTAAACACCCGTAACTTAAAAACTGTATTTTCACTATTCATCGAAAATTCAACTTTCTCAGAATAATCCCAAAATTTCACCTTAACCAAATATCAATGCTATGATTTCAAAAATGAACTCCATTTTATAAAAATAATTTTCTAAATATTTTTAATTTATTTTTTAAATAAATACACTATTCACCGAAAATTCATTTTTTCAAAAAAAACCCCAAAAATTACCATTACATAATATCGGTGCTCTGAGTTCAAAAATGAAATCCATTTTATAAAAATAATTTTTTTAAATATTTTTAATTTAATTTTTAATTAAAAAAACTATTCACTCGAAAAAACTAATACTAGAATAATAATTTATGAAACCGTTATTTAACCATTTTATTGAATCACATTACTTAATCAAGGTGCCTAGATTATATTAATACTTTCTTTAAGTGAGATTAGTAATACATTTGGACACATTTCTAATCCTAATCATAAAATCACTATTCATAATTTACTATTCTTCAAAAATCAAGTTGATCTTATTAGACTATAAATTTCGTATTGAACATAATTGTAGAAGACCATTTTTTGAAAATCATTACACATTTTTAATTATTTAAGGTTTACATAAACATTTTTAAAATATCCTTTTTCTAAAATTCATCAAAAATATGCATACTATATTTATCCGGTCATTTAAAAATTCATAAACTTCATCATAAGAAGAAATCCCAATTTTTATTTAAAACAAAGGATTACACAAGGCAGTTATGGTCTCCTTACATAGCCCCTTATCACACGAGCATAGGACCTAAGTGTAAGGTGTGCTAAGGTGAGAGAATCTGAGGGAGGCTCGGCTAACATCGCACGAGTAGTAATTTCTATCAGTTTGAACTTCTCGCAAAGGCGATTCCATTCTAGATTCACACGATGAAGTTCAGCTTGGGTTTGGTCTAGAGAAAAGCCCAGTGGTGCTACCTCCTTCCCAAGTTCTGTTATATGGGCTTCGATCGGTCCAAGACTACTGGGTGAGGCCATCAAATCTTCTTTCTATAATAATTAACCAAGATTAATTGTATTTAGAGACAATAATCAAAACGTTTAGTTTCCAGCGGTCATATTGACCAATGGTCATATAACCATCTAAACCCAACGGTCTCATTTTAATTATAATCATGTTATCAAATGAAACATTTTTATTGAGTATAAAAATAAAATAAAATAACACATAAAATTAGGAAACAAGATTTATTCAAAATTTCGGGTCATTACAACACTCCACTGCTCTCTATTTTCTAAGCTAGAACTCCTATATTTTGCAATTTATTTTTGGAGTTTGCTGCCTCATTCGAGTTCGACAGAGTTGAGTATCAGGAGACACCTGGTGATGCGGTACCCGTGGTTCGTTTCCGACTGGGCGCCCGACGCTTTTCCCTCACCATGATAGAGTTTGGCTGAGGGTGCGGTTTCTACCCCCATCCTATCACCCACACACTATTTCTACCTTGAACATACCTGAGAGCTCTGAGCTCATGGCTATGTGGTGGGAGATTATTGGTCCTAACCACCGCTACACCCCTACTTTGCATAAGAGTACCCTCATCACTGACCCCATCCTTCGTTTCACCCACCGGTGCTTTAGCACAATTCTTTTCCCCCGCCATGAATATATGGGGGTCGTGACTAGTCGTGACATGGATCTCCTTACCCGTTTCATCCAGTAGGACTACCTGGAACTCTCTTATCTAGCTGCCTCAAATTTCCATACTATGTTTACCGGCTGTTAGGGAAACCTGAACGGTGTATTTTATGCCACCCGCCTTGCCCATAACCTCAGAGTCTTTGATCCTTCTCTACCACATGAACTGTTAGGTTCACCCCAGCAGATGGAATATCTCATGCTTATTCTCATGGGATTGGTCCGGAAGTAGTGGGTGCCTACGTCCTTGCCCAGGCTCCAGCCTGCCCACCTACTAACCCTCCTGCACCACCCGCCGATGCACCACCTCCTCCTTCCCCACCCCCACCAGCTTCCTCACCACACCCCCTTATATTGACCCCACCTCTTCTATCCTTCCTTATTCTGTACCACCACTATCCCCACCTACCCCTGCACCCTCGGTCGATCTCGCCCTTTCCCTCCACCTATCCGCGATGGAGCATCATTTGGTTCATCTTGACAGCCACCAGGACCAGCTGGAGTAGATGTTGGGGCTTCTTCTTCAGCAAATTGGTATTCCACTGCCCCTGCCCCTTGCTTATGCCATAGCTCCTGGACCTTCTGTTGCTGTTCCACTGCCTTATACTGCACTAGACACAGATTTCGTTCTTCTCTCTACTGTGGGCCCGAATGCTGCTTCCACTGATGCCACCGCTGCTTCCATTCTAGGGGGGATGCCGAGCTTCCTTTAACGAGTCCATCACCTGCGGCTCGTACTTCTCCGGCTTCCCTTCCAGGTGAACATTCTGAGTCTCTAGTTTCCATGGATCCCGAGCCTTCTCTACCAGCTGGTTCTATACTGGATGATGCCTCTTCTAAGGCGACCCCCTGACTAGTTTTTGGGACCTATTATTTTCATTATATATATTTTTGCGATATCTTGTGCCTATGTCTACTGTGTATTCTTGCAGTGTTCTATTTCTTCCCCCCTCATAGGTACTCTGGCATGTTTTGGGATACACTTTTACATCAAGTTCTGTTTTTCTATGCCTAATCATGAGGAGAGCATTCTTTTACTTTTCTTTCTTAGTTTACTTCTTTCCTTACTTCCCCTCAGTCTGGTCCACTATTGTATCCAAACCTTTCTTTCTTCCTCTTTTGGGCACTTGGTTGACCATGTGTGGTTTTAAACATGGGGGGGCGTCTCTCGACCTCTTTAGTCTTTGCCCTTTTTAGATTCTATGAGACATCATTATTAGAATATATATTTTAATATGTGAAGACAATTTTTGTTAATCATATTTTTAAATAATAAGCCGAATGTGGGAAATTTTAAAAAAAAAATTGTATGTTCAATTTGGTTCTCAAGTGTTTTAAAATGATTTCTGATATAATTTAAATTGCAACTTGTAATCCTTGGATAATTACATCAATTATACTAATCAATTATTTGCAAGTCATGACTTGATTGTCTCTTTATTTTTTTTACCACTCCTGAGAGGTATTCTAAACCCTTTTGTCATATTCTTTCCAATACCCTCTTTCTTGATAGATTCTTAGAATATACATAACTACAAGAATTTTCATGTTTTCTTTTCAAAACGTGAGGAATTTTTGAGTTACATTAAAATGATTGAGGCATTAGATTATTTAAACCCATTTATCTTGAGATCTACCCTACATCTTATCTTCATGAATCCCCTAGAGACCATGAATATCCTTTATAAGAATCCATATTACAAGCCTATTTTCCTTCCTACCCTAATTATTTTATGATTTTTCATGATTATTTATTTGAGCTTAAAATAAGGGATTGGAGACTCATGGCATAATTTCGTGAATTGTCAAGAAATTAAGTATGGGGGAGAGCCTCTTGATCATCTAGGGCATAATTTATTCTTTTCCCTTTTCAGATTCTAGGAGACATCATTATTAGAATATATATTTTAATATGTGAAGACAATTTTTGTTAATCATATTTTTAAATAATAAGCTGAAAGTGGGAAATTTTTTTAAAAAAATTGTATGTTCATTTTGGTTATTAAGTGTTTTAAAATGACTGTTGATATAATTTAAATTGTAACTTGTAATCCTTGGATAATTACATCAATTAGACTAATAAATTATTTGCAAGTCATGACATGATTGTCTCTTTATTTGTTTTTCCCACTCCTGAGAGGTATTCTAAACCCTTTTGTCATATTCTTTCTAATACCCACTTTCTTAAGAGATTATTAGAATATACATAACTACTATAATTTTCAAGTTTTTTTTTCAAAACATGAGAAATTTTTGTGTTACATTAAAATGATTGAGACATTATATTGTTTAAACCCCTTTATCTTGATACCTACCCTACATCTTATCTTCGTGAATCCCCTAGAGACCATGAATAGCCTTTATAAGAAGCCATATTACAAGACTATTTTCTTTACTAACCTAATTATTTTATGATTTTGCATGATTATTTATTTGAGCTCAAAAAGAGGGATTGGCGACTCATGGAATAATTTCGTGAATTGTCAAGAAATTAAGTATTGGGGGAGAGCCTCTTGATCATCTAGGGAAAAAAGGGTTCCAAACCTCTATTCATGGACCTTCTGAGAGGTCCCCTTTGTTTTGAAAAAAATAATGGTACAAACAAAGAGACCTTATACTCACTTGTTGGTTTGTGAACCCTACCTACTCAACTAAGGAAATGATGGTGATGAGATTATATGATAAAGCTTGTGGAGGACGTTTTTTCAGTGAGCTTAATTTTTGAATATCATGCATTATTATTTAAAGAATTTAGCCTCCTATTTCAAGCCTCAGAGTTATTTTCACATCTTTACCTACCAACCTTTAGCCACAAAACCATATGATCCTTATTGAAAAGACCTCATGATTTTTGTAAGTCAATTTTTCTAAAGTGGAGAACTAGATTTCTTGCAAACCTATGGATAGAGTGTATATATCTTTGATTGAGAAAAACTTTTATTTAAAAATTCTTGTGTGTTGAGTATTTTATTGGTGAGGTAAATAATCAGGTGACTTGCTTATTTTTGAAAGGTTGAAACATGTGTTAAAAGAGGATTGAAGTAGTTAATTGAATTATATATGAGGCATGATTATAATATCTCTGAATTGAAACTTTTTTGTATTGCTTTTAAAATTTTCTCCTGTAAATTATTATTTACACTTATGATTAATTGAATTCCTTCCTATTAAAATATATACTCTTTTAATTAGATGTTGAGATTTTATTGAGGGCAAGAAAATGAATAAGTATGAGGGAGTCTGATGCACCTGATTTTTGTATACATTTTTATATACTCTATTGAAAAATTAGAACATGTTTTCAGCAATTACCTACTTATTAGTGGAAAAATACTTTGATTTTGGTGCTCTTGTTCATTTTCAGAAGATTTATGGCCAAATGCACAAAACGGAGAAGAACCAAGTAAAAATTTCCAACTACATGGCGTGTACTTATATACATGCCATGTGCTTTCAAGCTTAGAAACGGGTTGACTAGGACAAGTACCTGCCCAAGTAACCAGAAACTAGGACACACCGTGTTCCATTTGTACACGCCGTGTATACTATTCTAGAATTAGTTGGTGGTCGAGAAGAGTCCACATGCCCATGTGGTCGGCTGAAGGAGACACTCCATGTTCCATTTATACAGACCATGTATGCATTTCTAGAAGAGGTTGGTGGCCAAATTTTGAGACTACATGCCATTTATGGCGACGCTACATGCCGTGTACATTCACCCACCAGGAGGAACCATGTTCCAAGTAAATGACGACGTGTTTGGCCACCTACCAGTGGAGAAAATGGAGGCAAAAATACATTGCTGTGTGCTTATTTTTTCTATAAAAGGTGTTCTTGGCCTCCAGACTAAGGGGGTGGGGTAGAGAGAAATTATAGAGGAAAGGTTGAAGGCCCGACGGATTGACGCTCTGCCGTCGTACTACCACCGTACTTCCGTCTACCGAAGAATACTTCCTTTTTCAAAGTTCCAAACATGATTTAATTAGGTATCAACAGTTTTGTGTTTATCATTTTCAATATGTGTAACTAAACACCCAGTGTGTTGGGGTTGTGGAAGATGATGAGTTGTAATTTGAATTAAGTTTCTCTGAATGTGTTTGTTCTAATAATATCTTCTTATTCTTCTTAAATCACTTCATATTATCACTGGAAATTCTGTACCGGACCAAGGGCATAATTTTCAGGGATTCAAAAGAAGAATAATGATGAATAAATCCATGAGCATTGGAAGTATCCGTCGACTCAAGATGGACTAAGCCAAATAAAGATCTGTTAAACTCTAACTACCAGACCAAGGAGTTAGTTTCTTCATCTCTAAATATAAAGTTTACCAGACCAAAGAAACTTGATTACAAATTAAACCCAGAGAGTTGGGTTATTATGAAAAACAAAACCTCATAACCAATTTTATTTAAGAATCAACTTATCAAAAATCCATAACCTCAACACATTTCCATCTTTATTTGCATCAAAATCATATTTTCCTGTATTCACTTTCATTCTAGAAATTAATTTGTAAAAATAAGCTTAAAAACCAATTTTTCTTTTCATACCCAAACAACCAACAAAAATCGACTCTAAATTCAGAAAACTTCACTTAAAACAAAAATACAAACTAAGTTAATCAAGATAAAATAACCTCTTAGTTCCCTGTGGATCTACCCCTTACTAGTGCTATACTTGTTAGGGTAAATATAATTTGGGACACTAAAAACATACCTTCGATGAAACGACTTGCCAATAACATACTCTTTTATGTTCATAAAACCTCATGGACTCAAAAACAAAAAAATTAAGGTTGGGTATTTGTGGTTTTCAAAAAAAAAAATAGAAAATTTCAAACCATACCACAAGTTATAAATATACTTTTATGAGCATATATATACCCTAAAGCAAGACAAGGAAAATTTAAAACCCTTATAGCGAAAGGGTTTAGAAAATAGATCTGTTGAACCAAGAAAATCATTTATCATATTCTAATTTAATTTGAAATATGTGTTATTACATGTATATATACATATATATTACATATATATAAATAGGTTTACAAAATCAATTGAAACTATTAAATCCCTCACAAAACTTATGATTTAGAAATAAAATTTTAATACAAGAACATATTTCATATATGCTTCAAATAGATAGTTATGTATATGTATATATATATATAACTCTTAGTAAAAAAAGGAGATGTTTTAAAGAAATAAAATAAACTCTTACCTTAGTTCGTGGAGAAGGAGGGGGATCAGGAGAAGCTTAGAGGTTCTTGAAGAAGGTTCTGAAGGTAGAAGAGAAAGACGAGTGATTCTTGGGGGTGCAATTGGGTTGCTTATATGCTATACTACACTATAATTATACAAAATATTTTAAGGACACTTGCATAGGATCTGAAGCCTCTTCAGTATATTAAAAGACCGGGGAAAGGTCTTTGTGGAAACTGAGTGAAAGGAGGGGGGTCCAGAAGTTGTCATAGGAGAAGAAAATGGTGAAAATAGGTAGTAGGGTTACTGGTTCAAAGCAGGAGGAGAAGAGGAAGATGACGCCATAGGAAGAGGAAGATCAAAAATTGAACAGACGATCGGGATTTGATCTGGACTTGATCCAATGGTTGGGGTGCATCCGCGGGATTTAAAAGTGATGGATGACTTAGATTGATATGTGACTAGATCAGATGGCCCTGGTTCGATGCAAAATTTTAAAAATCTCGGATGGTAGATATTAGATCCGCATCGGATTGAACGGTGTACGAAAATGAGGATGTATTACACAGTTGTTGAGGGTCGAGTGCTGGATCAAGATCGATGGACCAAATCGCCGGTGACGTGATCCAATGGCCTAGATCCCATTTCAGCTGAAAATCCTTATCCCACATCGAAAACATTGGACATCCATGATCTCTTTATAATCCTGAGACTCCTGTCTTATGTTCATAAATCACAGCACACACCAGGGGGCCTTATACATGGGCTCCCTCCTCCCCCCACAGGCCTCGGCCTACCCCTGCCTCGTCATGGCCTTGCACCCTCTGTGGTGCCCTCGTGCTCTCCTGTGCTCCTATGTTCTCTTCAGGGAAACTATTCCCATGCTCAGGCCGGCCTAAGCTGAGGCTGAGAGCTAGGCTCAGCCACCAAGCATGAGCTGCCTCCCTTGGTCCGACTAAAGGGGTGTCCCTGGTGGGCTTATTTTTTATAAATACCAACTCTCAAAATTATAAAGTCACAAGGAAATTGATACATTAATTTTAACCGTAATGGAAAATATTTTATAAAATGTGTCTTTCTATTTAAACTTTGATAGATTAAAGAACACAAATTAAATTATACCTTGTCTTAACTAAGAGTATTACTAAAATTTTTATAAACACTAAAGTTGTAATATACAAAGTTTATAAATTGAAATTTAATATATTCACATGAAAACTTTTATACTATTATCAAAACATAGTTTATTTAAAAGACATCAAACATAGTTTACCTAAATTTTTTTAAGCTATAGCAAGGAAACCATTTACAACATATTTGAAATATTTTCAAGGCATTTGAATTCCTCATATTATTTCAAAATCATTTATGTGTAGTTCAAAATATTATACCATGTCCTTTTGAAGTTCATAATTAGAGGTTGTTTTATAATTTTCAATCCATAACTTAAATATTTGAAAAACTAAATTATACTTAAATAATTTTAATTAATTTACCAAAAGGCCAACGAATTTATTATTTCCATTGAAATTCAATGGTCACCCAAGGCAACAGTTGAGTTGATACCTTATAGAACCATGCCTTAGGGTGTCCTTAATTCAAGGCAATTAGAGAAAATGGCTCTCCTCATTCCATTGGTGCTTAGCATGGCTGCGGTGGCTTTGTCCATAGAAATGCTTGTTATAACGGATCCTAAGGAACCATATTATCTTCTTGGGGTTATCATTGTTTTGGGTGGTCTTTCTATAATTTTGATAGGGCTTTTAATAGGTATTTTTTGGGTAGTATGGATTCTTGTGATCTGGTGTATTGTAAACACTTAAGTGTCTTATTTAAATAAAAAGCCTTGTGTCCATTTGTATGTTTCATTCGGATCGCCATAAAAATAAAATAAAATAAAATAAAATAAAATATTATTATTAACATTACATGAGAAAAAGTTTTGGGGAATTACATTATTCCCCCTAGAAAGAATTGCTTCCTTGAAATTCATTCTACATAACCATATCAAAAAGACCCCCTCACAAACTTCACCACATCCTCCATTGTGGAGGGTCCTCCGGTGTGGCCAGGTGAATTCCCATATCAGTGTTCAACTCCTCTACTTCTCTGGCTTAGACACACCTCAGGAAAAAAGGGTTGAACTCATGCATAGTACATGTGGGCGTCCAGAGTGAGGCTCGGACGGTGGAAAGTTTGGAGATGTATGAATGTAAAAAGTATCTAAGGACTCGTTGGACTATCTCTCGATTGAGAACATCTAAGTTATAGACATGGTCATATAAGCTAAAACTAAGGAGTTGGTACATGTAGGATGCACAAAGGTTTCCCTCCAAACCAGCCTCTTGAAATATTACTCTAGTTGTGAAGTTCTGGGCTAGAGTGAAGCATAGGAAAAACCCTTTGTGGTATTTTCCCCTTCGCCTATACTCGGCCAGTTGGACTATGGCTATGCGGTGGTATAAGTAAGCATTCCCCTGGAAGGAGCAGAGAATGTCTGGACTGTTTGATATTTTGTAAAGTTGCTTGCATTTTCTTCGCAAGTTTGATAAGGGTATGTACTCTTCTTCATAGGTTTTGACCATAATAACCTCCAGTATCTCAATGGGAATGGATAAAATGTGGGTTTGTCCTTCCATCTGAAAATTTATTATGAAGGTTCACTTAGTGAAATCCACCCAAAAGTATAAATAATGAAAATATAGTATAAATAAGAGATAACAAGTAGTATTCTAATATAACCACTGATACATAAAAAGGATAAAGGTTCCCCCAGTCCCCGGTTACACGAATTCCCAAAACAAGTTAAAAATATCAATTTTCCTGAACCAAATGCAACCCGGGCAGTCTGGTTTTATCTCGTGGGTTCACTTATGGTGTCTCCAGAGTCTGACATGAGGGGTGTATAACTGAGAGATGTAATTATGTACTTATTGTTTGTACATAGAACGAGATGCTTCAAATTCAAGAATTTCTAAGTCCATTACTTGACAAAAATGGCCATAAAACAAGACTTGGCACATATATGCTGTGCGGAGGTCTCCCGCTGCTGCAGCTTCTTGGAAATCTATAAGGGATTGGATGCCTTCCTCTATAGTGAATCATATAAAAAGTCCCTCATAGTACTTTTCTCATCGTGCATAGGATGGAAATTGGGTTTGCATCATAAATATGTTATTCAAACCCGCACCTCGGTGGAGTTGAAGTACTCGGGGAGAGATGGATACATCATAGAGGTGTTTGCATGTCATACAGATATGGGTATATTTTACAAAATTTTTGTGGATGGATATGGAAATTATGGTTTCTAGGGCCTCATTGGGAAGACACAGAAGACTAGTACCTTTATTTTCCATTTGAAAATTAAGATAAACCTCATATTTTTTCATGATTAAATAAAATTTTATTTGTCTCAGTTCTGGTTTTCTAGAGTTACCTAAACCGAATCCTCTGATACCAACTGTGAGGACCCGACCCCAGAATACCCAGAGCCAGTGCCATCATAACATGATGTGAAATTTTTAATAAAAACATGCACTGATAAATTACACATCATGTCCTTTATAGAGGATAGATTCGGTTCAGGTTCTGGGAAACCAGCCACTTCTGTCATACTTCTTTAGCCCAAACTGATACCTAATTTTTTTTATTAAAAAACGTAGGGTGAGCATACGAATTCCTAGTAAGGGGTTTTAAAAATAAAATATTAAACTAATATAAATTTTGAAAACATTCTTTAAAATTTCGATAAATCATTTACTTTAAAAAATATTATGTTGTAACACATGAAACATACCATAACAATTGTCTAAGAAATACAAGTGCTCAAATAAGAACATACTAACAAACATACAAGGAAACCTGATTCAATTATAGGCATACTCATACAGGGTAAGAAGTAAAAGACATCCCATATGAAAATGCAAGTAAAAAATTGATTTCTAAGTGTATTACATGTTCAGAGTTGCACTTAAATAAAAACTTTAATTTCATGAGAAACATACACTGGATAAATACTTTGAGTACTGCATAAATACTGTGCCATAACTTTTACTTCTTATGATTTTCATAAACATAAGCTCTTTAACCAAGAATATTATACTATTCAAATATTCTTCTGTTCAATTACATTTCATATCCATAATGAGAAAAGTGCATATGCTGGAAATCATACCCATACTGTCCAGGCCTCGTACTAGGACTATACATAATCTTTTTGTCAAGGCCTTACACCAAGACCGTAGTTTGTCTAATGAGACCTACCGATGCGTCGAGGGGCTATAGAGGGCCCCACCCGCCACATACTAAGTCTAATGCATTCCTCATCTCTCTAAATCAAAGTGAACATACCACTCTGATTTAGTAAATTACTTATTAATTATCATTTTAAGTGTCACATATTTTCTGTTTCCTTATTTCACATTATTCAAATTGTCCCATACCACCTTGAATAATTTAAATTAACATTTCATATTATTCAAAGTGTCCTATACCACCTTGAATAATTAAATTCTTATTTAATAAATTGTCATAAGTGATAAAAAAATGTTTGATTTATCACATACATTAATAACTTTACAACTCTTCCATAAAATTTAAATGCATTATAATTCTTGTTTATAACTTCAGATAGGTATTATTCATTCTTAATTCATGCATTGATAAATGGAAATGACAATGAACTAAATCATAATTTTTCAGTTATTATTTAGATAATAATTTTTCCCAACGTCATGCATAAACTAGTAAACATTATTTGCACATGTGATATTAATTTAAAACACACAAGTAATGAATGGATGGGGTTACCATATAAAATTATAGATCCCTAATTTTTAAAATCCTTGATTCATGGAAATGAATATTTATAGTTTAAAATGACTAATTTTAAATTAAGATAGATGCCATTTGTACACAAGCATGCACTGATAAATAGTCAGGTCATAATAAATGGCCATGCCTTATGCTTCGTAGCCTATAAGGCCAATTTATTTGTAGTGAAACAATTGTTTTATGTAATGCATGAATTCATGATAATTTAATTAAAAATATCATAAACATACTTTAACCACTTAAGTTTTTTAGGCCAATTCAATTCAGGTTATGGTTAAAGATTATAGGTGCATACATATAACCATATATATATATATATATATATATATATATATAAATTTGTACAGCACATAATTCCCTATATTTTAAAATTATACCTAAACTTGATACCCAATTTTTAAAAAGTCTCAAACTGGATTTAATAAATATTTATATAAAATCATGAAAATATGTGTACAAATATAATCAGATACTCACCCTGCATGTTGAAAGAAAACATTTCTTAAAGATTAAAAAGTTTTCATAACCCAAAATCCTTAAGACCTTGGTCGGGTTTTTGAGGGTTTCCACCCAAAACCATATGATCATAAATAAATTTATATATTCATAAACTGTTTATAAAAATAATCACATATATATATAAGGTGCCTAATTAAGTTGTTCATGTATAACATACTCTTTTATGTTCATAAAACCTCATGGACCAAAAAACAGAAAACTTAGGGTCGGGTATTTGCGGTTTAAAAAAAATAGAAAAATTAAAACCATACCACAAGTTATAAATATACTTTTATGACCATATATATATATATATATACCCTAAAACAAGACAAAGAAAATTTAAAACCCTTACAATGAAAAGGTTTAGAAAATAGATCCGTTGAACCAAGAAAATCATTTCTCATATGCAAATTGAATTTAAAATATGTGTTATTACATGTATATATACATATATATTACATATATATAAATAGGTTTACAAAATCAATTGAAACTATTAAATCCCACACAAAACTTATGATTTAAAAATGATATTTTAATACAAGAACATATTTCATATAGGCTGCAAATAGATAGTTATGTATATGTATATATATATAACCCTTAGTAAAAAAGAAGATGTGTAAAAGAAATAAAATAAAACCTTACCTTAGTTCATGGAGGAGGAGGAGGCTTAGGAGAAGCTCAAGGATTCTTGAACAAGGTGCTGGAGGTAGAAGAGAAAGCCAATGGATTCTTGGGGGTAAAATCAGGTTGCTTATATGCTATACTACACTATAATTTTATAGAGTATTTTAAGGACACATGCATAGTATCTGAGGCATCTTAAATATATTAAAAGAATAAGGAAATGTCTTTTTGGAAACCACGTGAAAGGAGGGGGGTCCAGCGGTTGTCACGAGAGAAGAAAATGGTGCAAATAGGTAGTATGGTTACTGGTTCAAAGCAGGCAGATAAGAGGAAGAAGATGCTGTGGGAAGAGGAAGATCAGAAATTGAAAGGATGGTCGAGATTTGATATGGACTTGATCCAATGGTTGGGGTGAATCCATGAGATTTAAAAGTGATGGATGGATCAGATTGATCAGTAGCTAGATTAGATGACCCTACTTTGACACAATGTTTTAAAAATATTGAACGACTAAGATTAGATCCATGTCAAATCGGACGGTGTACGAAAATGAAGATGTATTCTACGGACGTGATCAAACGGTCCAGATCCCGTTTCACCCAAAAATCCTCATCCCACATCGAAACGGTTGGATGTTCACAACCTCTTTATAAGCCTAAGACTCCCAACTTGTGTTCAGAAATCACCACACACACCAGGGGCCCTTATACATGGGTTCACACCTCCCCTTGCAGGCCTCAACCCACCCATGCCTCGTTGTGGCCTCGCGCCCTCAGTGGCATGCTCATACACTCTTGTGCTCCTGTGTGCCCTTCGGGGAAACTATGACCACGCTCGGGCTGACCTAATCTAAGGCTGAGGGCTAGGCTCAGCCGCCTAGCGCGAGCTGCCTCCCTTGGTCCAGCTAAAGGGATAGCCCTAGTGGGATTATTTTTTATAAAAACCAACTCTCAAAATTATAAATCCACAAGGAAATTGATAAATTCATTTTAACTATAAAGGAAATTATTTTATGAAATGTGACTTTCTATTTAAACTTTGATAGATTAAATAACACAAATTAAATTATACCTTGTCTTAACTAAGAGTATTACTAAATTTTTTATAAACACTAAAGTTGTAATATACAAAGTTTATAAATCAAAATTTAAAATATTCACATGAAAACTTTTATACTAGTATGAAAATATAGTTTATTTAAAAGACATCAAACATAGTTTAATTAAAACATTGTTTAATATTTAGCAATCAAAACATTTACAAAAAATTTGAAATATTTGAAAGGCGTTTTAATTCCTCATCTTATTTCAAAATAATTTAAGTATAGTTAAAAATATTATAACATGTCCTTTTAAAGTTCATAATTATAGGTTGTGTTATAATTTTGAATCCATAAATTAAATATTTGAAAAAATAAATTATAATTAAATTCTTTTAATTAATTCACCAAAAGGCCACCCACTATAATTATTGTCATACAAATTCAATGGTCACCCAAGGAAACGGTCAAGTTGATACCTTATAAAACCATGTCTTAGGGTGTCTTTAATTCAAGGCAATTTAAGAAAATGTCTCTTGTCATTCCATTGGTACTTAGCGTGGCTGCAGTGGCTTTGGCCATACTAATGTTTGTTATGATAGATCCTAAGGACCCATATTATCTTCTTGGGGTTCTCATTGTTTTGGGTGGTCTTCCTATAATTTTGATAGGGCTTTTAATAGGTATTTTTTGGGTAGTATGGCTTTTTGTGATCTGGTGTATTGTAAACACTTCGGTGTCTTATTTAAATAGAAATCCCTACATCCATTTGTATGTTTCATTCGGATCGCAATAGAAATAAAATAAAGTAAAATAAAACAAAACCATATTATTATCATTACATGAGAAAAAGTTTTGAGGTGTTACATTATTCCCCCTACAAAGAATTGTGTCCTCACAATTCATTCTACGTAACCTTATTAAAAAGACTCCCTCACAAACTTCACCACATCCACTATTGTGGAGGGTCCTCCGGTGTGGCCAGGTGAATTCCCAGATCGGTGTTCCACTTCTCTGATTCCTTGGGCCAGAAACACCTCAGGCAGAAGGGGTTGAACTCATGCATAGTGCATTTAGGATTCCAGAGTGAGGCTCAAATGATGTAAAGTTCGGAGATGTATGAATGGACAAAGTATCTAATGATTCACTGGACTATCTCTCGATTGAGAACATCTAATTTATAGACGTGGTCGTATAAGATAAAACTAAGGAGTTGGTACATGTAGGTTGCACAAAGGTTTTCCTCCAAAGTAGCCTCATGAAATATTACTCTAGCTGTGAAGTTCTAGGATAGAGTGAAGCATAGGAAAATACCTTCGTTGTATTTTCCCCTTCACATGTACTCGGCCAGTTGGAACATGGCTATGCGGTGGTATAAGTAAGCATTCCCTTGGCAGGAGCGAAGAATGTATGAACTGTTTGATATTTCATAAATTTTCTTGCACGTTGTTCATAAGTTTGTGAAGGGTAAGTACTCTTCTTCATAGGTTTTGACCATAATATCCTCTAGTATCTCAACAGGAAGGGATAAAATGTGGATTTTTCCTTCTATCTAAAAATTAATTATGAAGGTTCACTTAGGAAAACCCACCCAAAAGTATAAACGATGAAAAGATATCAGAAAGATGAGATAACAAGTAATATTCTCATATAACCACTGATACATAAAAAGGCTAAAGGTTCCCCCAGTCCCCGGTTACACGAATTCCCCAAAAAAGTTCAAAAATCTCAATTTCCATGAACCAAATGAAACCCGAGCAGTCTAGTTCGATCTCGTGGGTGCACTTATAGTGTCTCCAGAGTGTGACATGAGGGGTGTATAACTGAGAGGCATCAGTATGTACTTTTTTTCTATTCATAGAACAAGAGGATTCAAATTCAATAATATCAAAGTCCATTACTTGAACAAAATGTTCATAAGATAAGACTTGGCACATATATGTTGCACGGAGGTCTACCGCTGCTACAACTTCTTTGAAATCTATAAGGGGCTGGATGATGTCTGCTACAGTGAAGCATCTAAAAAGTCCCTTGTAGTAATTTCCCCATCGTTAATAGGATGGAAATTGGGTTTGCATTATAATGATGTAGTCCAAACCCGCTTCTCAGTGGAGTTGAAGTACTTGAGGAGAGTTGGATACGTTATAGAGGTGTTTGCATGTCATAAAGATATGGGAATAGTTTACAAAATTTTCCAGATGGCTATGGAAATTATGGTTTCTAGAGACTCATTGAGAAGAGACAGAATACTATTACCTTTGTTTTCCATCTAAAAATTAAGAAAAACCTCATATTTAGTCATGCTTAAATAAAATTTTCTTTATCTCAGTTATGGTTTTCCAGAGTTACCTAAACTGAAACCTCTTATACCAACTGTGAGGACCAGACCCTAGAATACCTGGAGCTATTGCCTTCATAACATTATGTGATATTTTTAACAAAAATATGCACTGATAAATTACACATCATGTCCTTTACATGGGATCGATTAGGTTCGGGTTCTGGGAAACCAACCACTTCTGTCATACTTCTTTAGCCCAAACAGATACCTGAAAATTTTTATTCAAAAATGTAGGGTGAGAATACGAATTATCACTAAGGGGTTTTAAAAATAACATATTAAACTAATATAACTTTTGAAAACATTCTTTAAAATTTTCATGAAATATTTCCTTTTAAAAAATTATGTTGTAACACATGAAACATACCATAACAATTGTCTAAGAAATATAAGTTCTGAAATAAGAACATATTAACAGACATACATGGAAACATGATTCAATTATAGGAATGCTCATACATGGTAAGAAGTAAAAGACATTCTATATGAAAATTCAAAAAACAAAATTCATTACTAAGAGTATTACATGATCAAATTTGCGCTTAAATAAAAACTTTAATTTCATGAGAAATATACACTGGAAAAAGACATTGAGTACTTCATAAATACTATGCCATAACTTTTACTTCTTCTGATTTTCATAAACATAAGATCTTTATCCAAGAATATTATACTAGTCGAATATTCTTCTGGCTAATTAAATTTCATATCCATAATGAGGAAAGTGAATATGCTAGACATCATAACCATACTGTACAGGCCTCGTACCAGCACCATACATAATATTTTTTTTCAAGGCCTTATTCTAAGACCGTAGTTTGTCTCATGATACCTACCTATGCAGTGAGGGGTTATAGAGGGCCCCACCCACTACATACTAAGTCTAATGTATTCCTCATCTCTCTAAATCAAAGTGCACATACCACTCTGATTTAGTAAATTACTTATTAATTGTCATTTTAAGTGTCACATATTTCCTATTTCTTTATTTCACATTATTAAAAGTGTCCCATACCACCTTGAATAATTTTATTTAACATTTTATATTATTAAAAGTTTCCCATACCACCTTGAATAATTAAATTCTTACTTCATAAATTATCATAAGTGATAAATAATAAACTATTTGATTTATCACATACATTAATAAATTTAAAAATATTCCATAAACTTTCAATGCATTAGAATGCATGTTTATAACTTCAGATAGGTATAATTCATGCTCAATTAATGCACTGATAAAAGGAAATGACAATGAACTAAATCATAATATGTCAGTTATTATTTAGATAATAAATTTTCCCAACATCATGCATAAACTAGTAAACATTCTTTGCACATGTGATATTAATTTAAAACACACAAGTAATGAATGGATGGGGTTACCACATAAAATCGTAGTTACTTAATTTTCAAAAT
Source organism: Viscum album (assembly GCA_963277665.1). Lineage (NCBI taxonomy): Eukaryota > Viridiplantae > Streptophyta > Magnoliopsida > Santalales > Viscaceae > Viscum > Viscum album. Next base: position 1,235,692,748 of record OY728157.1, on the reverse strand, counting down.
CCTTGATTCAAGGAAATGAATATTTATATTTTAAAATGACTAATTTTAAATTAAGACAGATGTCATTTGTAGAGACCCGAAGCTTGACGTACATGGACTTTACATTACTTTTGCGGAATACTTAGTACATAACAAAAACACACACACAAGGATCGTAATAGTTTAGTGTCTTTGGAAACTCGGAACGTAATCTTCTAATCGTGGTGAAAGATCTTCAATATCTCCCATAAAGATCTTCCCTTTTTTTTACCTAAAAACCTTTCTTTATATCCTGGGGAAAAGAAAACATAAAAGGGTGAGCTCAAATGCTCAGTAAGGGTAAACAAAAGAAATATCAATCACATCATATACATAAGAACATAGCTTTTGGAAATCTTAACCTGCAAAAGAGCTCATAATATCATAACATGGGATAAATCATAGAAGTGAAAATGAGATCTCCATAATCATAACATAAAACTTGAAACATTGTGGCATGCACACATAATCATGGAAAATCATTTCTTGTTAGTCATGACTCATTGCCAAGACTATCTTAGTGGACGAAGTCCCTTTCTGAACCGAGTTCACTCCTCGTTTCAGTCCTGTATCACTGAACCGAAATAACCTTCCGTTCCAGCCATGTCTATCTCATGAGATATAAAATCATTACCCAATGCATTGGAGGGAGATATAGGTCCCACCCATCTTATAATGAATCCTTTCTTACGTGTGCCACATAATCATAAAACATACATCATCGCATAACACATGTAACAAAAATGGGATTCTTGAAACATCATGACATCATAAATCAATTCATATAAGATAAAGGAATTCATAAACATAATTCCATCACAACATAGTCAAATAAATGTAAAAATATGGATAGAAACAGAACCCTTTATTATCTTAGATGGAAAATAATTTTGATAAAACACTTGAATTGAATTCTTGAGGAAAATATCCTTTCTTCTTCAAAATCAATTTCTTTTCACAAAACATCATGCAATTTTAAAAGAAAGAGATTTTATTGAAAATAGTCATGAAATCTTTTGGAGGAAGCTTCATGAATATAAGGCTTTATAAAACCGTAAAAATCCGTTCATGCCGTTTAAGTAAAAAAAACATTCTTCGTACTTTTGTCGGAAAAGTCAAAAAGTACTTCGTACGAAAAACGACAAAAGATTCCTTTCATTTCTTTTACTAAAAACTCACCGAAGGGTAAAAATGGATTTAAACAATTTTAGGTGGATGTAAATAATATTACATATTGATTAAACATGGATGTGGATGATAAAATAAACCCCAGTAAATACGTACGAATAAACAATCTCCGATAAAAATGAGATTGTGATATTTCCCTTACCTTAGGTCCGACTTGCTTTGTAAGTGTCCGAACCTCCTGTATAATGATTTAAATCATGTTATTGACTTATTACAGAATCATATTCATTGTTATGATATCATATATGGTTCACTTATGACATTATATTACCCGTTCTTTTGTAAATTCCATGTTAAAGAACGTTTTGGGTAAAAATCGTTTCATTTATCGTAGGTGTTTTGACTTGTTGTTCTTGACATTATTATTACTTATATCATGATTTACTTACTTACAGAATATAAAATATGATTTATATATCATATATATTCAGTATATATATATATATAATAGATATTTAAATGAAATGAAAAACACCGTTCATGGAGACGGTAGTCCGTACGTACGCATGAACGCTGTTTTTCTTTCCTTATTGTCTTGAATGGAATTAAGTAGATGAAATTCATATGTATATATATACATAAATCCAGTAGCTTTATAATGTCATATATTTCATTATTATTTCTTATATATACATTATAATCATTCTTAAATGGTTAACATGGAGAATGAATCTCATCGCGTCGTGGAGACGGTAGTCCGTACGTACGCACGAGCGATGATATCATTTCTATAAATATTGAATTGAATTGGAGTGGATTATACAATATATAAGAATCAATATGATGTTTTAATAACTATGTATAGTTATTCTTTACACCATTATACCCATCCATGTAAGGTGGTGGTGGAAAATAGATTACACCACGGCGTGGAGACGGTATTCCGTACGTACGCACGCGCGGTGATTTCTTTTTCCGTAGGATGGATAGATGGTGAAATAGGGTTGTTTCATATTTATAATAACATATCAGTATGTAAGTAATACTGATGTTATTACTTTATCATGAAACAATTAAAGAAGGAGAAGTTGAATAAGAAAGAAATTGAAAAGATCGGTAATTGATATTACCTCTTCTTTGAAACGCCTCTTTGAATCCTCCACTTAGGGAACTAAGATTGGTCTTTGAAGAAGACCAGGTCCTCTAGGATTATTCTAGGGAAGTGGAGAAGGGATTTTGGCAGGGGTTGGCCGAGCTTGAGTGCTCAAATTGGTGTGAGGAGGAGGGGGAGGAGGTGCCCTTTTATAAGGGAGGAGAGGGGCACCTTAGGAATATCTCAAAATATTATTTTATATTAAAGTCAAAATCGGTTTATAATGGTTCCAAAGGGTCTTATTTCGAAGCTAAAGTGGGTATGGGTCGAAATCCTATCAACCAATAGGATTTAGACAAGTTTAGGGTATTATTTTAACCTTATCAATTAGATTTAACTCTAAGTTAAATAATTTAACTTTTACCGTGTCTTTTTGTTTTCTTTCACTATATGGTTAATAAACATACTATAACATGCCAAAAGAACCCCAAATTGTATATTATTAATACATATATCTTTATCTAAGTCATTTGGCCGAAACTTAGATTTTTAGGAATAAAATAACAATTAATAATATAATATTTGATTTAAAAACTATTTTGTGTCAATTTTGACACTATTTGATATATGATTTTTGTGAAAGTCATAACAGAATTATATGTTCGAAACAAGTTGATTAAATCAACACTAATATATCATAGTAACCTAGAAAATTAGTGGAATTCATAAAAAGTCTTAAATTACATTTATTTTGGTATTTATATTATCAATTATGTCAATATTTCATTAATAAGATAATTACTGCATCATCTTTGTGTCATAAATAAATTATATTATTTGATGTCTAAAAATTAAAAATAAAATACCATCATGTAGGAAATCTTTTTAGATTTCTAATGAATATTTATAGTCGAATTTATCTTATGTATAACCCCATATTAAAAATTATTTACTTATTAAACTTTGATTTTAACTATTTTAACCCTTCTTTAAATAAATTAATAATAAATGTCCTAATCTAATCCAAGTGGGCCTAAATGGTCATATTTTATTCCTAAGTTTGTTTTTGGTCGAATTAAACTTGTCCAATAGAATTAGGACATGTGTTAGGGTAATATTAATATCATATTTACCCTTAGTTACCCTATTTACTATTAACCGTGGTAAAAAAAGTAAAAAGTTATTATTCACCAAAAAATTATTTTCATCTCATTGAACCACATTTTAGTCCTTGATATTAACCGTGTCTTTCGGATTTTCGAAATTCCATTCACAGAAGCGGTAAAATTAAGTTTTATGCAAAATTCAGTTTTTTAACCTACCACTTAGTAGTTTCACTATTCATCAAAAATTGATGTTTTTCAGAACAATGCCAAAATTTCATCCCAAGCTATATTTCATATTCCGAATTCAAAAATGAAGTCTATTTTACCAAATTCATAACATAAAAGTTTCATTAATTAATTTTATAATTAAATCCCGCTGTTAAAACAAATAGCGTGTTTTTAAGAAACAATATCTATCAAAAGATTGACACTTGATTATGTCTGGTTTAAATGTGAAATTACATCAAATGACCAACATTGTATTAAATTGTAAAAATATATTCTAAATATACTTTAAAACCACTCAAATTAATAATTTATCACTATTAATTATTTCGATTAAAAAAGTTGTTTTTAATTATAATTTAGTAATTTTCACTATTCATCAGAATATGAAAGTTATCCGAAAAGTACCAAAATTTCACCTTAGGCTAAATTCGATACTCCGAATCCAAAAATAAAGTTCATTTTGAAAAATAAGATTTACTGGATTTCAAAAAGTGGTTATTACTATTCATAACGGCTAGTTTTAATAATATTTTTATAGCATATCGTTGTTTAGTGAAACTCGGTATTGCGTACTACACACGCTATCGAGGAAGGTCGCGATTGCGTGTAATGCAAGGCAAGTCAAGGATGTGTGTTGTGCAAGCTCCTTTTGGTGTAGCGTACAACACAAGACATAAAAAAGAATATTTTTCATAAAATCTCGGGCTGTTACATTCTACCCCCCTTAAAATGAATTTCGCCCTCGAAATTCGTCGGGGTTATAAATGGTTTACTATTCGAAAGTTTCTTTAATAGAAACCCACATCGTAAAAGGGAATACCAAAACTTGGCTTTAAAAATTAAAGTATGAAATGTAATGATTACCCAAATAAACTAATCACTGGGTTTCCACATAGGTGAAAATATGGATATGGAAGAGAAATCTAACCATCATGTTCTGATGGAGAGTGGTAGAGAACATGGCTATGGAAAAGCCAGTAATCACAAATCCATAGATTTGTGATGATATAAGGTACCATCTGATTCATCAGGTATAAGATCACTAGGACAACATTTTTGGTTTTCAAGATCATTTCCCTAAAGTTGAAAATTTGCTTAGAATAAATACTTACTTTATTTTGGTACAATCTCACTTTTGTTCGTGCCTTGAACAATTTATACTTCATATCTTAAATAAATGAAGTTGAATTTGTTATTTGTGAAGTGTTATCAGATCATGTGATAGAATGACTGTTCATTCCATCTGTCTCAAACAAAAGGTTAGCAAAAGTTATTAAATATACATAAGTCATTCTATAGTGAGATTAATCATATATGGTTCCTAAAATGGACTTATACTTCATATATCATGCTGCTTAATATAATAAAACTAGTTTCTACAATAAAAATAGTTTCTACTAAACAGGGACTTCCTGTAGGCCAGTGGTAGGCGATAAAGGCCAGTCGCACTTCGGTTGTGGGTTCGATTCCTACAGCCTTGTCCGAAGCGATGGGCTATCGCCCGTCCTGCAGGTTGTCCCTTTTTCTAAAACTACGTTACTATAACATCCCATCTTCTATCCTTAAACAATACTAACTTATGTCCAACATAATCCAGTCTAATCTTCAGGCTTATACATAATACTGCAGTCCACTCTCATAATATAGTGACATCGATTACCAGAGATTTAATACTGTCGTTGATCCCCACATATCATAAGATATGTCTTGTTGGTCACATTCCAAACATTCAAAGTCCTTAATCGTGTATTCTCTTGAATACCTTAGTGAAAACATGAGTGTAGTTAAAAGTTAACACTTTCCACATACCAAAATCCTCAAAATTCTATATACTCAAACCATGATATCACTTAGTCCTTATATCAATCCTGAGCTCATGAATACTATCAAACATTTAATTTTCTCCTTATCCCTTCATTATGCGCATATCATCTACATTCCAAAAATATCTGAATAACCTTTCATGGATACTGGTAACATTAATCATACACTTTCAAAACACAAGGAAAGAAAACAGTGTAAAAATCCATAGATGTCTCTTTATTCCAAAATTACACATGATAAACATGTAATCATTCCACCACATTCTCAAACCATTGACCGAGCTTCAAAAATTCTTTCATCTCACATATCATTTGTAGTCTCTTCATCATCATCCACATAAATACTACCCATATGACCATACTGATTCTCTTCATGAGTCTTTCCCTTAGGGCATTTGTTTGCATAATGCCCATACATTCCACATTTAAAACACTTAACCATTTTTGATGTCGTAGCAATACCATTATCCTCATCCATGGTGTTAACCGACCCTTTTCCTTTGCACTTACTTGCTTTGTGTCCTTCTTTTCCACACCCAAAGAATCTTCCAGTTCCCTTGAAACATTCTCCTTGATGCCTCTTCCTACATGATTTACATAGGGGAAATTGAACTTTCTTTCCTCTATGATCATCATGGAACTCCATCTTTCTCTTATTAGTTGAGTCAGGAAACTTACCAAATTTTACTTTATTGATCATGTTGTGAGATTGCTGATTCGGCATAATAATGATGTTTGGACATCCAAATCCCATTTCATTTGGTTGCTCATGAATAATATCATTCCATTGTCCATCATATCCTCCATTATTGTGAATCATCTTGTTTCCAGCCATTTTCTAAAACCCAAACAGAATAGTGTTAGATGCAAAAATCGTAATAAAGGGGGAGTAACTTAAATATCTATCATCTTTGGTTTAATCTAATATCGTTACCATAGTTCTAGAACTATATCCTATACGTATACTTATCCTTAGGGGCATCCCTAGACATACCTTAGAAATATCTCTAGGGATCTCACTAACGTTTTCGCATCCTAGTTTCCAAAGGTTGACTAAACCTTTCCTCTGATACCAACTGTAGAGACCCGAAGCTTTACGTACATGGACTTTACATTACTTTTGCGGAATACTTAGTACATAACAAAAACACACACACAAGGATCGTAATAGTTTAGTGTCTTTGGAAACTCGGAACGTAATCTTCTAATCGTGGTGAAAGATCTTCAATATCTCCCATAAAGATCTTCCCTTTTTTTTTACCTAAAAACCTTTCTTTATATCCTGGGGAAAAGAAAACATAAAAGGGTGAGCTCAAATTCTCAGTAAGGGTAAACAAAAGAAATATCAATCACATCATATACATAAGAACATAGCTTTTGGAAATCTTAACCTGCAAAAGAGCTCATAATATCATAACATGGGATAAATCATAGAAGTGAAAATGAGATCCCCATAATCATAACATAAAACTTGAAACATTGTGGCATGCACACATAATCATGGAAAATCATTTCTTGTTAGTCATGACTCATTGCCAAGACTATCTTAGTGGACGAAGTCCCTTTCTGAACCGAGTTCACTCCTCGTTTCAGTCCTGTATCACTGAACCGAAATAACCTTCCGTTCCAGCCATGTCTATCTCATGAGATATAAAATCATTACCCAATTCATTGGAGGGAGATATAGGTCCCACCCATCTTATAATGAATCCTTTCTTATGTGTGCCACATAATCATAAAACATACATCATCGCATAACACATGTAACAAAAATGGGATTCTTGAAACATCATGACATCATAAATCAATTCATATAAGATAAAGGAATTCATAAACATAATTCCATCACAACATAGTCAAATCAATGTAAAAATATGGATAGAAACAGAACCCTTTATTATCTTAGATGGAAAATAATTTTGATAAAACACTTGAATTGAATTCTTGAGGAAAATATCCTTTCTTCTTCAAAATCAATTTCTTTTCACAAAACATCATGCAATTTTAAAAGAAAGAGATTTTATTGAAAATAGTCATGAAATCTTTTGGAGGAAGCTTCATGAATATAAGGCTTTATAAAACCGTAAAAATCCGTTCATGCCGTTTAAGTAAAAAAAACATTCTTCGTACTTTTGTCGGAAAAGTCAAAAAGTACCTCGTACGAAAAACGACAAAAGATTCCTTTCATTTCTTTTACTAAAAACTCACCGAAGGGTAAAAATGGATTTAAACAATTTTAGGTGGATGTAAATAATATTACATATTGATTAAACATGGATGTGGATGATAAAATAAACCCCAGTAAATACGTACGAATAAACAATCTCCGATAAAAATGAGATTGTGATATTTCCCTTACCTTAGGTCCGACTTGCTTTGTAAGTGTCCGAACCTCCTTTATAATGATTTAAATCATGTTATTGACTTATTAAAGAATCATATTCATTGTTATGATATCATATATGGTTCACTTATGACATTATATTACCCGTTCTTTTGTAAATTCCATGTTAAAGAACGTTTTGGGTAAAAATCGTTTCATTTATCGTAGGTGTTTTGACTTGTTGTTCTTGACATTATTATTACTTATATCATGATTTACTTACTTACAGAATATAAAATATGATTTATATATCATATATATTCAGTATATATATATATAATAGATATTTAAATGAAATGAAAAACACCGTTCATGGAGACGGTAGTCCGTACGTACGCATGAACGCTGTTTTTCTTTCCTTATTGTCTTGAATGGAATTAAGTAGATGACATTCATATGTATATATATACATAAATCCAGTAGCTTTATAATGTCATATATTTCATTATTATTTCTTATATATACATTATAATCATTCTTAAATGGTTAACATGGAGAATGAATCTCATCGCGTCGTGGAGACGGTAGTCCGTACGTACGCACGAGCGATGATATCATTTCTATAAATATTGAATTGATTTGGAGTGGATTATACAATATATCAGAATCAATATGATGTTGTAATAACTATGTATAGTTATTCTTTACACCATTATACCCATCCATGTAAGGTGGTGGTGGAAAATAGATTACACCACGGCGTGGAGACGGTATTCCGTACGTACGCACGCGCGGTGATTTCTTTTTCCGTAGGATGGATAGATGGTGAAATAGGGTTGTTTCATATTTATAATAACATATCAGTATGTAATTCATATTGATGTTATTACTTTATCATGAAACAACTAAAGAAGGAGAAGTTGAATAAGAAAGAAATTGAAAAGATCGGTAATTGATATTACCTCTTCTTTGAAACGCCTCTTTGAATCCTCCACTTAGGGAACTAAGATTGGTCTTTGAAGAAGACCAGGTCCTCTAGGATTATTCTAGGGAAGTGGAGAAGGGATTTTGGCAGGGGTTGGCCGAGATTGAGTGCTCAAATTGGTGTGAGGAGGAGGGGGAGGAGGTGCCCTTTTATAAGGGAGGAGAGGGGCACCTTAGGAATATCTCAAAATATTATTTTATATTAAAGTCAAAATCGGTTTATAATGGTTCCAAAGGGTCTTATTTCGAAGCTAAAGTGGGTATGGGTCGAAATCCTATCAACCAATAGGATTTAGACAAGTTTAGGGTATTATTTTAACCTTATCAATTAGATTTAACTCTAAGTTAAATAATTTAACTTTTACCGTGTCTTTTTGTTTTCTTTCACTATATGGTTAATAAACATACTATAACATGCCAAACGAACCCCAAATTGTATATTATTAATACATATATCCTTATCTAAGTCATTTGGCCGAACCTTATATTTTTAGGAATAAAATAACAATTAATAATATAATATTTGATTTAAAAACTATTTTGTGTCAATTTTGACACTATTTGATATATGATTTTTGTGAAAGTCATAACAGAATTATATGTTCGAACCAAGTTGATTAAATCAACACTAATATATCATAGTAACCTAGAAAATTAGTGGAATTCATAAAAAGTCTTAAATTACATTTATTTTGGTATTTATATTATCAATTATGTCAATATTTCATTAATAAGATAATTACTGCATCATCTTTGTGTCATAAATAAATTATATTATTTGATGTCTAAAAATTAAAAATAAAATAACATCATGTAGGAAATCTTTTTATCTTTCTAATGAATATTTATAGTAGAATTTATCTTATGTATAACCCCATATTAAAAATTATTTACTTATTAAACTTTGATTTTAACTATTTTAACCCTTCTTTAAATAAATTAATAATAAATGTCCTAATCTAATCCAAGTGGGCCTAAATGGTCATATTTTATTCCTAAGTTTGTTTTTGGTCGAATTAAACTTTTCCAATAGAATTAGGACATGTGTTAGGGTAATATTAATATCATATTTACCCTTAGTTACCCTATTTACTATTAACCGTGGTAAAAAAAGTAAAAAGTTACTATTCACCAAAAAATTATTTTCATCTCATTGAACCACATTTTAGTCCTTGATATTAACCGTGTCTTTTGGATTTTCGAAATTCCATTCACAGAAGCGGTAAAATTAAGTTTTATGCAAAATTCAGTTTTTTAACCTACCACTTAGTAGTTTCACTATTCATCAAAAATTGATGTTTTTCAGAACAATGCCAAAATTTCATCCCAAGCTATATTTCATATTCCGAATTCAAAAATGAAGTCTATTTTACCAAATTCATAACATAAAAGTTGCATTAATTAATTTTATAATTAAATCCCGCTGTTAAAACAAATAGCGTGTTTTTAAGAAACAATATCTATCAAAAGATTGACACTTGATTATGTCTGGTTTAAATGTGAAATTACATCAAATGACCAACATTGTATTAAATTGTAAAAATATATTCTAAATATACTTTAAAACCACTCAAATTAATAATTTATCACTATTAATTATTTCGATTAAAAAAGTTGTTTTTAATTATAATTTAGTAATTTTCACTATTCATCAGAATATGAAAGTTATCCGAAAAGTACCAAAATTTCACCTTAGGCTAAATTCGATACTCCGAATCCAAAAATAAAGTTCATTTTGAAAAATAAGATTTACTGGATTTCAAAAAGTGGTTACTACTATTCATAACGGCTAGTTTTAATAATATTTTTATAGCATATCGTTGTTTAGTGAAACTCGGTATTGCGTACTACACACGCTATCGAGGAAGGTCGCGATTGCGTGTAATGCAAGGCAAGGCAAGGATGTGTGTTGTGCAAGCTCCTTTTGGTGTAGCGTACAACACAAGACATAAAAAAGAATATTTTTCATAAAATCTCGGTCTGTTACACCATTTGTGCACAAGCATGCACTGATAAATGGTCATGTCTTAATAAATGACCATGCCTTATGCTTCATATCATATAAGTCCAATTGATTTACAGTGCAAAAATTGTCTTATGTAATGCATGCATTCATGAGAATTTAATTAAACATATCATAAACATACTTTAACCACCGAAGTTTATTTTAGGCCAATTCAATTCGGGATATGGTTAAATATTATAAGTGCATACATATAACCATATATATATATATATAAATTTGTACAACACATAATTCCCTATGTTTTAAAATTCTACCAAAAATTGATACCCAATGTTTAAAAAGTCTCAAACTAGATTTACTAAAGATTTATATAAAACCATGAAATTACATGTACAAATATAATCTTATACTCACCTTGTATGTGGAAAGAAAATATTCCATCAAGATTAAAAAGTATTCATAACCCAAAATCATTAAGACCTTGGGCCGGGTGTTTGAGGGTTTCCACCCAAAACCATATGATCATACATGCATTTATATATTCATAAACCGTTTATACAAACAATTGCATATATATATATATATATATATATAAGGTACCTAATTAAGTTTTTCATGTATAACATACTCTTTTATGTTCATAAAACCTTATAGACCCAAAAACAGAAAACTTAGGGTCAGGTATTTTCGATTTACAAAAAAATAGAAACTTACAAACCATACCACAAGTTATAAATATACTTTTATGAGAATATAAATATATATACCCTGAAACAAGACAATGAAAATTTAAAACCCTTATAACAAAAGGTTTAGAAAATAGATCCGTTGAACCAATAAAATCATTTCTCATTTGCTAATTGAATTTGAAATATATGTTATTACATGTATATATACATATATATTACACATATATAAATAGGTTTACAAAATCAATTGAAACTATTAAATCCCTCACAAAACTTATGATTTAGAAATAAATTTTTAATACAAGAACATATTTCATATATGATGAAAATAGATAGTTATGTATATTTATATATATATATAACCCTTAGTAAAAAATCGAAATGTTTTAAAGAAATAAAATAAACCCTTACCTTAGTTCGTGGAGGAGGAGGAGGATCGGGAGAAGCTCAGAGGTTCTTGAAGAAGGTGCTGGAGGTAGAAGAGAAAGCCGAGGGATTCTTGGGGGTACAATCGGGTTGCTTATATGTTATACTACACTAGAATTTTACAGAATATTTTAAAGAAATTTGCATAGGATACGAGGCCTATTTAGTATATTAAAATACTAGGGAAAGGTCTTTGTGAAAACCACGTGAAAGGAGGCAGGTCCAGCGGTTGTCACGGGAGAAGAAAATGGCACAAATAGGTAGTAGGGTTACTGGTTCAAAGTTGGTAGAGAAGTGGAATAAGATGTCGCAGGAAGAGGAAGATCAGAAATTGAATGGAAGGTCGAGATTTGATCTGGACTTGATCTAATGGTCGGGGTGCATCCGTGGGATTTAAAAGTGATGGATGACTCAGATTGATATGTGGCTAGATCAGATGGCCCTAGTTCGATGTGGCGTTTTAAAAATCTCAGACGATCGAGATTAGATCCGTGTCAAATCGAACAGTGTAAGAAAATGCAGATGTATTCCGTGGAAGCTTAGGGTTGAGCACTGGATTGATATTGACGTCCTAGATCATGTGTGATGCGATCCAATGACCAAGATCCCATTTCACCCGAAAATCCTCATCCCACATCGAAACAGATGGACGTTCACGACCTCTTTATAAGCCTGAGACTAATGGATTGTGTTTAGAAATAACCACACACACAAGGGGCCTTATACATAGGTTTCTGCCTCCCTCTATAGGCCTCGGCCCACCCCTGCCTCACCGTGGCCTCGGCCCACGCTCGGGCTGACCTAAGATGAGGATGAGGGCTAGGCTCAGCCGCCTAGGGTGAGCTGTCTCCCTTGGTCCGGCTAAAGGGCTGGCCCTAGTGGGATTATTTTTTATAAACACCAACTCTAAAAATTATAAATCCACAAGAAAATTGATGCATTAATTTTAACTATAAAGGAAAATATTTTATAAAATGTGACTATCTATTTAAACTTTGATAGATTAAAGAACACAAATTAAATTATACCTTGTCTTAACTAAGAGTATTACTAAAATTTTTATAAACACTAAATTTGTAATATACAAAGTTTATAAATTGAAATTTAATATATTCACATGAAAAATTTTATACTAGTATCAAAACATAGTTTATTTAAAAGACATAAAACATTGTTTAATTAAAACATTGTTTAAGATTTAGCAATGGAAACATTTATAACATATTTGAAATATTTTCAAGGCATTTGAATGCCTCATCTTATTTCAAAATAATTTAAATGTAGTTCAAAATATTATATTATGTCCTTTTAAAGTTCATAATTAGAGGTTGTGTTATAATTTTCAATCCATAAATTAAATATTTGAAAAACTAAATTATACTTAAATTCTTTTAATTAATTCACCAAAAGACCAAGGACTATAATTATTGCCGTTGGAATTCAATGGTCACCCAAGGAAATGGTCAAGTTTATACCCTATAAAACCATGCCTTAGGGTGTCCTTAATTCAAGGTAATTGAATAAAATATCTCTCATCATTCCATTGGTTCTTAGAGTAGCTGCAGTGGCTTTGGCCATACTAATGTTTGTTATGATGAATCCTAAGGACCCATATTTTCTTCTTGGGGTTCTCTTTGTTTTGGGTGGTCTTCCTGTAATTTTGATAGAGATTTTAATAATTATTTTTTTTGGGTAGCATGGATTCTTGTGATCGAGTATATTGTAAACACTTTGGTGTCTTATTTAAATAAAAATCCTTGTGTCCATTTGTATGTTTCATTCGAATCACAATAGAAATAAAATAAATTAAAATAAAATAAAACCATATTGTTATCATTACATGAGAAAACATTTTGGGGCGTTACACACCCGCGACAACCGGGTATATGGCGTGTAATCCTAAAATTTCCAGAAACTCCTATTTTTCTCAAAAAAAACCAAAAAAGAAAATTTCCTGAAAAGAAGAGCTGGGTTATTACAATATCTATAGATGTAGTCATCATCAGGCCCTGAGAGGCCATTGAGTAGGCTATGGCTAGCTGAATTCTATAGCATTTCTAGCACTAGGCAAGCCTGATGTCATTAAAGGCACCCTTTTCTATTTTTCTACATGGGTTCATGATTTGTTTGATTAAATAGCTACACAATCCTTCATATCACCTAGCCTTGTACATGCTTTGGTACTTATGGTGGAGAGGATTCTAGTGACCTTGACATTGACTATGCTAATTGGAGCTCAAGATTATTTGTATAAAGTTTGTTGAGACTATGAGCTAGTGATGGGGTAACACTTCTCTGGGATACTTCTTATGTTTACTAATATAGCCCTATGAAATCATCCTTAGTATGGACTAGATTTATTCAATGAAAGATATTGTGGATTACATCATGGGGAAGGTTGTGTTCTATAATGTTGTTAGAGAGAAATCAATGTTTTTGGTGAGAATGACCCTCAGATGAGTCAAATGTGTGTTCTATCCTTATCTTAATTGATGGTTGAGTTAATGTTAAGTTCATTAGAGGTTTATTTTTCAGTGTTTCTCATGGTTTTGTAATATCACCCTAGTGTTTTTCCTGAGGAAGTTATAGAATTTACCCCTCAATGAGAGATTGATTTTTGGATTGATATATAGCCAGTAATTTCTAATATCTCAATGTATTCATATAGGATATAACCTTCTGAGTTGTGAGGGATGTGGGTACATCTTGATGATCTATTGTAGTGGGTTTTTGTTTCACTGAGTGCATAAACTTGGGGTTCACTAGTTTTTATTATGAAGAAGTCTAATGGAATTTTGTGACATTATATTAATTATCATCACTTAAAATAGGTGATATTAAAGAAACACTATCCTATTCCATGGATTTATAACTTATTCAATAATAGGATCTATTTGATTCTAAAAGATCAATCTATAACCAGGATATCATCAGATGTGGGTGAAGGATGAAGATATTACGAAGACTACTTTACGGTATCATCATGGGCATTATTAGTTCATTGTGATTTCATTAGGTATGAAAAGTGCTCCATCCATGTTAATGGGATTTATGAATGTAGTGTTTGTAGAGTTTTTGGATCGATTCATGGTGGTTTTCATTGAAAACATCCTCAGGTACTCCATGTTTGAGGAGGATCATGAAGAGCTTTTGCATAATTTTTTAGAGTTATTTGTCATCAGAAACTATTCATGAAGTTGTGTAAGTGTGAGTTATGGGATCATGAAGTCCATTTCATGGGGAATTTCATATCCCAAAAAGAATTAATTATAAATCCTTAGAAGATATAAGATGGTGTTTTTTGGGAATCCCCAATATTGTTGTAGAGGTTTGGAGTTTCCTTGGTCTTATAGGCTATTATAGGAGGTTCATGGATGATTCCTCCCAGGTTGTAAATCCTATGAAATTCTTGACCAATAAGTATTGGGAATTCTTGTGGATTGATCAGTGTTAGGTAGCTTTCGAGTACCTGAATGAGAAGTTGGTCAATGCTACATTCCTTTATTTTCCAGTAGAGGGAGTTTGGTTCTAGGTTTTCTGTAACAATTTGCATCTTGTTTTTTTCCATTTTGTGATGTAGTAGAGATCGATTGTTTCTTATGGTTCTCAAAATTTATATCCCCATGAGTGTAACTATACCAACCATGATCTTGATTTTTCTCTAGTTGTGTTTTACTTGAATTTGTGGAGGCATTACCTCATCAGTGAGTGTTTTGTGATTTTTACCAATCATAAGAGAATGAGGTAAGTATTCTCCTAGCGGGACCTAAAATTATGAAAATTATGGGGGATGCAATTATTATAGGATTATGACTTTTAGATTTCATATACACCAATAAAAGGTAACTTTTTAGCTGATGTGCTACGAAGGAAGTCACATAGTGATTCCATGCATGAATCTAGGGATTTTGGGATAGTGATGAAAGAGTTCTCAGCAATTTATCTTAATATGGGATAGTTTATAGGTTGAGGTTGTCTTTTCTAGATGATAGTATAGTCATCATTGGTGAAACATGTGGAGTATTACCATATTAGGGATTTTGAGGTGGTAGTTTAGAGAGACTGATTTGTTTTTGGTGACTCCCATAATGGTTGGTTTGAAGATGAAAAACACATGGTTTTCTTCTAGGAAAGTCTTTTAATTTCTTTGGTGATACATGAGATAGTTCTTTGTGAGTACCATAACTTACCCTTGGAGATATATCCTAGTGTGAAAAATATGTACCGTACTCTAAGAGGTCAGTTCTGGTAGCCTATGTTAAAGAATGAAGTTGCAGAGTTTGTGTCTTGATGTTTTGACCTACAAAAAGGAGAAGGTTGAGAACCATGTTCATAGTGATTTTCTCAAGTTTTCAGATGTTACTAAGTGAAATTGGGACAATATCTTGATAAACTTCATTAAAAATTTACCTTGATCTCAGGGAGGATTTGATTCTATATGGGTTATAGTGGATTATTTGATGAAATCATCCCACTTCATTGAAATCAATGAGTCGATCTCAGTGAAGGTTTTTTCAAGGCAGTATCTAGAGGAGGTGGTGAGACTCCATGGAGTCCTAAGGATGATTATTTCTGATTGTGATCCTCATTTTACCTTCAGGATATGGAGATGTATCCAATATTATTTTGGATCTTAGTTATTCCTTAACACTACTATTCATCCATAGGTGGATGGTGAGATAGAGTAGACTATCCAAACTCTTAATGACATGTTGTGTTCTTATGTCTTGGATTTTGGAGGTTTATGGATGAGGCACCAACCACTAGTTGTATTTTATTCAAACAATAAATTTCACTCCAACATTGGTATAGAACCACTTGGGGCTTTGTATGGATAGAATTTATATTCTTCATTATGTTGGACTAGGGTCGTAGAGCTAGAAATTCTCATACTGGAGCTAGTATATATCCCGATAGAGATGGTTAGGTGATTCTTGAGAGGATGAAAGTAGCACATAATCATCAAAATTATTATTTATATCATAATAAGATACCTATATAATTTGATATTGGAGGTCATGTATTATTGAAGGTGACTCATTATTATGGTAAGTGAAGGATTGGTCGTGAGTGTAATATCTCTCCCTAGTTTTTAGGACTTTTGTGGTTTTGAATTGTGTGGGAGTTGTAATGTATTAAATAGAACCTCCCCCACAAATGAGTCAAATACATGATGCTTTTCACATGTTTCAGCTTATTTATTACTATCATAACGACTCTCAAATCATTGATTGGGGTGGGATTGATGTTGATGGTGATGCAACCTTTGAGGAACAACCTATGGAGATCCTGGACCATAAGAAGAATGTGTTATTTGGGAATTCAATTCCCTTGGTTCTTATTCTTTTGTGGCATGGTGGCATGGAGGATAGCACCTAGGAATTTGAGTTATACATATATGATCAATATCCCTAGCTATTTATTGTTTATCTCATCTCTTGTAGCGATGATCTTCTATGGATGTTGACCTTTTCTAATTTATTAAATGGTTTTATCTTGATTCCTTGTTTGTTAGTAACCTTTATATCATTTTAGAGGTATCTCTGATAGAAGAGTGTTTAAGATCTAGTTGTTATTGTTTCACGGTTTTTCTCTTGTTCCTATGATGAGGTGGTTGAGATCTTATGATGCCAAGATCCTTAAGAGGTTTTTCATGGGGTTTTAGTTCAAATAACTCCTTTTAATTCCTTCTCCTTGGGTTTGATTTTGAATTATTTAGGAGGATGATGGATTGAGTGGAATCTAATGTAAGGGACCAGATCCTATAATCCCTTTCCTTTATGTGTTTGGGGCGTTAGAGGTGACTAGAGTAGGTTTTAAGGAGTCTAGAGGAGAAAGGCGTGAAAATGGGGTAGAATACAACATGGAGCCCTTGGTTGTGACATAGTATAGGCCTCTGTAGTGTGGAGTAGTCAGTTGTAGTATATGGGATCTCTAAAGAGGCTACTACCAAATGGAGGTGGTTGGGCCATGGTGATTGGTTATTGCATAGGCCCTTCCTAGTGGTCGAGTAATGTGGTGTGGAGTTAATGGCTATGCCATAGTTGCTTTGGATTCCTCTACCATTGGGGGGGGGGGTGGATGTACCATAGGGCTTTGGGATGCAGTGCAACCTACATGTTTGCAAAGGGGGTTCTCTAGCATAGGTTGCAGGCAACACAGTATACCTCCCTGGGAAAATAGGATCTCAACTATATTTTCACCATGGATCTTAGGCATGTGATTTGACTAGGTATTTATAGTGTGGTCTCATTCCACTATTATGTAGTCCTATTTTTCAATAGGTTGCAGCATGGTCCAATGATATGTGTTGTGGTCTTTAAAAATTATATATTCCTATTAATACCCCGAACCCCATCCAAACCCTTATTTCTCCAACTATTTTCTCTAAATCCCTAGGTATCCAAGGGTGGGTTTTTGAGGACTTTGAATCCATTTTAAATAGGGATTGATCCCAAATTCCTGTGTTTGATCTTTAATAATCCAAGGTATATTCTACCTACCTTTTCTCATAGTTTTTTATTGGATTGATCTAGTTTCCTCCCGTTTCTTATTTCCATGTTATGAAGGATGATCTCCACTATTTGAAGGGATTTTTCATTGTCATTTTCAGTGCATTCATGGAACGAATTCCTTGGGAGACCACATTTTCTTTCAAGATATGTGATCAAAGATCTAGTTTGATGTTCTATATCCATTTCAAGAATATAGGAAGTCTGAGGTAGGGGATTCATTTATTCTCTTATTTATTTACA
The DNA here is from genome assembly GCA_963277665.1 of Viscum album. NCBI lineage: Eukaryota > Viridiplantae > Streptophyta > Magnoliopsida > Santalales > Viscaceae > Viscum > Viscum album. The sequence goes on along the minus strand of OY728157.1, from coordinate 1,235,674,209 downwards.
TGAAATCATCAATTAACCATGGTTTATCCCTTTGGATAATGGTATAATTAGCCCAATGAATATTAAATCTTATTAAAGAATTAAATTGGTATATCTTAGTGATTTCATGTTGTTGCTTTCCACTATGATAACAATTTACATCTTGATTTACTAGATAATGTGATATCTATTTTATTCTTGTTATCATGTTTGTTTATGATTCTATTATCATGTTTACTTTATGAAATTGGTAAAGAAAATAAAGCTAGTAATTTTTTTTGGAATTGGATTAAGAATTAAATAATATTCTTGTTTAATTAATATGATGTATCTTATAATTTTATGATAATCAAATTGATGCGAATTGCATATTTAATTAAAGTTTTTAATTCCATTTAATGGAATTGATTAAGAACATGAATCTAGAATGATTATTAATTTTATTGAGATGAAAAATGAATATTAATTAATTTTTGTTCTTTAAATCTTATTGAAACCATAAAATGATATAATGAATGTTTGAATAGTTTAATTACTTGTTTTAGTTTATGCCTTAGGTTTCTCATAGTTGTAACCTATGAAAATAAATCTTTTAATTCAATAAGGAATAAAAACTAGTTTTTGGATAAATATAAATGTTTAGGTATGATAGATATTGTATAATTATGAAGGTTTAGTGCCTTGTGTTAGGACCAAGAGAGCTCATTTTCATGTAAAGTATGAATGCCTTGTTTTTAGGGCCAAATTTCCATTTTTAATGTGTTTTTTGTTTTATACCTTCTATTATGTGCTCTAAATGTAAGATTTATGATGTGATGTGAGCCTAGAATGCTCGATGAGATATGGGAGGGGTGGATTAAGGTTGATGTAACAGTTGACATTTTTGATGATGAGATGTATGGTAATATGCATATGAGCATCAGGGATAGAACTAGAGATGATGGAACATGTTGAAATCGGATTACCTATTGTTTTGATTAAGTTGTATTCTTTATTTTAATTAATCTGTTTAATATTTGGATGGTCATGTTTCTTGTTTTATCTACATTCCTTTACCCATCGCTTGAGGTAGCTGAAGATTCTTGGTTGCATCTCTCTTTTTGGTAGTTTATGATGTTTTTCTAAAGTACCTAGAATTATGTAATGGTAATAATGTTTAAAAAATGTATAAAACCATGGGGTTTGTGTTTTTGGAATGAAAATGAGACGATACTCTTGATAAACCTTGGAATCTGTTTGGATTATTCCTGGAGGGAATGAAATTCACTTTGATGGTTTATGAAATGTAATTTAGAATAATGTTAATTAATGGATACTGAATTAATTTACATAAATAGAATAATAAAAATGAAATAAGTAATTTAATGCAATTATTATTAAAGTCTTGTGTTCTTATAGTATATATAGTCCCTAGTAGTGTAAACTAGGTGTCCGAGTGATGATAAATGCAGTTGAACTTAGGACTTAGTTATGCTCATAGTGTGGTTGTGAGCTATATTATATCCTATATGTTTTTTTATTTTATACACCACCCTCCCATGTTGGTTAGGATGAATGGAACCCAGTGGAATCTTGGAGGGTGTGTTCTATAACATCCTGGTGGGAGGATGGATGGCTAACTACCACCTCTGGCCCCACACTCTTATCTTCGTAGCATTATGTGTTGGTATGAATGGTGGTTAGTTTCCCCATATATGTGTATAGAGGGATGTGATGGCTTGTAGTTATTTCACATACATGTATCTCTGGATATAGTATCCAAAGTATTATTATAGGTATTCCATGTATAGGTTGTGATGTCTTGAGGTACCTTACACAATGTATGGTCTATAATGGATTAAGGTATAATATTTGATGTATGATTCACATCATATGGGCTGTAGTGGCTCCCAGAAACTTCTCGTTTACTATATATGGTGATTTTGATGGGATGATGTGATAATGTGATGCATGAGGAGCATATTTTGATACTTATCCTAGGTGTCTTTGGGATTAATTATTTTAAATACAGTTATACCAGGGCATGCGATGTTGGGGTAGAGTGGAAAACTAGTGGGGAAGCGGTTGTGGGCTACCCTTGTTTATCACTATAATTTATGATCTATTGTATGTGACACTCGGTGAGATCTATACATGGTGAGTTAGGTAACCTAGTATACCTATTTAGGTGATTATTTTTTCTAGTTGTTTCTCATTGGGATTTAAAATTATTTCTTTATCATTATCAAGAGAGGTTTTGAGTAGGGCCCTATTGAGTATACATGTTATACACATCATACATATATATAAACTATTTTTTTGGTAAGCAGGTTCAGTTTGGAGATCAGGTTAGATAATAATATCTCATGGTTTTACAAGAGATATTTGATATTTTTGGTTGCTGCCTTCTATATATTTTGGTACTTGTAGTTTACCTTTCTAGTTGTTCAGTTATTTATGGAATTGCATGTATGTACTTGGGATTTTTTAATATATATTTGATCAATACTTTATTTGTGTATTTTTCTTATCTCTCTCTTCTACATGTTCTCTTAGTGGGTAATGCCTCCCATTTGTATGTCTATTATACGCTCGGTGCTAGTTTCCAACCTGAGGCCTACTGGAGGTGGGATTCGGGTGGTCATCATCCTCCTTCTCTCATTATTGTCCTAGGTGGGGTACTCTTTGAGGGGGGGGGGGGGGGTCATGATAGAATTAATTCCAAAATTAATAAAACACTTAAAAACCAATATCTAATCTATTTATTAATTTAGTTATATGTTTAAAAAATGTAAGAAAAATATAAATAAGTTACCTGGGTTTTATCTAGTTTATTGGGTGAGTTAACAAGAAAAACCATTTAATAAATTAGGAAATATTAGATCTCATCACTCCCCCACGCTAATAATATTGAACTCTTGTAATAAAATTAATTTTATTTAAAAAAAATGCAAACAAAAAGATTTTTCCTAGATAGATTAAAACATATTCACTGGAAGTGAAGGGAAAAAAGGCCCATTCATTACTAAAAATGTCATGACACTTATGTGAATTGATATTATTGACTCACTTCAATTCAATTCAAAAGTTCTAGTTATCAGAGTGAAACAAATATATTTAAGTGTAATTAAAATTTTAAAAATATTAAACTTAAATTATCAATCTCCCCTAGTTCAATGAACCAAATATTTATTTTTCACTTCCTTGATACAATTAAAATTACATTATTACAATTAATTTTCCCCTTCATTATTTGGTTTCAATATTCCCCACTCCTTAAATGAACACATTTTTTATAATTAGAAACTTATTTGAATTTTTCCTAGCCATGTATGTACAAATAAATTATTGAATTTAGAGAAGGATTTTATTACTCACACACCTAGTGCCTATTTATCTTAGAACTTCATTATGGATTCCCAAATTCCCATTTATCTCTAGTTTTAAAGGATTTATATCCATTTATTTTGAGTTGGTACCTTGAGGTGATCTATTTAATAAATTCTAATTTACCTAGGTTCATGTTCAAAAATATAGTTTCTTCATCTTATTATTTAAATTCCACATAAATTTTTTCAATCATACTCCCTTTTATTATTCTAAAATAGAATTATACATGAAAATATAATTCAAGTTCACATGGTTATCTTGAAATTATAAAAATTTCAAAACTCATGTAATCCTAAAAACTAGTATGCATTCATCCAATTGGATGTACATTTGTTAAAGTTCAATTTAAATATCCTAAAAAAACATTGAAAATCTAAAACAAAAATAGATATCAAGAAGAATTTATTTACATATTATATAAAAAATATTATGAATATTTTAAAAATAATCCTAAAATAGTTTTGAATCCTCTCTATAACACTTATTAATATCTTAAAATTAAGTTATATTAGAATACACAAAAAATTAAAATGATTAAATATTTGTAAAAGGATAGAAACAACCTAGTGTTTATTATCTTGCAGGGTTGAGTTAAGTTCTCCCTTGGATGATCTATAAATAGCCTAGTGATAATTTATTAGGTGTTTTACACTTTGGTAAACCTATAGAAAATAGAATTTAAACATGAGAAATATTATTTATAGCTAAGGAAAATGTGAACAAAATGAGATAAGGTAGATAAAGTCATGGGTGGTTCCCTCTTAAGATGGGATGTATTTAGGCTATCCAAAGTTGTAAAATCCTATAGTTATCCCTAATTTTTTAAAGGATGTGTTTTTTTATGATGTAAACCACCACATTCTCTTCCTTCCATAGTTTTACATCCTTAATTCTTCTTACATACCCCCTTTAAAATAATTCTTTATATCCATATCCAAATTAGTGTTGTGTATTATATAAAGTGGGAGTGTACAGATGATGTATGGGGCCTCTTTAACCATGTCATGCATGGATTACTCTTACTATGGATTCTCTAATGATGGTTATTGGACATGAACAACCAAGGGAGAGTTAGTAAATAATTTAAATTGAATAAAATTAAAAAATAAAGCTTAGTTCAATACAATATCCCAACTCATAGGTAGTAGTTTTGGTTTTTATTTCTTTATTGGGGACTACTATGTACTTATTATCAACTGATTTTAACATATTATCAAAATAATAATTAGTAATATCCTCTTATTTTATGCTTCCCTATGTATATTATTCCTGTTTTCTCTAGGGGATCATCATTAAAGGGAAGGCCAATAAGTGTTTAAGTTTTACCATTTCCAATTTAGTAGCTTCTTCTTGAATTTACTGGATTAGGATTTAAAGTTATCCCTATACCTATTCATATAAATTTTCCACTTCTCTTGTGGTATCTTCTTCAAAATATTTTAGAAGATCATAATAATTCTCCCCATATAACCATTATTCAATGACTATAATCCTTCTAAAGCCCATTATGTGTGTGAAAAATTTTCTTAGGAGGGGCTTGTCTTATGGTTTATATTTTAATTTTTTTCATAATTAAAGTACTCTCTTATGCCTTATACTCCTTCATTATTAGTGGATAACCATACTAGTTCTTCTATTCCTTTTTCCACAACCTCTTCCTCCTCTGTCAAGAAAATAAAAAGTGTAGTCAAATCAATAAATTCATACTGAGGGAAATTGTAATGAAATTATTGATCAATATAGTTTGAATGAAATTTTTTAAATTAATCCACTAAATCTAATGACCCAAACTTTTTGAATGATAATTGTTTCCTGAAAATGAGTGTTATATTATTTTTATACACAATAAAACCATATCACTTTAATAATGAAGTGAGTATAATTGAAATACGACCATTGGATTTTGATTATTATATTACTATTGGTCAATTATGAACGTTGGTCAATATAACCTTTGGAAACAATACTCTTAATAATAATTTTAATGTTATAATTAGTATTATAAATAGAAATGATAATGGTTAATTAATAAAGAAATAAGATTCGATGGCCTCATTCAATAGAGTCTTGTCATACGAATCCCATTTGTCAGAACATGGGAGAGTGGTATCATATTTGGGATTTTTTCTTAACCAATCCCAAGAATAACTTTAACATATTAAGATTAAATGAAATCTCTTATGAGATAAGTTCAAGTTAGTAGAGATTACCACTTGGGAAATGTTTGCCGAGCCTCCCCATGAGTCTATCACTATCGCACACCTCACCCATAGGTAGTATGTGGGTGTTATAAGGGGTTATGTTTCAAGGCCTTAGTTAGTTATTGTATAATACCTTTTTATAAATAAAATTTTTGTTCCATCAATTACGTTTTGAGTTTAGTTTTTCTTAAAAAATATAACGAATTTGATAAATTGATTTTTTGGATAGAAATTTTACTTTTTAAAAGATAAATAATTATTATAATAAACTAAGGTATTATTAATAATTATTATTTGAATAAAATACTATTATTAAAAAATATTATTAAAATTTAAATGATAAAATAATTTTATTTTTTCCAAGTGTCAGAAATTTTACTATGCATTGTTTGTCTATTATTATTTTTAATATATAAGTATTTTTATATTTAGAAGTTAAAATTATCATATTTATAGAATTATTAGGATAAAATAAACACAATTTTTTAAATCATAACTTATAAATTAGGTTAGGGTGAATTTAATTGAATTTTCTAAAATATGTTATTTTTTGGTGAATAATAAAAATACAGTTTTGAGTTTTCTATATGTTTAATGAAATCATAATGATTTAATAATTAATATAAAATTATGGTCGATTATCTTGGATTAAAATAATATAATAGGTGTCTCAGTTGGCCAATAATATGGGAAAATACCGTGGTAAAGCCCAATGGTTTTCATATACCACTACTTAGGTGTCCAAGGAAATTAATAAAAAACCCCTCTCTTTTGCTATAAATAACCACCCATTTATTCATTTTAATTCATTAAAAATACTTCCACCATGATTATATGATATTATTACCTCCAAAGGATACCTCCTAAGGTGTCATAAATCCCCCAATGTCCCAATATTTTTGTTTTAGGAGTTACACTTCAAGGTAAGGGGAATCACAACTTCTCTTTTCTATTCAAGTTTCCTTTTTTATAGCATATTTTTAAAATTTCCATAATATGTTATTATGTAAATTTTATTTTATACCTTTAATGTATTAAGATTAATTTATGAATGGTATACCATTTACCCATATCATTTTAATGTTTTCTAAAACTATGTTTCATACCCGTTATGCTGCAGAATTTTCTTCTCAAGATTTCTATTTTTTTCTAAGGAAATTATTTGATTTTGTTTTTTAAATACCCATTACTATTTTTTATACATGGGTATTCACATATATTTAAAAATAATATATTTTATTCTGGGATTTACATACATGAAACCCTAGTTCCTTTTCTTTGGGTTTAAAATGGCAAAAGGATCTTGTTTTTAAGCACTTTCTAAAACACCATGATTTTGATATGAAACCCATTTCTTTTATTCTACATGGGTTATTTATAAATTTTTTTATTATGATTTATCTGGATCAAATTAATTAATATATATTAAGGGTTTTACCTTATATCTTTCCAATGTATTAGGTAAAAAATTTAATATCTAGAGATGACATGTATTAAGATACCTTGGTGAATAACCTTGGTAATTTTTATGACACATCGATGATAAACCTTGGTAATATGATTATGAATGACTCAATTAAATGTTTTATACACATTTATATGTTATTAATATTTTTTTATTATTATATTCGTATTTTACCATTTCTCATTCCTTTATGATATTTCTTAAGTTCTTATCGATAATTCTCATAATCACATGTAAACTATTTCCCTTGCTTTCCCTTATTGGGACTTATGCTCACCCTTTCCTTTGATATATTTACTTAGGTCATGAGATGAAATAATTGAACTTAGGATGAACCTATTACTAATACTTCCAAGTTTATTATAATAACATTTCATGTTTTCATGTATTATATACCTTTTTTCCAAGACACTAAACTTAAAAAGATCCCCTGTTTGTAAAATGTAATGAAAAATTAAGTAATAAAAAAGGAAGGATTTCATACTTAATTATTTCTATTTTTTGTTCTTTAAAGTGAACTAACTCTTATAATTATTCTAGTTTGGATGGGGGTGAAAATGGTAATTCCATCATTTCCTTGATGTAGAGCCCATATATTTATTTTTTATTTCATAATCTAAGGCATTTGACCATCCTTCCGATATTTTTTTTACAACATAAGGGATATCAATAGATAGTTGATTTTTAGTAAAATTGTAGAAAGATAAGTTAAAATTAACTGAGACTACTTCAATAATATCAACCTTTAATTCCTCTTCAAAATTAAGGTCCACTGATCATATGTTTTTATTAGTAAACAATTGTAGATCTTTTTCTTCTTCAAGATCATCCTCCACCTTGAATGTTGGGATTAAAAAAAACTTTTTTTTAGGTTTACCCCACTTTGTATATTTATCCTTATAATTTAGTATTTAATAATAAAATATATCATGATTAATTAGGTTTTTTAGTTCATCCATTCTGATTTATTTTTTAATATGTTTATCCTACTTAATAGGGTGCATATGATGACCTGTAACATTATTATTTAATAGTTGTTTGGCCAAAAAAATCATCTTATAAACCCTTTAAAACTAGGAATAATAATCCTTTTTTTTAATTTCTATTTGAAAGAAAAAATATATACAAATTTCAAGGGAAAAATTAATTATCAAACTAACTTTATGGAAACATCACCAAATTGATCATGTGGTTGTCACGAGTCATGGCCAAAATGAATTTATTTTAACCTAGAATATAGTCAATTGGACTAACCAAGGTTATTACCAATAATTTTTTGGGATATTAATCACTAATATAAATCATTTATTGTTTTTTTGGTTTTATTATTATTTTAAAATGAAGGAACTAGGGGTTTGATGGATGCAAACAGAAATAGAATCGAAATGAAAGAAAAAATAAATGCAATAAAAGAATAGATAAAACCCTATATTCAATCCTTGTGATCCTTAATAATATAATTGAATTGATGTTTTATTATATTTTCTATGTGTTCTAACCAGCTATCCATATCCTCACTACCTAAAATGTGTGAATAAACATCACACTAAAGAAGAATCACCAAGTGAATAGCCCCTTACTCTCTCTAATGGGTCATAATTGTGAGTCCATCCACTTCCCAAACCACTGATCCCAATTTTACATTAGTAATATAGATAAAGGGAGGGGATATTATTTTCATCAGTATGAAATAAAATAATAAAAGGAATAATCATAAGGTATGATCATCTTTTCAATTCCTCAAACACCCATATTCTCAAAACAAAATATAAAGTCCAAGACCATGTGTGTGTACTCTGGTTCACTAGTTTTCATCCAACGTATGATCCTCAAGCTAGACTTACATCATGGATATAATATTTAGAATCACCATAAATTCATATAGGGAGAATAAAAATGAAAGGGTAAAATAAAATAAGGGTAAATGAAATAGAATAAATAAGAATTAAATGAAAAAAATATTAATTACAAAACTCTATGATAATTGAGACTAGGATGAAGGTTAAGGTCACAAATAATTTTCAATGGGAAAAGGGTAAATATTTATAGCCATCATTTTCATCCTTATTCTACTTGAGTTCAGTCTTATGAGCTGCAATCAATTAGATTTTATCCTTCCTTGGATGGTCGACACGTGAACAATGTCAAGGATCACGATTAATAGAGTAAGGATCTTAAATCTTCCATCCTTGATCGAAATTCTCCCAACATATCTATCCTCCTTATTCAACTTGATGATCTACATGTGAAAATTTAGTTGGATATCATCCCAATTTGATCATACAAGTGGTAATGTATTTTTATTTTATTTTAGGTCAAATTATTACATTTTGGGAATTTCTGAGTTTGATCCCTGGGGTCACTGAAAATTTTTCTAAGTCCCGAATCAATTATATAAAAAAAATTCATGGTTAATAGAAATTGATATGCAGTCTCTTGAGTCCTTATGGTCGATCTAAGACTTTTTTTGAATTTTCATTATGGTTGGTTAGATCTTCAATCGTGGTTTCTTAGGGAGAGGCACAGTCGATTGAGATCCATAGTTGATTCAACCTCATGACTGATCGAGATAAGGCATGATCTATTATCATCAACATGTGGTCTATTAAGTCCTTTGCATACTTTTTAGTACAGTCATCCATGTGGTCTCTTGGGATATGTGGTCGCTTTTCTGATGCTTATAAAATACCCACCTCACGATTACATAAGGGTGAATCATGCATACACATACAATCCCATGGCTCAAATGATGTTTATATATTGGGTGCTGAAACATGAATAAAACTCATGAAGCTTCTATAATGATTATGCTGAAAAAATTAATGGTTATACCACCAAAGGATCTGAACCTTAAACATCTCTTTCAGCAAATCAATAATTTTTGTAGATTTAATCTCATGGTCAATTGAATTCCATAGTCAATCATCTAGTAAAATTCATACAAAGTTTCAATGTCATTCCTAAAAACATGAAAAATCACAACTTTAGTGTAGGATTTATTCTAGTAAAGATAAAAATAAATGAAAATAATTAATAATAAAATTATAATCCTTTGAAAAATGAAATTTTCATTCTTCGAATCAATTCATAGCTTCTCAATTAATTCCAAAATGAATAAAAACAATTAAATAATAAGATATAAGTCATTTATTAATGTAGTTAGAGTTTTTTAAAAAGTAAAAAAATAGAATTAATTACTTATTTTTATCTATATTAAGATGTTTATTATCAATTAAAGTCATTATAAAAAATAGGTTACATTATCTCTCATCACTATCCTCTATAATAAGAAAAATAAGGGTGTTTCAATACTTGATTATTCTTACCTCTTTTATGAGGATGACATGGAATCTCTAACACAAAATTATCTTTATAGGTTTTAAACTAGTATACTAGTTTCAATTTGTGTAGGACTTCCTCGATGTAACATTAAAGTAAAGATTAAATTATTTATAGATCATACTAATGGAATAGAAATTATCTATTTATATAACACGATATTTTTATCTTGAAAATTGGTATTATTTTTAAAAGAATTGAATAGGTGATGGAAAACACTAAGATGGGGGGGGGGGGGGGGGGGGCTGAATCAGTGCTTAATATTCTTCTTAAAAAACCTATATTACATTTTTTCTATTAATAATTAATCTCATAAAAAAATTTAAGGAACAACACTTATTTAAATGAGGTTTTCGTCTAAAAGTATTACTATATCCCCAATGTGTGGTGGTTTTTATCCCACTCCCACAAAATTATTATTTTTTATTATCAAGATAGCTCTATGAAAGGGTATGTCCTTATACCTAATATAATATACTATCACCAAATAGTGATATATAAACACATACTTTTTGAAAAGAAATAATATAATATCTATGAAGATAAATCATTAATAAGAATTATTCTGCTTCTTTTTACAACAGTCACTTGTGACAATTCTCAACACTCAATTTTTTTACACATAGATGTAGAAATTATTTAACAACTCTATTATTCGTCTTTCCTTTCTCATATATTCACTAAACTTCATAAACATAATTTATAAAATTCATGGCATTAAAAATATTCTGAAGTCTCATCCAGTAGAATTGACCTCATAATTCCCACATTATATCATCAATTTCTTAGCACTTTATTCTAATTTATGATGGATCTAAATAATTTTAACTACATGAAGGCATTAAGTGTAAATTCTACAGTCACAAGGCCTCATGTTTTGAAACAAGTCCTCCAAAACTTATTCCTTCATAACCATTTGAATCTCAAATTACAACATTGTGATAATTCAAACATTGAATGCTTGGAAATGTATCATCATAATTAAATTACCATTTATAAAAAAATTATTTTGATATTTATTAGAATATTAATGTCTTATCAAACTCTATAATTCACTACATACATAAATTATACACTCCATACAACCAAATGAACAATAGGAAGCTGCAATCACTCATATATAGATCCTTAGATGAATCATATATGGATCTCTTTATGTTCAGATCCCTTAACATCGGTGATTCTCATGTGAATCCTCTTACATTTATTTACTATATTGGGGATCCATTTACATGGATATATATATTTATAGAATTATCAAATTCATGGTTTTTATTAACCAAATGAGGGTGTGTATCAACCTTATGGAGCCACTATCCCAATCTCATGACCAACTATATAAACCTTACATCTAGTAGTCTAAACCTTATGGGCTACATTCCTTTACTTTAAAAATTATTTCATAAATTCTCTCAAACTTATGAGTATGGTTGTCTCAACCTTAACAAACATATGGATCAACCTTATAATGATGGTTGTATCAACCATAATACACTTGTGTCTTAACCTTATGGTGATTATCGACTTATCCTTATGATGCTTATGAATCGAACTTAGGGAAATGATGATGTCAAAATTAAAAATATAATGTATAAACATTAGAAATACCTATACTGAAATTATTAAATCCAAAATTCTTTAATGTCATGGATAAATGTCTTTATATCTATCCCACTTTCTTTATCAACTTTATATCAAGCATGGAATCCAATCCCATTTCATTATTTCTTCAACCCATCTTAGTATATAAAAAGAATTCATAAAAAATTAATGATTTTGTGGTTTGATATTGAAAGTAATAATAGAAATATTTTTATGAAATTAATGATCACTATAACTATTGCTTGTTCTCACACATGCATCATAGAAAACATTGCATAAAACTGATGAACATCATCACTAATTCTCACACACCTATCAATAAAAGGGATCACATAATAAGTATTGAAATAAAATAAAATATCATACTAAAGAAATTTCAACAATATTACCCTTTAGATTGTTTTTCAATAATACACATTCGTCTCCCCATTATTGAAAATAAAACCAGAGAGAAAATATATCAATTATCCACTTATTCCTCTCAAAGCATAACGTCATGAAATTAGAAACTCTAAGTCTATATGATATAACTTAGTGTATAAAAAATATTTATTAAATTATACATCAATGATATACTTAAAATCATCAAAAAAACATTAAATTTAAGAAGCTCATTAAAAGAGAGAAATATATAATATATTTAATAAATCATATCTTGCACCACTTAATACACAAATTAAAACAATTCAAAAATATATATGGAATAATAGATTTATCCCTCTAAATTTAACATCTCCTAAAAAATTAGGCATTATTAGACAGAGGAGGAAACTTGAGAATTTTCATATCTTAGTGTTGGGTATTGGGTTCACTACCATTTTTATCCTTAAATTATAAAATAACTCAGTTATGATAGGATTTATTAAGATATTAGCGATGTGTTCCTTGGATGGAATAAATTCTAGCTTCGATGTACCATCAACCAGCTTTTCCTTTTTTGATCCCAATACATGTGTTCTTTATTTATTATCAATAGTTGTCATATTTGTTATCAAGAGATTTCAATATGATATGAATATGATGAAACTTGGATATTTAATAAATTATGAGGAATCCAAGACTATTGAAGATTTTCCCATGTGTTTTCAAAATTTATATTAAGTAATGATTGGATAACTCATCTTAGAAAATGGAAAATTTTATGTATCTAAAATCATTCAAAGAATCATATATTATTCAGGGAAAAGGAAATTTGAATTTTTGTGTAGTTATATATATCTTTTGGATGAAGTTTGAAGAAATTATAAGGATAAAATGAATTTGAATATTTGAGGATTTCTATACAGGTGTTGGATGAAGGTTTATGAAAATACAAGGAGAAGAAGATGAATAATATTAATCCAATAATTAGTGTTGTATTCCTCATTGATTAAATATCATTATGCCTTTAGGATATAATTCAAGATAAATATTAGAAGAAGAAAATTTTCAGATGGAATTCAATTGATGCAAGGTGAAGTGTTCTTATAATGTTCAAATATCATGGTATTGGTCACAATATTTTTTGAAATAAGTTTTTGGATAAATTTTGAAATAAGGCAGGGGTTGAAGAGTGGAGAAGATGGAGTTTAGAAGCTAGTTGAAGGAGTTCAGAATCACATATGTGAATATGTATATCCATATATGGGCTTTCCAATGTAGGTGAATTTGGTTAGTCAAATTCACTGCTTTGTATCAGAATATCCACAAAAGAAGATCTATATGCACACAACATTGGATATGTGATTGGGAAATCTATGAACCCAAATGTTATGCTATATACACAAATATTCATAGAGGTGAATGTTCATATTGGATAATTTGGATATGTTATGGTCCACATGGGAAAATGGTTCACATATATGAATTACTTATGGATGATAATTGGAAACATCAGGGAATGTGCATGTGAAGCACAACATATATTAATTGGAAAATATGTTAATTGCATCATGTATGTGAATAGTTGTATGAAGTATGAAGTGGAAATGAAATAAATGTTCATGATGAATCTTTATGCCAAAATGAGAAGAATTCATAAGATTCTAGGTAAAATGGTATTAAATAAAAATCTATATCATGATAATATCTAATGTGATTTAGGTTAAAGAAAAGAATAAATTCATGTGTTGTGCGGAAAAATCTCATACATGAATTTGAGGAGAAATTTAGAGAGTTGTGAAGTTGAAAATAAAGAAGACTTCACAATCAAGTTTACCTATATATTCATATATATTTTAAATGTAGACAAATTATCATGAAGAAAAGTTAATTACAGGTTTAGTGGAAATAATATTTTTTTATGAAGAAAAAAAAGGAAAGAAGAAATGAGATCTATGTTCTATGAATAAAGGGATAAAAAATGCAACAAATACATATTTTATATGTATATGTGAATATAATTTAAATATTTATATTTTATAGAATGAAGGTTGTATGATATTTCCATATATCATGGAGAGAAAATAATTAGAATACTGAGATATAAAGATAATGTTATTTAATGAGTAGAATTAAAGGATTATGAGTCTTTAGGGATTTTTAAAATTAGAAGATATGAAAGTTATAAAATTAAGATCCAGGAATATTTAACTTATATTAATACATGGTAATTCAAATCATGTGTTCATGTAGTATTTTTAATATAAAAAAAAGAATATGAAGGTAATCATTGATTTATATTTTATTATTATATATATACAATGTAGGTCAATTAAGAATATATATAGAACAAAATAAGAGAGGTTTAACACTGTGATTCAAGATATAATATTATGGTGTTAAGAAGAAGAAGATATAACTCAATTATAATCATCATACATTATATGAGTCAAATCCAAGAAGGAAGAACAAATATAGGTTGTATACATTAAAGAAGAAGAAGAATAAGAATAAGAAGAAATAGGGTGGAAGATAGATCTATTGTAGGTTGTTCAAGTGCACTGATCAATAGAAGAAGAAAAGAAGGTTTTGTGAATATTTTTTATACAAGAAGAAGAAGAAGACTTATCCAAGTTGGTAGATAATCTTACAAGAAGAATAAGGTGTTGTGTATTATATTGGAATAATTTTGGAGGGAGAAAATAATAATAATGATCACCATATTAAATTCATTAAAAGAGGGTGGAACCCTACCTTTATTCCCCCATTTAATTTGGTTAAAGGCATTTATTTTTAGGGGACAAAAAGGAGGGTTATGGAAGACTATAGGAGGGGATATCCCATAATAGTTTTCAACATCAACTTATCAAGAAACTCATCATAAGATTTGAGTGCAATATTTTATGAGGTGTTTATCCATATATTCAAGAGTGAATATTTTGAGTTTTTTCTTCTTATAATTAAGAGAGAGTCTGTACCCAAATTTTTCCATAATGAGATCCTTTTATTTTATTGTGGTTTTTACCCCTTTCATTGGGGGGTATTATACATTACATTCTCTATTCATTTTATTTTTTCACTTTATTTTTATCTCAAAATTATTGTTGTACTAAAGGGAAAATTATTTCTGATCCTAACTAATGGAATCAGATGCGAGGTTCTGGAATGAAGAAACTATTAAATAATGGTGTGTCTAAATGGTGCTGAAATTCAAGATCAAAAAATTCAATGGAAATGAATTTTCATTATGGAAAATGAAGATGAAAATGGTTTTGAATAAAGATAATTTCCCATAAGAGATTGGTGAAAAACCAATGGTGTGATGGAGGAGAAATGGAATGAAATAGAAAATAATGTTTTTTCCAATATCCATTTGGATTTGGAAGATGGGAAACCTGTTAATCATTACGAATAAAAAAATGACGAAGGAAATTTGGGATACTCTAACAAAGATGTAGGAGGAAAATTCACTCCACAACAAAATTTCCCTGAAGATAAAATTATAAACTCTTAGAATGGTGGATTCATCATTGGTGACTGACCACATCAACATCCTCAATACCTTATTTCATTATGTTATATCATTAGGATACAAGATTATGGATACCGAATGTGTAGAGATTCTTCTCTAGAGTTTTCCATATTCATATAATCAACCTATCATCAACCTCACTAATAATATCCTAATAGATATGTTTCTCTTTAATGATGTTTCGGTTGTGGTTCTTAAAGAATAAAGTTAGTTCAATAAAATGGAAGAAAAATAAAAAAACTTTACACTAAGTGGAAGATCACTCAATGAAAATAGAAAGAATAGTGGAACATGGTTCCAATGGGAGATAGAATCTTAGTAGGTCTAAATCAAGGAGTAAGAAGAGAATTGTTAGATGTTACAATTTTGGTAATATGGGAAATTTCAACAAATAATTATGGAATAAGAAGGGTGTTGAGAATAATTCTCAAGGAAATATGGAAAGTACATCTAGAAATGGAGACATACTAGTTAGTGAATCGGTGACGACTACTGAACGCAGATAACATCTCGATGTTGCATGGATCATTGAATCAGGAGAAACATGAAACATGATATATCAATGAGAATGATTTGATCAATATGAAAATACCCCATAAGGAGTTGAGTAAATGGGAAAGAATCATAATCTGAAGATTGTTGGATGCAGTACCATCAAACTGAATATGTATGATAACATAGTTCAAACCATTCAAGGAGTAAAACATGTGAAAGGGATCAAGAAGAACATTTTTTCCTTAGGAAAATTTTATGATATCAGATGCAAGACATGCACCGAGAAAGTGATTATTAGGATTATGAAGGGCATGCTTATGGTGATAAAGGTAGAGATCTTTTGAAATAACATATACGTGCTTATGGGTGAAATGTACAAGGAAGAGGAGATTGTTTTCATATCAACTACCTTGAAGGAATCATTGATGATGTTATCACATCAGAAGCTTGGCTATATGTTCAAATGATTCCTAAATATTATTTCTAATTGGAAGTTTCTATCTGTTCTTATGAAGGAATCCTTACCATTTTGTAATAATTTTATTTTGAGTATGAAACACAGGTTGAAGATTGGAATGTCAATAGAAATGAGAAAAGAGATATTGGATTTGATCTATTATAACATTTGAAAAGAATTAGTTGTTTCCATAGGAGGATCAATGTACTTTGTATCTTTCATTCATGAATATTCTAGGAGATTTGGGGTGTTTCTAATTAAGAGGAAAGTGTGTGTATTTTAAGTATTTAAAATATTCAAAGTAGGAAGGATATTAAACCTAAAAATAAGATCAAGTGTTTGAGGAATGATAATGGTGAAGAATATACAAGAAAAGAGTTTGATTAATTTTGTTAGTAGGAAGGTATCCAGAGAAATTTCATGGTGGAATACACTCCTAAGTAGAATGAAGTGGTAGAGAGGATGAATAAAAACCTATTTAAAAAAACAAGGTTGATTCTAATGACTACAGGAGTTACCAATAAATTATAGGAAGAAGTAGTTAATACCACCTACTATGTGATCAATATATCCCCTTTAGTAGAAATTGATATGAAGACACTAATAGAGATGTGGAATGTTAATACCGCCAACAATTCTTAATTTCATACTTTTGGAAGTCATGTATATACACTATTTAATTACTTGGAAAGATCAAAGTTGAATACAATATCTAGGGAATGTATCTTATTGGGACATGATGATTATGTGAAGGGGTATCATTTATGGGATCCCACTACCCAAAAAATTATAATCAGTAGAGATTCCATTTCTAAAGAAGATAAGAAAAAAATTACAATTGATAAATACATGAATAAATAGAGTATAGAAACTATAACATTCAAGGTGGAGGAAGAAAAAAAATGAAGAACTGGTTTTCTATGAGGTATTACCCAAGCATGATGATCATATACCGAGTGACCTTGGTCTATGATGGTAAAATCTAGAGAAAAGAGAACCAATGTGGCACTCAGATCATGTCACTGAGTGGAATGTTGTGTATTGATTATTGAAAAATGATGGATATCCATCTTCTTTTATTAAGGAAACCCAGAGTTTGGACATATCTTCATGGATAGTGGTGATTTCGGAGGAACTTTAATCCCTATATAAGAATAAGACTTGGGATCTTATTCCATTACCTCACATAAAGAAGGCCATTGGGAATAAATGGGTCTACAAGATCAAGTTGGATGAAACAGACTAGGTGGAAAGATATTATGCGATACTAGTTTTCAAAGGACATGCTTAGAAAAATATATTGATTTCAATGAAATATTTTCTCCTGTTTTTAGACATGAAACTATTTAGTTAGTTCTATAAATGTGCGCTACATATACCTTACATCGAGAGTAGCTATATGTGAAAATAACTTTTCTCCACGGTGATCTTGATGAAGAAATATATATGATCCAACTAAAAGGTTTTTACAAATAATGTAAGGAGAACTTGGTTCATAGGTTGAAAAAATCATTGTATGGTCTCAAACAGGCATTGAGGTGTTGGTATAAGAAATTTTATTCCTATATCATGATCCTTAGATACAATAGACTTAATTTATATCCTTGTGTATATTTCAAGGGTTTAGAATGTAATGATTTTATCATTATACTATTTTATATGGATGACATGTTAGATTTATTCCCCAAAAATGATCAATTTCAATAGATGAAGGCACAATTGGATATAAAGTTTTATTTAAAGGACATGGGACTCAAAAACAATATTCTTGGGATGTAGATCCACTGTGATAGGAATAATGAGAATATTTAGCTATCATATAAGAATTACTCGAGGAAGGTTTTGAAAGGCTTCAATATAATCTAATCTCTACCACTATTACCATTAATTTCACGTTATCATCCATAATTATTCTTATTAGTAAATCATATAGGATGAAAATTTCTTGAGTTTCATATTCATCAGTAGTGGGGAGTCTGATGTGTGTTATGGTTTGTATTAGACCTAACATTTTACATGTAGTGGGAGCAATTAGTCAGTACATAAATAATCTGGGATAGGAGAATAGGAACATGATTAAGAGGATCATGAGATAAATCAAGGAGACCTTAAATTCTACATTATGTTGTGGAGGATTAAATTTTACTATTAGTGGCTACGTTGATTCATATTTTGTAGGTGATTTGGATTAGAGAAAATCCACTAATAGTTATGTGTTTACTCTTATAGAGGATATGTGATATGGATTTCCAAATTATAGTCTTTTTTGGCCTTATCCACGATCGAGGTGAAGTATATGTTAGCTACATAGGCTTTTAAAGAGGTGATTTGGATGAAAAGGTTGTTAGAGGAGCTTGGGAACAAAAAAGAGAATATTTCATTATTTTGTGACTGTTAAAATGATTTTAACATTTCAAGGAATCCATATTTTCATTCAAGTATGAATAAAATTGGCATACAATATCATTTTTTGAGATGTTTTGGAGGAAGGAAGTTTGGATATGGATAAAATTCAAACTAAATAAAATATTACAGATTTACTGATGAAGGATATTGGATCTGATAAATTTAAATGGTGTAAATCCTCAAGAGGCCTTGTAGAGACATGAGAAACATGTTTTATAAATAGAAAATATGTGTGGGGATGTGATTCTTAATTAATAAAATCTCTAAATGGGAGATATGTTGGAAGAATTTTGGAGATAGAAAATAATAATAATGGTCACCACATTCAATTATTTCAAAGAGGGTGGAACCCTACCTTTATTCCCCCATTTAATATTCTTGAAGAAATTTATTTGAGGGGAGACCAAAAGAGGGTGAGGGAGGGTTATAAAATTGGACCTCCCTCAATAGTTTTCATCATCAGATTCTCAAGTAACACATCATCGTATTTGAGTGTATTATTATGTGAGGTATTTTCTCCTTGTAATTGAGATAGAGTTTATACCCGCATTTTACTATAGTGATATCCTTTAATTTTCTCATGAATTTTTACCCCTTTCAAGAATTGTGGAGAAAAATAAGATAAAGGAAATTTTGGATACTATAAAAAATCTATATAAGGAAAATTCAGTCCATTTTTTTCCTAAAGATAAAATTATACACTCTTTGAATAGTAGAGTTATCATTTTTAATTGACCACATAAACACACTCAATTCCCTATTTTATCAGCTTACAACATTGGACTACAAAATTGTGGATACTGAACATGTGGAGATTCTACTCTAGAGTTTACCAAATTTGTATGATCAACTTATCATCAACCTCACCAATAATATCCTA
The DNA here is from genome assembly GCA_963277665.1 of Viscum album. Classification (NCBI taxonomy): domain Eukaryota; kingdom Viridiplantae; phylum Streptophyta; class Magnoliopsida; order Santalales; family Viscaceae; genus Viscum; species Viscum album. The sequence goes on along the minus strand of OY728157.1, from coordinate 1,235,654,124 downwards.
ATCTATATGTTTCTATTAAATGATGTTACATCTGTGGTTATTGTAGAATAAATTTTTCACAAGATTAAGGAAGATAGATATAAAACATCACACCAAGTGGAAGCTCTATCAATGGAAATAAGAAGAATGATAGAGAATGTTTCCAGTGGGAAACAGAAACTTAGAAGGTATAAATAAATGAGAAAGAATAAAAATGCTAGATGTTACAATTGTGTTAATAGGGGACAGGTCAACAAATACTTTTGGAATAAGAAGTGTGATGAGAATAAATTTCATGGAAATTTAGTGAGTAGAATAATAATAAGGGTGGTGAGAAGAACTCTAGGCTACACATATTTAAGAGAGACCTTTCAAACAGTTCAAGATAATAAGAATTAAAGAATAAAATTATTACACCTTTATAAGAAAATAATTATTTTAGTCTTCTTCTGTGTGGAGTAAGAAGGTTTTTTGCACTATATTTCATACAAGGAAGAATAATAGGAGTTTATTTCATGATATTGTGAAAGTAATTGAATAGTAAGAAGTTAATACAATAGTGTGACATTCAAAAAAATTCAAAACTGTTGGAAGAATCTTTTGGTGTTGCAAATAAATTATAGACTATCTATACAGGATGTATAAAGATCCATCAGGATTTTCATGTGGATTGGGTTATCACTAGTCTAGGGAATCAATATTGTTTTCCCCATACTAGAGTATAGGTAACCACACATAATTTCAAGATTATTTTTTATCTAAACCAATTTAATTGTGTCCACATTATATAAAAATATTTTTGTATCAATCATCACTATACACAACAAGTACTAGCTACTCTTTCTTAGTAGTAAACTTTGTAAAAATATCATATGCCTTAATTCACATGCTTTTTCTTCATGCATATAATAAGTGGGAGACAATGAGAGAATCAATATCTTATTCAGTCAAATAGGTAATGTAATAAATGGTTAAATTTATCTAAAATAGAACTAGTATTAATTCACCCCCACTCTTTGAATTGATTATATCCTGAAGTGGTCATAACAACTGGTATCAAAGGGAGGTTCAACTCTATTATATTCTCTATCTTAATTTTTCCTCTTTTTGATGATTTGAGAATATTTCCTTTATTAATAAAGAATTATCATTTTATTTAATATTCCTTTTATTGATATCATAATTCAATCTTTTACAAGACCACGATGATAAGAGAAATAAGGGTAAGAGAAATTTGAAAAAGATGTCTATTTTCTACAGAGATGAATAAAGTTGAGTTTCTATAATCCAATTATTAGAAGAAGATAAATTTTCCTTGAAAAGATAATAAAAGGTGGATCATTTTTTCTAACAAGGAGGTGTACATACCCTCTACCTCAAATAATTCAAATTATAATGAGGTATGTGAAATTTATTGAACAAATTATCCTTTAGAAGAATATCCAATCATAAGTGGTGATGTTCTATCTATAATATCTTTTAAAATATTACTTTATGTATTGAAATATATTATAAATTTCATTCCAAAAGATATAGTTTCCCATGTGTGTGGATATTTTAAAAGGATTTAGGAGAAAAACATCATTCTTGAAGATGAGGCTGAAGACATGAAAAATACTTTATAAGAAAAAGTTATATATTATATAAGGATATATAAAAAATTAAAAGAAAATTAGAAAAGAATTTGGAACTTAAATAAAGGTGCTAAAAGTTTTTAAGAGAAGTAGCTTAATGATATATTAGACAAGGATGAGGCCACAAAATAATTTGAGAAAAAGTTCCATGATTTTAAAGAAGATCTTACTATCTAGAATGATCAAATATGTGTTAAGGAAAAGAGAATAATGGATCATGAAACATTTTTTTAAGAAAGATTGAAATTTTATTATAAGGATATAGAAAGAATTAATAAGGAAAGTAAATATATATTTAAGGTAATGGAAGATGAGAATATCATTGTTAATATTAATTTCCAACATCTTGAGATTATATTGGTATATTTGATGACAATCGAAGATTATAATTTCAAGAAGATGATGGAAGAAGTGATACTACTATACAATGTTCCTTGGAGGATTATACTGAAAAATAAAATCCATCATATGGAAATAAGGTTATTACATCACTTGATGATCATTCTAAAATATCCTCAAAGGAAGTGATACCATCCATAAAGTTTTTTCATAACTTTCCTAATCCTATTTTCATGCATATTGTAGGTTTGAAAAAAAAATATATACAAGCATGGATGAATAAAATGAGGAGAATCCAACCACCATATCCATAGTGGTTAGAAGGAGAATGGAAGATATCTCCCAAAAATAATCCCAAACAATGATGAAATAACCCAAAAAATAGATTGGTCATAAATCTGGATAACAATAAAATAAAGTAAAAAATATAATTATTTTAAGTCTTTGTTGGTGATATAATAGGTTAGGAAAAAATTCATAGGTTTTTTTGGTATAATATTTTGATTTATTAATTTCATAGAAATACCATTTCAAGGGGGAGGAAGAGATATATGAAGAACCAATATCCATAGATTTATAAAACTCTATATAGTTCATACAGAATTAGAATTCATGAAGAATATGTGGTGCATATAATAGTGGTAGTCACAAGAATGGTGCATGATCATATCAACACGTATCAAATAATAATGATAATGTAAGACCACACAAGTTTATAAATATAGAAGAGTTATCCTTGTAAAAAAACAAAATAATGTTGAAAATAATAACTCTCTCAGGAATATTTAAAAGAAAAAAGAAGATAACCCAATATTCCAAACAAAAGGAAGATCATGTTCAATAAAATTTCAATAAGTCTAAGAGGTGTGTTGAATCTAAAAAAATGGTTCAAGAACAATCACCAATAAATAACTATATAAAATATCAAAAGAGACTATAGAAATTCTTAAATATATTCTTGAAATCTTTCCAGGTGATTTTTATATTGAAAAGAAGATGGAAAATGCATAAGGGAAGTTTTTATACTAAAGGGTAAGAGAATATTCCATATTAAGATCCCAAATTCCAAGGGAGTTTTTCATCAAAAGAAAAATATTATGATAAATAAGAACATTGTGCGAGGTGAAACTTGGATGGATATACTTCTAGATATTACACTATAATAATCCTAGAATAATAAGTGTTCTTAAAGTAGAGGAAAGTTACACCAGGTTATACAATTGCTATAAATACTCTTGGGAAGATAAATTTCATAAAAAAATAAATTGAAGAAGTGGTGAGATCGATGATACCAAGAGTTAAATGAGATTTGAAATATAGATGTATATTCCTGAAGAGTAGAGAAACTTGTTTGATAAAATCCTCTCAACCTTGTTGTTCACATTAAAGAGAAATAAGAAACTCTATTACTTATTATCTATATTCTGTATTCATGTTTAGAATTCAAGGAATTTATTGAGAAGAATAGTTCTTGGGGGAGAACCTGAGAAAGTGATTGTGCTATCATACTTTGGATAGATCAAAGAAGAAACAACCATCTAGGATTGATCTCATATTTTTCATCTCAAACAACATTGGTTAAAGAAGACTATCCTTGGTGAAGATGTCAGAGTAGTCAAAAATTTAATACCACATAAACAAGAATGTTTATGTTTACCATTGTGTGGGAGATGAGTGGAGATTAAAGAAAAAGATGTTTGTTTCTATATTTCATGAAAATATGAATATTCTGGAATGTTCTTGAATGAATGTCACTGAAAAATTATATCTTTCTAATTATCTCATACTTTTTAAATTAAATTAAATCATAAATATAAATGATGAGAAATTGATTTAAATCAATTTCATTAATTTTGATTTTTTAAAGAAAATTTAGTGATGTTTCCTATAACATAAATCCTTCTTTATTATTGAAAGTTTTCAACTAGTTTTTTGAAGTGATTGTAAGAATATCATGATGATTTATTCGAAGGATAAACTTATAAAACAATCATTATATTTTATATATTCCAACCGAAAATAGATATATAGTTTTGAAAAATTTAAGGTGTTCTCATTTTAGTTGAATGTTTGTATCAATATTAGTTGATAAAGGAAATATTTTTTGTCTTAATCAAACACTCTTTTTTTCTACTCTGAGCACCACTCAAGTAGACTTAGAGTGGAATGGAAGATGTCACATTTATTTAAGTATGAATTGATATATCCTCTCTAATAACATTATATTTTTTGTTAATAAAGGGGAGAGAAATTGAAATTAAATATTAATGAGAAAGGGGTATAAAAATGATTTTATTAAAGAGAATATATTGATGTATCATTTCATGGGGTTATTGAAAAAAATACAAAGTGGAAGATTATTGATCCCATTACTGTATTTTTTTAATATATATCAATATGATATTATGATGAAACATCTTGTATGTTGACTAAATTGAGAGTAATACAATCCTATTAAATAAGTTCCCAAGTATTATGGTATTTGATATTAAGTAATTATTAGATAACACATCTTGTAATATAAAGGATTTATTACCTTTAGAATCATTAAATATTTATCTATTATTCAATGAAAAATGAATTTTAATATTTTAATAGTTATTTCCAAATGTTTGATGAAGGTTAAAGAAAGGATAGAAAAAATGAATTTGAATATTTGAGGAGTTACATCCAAGTTTCTAATGAATGTTGAAGAAAAGATAAGGTGAAGACAATGAATAATATTTAGTCTATGCTTGGTGGTGTATTACTCATTGATTAAATATCATGATGCCTTTAGGATATGATTCAAGCTGAATTTTGGAAGAAGAAAATATTTTGATCAAATTCATTTGATGAAAGGTTAATCTTTTTTCTAATGTTCAAATATCATTATATTAGTTATCATTATTCTTGTAATAAAATTTTGAATGAATATTGAAATAAATTAGAAGGTAAAAAATAAGATAAGATAAAGTTTGTATGCTCATTGAAGGAGTGAAGAACCATGTACATGAATCTATATATCCACATACATGTTTTCCTATATTGGAAAATATATATAATTGAATGAACTATTGATATGAATATTCATAGAAGCAGATCTCCACATATGAAACTTTGGAAATGTGATTGGAAAATATACAGACCTGAATGTTCTATTATGTATATAGATATTAATGGAGGTGAATGTTCACATTGTAAAATTTGGATGCGTGATGAGGTATATAGGTGAATTATTCACATATATTAATTATCTATTGATGAGAATTGGACATGTTAGGTAATATGAATTTAAAGTATGACATATGCGTATTTCCCACACATGCTAAGTGAACCACATATTTAAAGAGGAGTTTTATATAGTATAAAGTGGAAATGGAAGAGAAGTTCATGAAAAATTATCATGTCATGATGAGATTGATTTTAAATATAATAGTTAAATATATATTAAATGAAATTACATATCATGTTAATCTCCATCGTGATTTAGGATAAAGTAAGTAGGTATTTCACGTGTTTTGTAGAAAAAGGCCATACATGAATTTGAGGTGGTATTTATAGAGATGTGAAGTTCTTAATAAAGGATATTTCACAATGAAATCTACCTGTAAATTAATATTTAGTTTAAATGTAGAAAAATTATTATATAAATAAGGTTTTTATAGGTTCATTGAAGATAAGTCTTTTTTTAGAAGATGAAAAATGAAAGAAGAACCATGGGCCGTGTGCCACAAAGTAAGGGAGGCACGACCAAAACTAATATATATTTAATATGTATATGTAAATACATTTTAAATATGAGGGTTTTTTGGAGTAAAGGTTACATGATATTTCCATATATCATAGATATAAAGGAATAATAAGAATGATATGTGAAGTATGTTTTATAGAACAAGTTAAGGGGAAGGATTCTGAGTCTTTAGGGAATTTTAAAATAGGAAGATCTAAAAATCAAAGACTGAATATTCATGAGGATTTAAATAACCACAAAACTTGGTAATTAAAATAATATGTTCATGTGGTTTTTTGAATATCATAAAAAGAGAATAAGAGGAAGTTAACTAATTATACATGATTTATTATTATATATATACACTATATAGCAATGAATATGATATATAGATCAAAAGAAGATAGGTTCTTTACTATGATTCATGAAATAATATTCAGGTGTCAAGAAGAATAAGATCTGACTCAATTATTATGTTCATAAATTATATGAGTTGAATCTAATAAGAAAGAACTATTGTAGGTTGTATGCACTAAAGGAGAATAAAAATAAATAATAAGGAAAATGAATCTAGTGTATGATATTCATGTGCATTGAAGAAAATAAGAATAGAAGAAGGATTTGAGCATATTTTTTTCACATTAAGTAGAAGAATTATCAGTTGATTTGGCCATGAAGTTGATAAGAAAAAAAGATTATATGAATTCCAGGTTGCACAGATTGAAGATAGGTCTTGTAGATAGTGCAAGAGAAAAATAAGTCTTCCACCTATGTAGGAAAATCATCATTTTAGTCTTTTACTGTGAAGAGGAAGAAGGTTGTGTGCACTACTGTGTATATATGGGAAGAAGTAAAGAAGTTTCTTGAACTCTAATATGCAAGTAAGAGAAGATAAAGAATCCAGGGAAGTATTGTGACATTTAACAGGAGTCACAACGGGTGGAGGTATCTCTTAATGTTGAAAAGATACTGAATAAATTGGAGACTGTCTATACAAGAAGTATAAAGATCTAATAAGAGTTTTATGTAGACTAGGATAACACAAGTTTAGTGAATTATGATTTTTTTCTATCCTCCTTCTATTATATAGGGATTTAGACTTTAGTTTAGGATTTTTTCCAAGACAAATCACAATATCTGGTACATCATTACAGTGAAATATTTGTGTATTGGTTATCACCATACACAATAAAGACTAGATACTATTTTAGATAAGTGAACTTTGTAAAAATATCATCTGCTTGACTTTACTTGTTTTATCTTCTTGAAATGATAAGAAAGATACAACAAGAGAATAATTATCTTAACAGACCATATAGGCAAAGTGATAAAAGTTTAAATTTATCTAAAACACCACCAACATAGATTCACCCCACTCTCATTGTTGTGTATATCCCAAAGTGGTCCTAAAATCTTTTATAAAATGATATTTAATGTAAATGTGTTTTAAATTTGAATGATACACTTTATTTTTATACATATTAATGGAAATTTTATTATCATAGTTGATAATTAGTGGGTATCTAGTTTTGACTTCCATATCAACAAAATGAGACTTCATCCACCTCATTTGAGTGGTTGTGGGTGATATAGCCACATATTATGCCCCAATTATACATAATGAGACTAAAGTTTGTTTCTTTGAGTTCTATGAAACACATTTGTCACAAAAAAATAATAATTTACATAAAGTGTAATTTCTTTCATCTACATCTCTTACCTAGTCAGCATTTGAAAACACTTTTAGATTTAATTTTTCTTCCTATTTTTATAGCATCCCATAGTTGGAGTATCTGAAATATACTTGAGAATTTTCTTACCCATTAGTTGAATTGATTATTTTGTATTGGACTGAAACCTAGAAAAAAGTGTGATAGAATAAACTATATCCATAATTAAATCACTTATATAAAAATTAATTATAATCATTTGTTTGAATTCATTTTCATTTACTTATTTACCTTCATCATCTATTTCAAACTTTGTCCCCACATGTATGGGAGTAGATACTCAATTTTCTTACACTATTCCAAACCTTTTAAATATCTCTTTATCATAATTTAATTATGAAATGAAAATATGACTAGTAGCTTGGGTTATTTGTGATCCCAAGAATAATTTTATTTTTTTATAGTGACATTTTAATCTTATTATTTATTTGGTCAGAGAAATCTGCACACACATTCTCTTCATCCCTAGAAAATATTTTATCATAAACATAAATTATCACAATGATTGAAGTGGTGTTAATAATATTAATGTACATATTTTTTCAACTTAACACATTTTGAACTCCCTACTACTCAATTATTCATCTAACTTGAAGTACCAATCCCCTAGAGATTGATTTAGTCCACAAAGAGCCTTATTTAATTAATAAACATTGTTTCCATCATTATCAAACTGAAATACTTATGTTGTTATATAAAAACTTCTTCATTGAATTGCCTATTATAAAATATATACATTATATCCAATTGAAAAAATTTATGTTTCTTTGAGTAGAAATTTCTAGAAATATTTTGGTAGTTTTCATCATAGATACTGTGTAAAATTATTTATCAAAGTCAATACCTCAATTTGAGAGTACCCCTTTTATACAAAATTTTCATTTTTTCTAGAAATATCTCCCTTTTTATTTAACTTGTTCACCCATTTTGTTCCAATAATTTTTTTCTTTATGGGTATTCAAACAAGTTCTCATGTCTCATTCTTCTCTATTTTATCCCATTATTCATTCATGTCTTGGATACACTCCTTTTCTTAAAAATATTCTTCAACACTTTTAGGTTTTATCTTGGAATATAGTCTAGTGTGACTGATTCCCACAACTCTTATTTGGTCCAAACACCCAAATTCTGGTCACCAATTTTATTTTCAATATTCACATGCTTCTTATTCCTTAAACCTACACATATAATCTTATATTTTCCTTTATAATAATTGGTATTTGAATAATTTATATCATATTAATATGTATGTACACTTTCATCCTTTACTTCTACAAATCCAATATCAATATCATCATCCTCACTAACTATCATAACACAATTATTAACATATTATTCATTTTAAAAACCTATAACATAATAAAAGTAAAAAAATTTATCTATATTTTTATTGTAACATTTGAAGAAACTTATGTTTTTTGTATGACCATCTAATATCCCTTTATCTTATTTCACATAAAACTGGATTCTAGTTCTTCCATTATTTTTGATTAAGTATGAGATCCCAAACAATCTAAAGTTATTTGCACTTAGCATCTTTTTTAACCACATTTAATAAGGAGGCATGTCAAAGTTTACAATAGAAAACATCTATTTTGAAAAATCTCAACTTTAGTAATGCCTTATATTCATAAGAACATTGAAATATAATTCTCATTAATCATAGTTCTGAAAATATCAACAAGACTCCTATTTTTCCTTTCAACTACCTTATTTTATTTATAGGGTGCATGGAGCATTGAATTCATGTTTGATTCCATGTTTATGAAAATACCATGAGAACTATCTATTGGCATATTCTTTACCATTATCTAATCTTGAGCATTTCAAAGGAAAACCTATTTTTTTAATTAACCTCCTAAAGATTTTAAATCCATCTAAATATCTAGACTTGTTAGAAATGAACATTGGACATATCATTCTATTAAAATAATCAATTAAAGTAATTAAAATACCCATACCTTCTTGGTGCCTACTTTTTTATTAGGCCACACACATTTTTATCTATTAGATCTAATTGTTTCTATATTTCTAAATATCAAATACTTTATGAGTTTGGATCTCTATTTTTACTTTATTTTAAATCATGCATATTATAGTAGTATCTTCCTTAAAGATTTTAAGGTTTCTCATTGATATGTCTTTGAGAAATTTCATTATTTTGTTTTAGCGGAGATGACCCAATCTTATGTTCCACAAACTATTTTTATCTTTAAAGCCCATATAAAGGTTTTTATTTTTCCTATACCATTTGAAACAATTTTCCTTGAGTTATTACTCCTTTTAGATAACATCTCCATATTTAGTATCTTTACAAGGAATCTATTTACCTTGAAATTCACTCCATTTCCATCATCAAAGTTCTATGAAACACTTATTATGTTTGTCTTTAACCCAAAAAAATAGCATATTATAGGAACTGATATAGGTTTTCTTAAGTTTACTAATACCAATACCTTTAATTTTAAGAGATCCATCAATACAAAAAGTAACAAATCTAACTTTATATTCCTCTACATTCTTCATATTTTTAAGATCTATAGTTATATGAGATGAATAATTATTATAAATAATCCATGTATTCTCAGTTTTAAAAGCTTTAAAAGAAACTTCTATAACATAAACTTGACGAGTTTGATCCTAAATATTTTTTTTATTTCTAAAGAAGATTTTATTATAATGGTGTAAATGAAAAAAAATCATTTGATGTATATATATCCTTACTATATCATCAATGAGTTTTTTTCTGTAGACATTAAAAGTTATTTTTCATCTTGATGTTTCTTTATAGCTATTGATACCTAAAATTGTTCTTCACGTAATATTGTTGATGTATCCTCTTTGATGTATGATATTTACTTAGACTAAGAAGAGACATATTGTATGAGTAATTATATGATTTATGGACATGAACAACAAAACACCAAAAATATCCCTAAAATATTATTCTTTGGTATAGATTTTGTGTCTTTCTAGTATTTTCTATATTCTCATTTATAGGAATGTATTGAATAGTTTTAACCAAAATATCACGTGTTATCCTTCTTATCCATTATGAGCTCCTAAATTATTTGGAGCCCTTACATTTTCATAAGATAACCTGGGGATAACATGAACAATGGGATGAGCTAAAAATCCTATTAAGGGAATAAACATTAAAATAAATCTTAATACATGGGTTAGAAGGCATAACATAATGATATAAAAAGGCATGAAACATGATTAAACATAAGGAATCATAACATGAGATCATATAATCATGGATTAATAGTAATTTGGAAGCAATATAAAACATGAATTTATCATGATTCAAATCTCATTTCACATTAGAGGAGCACGCGGCAAGGCTCATTGCACACAGAGAAGCATGAGTTAAGGCTAACCACCAAGACCGTTTTACATAACGTCTCATGAGAATAAAATTTACCCAATGATTTAGAGTGATATCTGGGTGCACCCATCATAACATATTCATGAATATTCTTTCCACATAAATAATTATACACAAGTAGTCAAACATAAAGATAAGGGTTACCCATGGAAAGAATTGGGTATCATAATCATGTTAAAAGCATAACAAATGGGTGTATTATAAAAGTGTCCATGAAAGAAAGAAATTAAATCATATATTGACATTCACAGAGGAATATAGGAATATAACATGATAAGATATTTCAAACTTAAATGAAAATAGTGTTTAAGAAACTTTATAAATAAAAAAACTTTGTATGGTTTAAGGGAAAACATTCAAGATTATTTAAAATGGAAAAGGCATAATTCTTTGTATAAAAATAGAATTGAACTAAGGTATTTTTTCATGAAAAAATTAATGATTTTAAAAAAATAATGATTTATTAAAACTGAATATGGAGAACACTTGAAAATGGGTAAGAATTTAGGAAGTTCCCTTAAATTGGGATTTCTTATGAGGAAGAATTGGGTAGGGAACCTTTTAAAAACATGTATATCCCCAAAAAATAAGGATGAATGGATATTAATAAATGATTTTGGAACATATTAACATCATTTATAATATTTACATAATAGGAAAATATAATTTTATTTCGTTAAAAAGAGATAAATAATAACTCGAAGGAATAATGGAGGTTCGGGTGGAATCCCTTACAAAATGGAAGAATGGTCATGAAACTCATGTATACTATTTTTTTATTTATCCAAATATAACGATTATTTATTTTTATGTAATTATACCATATTATATTTGTATGTTCCATACTCATGTATCCAAATTATATCATCCTTTTTTATGGGGTTATACATGTTTTAATAAGGTTCCCTTCTTAAATATTTTTGAAAAGAAAACCTGACTTAAGGGAAATTCCCAAATTCTTACCCAATTTCAAGTGCACTCTATAATCCATTTTAATCCCATGTTATTTTTATAAAATAAATCATTTTATTATGAAAAATTTCTTGGTTAAGTTATGGTTTTATATAAAATATTATTCCCTTTTCTTCTTTAAATGCTCTTTAAAATTTTCCTTAAACTACACTAAATGTTTTATTTCTAAAGTTTATTAAATAATATTTTTACATGTTATCACTTAAGTTTTAAATAAATAATCATGATATATACCTATTATCTTTTATGAATTTCCATGTTTTATTTAATTCCTTTATTTCATGGACACTGTTGTGATACACCAATTTATTATGCTTTTTACATGATTATGATACCCAATTCTTTATACGGGTAACCCTTATGTTTAGGCTTGATTCCTTATGTATTATTATTCATGTGAAACACATATGAATGAACATGTTAATATGGGTATTCCTAGATAGTGATATAATGCATTAGATAATGTTTAGTCTCATGATACATTATGTGAAATAATATTGGGGATTAGCCTTAACTCGTGCTCCTATATGTGCAACGAGAATTCCCTATATATTTGAAACTAGAATGAGAAATTTTTATGATTTTTTATTTAAATATGTGAGTAGTTTTTTAATTTTCTTCTAATTCTCTATTAGAAAAAATTTATTATTTTTCTGAAATATTGAGAGGTTGTGAATTTATTTTGAGAGTAGTTGTTAGTAATAATTTCAGTTTCATCTTTATTAACATGAAAATTAGAATTTATAGTTTTTTACTAATCAGAACATTAAATTATACCTTAAACATACTTTTTAAATCTATATTTTTATTTCTCTTTCACATTTTCTAAATAAAAAACTTTTTTACTTCAATATGTAAACCTTCTTATCCCTAAGGATAATAATGGAGGTCATATCACTAATGATCTTATTATTTTCTTCATTCCCAAGATTTAATTTTTTTTATTTCCTAAAAAAAGATTGTATTTCTCAATCTGAACCTATTTGATATCTTCATAATTTTTCTTGAGATGTGTATTATCATTTATCACTGTTATAATTTCTTTCAAACTCACCTTAATATTCATCCTCAAGGCATATTATTTGGACAATTATCCCTCTTTAGTAACAAACTCATTATTGACTAGCGAGTCATCATCCGATGAATAAATATTCTCTATTTTTTGGGACCTTCCAATTTTAAAAATTGATAAAATTCATGGAAGGGATGGTACAATTTTTTATAGTCTTATTATGATTTAATAATTTTGAGGAAGTGTTTCATGGGGAGTTAATTTTTTTAGTGTTTTTTAATTTTTTATCACATTGATTAATTTAAGTGAGAATTTAGATCCTATATAAAAATAAATGTCACTACCTGGTTATTGGTTTTTTATTTTCATGATGAAAATATTTTAATATTTAATGAATTTAAAGACTGAGAATTTTTTTGAATTATACTTAATTTATTTTATTAATTTTGAGACACATAAACATGAACATACATGAGTTTCATGCATTTTTATATAATATTATAAATTTAAAAATTAAAATAATTAATAAAATTTTAGTGATTTGGGTTCAACCCTATAAGACTTTGGAATATCTCTAAGAATATTTCTGAAACCAGAAATTGAGTCGGCATGGGATTCCAAGTCCAGAGAGCCTTGATGTCGTGATATTAAAATCATTAAATATATTTTAATCACACATGCACAGTTTCTTTGAAAACATGAATAACTCTCAAGAAGAGTCTCAGATCAGAACTCTGATATGACGGTTGAGTTTATAATGTTGTGTTTACCTTAGGTGTGACATACACTTTGTCAATGCCAGGTGCCGGGTCGGATTCAAGTTGTTAAATAGAATATATTGGTTTAATAACATTAAAACAATATCCCTTACCTCCACACCCCTTTATGTGAATGATGTAAGGATCCCCTTCCCCTATTCCCCTTTGAGTGATAGATGACCCGAGGACCGAATTGAGGAAATGAGGTGTTTTTGATCTGCGATCTTGATGGAGATCACTCTCAGAACATGAAGAAATAGCTCCCGAGCACCGATTTGACCTCGAAGATTCAATATTTTTCCACAAGGTAGGTGCATTTCAGTTTTAAATCCCAATCCCCTTTTTTATGCAACATTTTAAGGTTACAAATCCCTTAGATGCTTACTAAGGACCCCTTGGGGGTTAATCTGTGTGTTTCAAGGGAAACATGGGTGACTCGGGATACTCTTGGGAAAATTACCAATGTATTTCCTATCTACATGGTGTGTAGTATATTGGAGCATGCTATGTGTTATTCCCATTTTGGGAAGATGAGTTTTGGGGACTTCATGACATGTAGTGACCCCATGTCATGTGGCCTAAGGACATGGCCAGGGAAGCTATGTGAACATACATAGTCGTGTGAGAGTAAATGACTAGAGTACATGGCCATGGGGTGCTGGACACAAACATAGGTAGTTGACATGGCTAAGGGGCCATCTAGTCAGGAGACTCTATATACCCGGGGGTACACATCATGTGTGAGATATGACCAGTTAAGACATGTGAAGGGGAGACATGGATGGGGGCCGGGTGAGGCGAGACACATCATGTACCACTGGTACACGTCATGTAATCCAACATGCCAATCCAATCCATGCATTCATAGTACATGTTCCTGTGTTTAGGTGGGGTCACATGCTATGCAGACCCCCTTATACACTGTGTAGTTTCATCTTGGAGGATTTTTCCCAGAATATCTCCTCTTTCAAGGCTCACATTCATGATTTCGAGTAGCCTATCCTAACCATTTTTTCTGGTAGAACATGATGGTGGCCTCAGTTTGGGACTAGAAGATACAAGGTGAGGTTAGGTTGTGTGTTTCTTGGGATAGTGATTTTTGGACCAGCAATGGTTGAGTGAGTTCCCTTGGTCTATACCTATCAGGGTATGTGTGGCATTATTTCCATAATAAAGTATTGTGATCCCCTCAATAGGATGAGATTAGATATATTTGCAGTATCCCTATGGAAAGGTCAGGGAAGTATCCTCCATCATTTTTTTGAGTTTTTTCATCCCTCTATAGAGGCCGAGGTGGGATCCTCTAGTGTATCGTTTTCCTTGGATTGAGTTCTTGGTATCTCCATGACCAACACTACATGGGTGGTGATCCTCTATCTACTAGGACATCCCAATATGGTTTTTTCATCATTAGGTATATGATCCCCTATGCGGTGGATAGTTTCATTAGGGTTTGTGAAATCATTGTTTATATGATCCCCTACTTTGTGAGTTATACCAAATGGGGTTTTTGGAACCATTGTGACCAACACTACATAGGCGGTGGTCCTCTATCTAAGTGATATGATCTCTAGGATGTAATATTTTTTTGTGGTGTATACTAGTGGATCCTGGGAGTGATTCCATTTCTAAGTGTGATATTTGGGTGAATGGATTGGGTTTGTGGTGTCCCCTAGAGGATCCTAGGAGTGATCCCATATTCAAGGAGATGTGGTTCATAGTTTTCTAAAATGGGTTCATAGTCTCCCCCAGTAGATCCTGGGAGTGATCCCCTTTCCTAAAATTAAGACCTTACATGGTTCCAGTATGGTTAGTAGCATCCCCCCATTAGAGATTTGTGAGATCCCCTATCTGAGTGTCAATATTTGCGAAGTTCCAGCGTGGCTTTCTTTGTGGTGAGATTCGATGAGTATGTTCTCTCAAATGCATGCCCCTTTGGAATGGCAGTGTTGTTCCATCGGCTTTATGATACCTGATTGAATGATATATCTCAGAGGTAACATCAGTTATGGAATAGTTATACCTATTGGAGTGTATCTCTCAGACAAGTGTCATCTAGGATGATAGGGCTCGTAGAGTGTGAGCTTATGGTCAAGTGATCCTTTGAGCCTCAAGTAGGAACATGTCACTAGCTATGAGGTTAGAACCTCAGGATACTTGGAGTCTAAGATGAGTCTATCTGGGTGTTTTCTAGTTTCCTTTTAGTGTTTTCACATCTTTGTTGACACACCATGTGGTATGATTTTACTAGTCATGTTTAGTCAAGGATGGGTTCGAGATGGAGTCTCTCTCTTGTATGGGTTCCCTCTAGCAGGGTTTAGTGGACTGTTGCCCTTCTAGTTGCTCCCTTTTCTTTTGGGTATTTGGTGAGCCTACTGAGTATTTTTATACCTATCCCTAAATGGGATTTTACCACATTTATTATGTATTTTTAAAACCATAGGACTCTCGATAGAGTCATAGGAGGACCCGGAGTAGGTGTAGATTAGTGAGCTTGACTGAATAGGGTGTTTATTGGGGTTGGTCTAAGGAGCTTCCCAGAGGGTTCATTTGACAACGATCCCCTCCTTCTGAGTAGGTCAGATGTTCGTATAGTTTTATTTTAGTGGGACTATATTTTAAATTTTTTTACTTCAATTGTACTCTAGTATGGTATAGTTATATGCATGCATTTCTTTGAAGTTTATATATCTATACACTATTTCATGGAGGTGTATGTGGGTGTGTGTGTACAAGTACCTTAGGCTAAGGCATCCCATGTGTGTGATATGCCTACTCGGCATTGAACACCAACCCCTGGCCTATAGAGGCAGGCTTGGGGAGTTTCATCTTGAGCCTTATTGGGTTATGTTTTGATAGAGTGGCATTAGAGAAGGTTCTCCCTTTAGGACCGCTGAGTGCCGTTGGTTTAGCTATGAGATTGGTTTGGGTTGCATAGAGACAATATTGCAGTGTTTTGAGTTCGAATTTTAGGCCAGGGACTCTAGTACTGGTGTAGTGGATGAAATATCCATTCACCAGGAATTTGATAAACTAATTTTTGACTTGGTACATTAGGACACTGGTCGCAAGAAAAAATGGTACATGCATCATATAGGACTGGTTTTTGGGGTTTTTCTATCCTTCTTGAGTTAGATCCCTAGATACACTCTTTGACCATGGTGCATCTTGATTCTATTTTAGGATTACTCTATAAAGAAAACCAGATAGGGTTCCATGGAAATATTGTAGTGAATATCTTCCCCGAGATGAGCCTTTAGTGCAGGGAATTGGTTCTGAGGCTGGATATCTGAGTGGGTTGCCAGTTGAGACAACACCTATTGAGTAGTAAGTTGTTCCAATAGTTCTGGTTGATGATACATGTAGGTTGAGTGTATTACACGAGTTCTAGAGGTAGAGACCTTTGAAAATCTAGGGTGATCCATACCCCCAGGTAGCTGATGACTGAATTGAGATAGTCGCATATGTTTTACGACTTGTAAGGACACCTCATGATTAGATGGTGGTCATAGCGTCGACCCTTCTGTAGGGTTTAATGGGGTGATGGTGAAGTCTTGTGATACATAACCATGATGAGGCAATTCTCACTTAGGCTGAGTTTAAGAATATATTTAGGGAGGAGTTCTATCCATCCATGTTGATATTAGTTAATATTGAAAATATTTTATAGCTTTTATAGGATAACATGACCATGGAGAAGCTTTCGACGCGGTTCATAGACCTATCACGATACTACCTAGATATGGTATGAGATCTATTTTTAGATCACAAACCTTTGAGTAGGGAGTTCCCTAGGAGATTAGGGAATTAGTGGTTCTGCTATTCATTCTCACTTATGTTGGAGTTCTTGAGAAGGCCTTGGCGATGGAGAGATTTCCGGATGAGCAGACTCTAACTGTTTGTGTTGGGCACCTTGGAACTGATACCTCATAAGCTGGTAGTATATGAAAATATCAGGAATCTGGGCATGTGAGACTCATTAAGAGTCTAATAATGCATGTTTTTATTGAATATTTTGTTAACATCTATTGATATAATTTTCCCACATTAATCTTATTTGGATGATTTAACGAAAAATGTGTTTTGGACTAGAATTTGGAAATTAAATGGAAATTATATTTTTACTATTTTAATATAACCTTTGTATTTCGGACATAAAATTTTATTTGTGCCTGATTGTGACTTTAAATTTTACAGTGATATTCAAATATAAATTTTATACATTTCTTATTCAGACCATGATATCTGGATCTCATATTTGGTGGGCCAACAATAGGCAATAATGAAGGGCAAGACAAAATCCGGAATACTGGACCCCACCTCACTAAAGTGACAATAAATATTTCATTAATAGTTTTATGTGGCTGAAATTTTGATAATATTTAAAGGACTAAATTTAGATAATTTCATTAAACTGAGGTGACACTTTTTTTTTATGGGATGATGGTTGAAAATGTGGGTCGGTATGAAGTAATATTTAGAGACCAAAAGACACATGTACCCTTTTTAGAATTCGAAACCCTAGACCTCCCAACCTCTATTTAAATAATATTTTCACTCTTTGGGAGGTTTGTTCAAGGATTTGGTAAGTTGAGGCCTAAGTTTTGGCTCCTAGAAACATTTAAAACCTCTTGGAATAATCAAGGCTTTGTGCAAGGATCTCTTCTAATAAGGCTCTCCTCTCCCACCTCCACTTTTCATTTCTTTGTCTTCATGATTGTAACTTGACTTTTTATCAAATAAATATTCTATGTTCTTCTCATTTCATTTTCATATTGTTTTTATTGGTTATGGAATATAATAGTGGAGAGAATATTGGGCATTTCCCTTTCAATTCATTGCTTATGAAAAACGTCTCCACGATGAAAACTCTACCCATGGAAGAGTGATTTCATTCATAGTTTATCTAATCCCTACTCACCCCATTTATTTATTTTGAATCCATAAACATAATTTAACTCATAAATTATGATCAATTAATTGAGTATGATTTTCTAAGGAACTTTATCAACTTTCAGTTGACCGTGAGGTCAGAATTATGTAAATCATGTGAGTGAAACATCAATCGTAATACCCAATCAACATGGGATAGAATTGCAGGGTTCAAGTCTCATAAACAAATTCAATTAATTCTCAAATCTTGGTAGGATATGCTTCCCTAATTATAAATTTACCATAATTTGTCTTTTTTATCACAATCAAAGAAGTGTGTTGTGATTAGATGTCCTAAAGTTGACATAATGTTCATTTTTCCAATATCTCTGGTCGTGTTAATTTTCATAGGGTTAGAGGGTTGACAATATTAGGTGATCATAATTAAATTAATTATAATCACATGAGATAATGATAAATTAATGGTTAATGTGGTGGATTAGATTGACAATGAATTCTCATATTAGTTTTTTTAACAAAGTTGTGTCCTTGATTGTTCCTTTTTGTTAGTTTGTTTTGTTTATTGTCCAAAAATCATCACAACAGAACCCTCAAGGATTTTGTCATTTGTTTTCACTTGAATTATTGGTTTATTCAAGCCTATTAAGGGTTGTTTAATTCACTTACTTCTCAAGATAATGAACTAGGTTAGCCACTATGCTGTACTTAGTTAAATCACAAATATTTTGCGAGCGTGTTCGATAACGCTCATCAAGTTAACATCACTAACAAGTAGGAAAGTGTTTTATTCAACCTATTTTAGGTAAGTTATTTGGTCTTTTTTATTCCTTTGTTTATTTTCTTCTACTCACATTTATTTTCTATTATTTCTTCCCCAACTCTTCTTTTTTGAGCCATTAATTGAAACCTTATTTAATTATATTGGTGTCTGCTAATTTTTGTTTTTCTCTTTTCTATGATTTATGATACGATCCTACCCTGAGGACCTCTTTGATCTAAAACCTAAGATTGAATGCAGACTTAGGGATCGAATCAAACAATCTCAATCTATAAGAAGTGTTGAAATTTACTCAACTGGGGAAATTCTCTACTCTATAAATTTTGAAATAGGAAACCCATATGAAATAAAAATTAAACCATATATAATGGTTGAAAAAAATAAAAATGAATATAATTTAACCATTTGAGAGTTGGATGCACCAGATGATAATTATCGACCAAAATGAATTGCATACCCAAATCTTGAATCAAACTTTAAATTAAAATCTGGATTGATAAACTTGCTTCCAAAATTTTGTAGCCTCTTTGGAGAGGATGCAAACAAACATTTAAAATAATTCAACATGGTTTTATCAACACTAAAACTAAGAAATGTCTCTTAAGATCAAATAAAATTAAGGGAATTCCCATTCTCACTTTATAGAACTATGAAAGATTGGATGTATTACTTACAGCTTAAAGATGTTACATCTTGGAATGATTTGAAATGTATTTTATCGCAGATATTCTTTACAACATCAAGTATAAAAGCAATTTGAAAATAGATATCTAGAATCAATAAATCATAGGGAGAGTTAATGTGTTAGTAATCAAAGTGGTTAAAAAGTTATTTGAAAGTTCTCCACATCACCAAATTAGTGATAAAATCTTTATTCAATACAACTACAAAGGTCTCACTCACATGGAGAGGATCATGGTGGATGAGATAGAAGGAGGACAATTATTTGACAAAACCCTGATGGATGATTGAGTATTGATTGACAGGATGACATAAAACTCTTAAAAACTTAGTTATTGAGGTACAATATCTATAAGTATATTACATTAGGTAAGTCCCTCTACTCTTGAGAATAATTTAACTAATAATAACTTGGATGAGTTAATCTATATGTTGAGACATATATCATTAGCACAAAAAGGTTTCCCCCCCCACTCTAGTGAATCTTTGTGGCATTTGTACTATACCAGACCATCCAGTAGATTGTTTCCCACAACTATAAGAGAAAGAGGATTGTGCAGCAGTGTTCCCAAGGAGACCATTTCAAGAACAACATGCACCCCCGCAATATAAGTATGATTCATTTGCACCAACTTGCAATCAAGGATGGAGGGATCATTTAGATATGAGAAATGGGTGTGAACAATAACAAAGGGCTTATTTTCAACAAAACTTTCATCAACCTCCACCTTACCAGTAGGGTTTTCACTAACCTTAAAGAATATTTGAATCCCAAGAATCAACAAGTCAACAAAAAGGGGACCCCTAACCAAAGGTAGATTCTAACACTAGTGATCTTTTGAAACAAATATTTCTTAATCAACATAATGAGTTGAAGTGTTATGGCACAAAGTTGAGGGATATAAAGATGAAAATGAGCCACATTGCCACCGCCCTCCATGAAATGGTGATCAAGAACTCTGGAAATCTATACTACCAACCCACTCCTAATCCAAAGGGGAATGTTAGGGCCATAACATTTAGGATTGGGAAGGAAATAAGTGAGAAAATTGTTCCTCGTAGTCTACTGGGATTCACCCAACTAAAGAAGATTCCCCCATCATCACCAATCATTGTGAAACCAAAGGAGAAAGAAAAAAGCAAGAAGAAAATTAATGATATTACTCAAAACCCCTTAACTTTCCAAATAGAGATGTAAAATTAAAAAATATGACTGAAGAGGAAATGAAAAAAGAGGTTTTGGACACATTCAAGTGCATTTAGATAAACATCCCCCTTCTCGAGGCCATAAAGAAAATCCCATGTTATGACAAATTCTTACAAGAACTATGTACCAATTGAAGAGGGAACAAGGGAAAATAGAGGATAAATCTTGGAAGGAATGTGTCAACATTAATTACACCAACTCAAGAAATTCCAACAAAGTGAAAGGATCCTAGTACATTCTCTATACCATGTACCATAGGAGAGTTACACTTTTCTGATGCTTTATGTGACTTAGGAGATTCTATAAATGTGATGCATCACTATATATTCTCTTCTTTATAGGTTGGTGAGTTAAATCCAATGAAAGTAGTGGTGTAGTTGGCGAATAATGCTACAACCTATGTAATAAGAGTCCTTGAGAATGTACTTGTTTGGGTAAGAGACATAATCTTTCCAATATATTTCTACATTCTTAACATGGAGGATGATCATGTATGTTCTTGTGATCCCATTATCTCAGGTGGGAACTTCCTCAAAACTGCAAAAACTATCATAAATTTCCACCAGGGTACACTTTCCATGGATTTTGGAGATGAAGTTGTCAAATTTAATTATTTAGACTCCATTAAGTACCCCTCATAGGACCATTCTGCTTTTGTTATATCACATTTTGAACCACCATGTAAAAACCCCATAGATTTTTATTGTCCTATTCTTAGGGAGATTATGTGTATTGGTTTTAGTTTGATGTCATAGATAACTTCCAAACCTATTTCTAATGCACAAACCTCACTTGAATATGATTTTGATGTGGACTCATTTTTTGATTTTGATCATGTCCACTCTGATTATGACTTGGCTATTGAGTATATTGATGGATTTGATGCATTATTATCTAATTTTGATAATTTCTATTCTGATATTGATATCCATTGTTCAAATATCTCAGTTTCTTCAATGTCACTATCCATATATCACCCCAAAAATTGGAACTCAAGCCATTCCCACCAGATATCAAATACTCATACTTGTTGAATGGTGATAGATTAACTATTATAAATGCTAACAATATTCCTTTTGAACACTCAATTTTTTTTTGAATCTTTTGAGGGATAAAATTAGGGAAATCAAGTGGACCTTGGATGACATATAAGGCATTATCCCCTCCATTTTCATTCATAGGATTATTTTGGAGGATGGGTCTAAACTGATAAGGCATACACAAAGGATACTTAATCCAACTATTTTGGAATTTGCGAA
Source organism: Viscum album (assembly GCA_963277665.1). Classification (NCBI taxonomy): domain Eukaryota; kingdom Viridiplantae; phylum Streptophyta; class Magnoliopsida; order Santalales; family Viscaceae; genus Viscum; species Viscum album. The sequence continues at coordinate 1,235,631,779 of OY728157.1, read as the reverse complement.
AAATGAAGTTGAAAATTTTCTCAAGGAAGGTATCATTTATCTAATTTCAGATTCCTGGTGGTTGATCCCTGTCCAAGCTATGCCTAAGAAAAGTAGTGTTACTATTGTTAGAAATGAGAGGGAGGAGTTAATTCCAATGAGGGTGAAAAATAGTTGGAGTGTGTTTATTGATTATAGAAAACTAAATTAAACCACTCTCAAGGACCATTTTCCTTCCCATCTATTGATCAAATGCTTGAGAGAATTTCTAGGAGGACACACTATTTATTTTGGATGGATTTTCTGGTTATTTTTATGTCCCTATTTCTCCAAAGGATCAGAAGAATACTACAATCACTTTTCCATTCACTACATTTTCCTACCGTAGAATGCCATTTGGACTCTACAATGCCCTAAGTACCATCCAAAGATGCATGGTGAGTATTTTTTTTTTGATTTTATTAAGACATGCATAGAGGTATTTATGGATGATTTTATAGTATATGGATCCTAATTTTATGAATGTTTCTATAGTTTATGAAAGGTTTTGATTCATTTTATTGAGAAGAATCTGGTCTTGAACTTTGAAAAGTTTCATTTTATGGTAGAGCATAGGATTTTCTTAGGGAATGTTGTGTCAAAACATGGAATAGAGGTTGATAGATCCAAGGTAGATATTATTTCATCCCTACCCTGTCCTTCATGTGTTCGTGATGTTAGATATGTGCTAGGGAATTAATGTTTTTATCAGCGCTTCATCAAATATTTTAGTAAGATTGCTCTTCCTTTTTCATGATTAATTCAAAAGGATTTTGATTTTGTACTTGATGATTATTATAGGGATTAATTTGATGATCTAAAGAAGCATTTGACTACTCCATCGATCATACATTACCATGGTGGGACATTCCATTTTAGATTATGTACGATGCTTCAAACTTCAAAGTTGGAGTTATCTTATCACATAAGGTGGAGGGACGTTCACATGTGATTTCCTATGATTCAAGGAAATTGGATTCAGCCTAATCAAACTACACAAACATGTAAAAGGAGTTTCTTTCCATCATATTTTCTTTGGATAAATTTCATTCATATTTATTGGGAAGTAGTTGTTTTTATAACCATGTAGCTCCGAGGTACCTCTTGAAGAAACCATATGTGAATCCTAGACTTATATGATGGATGATCCTTATTCAATAATTTGATATAGAGATAAATGAAAATATGGTTTTGGAGAACTTGGTGATGGATCACATTAGTAGGATTACTCACACACTAGAGCCTAACACCTTAGACTAGGTACCACTTTTGGAAACATTTCCCGATGATCATCTTCATGCACTCTCAGGTATGAATACTTGATATGCTTATTTATTGAAAACCTTTTTTCCTATGAAATTACTTAAAATTTAAAGAAACATCAAGTCTAAAAATTAAAAAGTGAGCCTTGGTTTTAAGTGTGGGATGATCTCTACCTCTGGCACATGTGTAGTGATCAAGTTATTAGGATTTGTGTTCTTGATCATGAGTTTGAGTCTATTCTGCATTTATACCATACACTTTCATGTGAAGGGAACTTTGGACCCCAAAGAACATCTAGGAAAACATTATACTTTGGATTATATTGGACAAGATTATTTCATGATTCTCATGTGTTTTGTAAGTCATGCTCACATTTCCAACACACTAGAAATATTTACAGGAGACATGAGATGCCTCAACAACCCATATTATTTTTTGAAATTTTTAATGTATGGGGAATTGATTTTATAGTTACTTTTTCTACTTTATTTTTTTTTGTATATTTATATTTTTGTTGATTACGTTCACAATTTGGTGGAGGACAAGGTCACTAGGTTTAATGATTCTCATGTTGTAGTCGATTTTATCAAGGCATAGATTTTTTGTATGTTTAGAGTATTGAAGGCTATAATCAGTGACCATGGGACACACTTTTACAATAGGAATTTGGCTTCCCTCCTTCTAAATTATGGGGTGAAACACAAAACATCAACACCACACCACCCACAGACAAATGGCCGGGTTGAGGTTTAAAATCCGGAGTTGAAACAAATTTTGGAGAAAACTATTCAACCGAATATAAAGGATTGGAGAAGGTTCTTGGATGATGTGCTATGGTCTTATAGGATGGAATAAAAGTCTCTCATTGGTATTTCCCCATTTTGGTTTGTTTTTGGGAAATCCTATCATCTCCCCGTGGAGGTTGAGTATCATACATATTGGGATATAAAGAAATGTAACGTGGATTTATCCCAAGATGAAGATCAAAGAAAGATGAAAATTCAAAATCATAAGGAGATTATATTTTCATCATATGAGAACTCAAGGCTCTATAAGGAAAGATAAAAATCATATCATGATAAAATGATCTAAAAAAGGGAGTTTCTTGTAAGAGACAAAGTGATTCTCTATAGTTCATGATTAAATTTGATGCCTGGTAAGTTGCATTTTAGATGGTTGGGCCCTTATGCTGTATCTAGTGTCTTTCTTTATGGTACAGTGGAGATTACTAAAGAGGAAATAGGAAAGAGATTTACAGTGAATGGGGAGTGATTTAAGAAATACCTTGAGGGATTCCCAACACACACAATTTATATCATCACATTTCATGAGCCCCTCATCACATGAAAACATCAGGCTATCCCTTACCCTCTCACTTTTATATTACTTGTCCTAATTTGAATTCTGAATTTCATTGTCATTTTATCAATTCATAGAGTCACATTGGGGATAATGTAACATTTTAAGTATGGGGGAGGGGATATCATTTTGGGTAGATTCCTTAGTATTTTTTTGAGTGTTTCTTATTTTTGTTTTTTTTTAAACAAAAAAAAACAAAAAAAATCATTTTACAAGCCCATTACATACATGGAATTTATTGAGATTCCATGTTTGATTTTTCAACCCTTATTGGAATCATGTTGAGCATGGGAAAGTTTTCATCTTTGTTTGTTGATTTTTGTGAAAATGGAAGTTGGTTAATGATATGTTTTATTGTGCCTTTATGAAGCCTTTAAGATTTTTGACATCATTCATTATGGTATATTTGTGGGAAAACTATGTCATTTAATCTCCTTATTCACATCACAAACAATCATGACTTGTGAGTTTCTTTAACCCAATTGAAGGTATAGTCAGGGTAAGTAATCCTTTTTAGCTTATAACATGGTCTTTACATACGTTCATTTCTCTTCTGATCATTTAAATTACTGTACCATATTGACTAATGTGTGCGTACCTAATACTTTAATATTTTACATCGTAAAAAAATAAAAAAAAACAATCAATAAAGAGGGGAGTGAAGAAATGTACAACGTTTGGGGATATTTAGGTCGGGAGCTCAAGGTTGGACTTCTAGGAATGCTTAAATGAGTGGGTTTTTGGAATTTTATTACAAAGGATGTTGAATAGTTTTTGTGGAATAGAATCACATAAAAAGAAAAGTTTTTCTTGACCTGAATATACAGGATAAAGGGTGAATAGACATTCTTGAAATGATTGTCACACACACACATGGGGAATTTGTGGCACAATTGACTCATAAGATTTTATCACATGATTAGTTTCATTTATATAATTGGATTTTGTGTTGATATAATTTCTGAGACAATTAATTCTAGATATGTTGAGATAGAATCTTTTTTGGTGAATCTTCCTATGATCATATTTCTATCATGGATTGAGAAATTTCAACATGCATCATATTCTAGATTACATGACATGAGGTTTTTCCCAAGAGTGAAAAAGGTTAAGTGTGGGGGAGTTTATAATGCATGTTTTTATTGAATATTTTTTTGATATTTATTGATATAATTTCCCCACATTAATCTTATTTGGATTATTTAATGAAAAAATGTGTTTTGGACTAGAATTTGGAAATTGTATGGAAATTCTATTTTTACCATTTTAATATCTCCTTTTTATTTCAGACATAACATTTTATGTGTGAAAAATTGTGAATTGAAATTTTATAGTGATATTTATCTTTAAATTTTCTACATTTCTTATTCATACCATTATAGATGGATCTCACATTTGGTGGGATAAAAATAGGCATTAATGAAAGACTGGATAGAATTCAGCAGACTAGACCCCACGTCACTATAGTAACCATAAATCTTTCATTAATAATTGGATGAGACTTAAATTTTGAGATGTGTTAAAGGAATAAATTTTTATAATTTCATTAAACTATAGTGACCATAGTTTCACATGGTATGGTGATCGAAAATGTGGGTCAATATGAAGTAATTTTGGGAGACCAAAAGAAGCATGTACCCTTTTTAGATTTTGAAACCCTAGCCATCCCAAAATCCATTTAAATGATATTTTAACTATTTGTGAGGGTTGTTCAAGGATTTTAGAAGGTGAGGTAGAAGGTTTGGATCCTGGAAACATTTCAAACCTTTTGGAAGACACAAGGCTTTGTGCAAGGATCTCTTCTAAGAAGGCACTTTTATCCCACCTCCACTTTGTGTTTATTTGTCTTCATGCATGTGAATTGAATTTTTCTCAAATAAATATTTTTTGTTCTTATATTTTCATTTTCATATTTTTCTTCTTGGTTCTAGAATCTAATAGTGTAGATGAGATTGGGTGTTTCCCTTTCAATCCATTACTTAGGAAAAATGTCTCCACGATGACAACTCCACCCATGTAAGAGTGAGTTAGTTCATAGTTGATCTAATCTATACTCTCTTAATTTATTTTTTTAATCCATAAAAATAACTTAACTCATAAATTTTGATCAATTAATTGAGTTTTATTTTCTAAGGAACTCGATTGACTTTTACTTGATTGTGAGGCCAGACTTGTGTAAATCATGTGAGTGAAACATCAATCGAAAGATCCAATAAACTTGGGATAGAATTGTAGGGTTAAAGTATCATACCCAAACTCAATTAATTATCAAATCTATGAGTTATATTATTACCTAATTTGAAATTGACCATATATTGTCTTTTAGATCACAATCAAAGTAGGGTGTTATGATTGGATGTACCAAAGTTGACATAATGTTCATTTTTCTAATATTTGTGGTCGTGATAATTTCTATAGGGTTTAGGGGTTGAAAATATTAGGGTATCACAATTAAATGAATTATAATTATAAGGTATAATGATAAATTATTGGTGAAGGGTGTGGATTATATTGACTATAACTTCTCATATTAGTTTTTTGAAAGAAGTTGTGTCCTCGACTGTTCTTTTTTGTTAGTTTTTTTTGTTTATTTCCAAAAAATCATCACAACCAAACCCACCCAAGGATTTTTTTCATTTATTTTCACTTGATTTATTGGTTTATTAAATTATATTAAGGTTTTTTAATTCACTCCATGCTCAATAGAATGACCTAGGTCAGCCACTGTGCTTCACTTAGTTAAATAATAAATATTTTGAGAGTGTGTGTGACAATGCTCATCAAAGGAAATCCTAGGATGGAGGGTCTGAGGCTTAGGGATTCTAGGATGGTTTTGGTCAGCCAATGGAGAGGTTGTGTCACACTTGTGATGGCCATGGGCATCTTTCTAGAGATTTTCTGACCCATCGAGATACTAAGAAGGAGATAGTTGACAGAACACCTTGGAAGAGGTATCATTTTGAGCATAGAGGTCTGTAGGGATGCATATGTGGTGTAGGAGTGGGTAGAGAAATAGTAGGTGGTTGATAGTTTGAGTTTCCACCACCACCCCCAAGTGTTCCACGCCAGGCTCTAAGAGCTGGAGGACAGGGGTGAGGATAGTTTCAGGCTGTATAAGCCTTTGTCCCAAAGTCTCCAGGGGTGGATACATGTATGATATATATCCTCTATACTTTATTTAGTAGTTTTTATAGACACTATTGTGAGGTACTCTTTTCATACCACTTATTTCTTGAGGTTTGTTCAGGGTGACGTGGGGTGTTGGTGTATCCCTATGTTGGTTTTGTTCGATCTAGCATTAAATTAATGAAGAATAGGGGTCCTTCCCACACTGATATGTGTTTTTGTGATGCGAGTAAAACCATGATGATGATTTAGTGCTGCTCAAAGAGGATAGTTTTGAGGTGTGGTGGATGAGTCCCTCTAACTTGTGAGTTTGGTGCGAGGTTGCATGTTTGTGGCTTTCAGATAAAGGGCCTAGTAATACCTAGTGTGTGAACTTGGGAAGACCTTTTTATTCATTGGTACCCTTGCATGTTCAGCAATAACTAGTATGGGAGGCACTTGAGGAGGATGTGGTACAACTCGATGTGGCTTCAAACACAGTAGTATTGGGGATTCTTTACCCACTAAGTATCATTCTTGAGATGTGATAAAAAACCATATGGGTGAGATAATTTATCCCAAAGTATATAGTAAATAGGAATGGTGGATTATTTCCTTTGACTTGCATGTTCAGAGTAGGGTTTTTTGGTCTTTTCATTAGGTTAGTGAGGCGGTGTATCTCAAGACCCCATGGTCAAAGATAGACCAAGTTCTTTCCCACAAATTGTATCTAAGTAGACATGTTCCCACTTGTCGCATGATTTTGGCCTAGTTTAATGGTCTCAGGTGTGTTTGAGCCTTGAGATTCCCTTGAGTGCATGCTCGTAGGCAACATAGGAACCCTTAGTGGCCTTTGTGGTGGTCTTAGTGAGCTCGATAGCATGGGAGTACCAATTGATAGCTCAGTTTCTTTTCCTAGTACCTAGGATTTCACTTTTTGGGGATGAAAAGCCTTAAGGTGGGGAGGATTTAGTGACTCAGGTTCTGCCCTGTAAGGATTTGAAATGTTTCTAAGAGTATTTCAGAAATTAGGCACTAAATTGGCATAAGATTCTGATGCCAGAGAGAATTGGAATGATGATATTAAAAATATTATATATATTTTAATCACACATGTACATTTTATTTGGAAACATAAATAACTATCTAGGGGATTCTCTGATCAGAATTTTGAGACCATCGTTGAGTTCAAAATATCATTTTTACCCTAGGTGTCACATAAAATTTATTGGTAACGGGTAGTAGGTTGGAGGTGAGTTGGAAAAAGGGTTTTAAATGGAGAAAATTATTTTAATAAAATTAAAAAAAATATCCCTTACCTCTCCCCTTGGTGTGAATGATGGTAGGATCCCTTTCCCCCTTTCTTCTTTGAGTGACAGATGACCTAAGGACCTAAGCAAGGAAATGAGGCATCACCAATCTCCGATCTCGATAGCAATCTCTCTTGGAATGTGTAGAAGTAACTCCAGAGCATGAATTCAACCTTGAAGATTTAGTGTTTCACCATGAGGTAGGAAGATTTGAGTAATAAGTCTTGATTCCCATTTTTTTTCATTTTTTAAGGTTATAGAGCTCTTATACACATTCTAGGGACCCCTTGAGGGTCGATTTGTGTGTTTCGGGGGAAACATGGGTGATTTGGGCTGCTCACGGGAAAATTCTTGACATATTTCCCATCTAAATGGCATGTAGTACAATGGACTAAGTTGTGTATTATTCCTATTTGGGGAAGATGAGTTTTGGGGAATACACTATGTATACCGAGATTATACGCTGTGTAGTGACCCCATGTCATGTGGCCTGAGAACATGGTTAGGGAAGCCATGTGAATGTACATGGCTATGTGAGAGTACATGGGAATGGGGTGTCAGACATGGACATGGGTTGTGGACACATATAAGGGTCCATTTAGCTATCACACACCATGTACTTAGGGGTACACGTCATGTAAATGGAAGACATGGCCAGGAGCTGGGTGAGGCGAGACATGTCGTGTACTATTGGTACATGGCATGTAATCCCACATGCCTAGAGAAACTGTACATTCATAAGACATGGTCAGGTGCTTAGGTGGGGTCACACGCTGTGTAGACCCCCTTACATTCCATGTAGTCTTCTATTGGAGGAGTTTTCTCCCAACATATCTCCTCTTTCAGGGATCATATTTAGGTCTGTGAGTAGCCTATCATAAGTAGTTTTCTGGGTAAAATGTGATGGTGGCCTTGTTTTAGGCCTAGGATATGTGAGTTTAGGTAATAATTTGATTTTTTATTAAAAATATTTGGACCAATAGTGGTTGATTCAGTTCCCCTGGTCTATCCCTATGCGGGTATGTGTGGCATTAAGTCATCGATAAAGGATTGTGATCCCCTTAATAGGATAATATTGGATAGAGTTGTATTATCTCTCCTGAGAGGCTGGGGTTGGATCCTTTATCTTTTTTAGAGTTTTTTATCCCTCTAGAGAGGATAGGGAGAGATCTTCCAGCATATCATTTTCCCTAGATTGGGTTCTTGGTATCGTTGTGACCAACACTACACGGGCGACGATCCTCTATTTAATAGGATATCCCATTAGGGTTTGTGGAATCGTTGGATATATGATCCCCTATGTGGTGGGAGATTTCAATAGGGTTTGTGGAATCACTGGTTATATTATCCCTTACTACGTGAGTTATACCAGATGAGGTTTGTGGAATCGTCATGACCATCACTACATGGGTGGTGATCCTCGATATGAGTTATACGATCTCCATGGTGTAATATTGGATTATGGTATCCCCAAGTATATCCTAGGGGTGATACCTTTTCTGAGTGAGATCTTTAGGTTACCATATTGGGTTCATGGTGCCCTCTAGAAGATCCTAAGAGTGATCCCCTATCCAAAGAGATGTGGTTCACGGTTTTCAAGACTGGGTTCGTAGTGTCCCCTAGAAGATCCCGTGAGTGATACCCTTTCTAAGGAATGAGACTTTACATGGTTCAGGTAAGTTTAGTAGCATCCCCCATCAGAGATGAATGAGATACCCTATCTGAGTGTCTAGATCCACTGAGCTCTATCATGTATTTTTTAGTGGCGAGATCTGACGAGCATGTTCTCTCATATATATACCCCTTTGGGATGGTGATGTTGTGACATCATCTTTGTGATACTCGATTGAGTGGTATCTCTCGAAGGTACCATCTGGGATGTAATATTTATACCCTATGGAGTGTATCTCTTGGACAAGTTTCATCTAGGATGACAGGACTCATGGAGTGTGAGCTCTCAGTCGAGTGTGCCTTTGAGCCTCAAGTAGGAACATGTCGCTGGCTATGAGGTTAGAACCTCATGATGCTTGGAGTCTAAGGTAAGTCTATATGGGTGTTTTTTGGTTTCATTTTAGTGTTTTAATTTCTTGGTTGATATGAAATGTGGTATGAGTCGACTATTCATTTTTTGATGAGGATGGTTTTGAGATGGAGTTTCTCTCTCATTTGGGTTACCTCAGGCTCGGTTTAGCAGACCGTTTCCCTTCCAATTTCTCCCTTTTATTTTGGGTATTTAGGGAACCTACTGAGTATTGTTATACTCAAAAATTCATGGGATTTTTTTAAACATTTTGTGTCTTTTTAAGACCACAAGCCTTTTGATAGAGTCCCAGGAGGACCTAGAGTAGGCAGAGCTTAGTGAGCCAGACTGATCAGGGGTGTTTATTGGAGTTGGGCTGGGGAGATTTCTGGTGGGTTCATTTGACAGTGATCCCCTCCTTCCGAGATGGTTGGAAGATTTTACAATTTTATTTTTTTGGGCCTGTATTTTATCTTTTTTTACTTCTATTTTACTCTGGTTTGGGATAATTTTATACATGCATTTATTTTCAGTTTATATATCTTTTCACTATTTCATAGAGGTGTATGTGATTGTGTGTGTACATTTACCTTAAGATAAGGCCTCCCATGTGATTGATATTCCTACTAATCACTATGCTCCATCCCCTAGCCTATTGAGGTGGTCTTTGGGAGTCTCATCTCAATCCCCACTGGGTCAGGTCATGAAAACAATTAGATCAAGATGATTTTTATAAACGAAATTAATTTATTTTTATCCAAAATTGGACTCTCTATTTTACCCTATAATAATTTCAATATATGGTGTATCTTACTTAAATATAATATATATTTATATTCTATCAATTCATTAAAATGTATTAATTTTAAATAATTAATATTCATATGAATAAGATACCTCATAGAAAACACATATATATATTGAAAATAGGAGTTCAGATTAGAAAATAATCACCATGGTTTTATTGGTGGAGCAAAATTTCATTGAGGGGTTGATTTTTTATTTTTTGATTTTAATATCTATAAAATATAATTTTACTTTTAAATAAATACTTATCACTCTAACTACACAATTTATTTCATTTTCCAAGATTAGGTGACTTCCATAAGAGAGGATGAGTGAAGGAGATCCCACTTTAGGTAAGAAAAATAAATAACCTATGCCCCAATTTATTTATGAAATGTAATTTAGGTATTATTTTATAATATAATGTTTTAATTTGATCATATTATAGCTTAATAAAGATATATTATTTTTTTAATGAATGCAAATAGGATATTATGCTCAGAAACCTTATCCATAATGGTTTTAGTGGCATGGCTAATAGTGGAAATACTGATGAATATGATAGTGGCACATGGATCATTGCACAACTAAGAGTTAAATGTAACAACAATAGAGTAGTGGTGACTATAGTAAATTGGGATATCAATGAAAGAAAAATTCAAACTAATATAGGTATTGGGAACCACATGATATGATGTAGATATTGGGGCACCCTGAGAAGGGGTGAATGAGAGTACTGAACAATTAAAAAATTTTATTTAAATCTTAACCCTCACCCATTGTCATATCTTTTTCCCCCATAATAAGGAACTTGTTTAATTTATGATTCTCCCTCAATATTTCACTCAATTAATAATAATCATAGATAAAAAAAGTAAAGCACAAAGACACATGAATTTTACTTGGTTCACCCATACTAGGATATATTGAAGGATAATACACACAGTGATGTGCTAGTGTAAAAAATTCTACTATCAACTAACTATTCTAGTGGATACATTTTTTTAAATCATATACACCCCATTTCATGTATTGTTGAATTTAGAAATGATTTATTGATTATTCACTAATCACCTAAAGGACACTCCCTATGATCCCTTCTCTATAAATGGATTTGAGGAAAGACTTCCTCAATTTTTAGACATGGTGGTATCTTCTAAATTAGCATATACAATTTAATCAAAATACATTACAAATCAATAATTTATTCTTTGTTAAAAACCAATTTATTATGACTATCTTATACAAATATAAATTATAACGACTAATCAATGATTGTTTCAAATTTATTTCTTCTACACAATCACATCAGTAATAATATACAACTCGAGATGAGAATAAATCTATGATAAAATTATTTTATTTAGAACTATATTCCATTATAAATCCATATATAAACAATGGAACTCTATTTTATTATGATTATTTATCAAAAAATATAGATCTATAAATTAATTATCTCTTCTTAGACATTATTCATTGTGTAAAACCATATATATTAATGCCATTCTATTTCATCCAAAATTTCTATAGTAATTTTTATGTGAGCTTTCAAATATAATACATTCATTCAATAGATATGATCGATTCTTATCTATCTCATATACTTAGATCAAGGTATTTGTTCCACATGAATTAGTGCGGTCAATTCCATCCATCTAAGTCAATTATCTCTCCCTAATATTAAGCAACATTATCCTTTACTTGATTTTTGATTAAATCTTAAAAATATTATAATTCTTAAAAAATCATGACTTTATGTTCTCCTTAGTTTCTCATGCATAAATTTTAGCAAATCATAGTGTATTATCCTCTATTGTGGAATGGGAGTTAAGCAATTTTAGATCCAAAAATCTCTGACCATAAATCATTTAAAACAAGATTGAATCTACAAATTAATTTTCCAATCAAAAAAGATATAAATTGTGTTTCTACGTAACATACAACTTTATTGTTATATATTTTCAACCTCATCTAACTAGATCCATATCAAAATATCAAGACATTTTAATATCATTTCATAATCCACCTTATCATAGTGAAACTAGTTCTATTTTTTGTGATGTTGCCTTCGATAAAAACATATGTCCATCTTATGGCATGAAACCTCATGTTACCTTATAATCCCATAAATCTAAGCTACTGGAGTTTCTTCAATATTTCACAGGTCCTTCATCATGGAAAAACATCCAATTTTATGGTAATACTTCTAATATTCTGATATAACTTCATGAACCCTTAATCTTTTTTATCTTGGGTTAACTATTATGAAAAAATTATGACGTGTCCATATGTATTGCTTTGGGATTTTGATTCTTTTAACAAAAAAATCCATCATTTCATCTCTAAATTCATCCTTGTATGTCTACACCTCTAAAAATTTCATAATAAGACGAAATTAAAGAAAAAATTCTTTAAAAAACAACCCAATAATGCTAGATCAATCAAAAAAACCATAATACAAGATTCAATACATAAAATATTCTTAATATTTTCCACAATATTCCATCTTTACATGTATTTTTCCTAGATCCATGTAGTCACTGTTGGGACTTCAATGATTTCTCTTGGAATATTATTTATCAACCAACATGATTCAATTACATATATGTCAACATCATGTACCCTTCACCAAATATAGTTACCCTGAATAATAATTATCTACATCATTATTCATGCATAACTTTATCTCAAATGTCTTATCACATACAAGTTACTCTATAGTATTCCATCATATCACTTAGAGTTTCCTTTGAATCTACCAATTTTTATTTTATTCCACCCATCACGATCATCTTAGTATCCTACAAAAAAACCCCATGGGCTTAAATGATTTCCAACATTTATTTTCAATAAACCTAACAACCATGATTGTAAAAACTTATTGAAAATAAATTAAAAAGTAACCTTATAATCGAAAAAACCTTCCCCAAGCATTTTTATAACACTTCTATAAATCCATATTCATAATCCAACAATATTTATTCTAGGATAAATGTATGGATTTATGGCCCTTGTTATTAATCCCCCTTTGTAAATAAAATATAAAGGGTCTCTTCACTATATTTTCTTCTTCATTCCACCACTATGGTAATAAACTATATAGATGAATTGCCACTAAAAATTATCCACATTTTTTATTACCATACTTGAAACATATTTTTAAAATTAATCTTTCTCATACTCCCACTTTAGTTTAGATAGATGAAACTTGATCATTTACATAAATTTTCTAGAAATCCATATTTAGATAGTTATAACTCTTCCTTTAAAAATCAACACCTTCACAAACTTTATCTCTTTCCATCACTTATTTTTATATGCAATATTGTTAGGCCTGAAGTGATTTTGGTTTCATTTGTTATCAATATATCAATATGTGTTGACGATGAATGTTACTAGATAAAGTTTGTAAAGTTTGTGAGAAGATGGTTTCTTAATAAAGAGGCATAAGATAGTTTCTTAAGAAACATAGATTTCCATATACACTTTCCTGACAAAGAAGTTTTTGGAAATTTACTTATAATTGAATGTAAGAAAGTTCCGTATAAATTAGATAATGTTTTATTATTAGATAAAAGTTTCTAACAACATGAAGGCAGTAATGATACAAGATGAATTATTAGAAGGAAAGATAATTCTAGATTTCTGGTCATATAAATATTAGTTTTCATGACAAACATTTTGTTAGAAAATTTGATTTTCTAGAAAAAAATTAGAAAAACATAATGTAATAATTCCATGTTTTTGGAATTTTAGAGTTTTTAGAAAAGAAGAGAGACTAAATTTTGAACAAAAAATTTTAAATGAAATTTTACCAGATGTAAAAATATGCATCTCACCAGATAGAGAATTCATGAGTAAACTGGAAATGTGAAAAAGTGACATTTTGTTGTACTTTAAAGCATAGGGGGAGAAAAGTACAATATTGTTGATCAGACAAAACATGTTAGACAAAATTCATTTAAGGAATTTTTTACATTGATCATTAAACCAATATTATTATTTTATGTTTTTATTTATGAGTTTCTATGGTTGTGAGAAATAGGAAAGAAATACAAAGTGACAAAAGAATAGAAAATGGGGAGAATTCTATGATAAATTTACCAAGGTAGAGAAGTTGTAATTTTAACGAAGATACAAAGTGATAACTTAATAACTATATGAATGTTATAGAGATTATTCTAGACAGACATGATTATATGGGAAAAATATAAGAAGTTTATGCTGGCTACATGAAGTTGAGATGTTGTGAATAATAGTGCTAAAGTAAAGTTAGTTGATTGATTCCATCAGACATAGATTCCCTGGATGGACATAAATCAGAAAAAAATTCATGATATAATTGAGAAAACATTTTGAGAATAATAATTCAAGTATTTTATAAAGATTTAGTTAAAGAAACATGAAGAAGTAAAGTTTGGTGATCAGAAAAACTCACAGAATGAACTTACACCAGAAATATTTTCCACAAGAATCAAATGTATATATGTGAATATTATCCAACCATAAAAGTGTGTATAAAGTTTTAGATAGAGTTTAGCGGGATTAGAAAACCTACCATCGAACAGAGTTTGCGTATGAAGATCCACCAGATGAAGGTATGCTAAGATTAATAGTTGGAGGCTTCCTAATAAAGGGAACCTAGATGAAGGTGCATCAGATGATAAATGTTTGTGAGTTCATCGAAAAAAGGAATTTGAGAATGTACCATTAGAAAAAGATGCCCAAATAGATGTACATCAATCAAAAAAATTTCTAAGGATATATAAAAATATTTTTGAAAGTCCTTAAATATGTTTATGATTAATCTAAATATTTAAATATTACAATCTTTTTGAGTTTAAGGAAGTTTGATAAAGTTCATTAACATTGAAACTTAAAGAAGACCATGGATGCTGGAGAATCCAAAGAAGTTTTAATAATATTCTATATTTTTTTTAGAAAAATCTAGTGAATTAAAATTTATAGGGAGATTTAAAATTTGAGTTTCAAATGAGCGGGCATGTGATTTTGAGTTCTCGCCTTTTCCACTCTGAGAGAACCTATATGAAGGGGTGGAAAATAAATTTTTACTCATTACTATTCACATGTCACTTTGATTTTTTTAATATGCTATGTTCTCAAATGAGTTTTCTTTTAGGTTAAAGTTGAGACACTAGTTAAATTTCCATCATATAGAGGAACTTTGATTAAAGTTCCATCAAATGAAATAAAAGTGAGAGTTGGTGGTTGAGTGTCTACTCAGTCGATGTAGAAAGTAAAATAGATAGAAATTTCTACATCATATGGAAATCCACCAAAAGAAGTCATTGGATGGAGTAAATTTAAATATTGTAAGGTGATATAAAGTTTAGTGAGGACCATCATATGGTGGACATTATATTTATACTATCAGATAGTGGTTATCGAACAAAGGATGAATTGACAAATAATTATCGAGGGGTTTTCCTAAAAAGGTTTGGGAAAGTTTTAATTGATAATATTTAGGTCTAATAAATATTTGGAGAAAGTTTTGAGACCAAAAAACTCTCAAGAAGGTTTTTAAAGATCTTTAATTTTGTATATAGGTAAAATTGATCCAACGTTTTTATAGAGAAAGTGAAGAAATTTATAGAGTGGATTAGAATATAAGGACAATAATCTTGTATCTATGGGTAAAACTAATTGCTAAAAAGACTTATTGGTTGGGGGTATAACTATCTTTGACATTAGTGGATATAAAAAAGATAGTTTGGGGGTATAACCAACTACATTAGAAGAGATGATTACTAGGGGTGTAACCAGGATTAGTAAGAGGTTGAGTACTGGGGAGTATTTCTAGTTGGTTATTTTTACTTTTCATTCCTGAAATAAGTTAGTAAAAGAATCCATGTTCGGGGGGGGGGAACCAATATGGAAAGGAGTAGGTATTTGTACCAAAACTTTTAAATACCATCTTATATCCTCTATTTATATTTATTATATAAAAAAGGTGAGGTTGAGTCTTATATTTGAGTGGATCATAAATATAATAAGCTTTTAGATGTTATGAATTTTTTTTAAAGATATTAAAAAACTTTTTTATAAAAGAAAAATTGATCACTGATTCACACTCTCCCCCACTTAGTGATCTTATATATTGATCCTATGGTAAATTAAATTGGTGTAATATAAGGTTCTCTATGAAAGATACAACTTTGAGAATAGAGAATTTAAATTTAGTGAACAATAAGGGTGTTCTGGTTTTTAATGGTAGAAATTATCGTAGTTTGAATAATAGTATGTTACCCTATCTTCTATCTGTTGGCCTTGAATTTATAAATTTTTCAATTATGGGATTTACTCCCTTTGAAGGTGATATAATAACTATCAAGAAGAAAAATTCTAGGAATGATGGAAAAGATTAGAATTCTATAATGATGTATCTTATAAAAAATGTTTATATAATGATTATAAGGTCGGAAATGGATAAATAAATGTGAGATAAGTTGAGAAGTAGTTATAAAATAATTGAGAAAGTTAAGGAAGATAAGTTACAAATTTGGTGAATCATATTTGAATATGTTATGTTGGATGATGAAGAAATTATTGATACATACTTTACAAGAGTTAATGAGATATTCAGGAACAACACATGTTTTAGTGAGAATCTGTAAGATTCTACTATTGTTAAAAAACTAAAGAGAAACCTTCAAAAAAATTGATTTCAAAGTATAAAATTTTGAAGATCATGAAAATTAATCTCTATAGAACTTCAAAATAATACCATGGAATATGAGATGAGGAAAATAGCTATTTTCCAGAAAAAAGGATGGGAATAAAATTGACTTCAAATATTTTTTAAAAGGAAAAAATAGAGATAAGGAAACTGAAGAAGAATTAATTGATTCAGAATAAAAGGAAGAATAATAATGATTTAACACGACTATTTATCTTTTTTACAAAATATTGAACATGGGAAATTGGAAGGAAAAGGTAGAAATTATCTTAAATGTTGGAATTGGGATAATAAAGGAAATTTTATAGAATATTGTTCTAAAATGAAGTATAAATAATCTAAGTTAGAAGAAGAAGATAAGAATTATATGAAACATAATTTGAAGAAAATAAGAAATTTTTTCCTTATAACAAAAAAGAAATGTCTTTTTGAGTAAAAGAGAGAAGGATGACTCTTTAT
The DNA here is from genome assembly GCA_963277665.1 of Viscum album. NCBI lineage: Eukaryota > Viridiplantae > Streptophyta > Magnoliopsida > Santalales > Viscaceae > Viscum > Viscum album. The sequence continues at coordinate 1,235,614,759 of OY728157.1, read as the reverse complement.
AAAACAATTAATCTAATAATCATGTCAATTTATTTACTTGAGTTATAAAATGAAGTGCCACGTTAAGCATCAATGATGATGGTGAAGTGATAATATATCTTAAGTGAATTATCAAAAAAAAATTGAATTATCACTTAAGGAAAATACTCGACTCAAGAAGGAAAGAAATAAGTTGAAGAAATATCTTAAGAAAATTACTTTTTAGAATGTTGAGTGAATAAAAAAGTAGAAGATAAAACTTAATGTTATCAGTGATTAGAAAATAAAATTTGAAGAGATAGAAAGGAAGCTAATATTTTATGAAGAAAATTTAATTGGAGATGATAATAATAATATGTCATAAACTAAACTTGTTGATGAATATAAGTAAAAAAGGTTGAAGATAGCAAAACATGGGAAGATTGTAAATGTTCTTAAATAAATTTTGGTTATAGAAGAAGTATTGTCATAAAATCAATAAATGTTTCTTAAAACATAATGTGAGTTAAGATATATGAGATAATAATTTACCAAATTATTTAAAGCAAAGGGTGAAACTTCTAAATATAGCGAAATGAAAGTTCCACAGAAGCAGGTTGTTTATTTTCCTATACAGACACAATATACATCTATTTCTACTAACATTGTAGATTAAAAAGTGAATATTTTTGAGGAATTATATTCCACTAAGAAATAATGTAATTACTCAAGAAAGTATCTCCATGAACAATGTTTCCCAAATTTTGTTAAAATACAATAACAATAAACTTCATAGCAGTATTACAATCAGTATGAATGATCAAAATTCAGAGGTCACTACTGGTGTTATGAATTTTTTGGTCATAAAGATTATTCATACTGGTACAACATGTATCTTCTAGGAAACATATATTAATCAAGGGGGAGATATAATGGGTAGAGAATAATAGAATTTACAAAATTTCAAGTTGAGGAAAATAAAAAAGTTCAAAAAGAAAATTAATTTTGAATCATCATTGAAGGCAAATAAAAAACTGAATAAAGTTGATTACCTTAAGAATGTTGAGCAAGGAAAGGAGTTGAAGGATGTTGTTAAGGTAAATAAAAAGTGATTAGTTATTTTTCTAGAGAAAATTGAAATGGCAATAATATTTAAGGAAACACAAAAATATGTTAAAGAAAAAGAGAATAAACAAGTTTCTAAAAATGAGAACAAAATTTATAAAAAATTATCAATAGATAGTGATTTAAAAATTTAAAATGAATGAAAGAGATGTGAGCAAGATTACCATGTTACTAAAACTTGTATGCAAATATTAGAATCCTAAGAAAAAATCATGATAAGGATATTACTTACTTAAGGTAACAAATATGTCACTAAAAATAAATAAAAGTTGACATATTCATTCGAAGATTCTACAAATGAGAAGAAATTTATTTCTAAATCTAATAATAATGATCAAAATAAATAAAGTACATACAGTTCTAAATATAAAAAACATTAATAAGAAGAAGAAATCAATATTGATAGAATATTCTCATTCAATTTTTTTTTCTACGGAACTAATGAGGTTCCTCCTTATTCCTAATGTAATTGTGTATTTTTTCTAACTTTTAGGGAATTGAAGGAGAAGTTAGGAAGTCGAGTGAGTTTTGTAGAAGTTTTATATCAAGGAAAAATTTCTATCATGAAATTTTTTCAACTATGATTAGAAATGGTATGTTACCCTTGAGGGGGAGAAAATATAAAGTTGATGTATGAGTATCTTAATTATATTAAATAAAAAAGTAAAGATTTTATGAAAAATGAGTTGTTAGGGAAAGCTATGTTTATACACTTGAAATATTTTGATATGTTTGTTATGATGTGTGTAGGATTTATCCTAACAAATCTCTTTCAGTTTACCCATAATATAAAGACATTGGAAGAATAATGGTTAATGTATTACATGAAAGTTATGTAATGGAAAATATCTAACACCTTGATTATTGGATCTTGTTTTCTACACTGATTTTTCCCACATAGACTTAGAGTTGTTTAATTAAAGTCTCTTTGTTAAGAAACTCATGTGATAGTAATTTTATCTTAAAGAATGTTTTAATGATTCTAAAATGAGTCAAGTTAATTGTGAGTGACCCCTTTGAATTTGATTTTCAATAATGGATGAGAAGATACGCGGGGGAAAGAAGATATAAAAAAATAGTGAGAAATAGTTGAGTACACATATTGATGATGACGATGTTCCAAATTTTGTATGAGTATTGAAAACAAACAAAAAGGAGAGATTGTTAGGCCCAAATTGAGTTTGATTTCATTTTTTTCAATATATCAATATGCGTTGGCTATGAAAGTTGTTAGAGAAAGTTGGTAAAATTTGTGAGAAGGGATGTTCTTAAGAAAGTGTCATAATATAGTTTATTAAGAAAGAAATATTTCGAGACACACTTTCTAGACAAATAAGTTGTATAGACATTTCTTGTAAATGAATATAAGAAAGTTACTTATAAATCATATGATGATTTGTAGTTCAATAAAATTTTCCAACATAAAAAAGGCAGTCATGATAAAAGATGAATTTTTATAAGAAAAGATATGTCCATATTTCTAGTTATATAAAGATCAATTTTCTATACAAAAATTTCTCAAAATATATAATTTTATGGAATAAAAAAATATGTAAAACATTATGTAATATTTCTATATATCTATAATTATATAATTTTTAGAAGAGAAGAAGAAATGAATTCTGGACACACATTTTTTAATGAAATTTTACTAGATTTACAAAGGTATAGCTGAATGGATAGAGAATTTATAAAAAAATGGAAATGCAGAAATGTGTTGAATTTGGGTACTCAAAAGTACAGGGGGATTACACTAAACACTTATTGATCGAACATACTAAGTTAGAAAAACATTATTTAAGGAATTTTATATATTAATCATCGGTCCAAAAATATCGATTGATGTTTTTTTGAGTCTCTGTGATTGTGAGAAGTGAGAAATAAATACAAAGTGAAAAAGATGATTAAATGGAGTGAAGTCTATGAGAAATGTAATAAGGTAGAGATGTTTCAATTGGAATGGGGATACAAAGTTCTAAATAAACACTCATAGTATGATCATATATATAATTACATAAAAACATTATCATATTGGAAAAATATAATATTTTCATACAAGGTATATAAATTTTAGAAGTTATGAGAAGTAGTGTTGAATGAAAGTTAGCGGATCATGTCAATTGGAAAAAGATCCACCAGATGGACATACATCATAAAAACTTTCACGGTGTAACCAGATGAAAATTATAAGAATAATAATTAAAGTAGTGTACAAATATTTATCTAAAGAAAAGTGGAAATTTGAAGTTTAGTGATCAGAAAATATCAATGGAAAAACTTCTTCCAGAGAGAGATTTTCTACAGACATCGAATATAGATTTGTGAAGAACCACTTTCTGGAATAGGGTGTATGAATTTTTAGATTGAGTTTAATGTGATCAGATGAACTATGATCAAACATAAGTTTCATATGAAGATCTATTATATAAAGGTATGTTGAGCTTAATTGTCAGAGGATTCTAAACAAAGAAAAACTAGACGAAGGTACATCAGATGATGAATGTTTGTGAGTTCATTGGACAAAGGAAGTTGAGAATGTACCATCAGAAAAAGATATATAGATAGAAAAAACTAGTTATATAAATCATAATGAACTATATAATCCCTTATTAAATCCCTTAAATATGTCGATGATGAATCTAAAAATTCAAATATTACAATCATGCTAAGTTTAAGAAAGTTTTCTAAAATTTCTTAACATTGAAATTCGAAGAAGACCGTGGATGCTAGAGAATCCAAAGAAGTTTCAGGAATATTCTAGAAGCTTTTAGAAGCATCCAGTGAATTAAAAATGAGTAGGATATTTGAAATTTGAGTTTTATAAAAGCGGGGAGATGATTTTGTGTTACTATCTTTTCCACTCTTGGAGCACCTATATAAAGGCGGTACAAAGTAAATTTATAGTTATTAATATTCACATATACAAAAGCTAATATTATGATGTTTTTGTGATAAGATGAGTTTCCAACTGATTTTTCTTTTAGGTTGAAGTTGAGATACTTGTTATAGATTTATTGAATAAAGGAAATATGATCAAAGTTCCATCAGATGAAAGAAAATTGAGATTTGTTGATTGAGTTTCTACTCAATCAAAGAAATAAGTGTAATTGACATAACCTGTTCCATCATATAAATATCAACTAGAATAATTCATCAGATGGATTAACTTTGAACATAGAAAGTTGAACCAAATTATAGTGGGAACTATAAAATAGAGACCATCAGATGGTGATCATCGAATAGTGGTTACCAGGAAGAGGCTGGACAAACAAAAATTTACTGATGGGTTTTTACTTACAAATTTTGGGAAAGTTTTAATTGAGAAAATCTAGGTCTAAAAAATATAAAGAGAAATTTTGGTGACCAAAATACTCTTAATAGAGTTTTTAAAGATCTTTAAGTTTGTACATAGGTAAAGTTAATCTAGCTTTCTTGTGGAGGAAGTGAAGAACTTTATGAAGTGGATCAGAAAATAAGGAAAATAAGTTTATAGTTGGGGGTATAACCATTTACTAAAAAGAATTATTGGATGGGGAGTATAACCAACTATGAATTAAGAAGATACAAAAGGGAAGGTTTGGGTTATAACCAATTGTGATAGAAGATATGATTGTTAGAGGGTAGAACTAGGATTTTATGGAGGTCGAGTACTGGGGTGTTTAACCAGTCACTTCTTGTTCCTTTGTATTCTAGAAATATGTTAGTAAAAGAATCCATAGAGGGGGAATAGACAATATGTATAGAAGTATGTATTTTTATTCAACCTTGTAAATATAATGTTCTTCACTATCATTATATTTTTTTCATATAAAAAAAGACTTTGAGTTTAATATTTTAGTGTATTATAACTAAATCAAATTTTCAAAGGTCATGAAAGTTTTATAAAGAAGTAAGGAAACTTTCTTATAAAAGAAAAAGTGATCACTGATTCACCCTACCCCTCTTAGTGATCTCATATATTAATCCTAAAGGAACTTTAATTGTTATCATAGGAGGTTCCCTCTGAAATATACATCTCTGAGAATGGAGAAATTTAATTTAGTGAACAACAAGAGTGTTTTAGTTTTTTATGGAAGAAAGTATCATAGTTATAATAATAAGATTTTACCCTATATTCTATCTCTTGGACTTGAAGTTTGATATTGTAAAGCCATGAGGTTTCATTCATTTGAAGGTTCTATGATAGTTTTATATAAGAAAAATGTAAATAATGATAGAAAATAACAAAACTCTATATTGACATCTCTTATAGAAAATTTTTATACAACTATTATGGGATTGAAAATGGATAAGAAAATGAGGGATAAGTTGATAAGTAGTTATAAAGTAAATGAGAAAGTTAATGAATCTAAGTTAAATATTTGGAGAAGTAGATTTAAATATGTTAATATGAAATATGAATAAAGTATTGGTAAATACTTTATAGTAGTTAATGATATCTTCATCAATATAATAGGTTTTCACAGGAATATGAAATATTCTAATATTCTTAAAAGACTAATGATAAATTATCCAGAAATATCTGATGCTAAAGTATCTACTTTAGAAGATCATGAAAATTTATCTCTGGATTAATATTAGAATATTCTCAGTCATATTATATGAGGAAAAAAACTACTTTCATGAAAAAGTATGGGAATGAAATTGATTTCCAAATTTTTTTAAAAGGTAAAATAGTGGCAAAGAAGCTAGATCAGAATCAAGTGATTCATAGGTAAAGGATGGAGCAGAAGATTTCAACATAATTTTTTCTCTTATTTCCAAAATACTCAACAAGATAAATTGGAAAATAAAATTTAAACATTATCTTAATTGTTTGAATTATGATAACAAAAGAAATTTGGTGGGATATTTTCCTAATAAGAAGTATAAATAATCTGAGTCAAAAGAATAAGATAATAAATCTAGGAAACAGAAGTGGAATAAAAATAAAAAAAGTTTTCTTTACAAAAAAAGAATAGTCTTTTGAGTATAATGGATTAGGATGACTCTTTATCCAATAATGAGTATGCTCATCATGTTGATTTATTTTCTTGGGTTAGAAAAAGAAGTTACTTATCAAGCAGTAATGATGATGGTGAAGAGTGAACCAAACATGAGTGGAATCTAAAATAAAATTTGGAATCAACACTTATGTAAAATAATAAACTTAAGAAGGAAACAAATAAGTTAAATAACGATCTTAAGGAAATAACTTTTTTGAGTGGTGAATGAATAAAAAGGTGAAGATAAACCTCAATGATATCAGGGATCATAAAATAAAGGTAGATGATCTATAAAGTAATATTATAGTTTATGAAGAAAGTTCAGCTAGTGATGAGAAACACAATATGGTAGAAAATACACTTATTAAAGATTTTAAGTAGAATAGGTTGAATATAGATGAACTTGAGAAGATGGTAAATGTTCTTAAAGAAAGTTTACATAAAAATGAAGAAGAGTTGTTAGAAACACAATCAATGTTTATTATAAAATAAAGTGAGTTAAGAAATATGATAAAAGTCTTTACCAAAGTAGTTGAGGTAAAGAGTGAAACTTAAAAAGATATTGAAAAGAAAGGTTCACAGAAGTGGGTTGTTTATTTTTCTATATAATAACAATGTACATCTATTTCTATTAACACTATAGGTTCAAAATTGAATATTTATGAGAAATAATCTTCTACTAAAACAGATTGGAATTATTTAATAAAATATCTCCCTAAAAAATTTACCTATAGTTTGTTATAAATCAACAACAACAAACTTCATAGTAGTGTTACAATCGGTATGAAAGATCAAAATTCATATTTCACTTCTATTGTTGTACAGTTTTCATGCACATATCTTATTAATTCTAGTAAAACATGCCTCTACTAGATAATGTGTATGAATTAATGGTAGATACAATGAGTGGAGAAGATAAGAATTTCCAAAAAAGGCTTTTTAGGAAAATAAAAATGTTCAAAAAGTGAAGAATATTGGATCCTCAAAAAATAAAAAATAAAAATGAATAATTTTGTGTAATTTAAGAAAGTTGAGAAAGGAAAGGAGTTCAAGAGTGTTGAGTAAGGAAATAAATATTGCTTAGTTATTTTACCAGATCATATTAACATGTCTAGAAAGTTGGAGGAAGTGAAAAATCTTGCTAAAGAAAAATAGAAGAAAACAAGTTTCTAAAAATGAGAAAAAAGTTGATAAAAAATTATCAACAGATGGTGATTTAAAATTTTAGAAGAAATTAAAGAGATGTGAGAAATATGATAATGTTACTATAACTTGTATGAAAGTTTTACCAATGCAAGAATAAATCTTGTGATGGATGTTACAATATTAAGGTAACAAAGATGTTAATAAAACTGAAGAAAAGTTGAAATATTTATCTAAATATTATATATATGAGAATAAATTAATTTATAAATATGATAATACTTATAAAAATAAATAATTATATCCAATTATAAATTCAATAATAATAAGAAGAAATAAATATCGAGATAAGATTATCTATCCAAACTTTGTTTCTAAGGAACTAATAAGGTTCTTCCTTATTCCCAATGTAATTTTTTATTTGTACTAACTTTAAGGTAATTGAATGAGAAGTTAGGATGTTGGGTGAGTGTTGTAGAAGTTTTCTAGCAAGGAAAAATTTCCACCATGGAAATTCTTCAACTATGATGAGAAATGGTGTGTTACCCTTGAGGGGGAGGAAATATAAAACTGAGGTATGAGTATCTTACTTATATTAAACAATAAAGTAAAGATGTTAAGAAAACCAAGGTGTTGGGGAAATTTGTATTGATAAACTTCAAATATTTTGATATGTTTGTTAATAGGTGTTTATGATTTCTCCTAAAAAATATTTTTCAATTTTCCCCTAATTCAAAGATATTTTAAGAAGTATGAGGAAGTTATTACATGAAATTTTTTCTATGGAAAACACTTATCATCTTGACTATTCACTCGTTCTCCCATATAGACTTAGAGTTATTTAGTTAAAGGTTATTTATTAAGAAAATCACATGATACTACTTTTCTCTTGATTAAATTTTTCAATATTCTAAAATGAATAAATTTAATCATGAGTGGACCCTTTGAATTTGACTATAAATAAGGGGAGAAGAGATATAGGTGGATCAATAAGATATAAACATCAAATGGAGAGAAATAGTTGAGTACACGTATTGAGGATAAAGATGTTAAAAGTTTTGTATGAGTATTGATAATAAACACAATGGGGGAGATTTTTTTTCTCAAAGTGAGTTTGTTTTCATTTATCAACAATATATCAATATGTGTTGGATTTGAAAGTTGATGTAGAAATTTGGTAAATTTTATGATAAGATAGTTTCTTAAAAAAGTGGAATATGATAATTTATTAAAAAAGGAAGATTTCCAGACACACTTTCTAGACAAAGAAGTTGTCAGTACTTTTCTTATGAAGGAATGTAAGAATGATACTTACAAATTAGAAGATTATTTTCTATCTTATCAAAGCTTCCAACATCATGAATTTAGTTATGATACAAGATGATTTTTCATAAGGAAATATAATTCTAGATTTCTAATCATACAAAGATCAATTTTTTGGACAAATATTTTGTTATAATAGTTGATTTTCTGGAAGAACAAGATAAAAAAACATTATGTAAGAAGTTAATAGATTTTGAATTGCATAATTTTTATAATATAAGAGAAACTAAAGTCTATACACACATTTAAATATGAAATTTTACCAGATATACAAATTTTTATCTCACCAGACATAGAATTCATAAGAAAACATGCATTGTGGAAAAGTAATGATTTTTTGTACTCAAAATGAAAGGGTGATAAAAGTACATAGTTTTTTACCATACATATTAATTGGAACAAACATTATTTAAGTAAAATTTTAAATTAATCATCAAACCAATAATATTGGTGATGTTTTTGTTGTTGGTTTATATGATTTTAAAAAACAAGAAAGAAATACGAAGTGTTAAAAGAAAAATAAATGGGAAGAAGTATATAAGAAATATACCAAGGTTGAGATCTTTTAATTTTAATAAGGATACAAAGTACGGACTGAATACCCAAAGGAATATCAGATACATAATTAAAAATAGAAATGATCTGATAGAAAAAAGCTGAGAAGTTCATATTGGATGCATTAAGTTGAGAAGTTATGAAAAGAAGTGCTAAAGGAAAGTTAGTGGACCTAGTATATTGGATGAAGATCCACTGGATGAAAATATATTAGAAAAAATTTCATGATGTAACTGGAGGAAAATTATGAGAAGAATAATTCAAGTAGTGTATAAATATTGAGTTAAAGTAAAGTAGATAAGTCAATTTTTGTGATAAGACAAAATAATTGGATGAACTTCCACTGGATGGAGATTTTCCCTAGACATAGGATGTATAATTTTGAATATGTTCCCACTAGAAAAAGGAGTATGAACTTTTGAATAGAGCTTAGTGGGATCATATGAACTATCATTAGATAGAGTTTGCGTATGAAGATCCACTAAGCAAAGGTATATTGAGCTTATTATTTAGAGATTTACAAACAAAGGAAAACTAGATGATGGTTCATTGGATGATGGAAGTTCAGAATTTGAAATCATAAAATATGTCCAAACGTACATTAATTGATTATATAGATTTTATAGAGATTTAAAAAGACTTTGTAAAATACTTAAATATATCGATGCTAAATTTTAATAGTAAAATATTAAAATATTTATAAGTTTAAGGAAGTTTACTAAAGTTCATTAACATTTAAATTCTAAGAATACTATGAATATTTAAAAATCCAAATAATTTTCAAGAATATTATATAAGTGTTGAGAATAATCCATCAAATTACAAATGAGTGGGAAACTTTAAATTTTATATGAGCAGGAAGATGATTTTGAGTTCCTACCTTTTTCACTATGGGAGCACATATATTAAGGGGGTGGAAAGTAAATATGTACTTTTTACTATTCACATATACAAAAAATGAAAATATGGTGTTTTTTGTGAGAGTCTGAGTTTCTAATCGATTTTTCATTAAAGTTAAAGTTGAGATACTGATAGGAGATCTATCAAATGGAGGAAATTTGATCAGAGTTCCATCAGAATAAAGAAAAGTGAGAGTTTTTTATTTATCTTTGACTCAATAAAAGTTGGAAGCACATTGAATATAACTTTTTACACCATATGAAGATCCAATGAAAGAAGTCATCAAACTAGAGTAACTCTAAAGATAGAAAGGTGAACCAAATCATAACGTGGACCATCAGATGAAGACCATCTGATGGAGTACATCGAACATAGGTTAACAAATGTAGGCCAAAATAATGAGAAGTTTTTGAGGGTTTTTTTCCAAAAAAAGTTTGTGAAAGATGTAATTAATCATTTCCAGGTATACCAAAGTTTAGAAGGATATTCCATGACCAATGGACTCTTAAGAGGGTTTTTGAAGATATTGAAGTTTGTACATAGGTAAATTTTATCTATATTTCTTGTGGAGTATGTAAATAAATTTTTTAAGTGGATTAGAAAAGAAATAAAATAATCTTGTAGATGGGGAGGTAGAACTAGTTATTGAAAATTATTGTTGCTTAGGGGTATAACCAGTTGTGACTTCAGTGGATACGAAAAGGATATTTTAAAGGTATAACAAATTATTATATAAGAGTTGATTTATGGGAAGTAGAACTAGGTTTGGATAGAGGTTGATAATTATGGGGGTATAATCAATTGATTCTTCTACCTATGTATTCCTAAAATAAGTTTGTAAAATAATCCATGTTGGGGAAATAACCAACATGGAAAGAAGTAGTTATTTTCACCAAACGTTTTAAATTCCATATGATACCTTATCTTTATATTTTTTTTCATATGAATGGTTTGGTTGAGTTTTATATTTAAGTATATTGTAACTCTAACAAGTTTTTAGAGGTTAATAAATTTTCATGAAGAAGTTAAGAAACTTTCTTATAAAAGAAAAAGTGATAACTGATTCACCCCTCACCCTCTCAGTGATCTCATATATTTATCCTAAGAGTAATTAAAAGATATTTAGGCTATTTTATAAACCATTTTCACCTATATTTACCAATTTTTAATCTTCCATCCTTTATTCCCTAGATTTTTTCTATTCTTGATACCACAAGTTTTGTTTATTAGGGATCTAAAAACACTTATTTAGAATATTTATAGATTTTCATTCAAGTTCAAAAGCATTTAAAACTTTATCCACACTCTTAAATATTTTAATATAGTGAATTTAACTTCATAAAGAATTAAAAAAATCCATTAAAAGTTATAACTTAGTATAGTAAACAAGAGTCTAAATGAGCAATCTCAATGTTATCCATTTAACTAACATAATTAACTAAATAAAAAAAACCTTTAGTTTATACCTTCCTTTAATATTTATTTATGTGATCTCAAACACACTATTATGATATTGTTAGTTAATAATAAATAAAATGAAATATGTATAATTTTTACAACATATTTAACTAATTTATACAAAATTTTATGATAAAATTGTGATATCACACGATGAAATAATTTCTCCTCTTCTTCATAGAGATTCTCTACCTTCTATATATGGATAATTGGCCACTGAATCATTAAAAAACTCCCCTAAATTCAATCACCTATAAAACTCATTATAATAACTATATTCATTACGGGAGTCTACTTGTATCAATTTTTAGTATCTATCAATACAATAAATTGATAGTAATTTAATATATCACAAAAAAATAAAAAATGAACCACTCGTTAAACGTAGATGATTCTCCATCCAACTGTCCTCTATTTTTCTTAGGGTCTAAAAAAACTTGGTATATACTATAAACCACTTGTTAACTTTCATATTTCACTATCCACTTAATAATTTATAGTAGGCTTTAACACCAAGATATCTCTAGCTTAGTCATAATAAATATTTGAAACCTATAGGTACACTTGAAATTATATATTAAATAATATACCAATTGAGTTTTCCATATTGGACATTGATACTAATTAGAATTTCTCAAACATAACTTATGAATTCAGATTGTTCGTTGAAACCGTAAGTGTTTTCTTTGACATGACTTATTGAATTATTATTCCTTCCTATAATTAACTCAACCCATAAATCATATCTCTATTGTAAACATTAATTATTCAAACATAAATTATAAATATTAATTTCAAGGGGAGAGGGGTGCTTCCTGAACATCCCCAACCAGAAAAATTCCATTAGTCTTTATGCACCAACCTTTATCTTGAAACTTCAAATATTTCTTAGTAATTCACATTTGAATTATATCTGACTTATGAGATTAATCCCACTTTTTCATGTATCCTCTATTAGTGAACCATCATTGCATATTTCTTCTTGCTTTACCCCTATATTATGGAACTTCCACCAAAATTTCCCTATTTTATTGTAGTATTATTAGTGTAATCACTTAGGCTTTCTTCATTATTTCCCCCTTAAAAACCATTAAATCTACCTCATACTTATTTTTCCATGATAAACCCTTCTTCAAAAATTCAATATCATTTTGTTTACTTATATTTATCTAATTTTTGATTTCTTATTCCTATTTTTATTCTCTATATGATTATCGTTAAAGGAACATAGAAAATGGTTCTTGATGTACCGATTTTTGATATCAAGTGACACCTTCCTTTAACCCATTTTTTTGAGTTTCATGGATTCTTGTTCTTTATATTCATGCATAACACTTTATATATGAATGGTATAATTCATCTTGGTACTTTTATCCCCCTAATTACTATAATATTGTTCCATATGACCATGAAGAGTATATATAAAAAAATATATCAATTAATTCATATATTGTATAGTTATTCCTAGGTTGAATTGATATAGAAAATTTACTTATACTATTAAGGTATTTGGATTATAGACACAGATCCATGTTGCGTACCATAACTACAAAATAGTAACACTTTTTTTCCTTTCTTTGATGAACTTCACTTCTATATTTAGAAATAACATTTCATTTTCTCACCAATTATATATTTAAAACTTTTTATTCTATAGTTTTTGTGTCTACCATGGGATTAATATCTAAATTTCCATTTTTAAATTTTAAAAACAATTAAATATCATTTATTTTCAAGTCAATATCCTTAATTTGGGAAGACAAATTTTCCATAATTGAAAATGGTTAATTTACTAATATTAAAATATCTTGAAGATATTATTTTAGAGGTATAAAATTTACTTTAAGCTTCTTTTATTTTTCTATTTATTTATTTTATCTCCAATGAATGTTATCTGATTAAATCACTTTGAAATTTCATCTTTGTACTAATTTGTTCAATGGTTCATTTAAAACATAATTCTTCATAATTAACTTTTAATATCAAAATGAAAATATAATATTAAATAATAATCCACATCATGAATGATTTACAATTTATCCATATTTTCTTACAAGTGTTGGATATATTCTTGATCACTGCAAGAACATTCTTCAGAATGACTACCTAACATATTTTCCACTTTTTTAATAGAATTACCTTACACTTTAGTATATGTGGGGAAATATAAATTTAAAAAATTTCAAGAATCTTACACATTATTTATTTTTATTATATATCAATATAGTCATAAAAAATCACCTTAACTAGAGAGTTTATTCTATCATGAGTCTTCTACATCTTATTTCTATTCCACATCCCACATAATGTAAGGAAATTCCCTCCACCATTTCCTTCAATTACTCATAAAAACTTGACTTTAAATATTCCCTTGTGGATGAAATATCAATATTCATAGATTCTATGGATTTTCCATATATATGTTCCAATTTGTTTTCACATATCAAACACAGTATCACAATAATAAGTTTTCTTATACACATAATTATTCATTTTTCTAATCAAGATATTTTCCACCTTCTAATAAGAACAATTTCAGTGTTTATTTTCAAATAAATATCATGATATATGTAATGAAAAAAATCATCATCACAATCCTATAGAAACTAAACCTACTCCAATTGAAAACCATTAAAATTATTTTCATTATAAATGGTAAGTATCATGACTAAATATATATATATATAAATACATATAATAGTTTTAGTAGATTGAAATTTAAATTAGATTCATTGGTCTCTAATACTAATTTTTAGGACTAGTAGGTTACAATATAAATTCCAAGGAACAATCAAAGTGTGGTGGACTAGGGTGATAAAAAACAATAATTTTTTTATTCTAATATTAACCCTCACCCATATTTGAACCTATTTCCCTCTTTAGAAGGATAATGTTTAATATAATTTTATCTTTTTATTTTTATCCCACTAAATGAAAATCATATATATAGAAAATTAAGGAATAAAAAAATTTATAATATACTTAGTTCATCCACACCAATCTATGTTTAAGGATCATACAAATAGCAATGTGTTGGTCTAACGAAATCCATTGTCAATATATTATTATAGTGGATAAAAAAGTTTTGATCATGGAAAATCAAAACCAAGGTTATCTACCTTTGAAAATAATTTTTATATCTCTAAATTATCAAAAAAAATCAATACCTCTATTTCCTTATATATTCACTAATTCAAGTAATATCTTCCTTATTTTATAGACATGAAGGTCTCTTCTAGGTTTGTGTATAAAATTGAATCTCTTTAGATTTTAACTCTAGAGTTTATTAAATATCGAACAATACTTTTCAATGAATCCTATTTTCCAACACCAAATGATAATGAATACTTAATGAGAGATTAAAACCAATAAATTCCACATAATTATTATTTTGACAATATAAAACTCCATATTAAAATAATTTCGTATTGGAATTTTTTTCACATCATATTCTCTTTTAAATCTTAATGTAAAAAATGTAACTCTATAATAATGAGCCTTTTATTATAAAAACTAAATTTAGAATATAATTTACCTTTTATTGGATATTATTCTATTTTAAAAACTTGATACATCAATGAATTTATCTTTATTTTAGAATTTTCCCAAATTTTTAAGTGAACATCCAACTCCAAGACCTTTATGAAATTCCTAAGACTTATTATCATACATATCATGATTTGAGATCAATCTAGGTGTCTCATATGAATTATTAAGTATAGTTTCATCCATCCATGTCTAATATATCTCCCAAAAATTGTTCCATATCATACACCTTTTAAATTTCAATCTAATCTTAAAAATATTCTAAATGTTTAAAAAATCATGACATGATAATAACCTTTGTGGTATGACATTATTTAATTTAAAAAAACAGGATGTTCCCACATATTTTGATTATTAATATTAAAATAGTTTTAAATACAAAAAACTCATACCATATATCATCTAAAAATCCTTAAAATTCAAAACATGGTTTTCTGAATCAATAGAGATTCTGATTGTGTTACAATGTTATTTCAACATTCATAGTGAAATCAATTCAAACTTATCCAACACGATTCTCACAAAATATCACATCCTTCCACTAAAATGGCATAAATAACATTCTCATGGTTCAACTAGTTCTCTTACGATGCGATTCAACCTTTTATCATACCTCATATCCATGTATAAGAACAACACTTTTTGTTATGGGGTTATCCCATCTACCTAATTTACTAAAGATGCATTAATATTTCACAATGTATTCATCATGAAATATCATTTACTTTAAAGGGTAAATTTATATTATTACAACATGAATAATTTTGAACATAATATTCAACAACATGGGTTTAATCTTGTGAATTAATCTTGGAATAACCATTTGTGTTGTGGTGTGATTTTTCCCTTCACAAAAATCACATTTACGTATTCCTTAAATTCCTATACACATACTCTCACCTCTTCAATTTTCATGATAATATAGAATAAATAATGCTTAATTCAACATACCATCCATCATCTCTATATAAATCCAATTACCTTTAAGTAAACTCTAACTCTTTAAATCATCATAGGTATTTCAATGGTAGGTCATCTTCACTTGGTCTTCACCATAACTCTATTTATTCATTGTGGGGAATTCAATGATTTCTCACTCTATAATCAATATCTACCCACATTCTGTAGTTCCACATAAATTATAGTGACGCATACATTTCTTATATAAATATTATATCTTATTACATGAATATTCAATACATAACATTATGATCTATGCTAGAATAATGTAGTTATAGAGTTATTATAAACTTAGATTCATATAAAACTAATACATAAGTTTTCTACATAATAGACTACTAAGTTCTTCATAACTATCACCCTTATTCAATATATCATACTTAAATCCTTTCTTTATAACTTGGGTAAAGTAAACATAAGAAAGGGTGAGCTCAGATACTATGTAACGGTAAACATGTGAGATATTAATGATCAATTAAACATAACATGAGAATAAGAGTTTTAGAACATGAGGTTAATATTTTAAAACTATACCCATCATACCGTAGATCATAATCTTGAGTCATAGAACAAATATTGGTAGTTCAGAAGTCATGAATCATAAAGGAATCAAAGAATTTGGTCCATGAGAGCATAACATTATCATAAGACATAATTTTGTGGAATACACATAATGATATAAAAGAATTTCATTATTCAAGATTCACTGCCAAGAATATCATATTTTATTAGGTTCACTCTACATTTCATCATGTATTTAGTCAATATTTACTCCCAAGACTATCATAGTGGAAAAAATCTCCAACTAAATTGGGTTCACTCCCCATTCCAATCCTTAGTATCTCATGAAATATCCATCTTTAGCCAATGAATTGGAGGGATATCTAATTATGGTCCCACCCATCAAATGATAATAATAAATTCATATGTGTTCCATAAGATAATAAATCATTAATTATATATAATAAACCATTTAAAGGAAATGGGTTTCATAAAAAATCAACATTTCATCATAACATAAATAATGGAAAATAAATGGGTTGCATAAATATCTCATTAGTATAATCATAAAATATACATAGAAATAATAAGTATGGTTTAATTGGATCATATACTTATTAAAGATTAATTAAAATCAAATTATTTCATTTTAGATGAAAAATTACTTTAAAATATCACTAGGAACATTTCTTTAGGAAAACAGCCTTTTCACTTTGAAATCAATTATTTAAAATCTAAAAAATTACCAAATATAAAAGAAAAGAATTTATTTTAAAAAACCATAGAAACTTTTAAAGTAATATTAAAATCATTCAGTGGTCATGATGGTGGAAAATTCCATTCATTCCATGTACATTAAAACAAATATTCCTTTCACATCTTCGGTAAAAAGTCAAAAGTACCACATTTGGAAAATGATAAGAATATTAATTTTCAACAATTTTTTAAAAAATAAAAAATGGGTAAAAATGTCCTTAAAAATTCATTGAATATTAGTAAAAACATTCTTGAAATCATTTTAGAAAAAATGGACATAAAATAAAATGGATTTTCGACTGAAGAGAGAAATAAAGTCAGTTTACCTTAAAAATATTATTTCAATCTCTTGAGTAATTAAAGAGAGACAAATGAAAGAAAAACATATAATATACATAAATAACAAAAGGATAAAAAAAATAAAGAGATTATTGACAGGTATATCATAAAATTTCATCATAAAAAACTTAATGATAAATAATCTAGGTAAATAATGAGATTGTAAGATAAAACCCTTACCTCTAGTTTGACTTACTTTGAAAGTACTATAACTTCCTATATAATAATTTTAAATTTATTATAATTTTATAAAATAGTCATTTAAATAATTATAATATCATATATTATCCACTTATAACATTTCACCTCCAATTTATTAATAATTCCATATTAAAATCATTGTTTCCCATGTGTTAACTATTTCGTTTTTCATAAGAATTTTGGTTCGGTAGTTCTGGTCCTCACAATTTTATCATGGTTACATCATATTTAGAATGTTAATAATAATATAAATATCATATATATTCATTATATATATATATATATATATATAGAGAGTCATCCATCAAAGGTAGGGATATAAAAATGAATTACATTGTTAATGGAGATGGTGGGAAGTATGTGTGCATGAACATTGTTTCCATTATTCAACAGATGGAATAAAAGAAAGAGAAATAATAATTTACCTTTATAGAATAATTATTATATCATATATATCATATTTAAACATTAAACTCATCATAATAATCATTCATTAAATATGTTGTTGGAAAATGAATTGTATTGTTATGCAGAGGTGGTAGTCCACACGTACGCATGAGTGATAATTCCACTCCCCATTTGATGGAAAATAGGGTGAATAATGGTGGTTACATAATAATAATAACATTTAAGCATATTTATTATATTTAATTTATTATTTTATGAATAATAACACAAATTTATAGAATTTACAGTAATAAATAAATTGAACGAGGTTGTTTCAGACTATTACCTCTTCTTCGGTAGACCTCTTTTAGATCTCTTCTTAAGGACCCTTGGAATAGTATTTTAAGAATAAGAAAACTCTAATTATTGTATAAGTAATTTTATAAGAGAATTGGGTAGGTTTTGGTCTATATATGTGTCTCAAATTAGATTAAATAATAGAATAGATGGGTGTCCTTTTTTTAGAGGGGGAGAGGACACACTTGGAATTTCATAAAAGACTAAAATATAATAATGTAATACTCATTAAAAATGATTCAAAATAGACATAAAATATACGATGGGATAGTATAAGGTATAAATATTTCCAAAAAAATATGATTTAGTCAACTTTAATTGGAAAAACTACCCATATATCTTGGTTTAACCACCGGTAAACCAGTTTTAACCTTAACTATGGGGACAAATTTCTATAGTTTTACTATTCATCATGATAAAAAATGAAAGTAGAGTCATTGAATTCTTTTTGAATTTTGATTAAAAATATGGAATCCATTTTGTCAAATTAAATTCAAAGAAGTTTTCCATTTCCATAAATAAATTGAGGATTCATCCTCAACATATAAATTCAAATAAGTTTTAGAATTTAATTTAAAATTAAACCCACAAAACAGGATTAAAAGTATTTTTCTAGAAAAAATGTTTTCTTAATTATAAAAAGTTTTTATACCAAAATAAAAAACAAAATTAATTATAATGATCTTAATTGGATTAATAATAATATAAATGAACTAATTTTACATTTAAAACCATTTAAAAAAATCAACTTGTAAATACTTTAAATGAAAATATGGTTTTTAATAAAATCAGTGTTTTTCACTATTCATTGAAAAATCCATCTTTCTATAAAATTCTCAAAAAATAAATATAAGATAATTTTTACATGATGATTTAAAAAATGAATTTTATTTTTTCAAATAAATTTTCTAAAATTTTCCTAAATTAATTATATTATTTGTTCACAAAATCAATAAAAACCCATTTTTAAAGAAAAAATATAGTTTTAAAGCATAAAATGAATTTACTTTGAGTACTAATCTATCAATATATTTTCATTACCTAAAACCTATATACATAATTTTAAATTTTTTATTATTATTACTCACTCCACCAATTTTACAGCTAGGTTATCACTGTATACTATATTATTGTTTACTTAAACCTAGGGTTGCATGAATTGTAAGATATCAAAGAGATTAAATTTATTTTAAGATATATATACCATAAAATATTGGGTTTTTACAATATAACCACCCTAAAATGATTTTATCCCTCATAATTCTACCACTCCAATACAATAAAATGAGGATATATCTGTTTCAACACATCCTTGGGCTCCCAAGTACCTTTTTTGAATTTATGATTTCTCCAGAGAACATTAACCAGGTGAGTAGAATTGTTCCATATCACTTTATCTCTATGATACAAGATTTATAATGGTTTTTGTTTATAGTAAATATAATGATCTAGTGGTACAACCTATAAGATTAGTACATGTAATAGATCATGTATTTACTTACTTAGAAGAGATATATAGAACACATCATGAACTTGAGAGAGGTTCGGTAGGTGAACCATATGATAAAATAAGATCCCTACTCAATCAAGAATATAGAAGGGTATAATATAACTAGAGATTATATTTCCATTATTTTAAAATATCACAACCTTCTTCCCAAAATAAATTCATAGGAATACCATCCCACTAATTTTGAATTCTAGATTTTGCTAATGGCCGTCATTATAAATTTTCTATCAAATATGAGCTACCTTGATGTGTTACTGAATGAATCTAAATTTATCTATCATTTACTTAGCTAACTCAAGTCTCAATAGTTTTATTTCTCTAGATTCATCCCAAAACATTGGAGCTATACACTTATTTTAATATAGGGATTCATAAGGACCCATCAGAATGCTTGAGTGAAAACTATTATTATAAGAAAACTTGACTAGAGCAATGTTTTGATCCCAACCACCTTTGAAATACATATAACAAGATCTCAGAATATCCTAAACTTTTTTAATGGTTATATCAGAATGACTATTTTTCTAGGGATAATATGAAGTACTGAAACACAACTTTGAATCTAGAGATTGATAAAAACCTCTCAAGAACTTTGTGGTGAACCTCAAATCTTGATCAAATACAATAGAATGTGGTTCTCCATGCAACCTTACCAAATACTTAATGTATATTCTAGAAATATGACCAAGAGATAAATTTTCTCTGATAGAAATAAATTGTGATGAATTTGTAAGGCAATCGACTATAACCCAAATTAAATTATGGACTTTAGACATTTTGGGGTGTCAAATGAAAAAATCTATGGTGATGTTTTCCTATTTCCATTATAGTAAGGGTAGTGGTCATAAAATCTCCTTAAAATTTTGTATCTCATCATTAACTTGCTGATATACCAATTACTATGATACATACTTTTCAATATCTCTATTTTTTTTCCCATCAGAAATACTCTTTTAGATCTCTATACATCTTCTTAATTCTAAGATGAATAGATAATGTTGAACTATGAGCTTCATCCAATAGCTCCTTCTTCAAATATGGTATTTACATGATAGATAAATTATTATTAAACCTTATCATTCCATCAAAATCAAGGTTAAACTAAGAAACATTTCTCAACTTCCTTTGTATTTCTACATCTTCCTTCTGCACCACTTTAATATTTATATGGATAGATGATTGAAAACTCATTTTAGAAAGATAATATTTCTCCCCTATCTTAAATATTAATATATCCATACTTTTAAAATCTATAAATATTAGATCTTTTTTATCCTCATCATTGATAATCTAGAATGATTCTTTCAACTAAAATAATTGAACACTTTCTTTACTTTCCTAGGGTGGTAATGTATATAGTAGTCATAATATTTAATCAAATACAACTATATTATCTAGTTCATATTCAATGATTTCTGCATGAATATATATTAAAAACTTATGATCAATTTATATATCACAATTTTCTCCATAAAGATAATTCCTTCATATTTTTAATTGAATAATTACCGCAGCTAACTCTAAATCATGAGTTGGGTAATTTTTCTCATGAACCTTAATTTTTCATGAGGCATAGATTATCAACATATCATTCTTCATGAGTATGTATCCCAACCCCTTCACCAATATACCCTCACATGAGATTAATAACCCAAAAGTGAAACTTTTTTGGAGAAAAAATTCACACTTAGTAAATTTTTCATAGAACTACTCCTTTATTAGGGTCTTCAACAAAATTATCAAGCGATCTTGATGATTTTACTTAATTTTGTAATATATAAGAATATAATCAATGAATACTACCAAAAACTGATCAAGGTAATCTCTAAATAATCTATTCATTAAATACATGAATATAACAAGGGAATTAGTAATACCAAATGGAATCACTATAAATTAATAGTTTCAATACCTCATATGGAAGGATTTATTGGGTATGTATTCACTTTTGACCCTCAATTTAGAGTATCTATATTGAAGATAAATGTTTAAAAAATAGTGATCTCCTCGTAATTCATTAACAAATCATCAATATAGGACAGATGATAGTTATTCTTGATTATGATATTGTTAAGTTCTTGATAATAAATGTAGAGTCACATTGATCTTTTTTATTCTTAAGAAGAAGAATAGGTAAAACCCATGGTGATGAACTTGAAAAAATAAATCCATTATCAAGATTCTCTTAGAGTTGTTTATTAAATTCCTACAACTTGATCAGGGCCATTCTATATGAAGTTTTTGAAATAGGTGTAGCATCCGGTATAAGTCCTATTGAATAATCACCTTCATGATTTGGTGTAATACTCGAAAATTATATTGGAAAAAATCAAAAAAACTTGTTTACAATAGGATCATATTTCATGTTGAGTATCTCCCCAATAATCTAAGATAAACACCCCTTTTTATTGGAATCAAGACATATTTAGTGGATGTAATTTACATTGGAAGTTAATATTTATCATCGCATCGATAGATGATCATATGATCATTTAGAATATCAAACATGAATTAACTTATTAGAAATTTATGTAGTATTTATGTAAATAATGCCAATCTATGCCTAAGATAACATCAAATTCAGCTATAGGGATAATAACATGATTTATTGGAAGCACATTCCCACAAACATCAAGCATAAAAGAATCATATAATTGAGATGCAATCATCACACCATTGAGAGTTTTCACTGATAATTCAAAATATAATATTTTATGTGGTATTGTTATAATCTTAGAAAATTATTTAGATATAAAATATTGGGTAGATACATAATCAAATAAGAAATTAGAAGTTGTATATTGGATGGTAAGTGTACATTTCACCACTTCGTTATCACACCCCACATCAGCAATAGTGATTGCATGATATTTCCCTTTGTATCTAGGCTTAAGAGGTTGTTGATATTGATTATAATCATTGACCTTCATATTTAAGCATTGGTTAGTATAATGACCATACTCTAAGCATTTGAAACATTGAAGTGTGGGTGGTTTATTCTATGGTTCTTTATTTCTCAATCATTAACTAACTTCTTATTCCCATCACCTCATAATTTGATTGCCCAATGACTTTATTTTCCATACTTAAAACATTTAACAGTTCCTTTAAAAAAAATCTCCCATGTTTCCTTATCTACTTTGAGCATAAATTAAATAACATCTTCTTCTATATATGGTTTTTATTATTATAATTTCCTTTAAATTTGATCCTTCTTTTCTTACAAGAACTTTTAGATTGATGGATGAATCAAATATATATTTCCATCATGATAACACATGAAATGATTTCTTCATAACTACTAAATAATATTATAAAAAACACGCTTTTAAGACTTGGTTTTAATCCATTGATGAATTGATCAATCTTACTTTTAGGTTGGATGATAATACTAGAAGCATACCTCACAAGTCTGGAAAAATATGCCTCATAGTTACTAATGGATTCATAATCCTTATTCTTTATATCAAGGGATTAATTATATATTTTAATATTAAGAATACATGGAATGTACTTATAGAAAAATAATATATTAAACTCATCCCACTCCATGTATTCAATTTATTCTCATTATCTTGTGTTCTTGATAAGAGTCCACAATTGATCTGCTCTTCCTTCCAAATGATAAAAAGTTAAAATAAAATTTCCATTTCCAAACATAGTAGAATGAAAAATATATTTTTAGTAATACTAATATATTTCACAGCAATTAGAGTATTTGTAGACCCACTAAAATAATATGGATGTTGCCTCATGAAGGAATCAACAGATCATTTCCCCCTCCTTTTCTCATTTGGAAGCTCACAATGAATCATAACTTAAGAAATTTGTGTATGTATAACAAAAAATATTTCATTCCATATCCCATAACATTTTTTTTCTATGGATTAAAATAATTTCAATTCCCATTGTATTTAGTGTTAACTTGATTCCATCAGGTTCTATCTGTTGACTAAAACCAAAAATTATAGTGTAAGCAATTATAATCATATTGAGAAACCATATAATCATTTATAGTATGTCTAAATCATGACACATTATTTTAAATCTATTAAACATTAGATTTAACCTAGGATATCCATTATTATAATCTATTCAAATCCTTTATAATTGTATATAAAGAAAATGTGAATTAACCCAAGCATATCCCCCAAGAGTGTCAAATCAAGTGCGTAGTAAGGTCATAGTTACCATGCACTATATGGCCAAGATATACTAAACTAATTATTTTTAGGTCTATTACCCCTATATTATTCTATTTCAAAACCTCATCAACTTTTAGTATCTAAAAAGATATATTTTTCTTGGAAAACAACACTCATTTATTTACCATAACTTAAGAAATTCTCCTATACAAACGATTATCTTAAGGTTTATCACTAAAATTTTCTCATTGTAGTTTTCAGAGGTAAATAAACCTTACTCTGATACCAACTATAAAAAATAATATATTTCATAAATAAATATTAAATACATAATATTATGATCCATTCCAGAACCATATAGTTATAGTGTCTTTAAAAAATTGAATACATAAATAACTAGTACATAAAAGTTTTATATCATATCTTATGAAGTTCTACATAAATATAACCCTTCTTATAAAAATAATACTTACAAGCTTTCTTTATAACCATGGGAAAGGAAACATAAGAGAAGGGTGAGATCAAATGTCATGTAAGGGAAAAAAGAGAGATATTAATGATCATTTAAACATAACATGACTATAAAGGTATGATAACATATTGTTAACATTTGAAAACCATACCCAACATATCATTGATTATAATATTTAGTCAAGGAATAAATATTGATAGTTCATAACACATGAATCATAAAGTAATTAAAGAACATGATCGATGAGAGCATAACATTGGAATAATAAATAAGTTTGGAGAATAAACATAATCATAGAAAATAATTTCCTTAGTCGAGGATAACTTCCAAGAATATCATAGTGGATTGGTTTCACTCCATATTCCATCATATCCTTAGTCAATGTTTAATCCCAATACTATCATAGTGGACATAGTCCCATACTAAACTGGGATCACGCCCCATTCTAGTACGTATTATCTCATGAAGTATTCATTTTCAACCAAAACATTAAACGGATAAATAATTACATTCCTACCCATCACATAATCGTAATCCATTCATATATGTTCTATAAGATCACAAATAATTAATCATATATCATAATAGGTGGAAAAAATGAGTTTCATAAATATTTCAATATTTCATCATAACATAACCAATTGAAAATAAATGGGTTTTATAAATGCATCATCATAATAATCATAAAACATACATAGAAATAATAATGATGGAATCATTGGAATTTATCCTCATTAAATATTTAGTAACATAAAAATATATCATCTTAGATGAAAAATTCCTTTAAAATACCACTTGGAATGTATCTTGAGGAAAATACCCTTTTTTACTTTAAAATCACTTATTTAAAATAAAAAAAAATCACCAAATTTTAATGAAAAACTTTTCTTTGAAGAGAAACATGGAAAAATATAAATTAAGATTCAAATAATTGAGTTTTCAATATGGTGGGGTATTTTTTTATGTTGTCTACATTAAAACAAATATTCCTTTCACATTTTTGGTAAAAACTCAAAAATGCCACATTTAGAAAATGACAAGAATATTCCTTTTTTTTGTAAAAATTCAAACATGGGTGAAAATGAATTTAAAAAATCATTTTATATTAGTAAAAAATTTCTTGGAATCTTTTTTATAAAACATATAAATGGAAGAAAAATGATTTTTATCCTAAGGATAAATAATGTTGGTTTTCCTTAGAAATATTATTTTGGAATCTTGATTACATAAATAGTGGAAAATTAAATGAAAAAAATGTAATTTAAAAAAATAACCCAAGTATACATAAATTCATGATATTATTTTGAGGTAGATCATGAAATTTCATTATTGTAAACTTAATCATAAACAATCCTGGTAAACAATGAGATTTTAACATAAAACCCTTACCTCAAATTTGATTTTCTTCAAAAGTACTCTAATATCTTACATAATAAATTTAAATTTATTATAATTCTATACTATAGACATATAAATACTTATAATATCATATATAATCCACTTATAACATTTTAACAGCCATTTATTAATTATTCCTTATTAAAATCATTGTTTTTGTGTGTTAACTTTTTTTTCATAAGAATTTCAGTTAAGTAGCTCTAGTAGTTCTAGTCCTTATACTTTTATCATGCTTCCATAATCTCCAAAATGTTAATAATGATATAAATATCATATATATTCATTATATATATTTATAGTCATCCATTAAAGCTTGATATAAAAAATGAATTACACTATTCATGGAGATGGTTAGTCATATGTACGCACAAATGTTTTTCCATTTTTTGACTGATGGAAAAAAGAAAAGTAAATAATAATTCAAATTTAAAGAATAATTATTATTTTATATATAAATATTACACACATCATAATAACCATCCATAAAAGTTTTTGATGGAAAATTAATTGTATTTTTACATCAAGGTGGTAGTCCAAACATGAGTGATACTTTCACTTCCCATTTGATGAAAAAAAATAGAATAATATTGGATTCATAATCATAATAACATTTAAGTATATTTAGGATGCTAAAGTTATTTTTTTCATGAATACATTTTTCTGATGATTCCATTTGGGTTCACATTGGGTATGGTGATGTGCTTCAATCCTTCTCTAGAGTGGTTCACAACCTCAAACAGTGTCAGTTATGCCCAATGTTCCCACTTTCCAAAGGTGGGTGTAATCTACCATAATATTATATAATTTCATCTCCTTGATCAGAATGGGATTATAATATACTGACTCCTTCTTACATAGATTCATCTTAGGTGTTTTTTCCTAGTCTGGGCCTCCCTTATAGATTTAAGACATGTTCATGAAACTCATTCTCAATGTCATCTTGAAGGGAACACTGGTTAATTACGTTGATTGGTGTCATGAAATGGAAGTTTTATATGATAAAAATATAAGATTAATTTGGGTTTATTAGATATCATATAAATGTTGGATGTGTTGGGAATTTATAAATTCTTCATTTTTTAGGATTGATGGAATCTTATGTATGATAAATCTTAGGTATAGGTCCCAATGAATCTCCTATATATTAAGAGAAAAATTATGTGAGAAAAAAGGGAATACAAGTATTATTTCATTAGGAATCCCATGTTTAAAACATGAGGTAGTGATCTAAATATGTTGGCTAGGGTCATAGGTTTAAGGTCCTGTGGGGACATTATTCATTGGTTTAATGTCTCGTGTGGACATTATTCACATGTTTAATGTCTTGTGGGGACATTGGTAATAAGTTTAAACTCTTGTAGGGATGTAAGTTATAGGTTTAAATTATTTTAGGTATATTTTTCATAGGTTTATTGTCTTTTTGGGTAATTTAACATGTACACTCATAATGTACTCATCCAAATATCGGTTAGCATCGCAAGGTAACGCTGAAGTCTAGTGGGGTCCTCAGATTTTCATGGTAAAAGGTTGAGTGTATTCCCAGGGGGAATAGTCACACTACAGGACTATGGTATTCCATAAAAATTTATGATGAATGTAGATATTGAACCTCATGGAGGTGTCCTAGGTACCATGTTAGGATATAGAGATCAAAACCCATGTAGTTTGATTCCATAGTTTATGGTCATATGATGGGACCGGTCCATTTAGTTTAACATCGTGTGATAAGGATACTTGTGACATAAAAAGTGATACAACAAGGGATGGTGTGGGGAGTATACATATAAGTATCCTGAAGTATAGAATAATATACCATTCTTATTCCACTATTCATCCTATGCTAGTCACATAGGGTAATTCTACATCTTAACATCACGTGTTAATGATATTTTCATGTAGTTTGACATTATGAGACCGGGATGTTAGGATATGAAGTTTAAAGTATTATAGATTAGAAATTTATGGGACTTACACATGAATCATACCATTCCACTTTAGGTGAGGAGCAGAGAATGATATAGGGGATACCATTTCCATGAAGTAGGAGGAGAGAAGGTTACATCCAGATGAGAGAAGGATCTAAGGGTCCTGCATGTTCTCATCAAAGGGGAAAAACTTGTTTCCCTTGATGATGACACCACTAGGGTTTTACATAGGGGTATTAAGGTTAGGGTTCCTATGATTAAGAGTATAATTCAATGATTATTCTCATCCCATACTTGGAACAAAGGTTCTAGATATGAGGTTTGATGATACTGGTCATACAGAGGATCGAGGAACAAGTAAGAACAGTTTAAATGGGTATAGGGAACCCAAGAAATCAACTCATGTGAAAGTTTATTTTGGAGAAAATAGGAATTAGTTCTGGTACCCATAGGTTTTTTTACACAACTCTAAAGTTATACATGAAACCAAAGTTTCATGAGCTATGGTATCTAGCACAAGTATGGGAAAAAGATGGTGGGGGTGTAGTTTCATGCAAATTATGGTGTTTCTTGAGGCTTAGGGTTACATGATTAATTTTTAACTTTAAAAAATCCATTAAGGAATTAAGGTAAGTTTTTGAGTCCATCTACAAAAATATAATGTTTTTTGGGTCCTATGTGAGTTTTTTCACACAAGTTTTCTACTTATGGGAATCCATGTGTGACTAGATTTGTGTGAGTTCATGAAATAATGGGTTGGAAAAGTGAGATATGGATGGATAAACTTAAAGAGGTCAATCCTTGAAATTTTGTTTGTATGTGTGTGGGGAGGTGGTAGGGGTGAGGTTCTATTTATAGGAAAAATGGATTGTAGGGTTTTGGCTCGTGCAACTCTATTCCATGCTCGCACTACCTATGGCAAGATTATGGAAATCCCTAATTTGACATCGCATTTCTCAATAAGTTATGGGATGTTGCACACACTATGATAGAGTTTTTCATGGTCCATTTACTTTAATTTTTTTTATATTTTTACCATGTCCGCACAACTTTAGGTGTTTGACATTGAATTTCACACTCAACTAACATTTGTATCAATTGTTGGAGTTGTTCACAACTGTGTAAATTTATGGGCACATATAACTTTGGCTTCAGAATGCTCCCCTAGCCCAATTTTTTCCATTAGTTAAAAAAAACATGTTTTATAGAAATTTAGATATTTTTTAGTGCCAATAAATTCCTACCCCATTATAATTGGAGCTAACAGGGAAGAGGAAGGTCAAATTCCAAGGAAAACACTGTAATTTGGATCCTTTTCCACATTATCGTGAAAATTTCAAACATTTTTTTGCAAAAAATCTTAGCAACCACATAATTTGATTGTTTTATTTTTCAATTTATGGGTTCTCATACCTATAAAAAGTGTGATGTTGTCCCCTAGTATGGTCACTTGACTTTAATTTACAATAGTCCATCTCTCATGCATGGAACTCAACCTACTTGTATAAAATCACAATACTTAGTGCTTAGATGTTCACATAACTCATCACTTGAATGATAAATATTTCCATGATTATAACTATAAATGTTCCCAAAAAATCCTCCAATTACATGAAAAATCCTCAGTTTCATGATACATTCTCAATTGCGTGATTCATGCTTAGTTTCAGAATCTAGACTTTGGAAACTTTTAAAACTCATTAGAAATGGTTGACCAAGTTTTCCATATTGATTACACTATTGTCGTCAATTCTAGAATGGAAGAAATGGATATAAATCATAAAATCTCTCAATATAGGAGGGAAAAATTGGAGAATATGATTATTTTTGATATTTTTACATAATCACATAGGAAATATCTTCTAAGAAACAACCTACCCCTTTATAACCTCATGGTACTTGATGACATATCAATTTTGGTTGCAAAAACCAATATGCTGAGATTATGGTTATACTTCTATGATGAGATCAACTATTGGAACATCACCACTACCATTCATTCATTTATGGAGAATGAGAAAAACTCCAACTATATCATGAATGATAGGATGAGTACAGTCGCTAGGGAATAACTAGTTGATGAGGATTTTTCCTCCCATTATGTGAGTATTTTCCATGATAATATATTGAATAACAGTATGGGATGGCATAAATATTGAATCTTACTATTGATGGGAAACTTCATTGATGAGTGGGAATGGGAATATTGGGTATTCCACACATGTGTAGAGTACATGGATAATCTTCATCATATTTTATTGTATGAGGTAGTGTGGATGTCCCAGTTTAATGTCTAATTCCAACCAAAGATTTTTCCTGATCTCCCCATCTAGAAGTATCTAGACATAAACACCTTTCATATTTACCAAGGGAAGGTGGGGATTAGTTTAAAGTACTTGAACCACATCAGTGGGATCCATATAATAGGATTCTAGTGCGATGAGTTCCTCCCCATTCTCAATGTTTAAGGGTCACTGACCAAACACTAATGGTTGTAAAGATTCTACTGGACCAACTATCATTGGTCTGAATCATCACCCACCTTTCATAGGGACACCCTCTTCAAAACATGGCTAGGCATGTTCTTGAATCTACCAGTGGAGAAAATTATAGAGTATTCAAATTAGCAACCCGAAATATTGAAATCAGAGGTGGATGGGGTTGTATTTGTAACTTATAGAGGTGGGATAGTTTCAAGACTAGGGATACTATGTGGAGGATTGGATCCCATAGATCCCACATGTAGTTTTCCTGGAACATTTATGAGTGGGTTTCTATTTTCAATTAGGGACTATAACATGGTCTTGTAATTATGGACTTTTTTTATGGTCATAATCATGGTGTCAGTTAATTGGGTGAATTTGGGTGTCCCCATTCTATCCAGGCTTCACAACCAGTTGAGGCATGTCATGGGGGGGATTCCTAGGCACATCTTTGGTGGATTACAATTCTTGTATGGATGGACCATGGTTTATTTTAGGGGGTATGAATTCCCAAAATTCATTACCCCCTTCCCCAAAATGTAGGTATCCATATATCCCTCCTTAATATTATTAGGGTTTAGTCGATGAAACTTAGCGAATCTGGTATTACTGTCAAAATTGGAAACATTAGGGGCTTCAATTTACACTTTTTCTAGGTCCCATATGGCGATATTGTAGAAAATATACAATAAAAATTATATTGAAGGGAGTATTTATAGGATTTATATGGTGGGGTGTTGGTTTCATGGATTGAAAACAACACATATTGTGAACCATACACCCCATATAAGTTTAATGTATAGTTTGGGTGAATCCAAAATCCAACAAAGTGAGTGTATATAGGGGTCCATGAGGATAGGAACCCTTTCTTAATCCAGTAGCTATGTTGGATGTTCATCACTAAAGTATTTAGAGAAGCGATCATGCTATTTCTGGCCAACTCTAACACTAACCGCACCTATAACAATGTAAAAAACTAATTGGAAGTGTACAGAGCTGTGATCTTGTGGAAATAGGTGAGGAGGGTGTCCCCTTTGACTAACTGTGGGAGTATAAAGGTACAATGTGGGTTTGCCTATGATGTTCATGCTAGGTGGTGAGGAGGAGCTAATCTAGAATAGTGATAGTAGAAATATCTTAGGGTCTAGTCACAACTTCACCTTCTAGTGTAGTGGGTCTCCATCATAAATGGACATAGGAGTTGGCATAGAGCTCCCATGCTAGAATGAGTTGATCCAAGGAGGCCACGGTGTAGAATTCTTTCCACCTAGTGCAAGTGTTTGAAGATGCTATATACCCTGATATCTAGAAATAATGGGGGGATTTTGTTTCTATAACATAAGGAGGAGAAGCTATGTAGAATTGAGATTATAGAGGCCAATCTAGCTAAGATCATTTCTTAGGTGTATTATTAGGAGTGGCATGAATACCTGGAAGATATGGATATCCTGATGTACTAGTGTGAGGAGGGAGATATTATCACTACCCAGGTATGAGAAATTACTGGCATGGAGATTGAGGAGACATCCTTAGCTAAGTAACCTACCCAAGAGGTGCCAACTCATGGTGTTGGCTCACAATGATCTAGTGGAAAGGATTCCTAGGGCTCTGATGCCAAACAGGTGAGTCCTTAGGAGCATAGATAGGTCACTCCTGAGGTCAATGACCTAACAAATCTCCTATTAGGTAAGACATAATTCCAAATCACTATTCTAGTATTTCAAATAAATCCTTTACTCTTTTCATTCATTTCAAAAAAATTCTTTCAATTCATGCATGGATCATTATAAGAGGGTGGGGAATCCTCAACTAAAGGTGGGGATAGTGTCTTTGTGGGAATTAGGGAGCCGAATTCATATTCCTCATCTTAATCCTTAGTGTAGAGGGTTCCAATGGGGGAGACTAGAGAGGCGGATCCTAGCTATCTTTCCCTCTCAGTCATTTATAGGGGCCCATCTTGTCATTCCTTCACAACTCCTTATATTGATAGGTCGGACCACCTGGGATGATTGATCATCCTGATTCCCATGCACCCTTGAGGTAAATACCAAATTATATCCTCCTTAGTTTATTTATTATTTCCATTATTTATTAAACTCTTTGTACTGACATGTTTTTTTTATCTTATATCACTTCTAGGTATGCAACCTTATACGACACTACAATGGAAGGGGATGTGCCTACTAGTGTGGAGGGGTCTCTAGTGATGGATCTCTCTTTTGAGGCATTGGTCCAAGAAACGTTATCTAGATATATATCCATTCATGACATGGTTTCTAGGGGGTTAAATAGATAGGAATCATCCATGAATTCACATTTCATAAGTTTTCTTTTGTATAGATTACATTTATCCTACCTATTATAGATAAAATTGACCAACATACACTTTTCTGCAATAATTATCAAGGAAGAATCCCCTCAGATGATCATTCCTAAGGGTATCATGGATTCTAAATCTACCTCAATAGTAGGATCGACCCTAAAGGATTTTTATACCCAAGAGTAGTTGGCCCCGATCTAGGGGGTGCGACCTGTCATGCCAACAGACTTCACTGAGGTCCTAGTAGAGTCTCAGTCTAGAAAGAATACCACTACTGGTGAGTATTAGGGAAATAATGGCCTTTCCATAAACATGGACCCCATCCCATATGAGAGGATTCCTAAGGAAGATCTCACTGCTGACATTCTTATGGCCTTCCCCATATACTATCCTATGCCACTTGAAGACTTTATATATTTCAGGTCAGATGTCACTAAAGATAACTGGGTAGACTAGAATAGGGCATAGAGTTGAATGAAAAAAATCATTACCCATACTATGTTGGTAGACCTAGTAGGTCAAATGGGATCCCTTCATCACTGGTTGGTGAACTTAGGGACCATTGTGGCGGAATCATATGCCCTATATGCTTTGTATTGTGAATTTCTCACTAAGAAGGTAAATTAAGAATGAAAAGAGTTCAATATATCTTGTTATGAGGACATATCTAATGTCACCAAGGTCCTCTAGGAAATTGAACAAGAGCTGGCTCAAATAGAGGATCAGAATCTTCAACATGAGGCCATCATTGCTTCCAAATAACATATCATCATACAACTAAGGGAATAGTTGGTAGTGGAAGAGGAATAGGCAGTGAGGTTAACATCCTTGGTAGCTGAGTGAGGGTTCAATAGGGTCAGGTTTAAATTTAGTATGATGAAGTTTTCCCTACTTCTAAATAGGAGGTGGCAGAACTGAAGAGAAAGCAGTAAGCTCTCGAGGCCACTAGAGGAAGGTAGGCTGAGTGGGAGCTGTCCCTCACCTAGGAAGAGTCATAGGGGGTATGTATATTATTTTATCTTATTGTAATAAAATAGAGGCTCTATCCTATGTATGTAACTCCTCATTAACTTCTTATTTTGAAGCAATAATATTATCATTTTTTCTTAATTTCTTGTATTCTCTTTTGGTTGTTCCTCAATCATATTAATAATAAAACTAACTATAAACCTCTAAGACCACTTGAGTCATTCTCAGTGTGAGAAATAAGTGATAAATAGAATATCTATCACCTATATGATATTTTCAAACAAGTAGTGAATTTTTATGGTTAGAATGATCCATTGACCATTGGGAGTATCCTAACTAGAATGATAATTGGGGAGAGGTAATCCACACAACTGACTTTATTTTCCCAATATGTGTCAGTGAAATATTGGGGTAATGTTGGGGAATTAAATTCTAATAAAACAAAGGGGGAAAATGGAGGCTTAAAATTAAGATTTCTAAGATTTGGAACACAAAGTGGGATGACAATTTAATTGAGGATGACAACTGACCTTGTTAGAACCATAGGTTTCACTATAGTACTACCAAGGGCGGGGGACATACAAATGAGGGTAAACTATTGATCATATTCAAAAAACATGATCTATAAAAATTTAATCAAAATTCCTTTGAGATGTGTGCTCAGGATGAGATGTGAGCCATGCTAACTATGAACTATCACCATTTGGGGAGGTTTTTTAGACATGAAAGATGATGGGAGTCCGAATCAAGGATGTTGCGAAGCATGGAGATAAATATATAGAATTCTTGAGTAGAGTTATGTGCTCTAGATATTATTTTACCATGGATCTAAAAAACACTAAAGGGGATTATATTTCTTAGTGAAGGACATACCCACCTCTCAATAAGGGCTTCATCTTGATTTTCAAGTGACAATCAAGGAACTCAAACGATGCAGTTGGTGAACGACATCAAAGGGGGGGAAGGTATTATCAAGCACAAGAAAAACATATTTTTTAGTTTTATTTCAGGAAATGGGGATGATAATAATGAACTTTAACATCTTATGGAGATTAAGTTGAACATTCATTTTAACTTAATTTGGTAAGGATGATGCATTGTATAGTTTAACATCGCATAATCAAGACATGTGTCATACAGTTTAGTGTCGTGTGATTGGGACGTGTGTACCAATGTGAACAACATACACTTACATGTAACTGGTAATAAATAGGTTGATACCTCATAGAGAAACTCTGGAAGGGGTGAAAAGGGGATGTAAGTTTTGGTTATCACTTTTTCCTGAACCAATGGGTCTAGCCAGTGTAGTCGGGTTTCTTCTAGGGCCCAATGGTGAGTTCTGCAAGATTTGTATCTTTTTCATTCACACCATAAATTTTTCACAAGTCATAAGGGGGACTTGGTGGGTGAAACCCTAAATTTTTCTCAGTTTTCCCTTTATGAGGTTTCAACCTAATAGAAATTTACACCTCTTTCCTTTGGTAGTTTAGAGTCATTCCAGCCAAACCAAACTAGCTGAGAAGGCCTATTTGGCTATAACAGATCCTCCTATTATGAAAGGAAGGTCATGGATGGGGCCCAAAATGCTCATTTCTAAAATAGGTGTCTCATTAAATTAGGGTCACATGCTTCACATTCATATGCATGGATTATCACACATAGTTTATGGTCATGGTTATTGGACCATGAATGTACCGGTTTAAGGTCGCAGAGCTTGGACAAAAGGGGTTCATCATAGGAAAATTTTTGTGGTTTTAGGGAGCTCAAAAACTTACATTAAGGGATGTCTAAAGAGTCATCACACCACGTAAATATCCCTGGATTGATTTTCACACAATTTAAGGTCATGATGCTAGGACCAAAGGTATTTCTACTAGTTTAAGGTCTAAGATCTTGGATCAAAAGCGAATATTTTGAATTAGTTTGTTTAGTTTGAAATAGAGTATGAACCTGACCTAAAATGAGAGATAAAGAATATTTTCCCCACACAAAACACATTCAGGAAAATTTGAATACAGTTTAAGGACATGATGCTTAGATCAGGGTTTTTGTATCTAGACCATTTAGGTACAAACCCTATCAATACTCTTAATCTCTTGTTAGATATTATAGGTGTAGAAAATAAAAAGTGGGGGGAGGGGTCCTATAAAATGGTAGAGAACATCAAGGTGAAGGAGAAGTTAGTTTTAGAAGGGATTAATAATTTTGATATACTTGATCAACATGAAGGAATGTATATATGGGAAACTCCATATGGGTAACACCATAGGGGTAACATGAGAGAGGTAACATAAGTGTTAAAACTTCACCAAAACTAGGGAGGTGGAAGATAAGTAAGTCATAGATTACATGATTTGATC
The DNA here is from genome assembly GCA_963277665.1 of Viscum album. Lineage (NCBI taxonomy): Eukaryota > Viridiplantae > Streptophyta > Magnoliopsida > Santalales > Viscaceae > Viscum > Viscum album. The sequence goes on along the minus strand of OY728157.1, from coordinate 1,235,578,683 downwards.
CACTAATGGATATGAATAATAGGTGAGGGATTAGTTTTTACCATGTTTGAAACATAGGTTCTACAACTCCATCTATCGAGTATGGGTCTAGAAAATGTAGAATCAATTGTTGACTATGTTTGAAATATGGGAACTGTCATTTTTCATAATATATCCTTCGGGGTGTGGACCTAGGATGGGATGTGATCCATTTTTCCTAGGACTTATCATCATTAGGTAAGATTTTTTATATTTATAGGATGATGAGGATTTAAATCATGGAAAACTCAAAGTGTGGATATGAATTGGGGAAGTGTTTTAGTGGAATTCAACACTCTAGATTCTACACCACCATTCATTCGAGGACACCGAAAGAGGGTATTTTAGAGAGAGGTTCAAAATAATTCTTTAGGATAGAGGTACTAAAATGGATTAGATACTGGGATGAAGGACTCATATATCTCTATATATCCCATGAGGATAGGAATAAAAACACATATAATTCTATATCACGGTGCAGTAGGTAATCAACACCGATAGAGAAGGACCTCTCAGGTGTGGGATGAAATTTCACATAGTATAAAATAATGTGATGATAAAATATACCATGTAGTTTAACATATTATAGAAAGTATTTAATACTATATATTAAAATAATGTGATCAGGATGGGTAACATGCCTTTTAAGTCCATGAAATTAAGACCTATAGTGAGGGCGATATGACTTCACAAGAAAAAACAATAGTTCCTAAATGAAAAGTGTCCATGGGGGGGTAATTCTAGTAAATATGATATAGTAGGAGACTAATGATATAAATGTGGGGATATCCTCTCAGGTTAAGAAAACGAGACGATTCTTTAGTTTATAATGTTGTAAAAGATGAAATTAGCTATGCAATTTAAGTTCATGTTGTCAAGACAAAAAATTGATACTAGTTTAAAGTCATGGAACTCAGACTTTGGGGGGTCACTATAAGTTTAAGGTCTTGTATCTTGGAACAAGGGGGTTTATATCAGTTTAAATTCATGGATATTGGAATATATGGGGAAACTAGTGTGATGAAGTTATTATAAACTCGACATGAAAATAGGGTGTGAAAGTACCACTATCGCATAAGTACACACATATTTTAAGGTGATAATTCTTGGAATAAAGTGGAGAAATTATTACATGGAATATTTATGCGTCTTAAACATATTGGGAAAGATCCTACCATAACTCCTCAGCCCATATGATCCATGTTTAGTGTGATAAACAAGTTGTGGTGAAGATCACCCCCATTATATGCGAGCACATGATAGGGGTAAAGGAAGCTGACTTGGGAGAGTTATAATAATGCTAACTTTCTTGATCAACATGCATGAGTACATGTGGGAATAACATTGAGGGTGTTAAGATTCCATTAGAGTAGAGTAAGGTGTAAAGAAGGTAAATTGTGACTTCCTAAATTTAGACCATGAAAGGAGGGAGACTAACAACCAAGGAATGAATTTTGACCATGTTCAAAACATAGGTTCCAATATCACGTAAGTCAAGGATGAGGTGAGAAAATGTAGTATAGACCATTGACCATGTTCAGAACATGAGATCCATCATCAATAAAAAGATAACCTTTATGGAATAAACTTAAGATGAGAGGAGGACCATTTTTTCTAGGCACTATCACTCTTAGGGATGCCTATTCAGATTTGGAGAATAATGAGGAACTAGATCTAGGAATAATCAAAGTGTGAAGGTGAGAAAGAGGGTTTATCGGGGGAGATGTAAACACTCTAGTATCTATCCTTATATGTGCTCAAACACGTTTAATGGGTGAATCAATGAAGGGATTTGAGTATGATCCTAAGGTGAATATACCTAAAATGGGATAGTGATTGGGTTGATCCTAGGGCATGATGTATGGTCATACCTACATATCCTATTAAACTGGGAGTCAAGAAACATGATCATATATAATGAGACATGGTAGATTAACAACACTAGAAGGGGGAACCCTCTCAGGTGAGGGATAAAGGTATTGTAGATATTTACACAATGCAATGGGGATGTAAACCATGAAATTTAATGTCTTGCATCAATGATATTGGAAAAAAAGTGTAAAATCATATGGTAAGGTCATGGTTACTTCTATTTAAGGACACATAGATTTAAACATGGGTTTTCATATAGTTTAAGTTAGTTGTGCTTAGACCATAGTGGCATACAATGTAATGCTATGTGACTGGGAAATTATCCCACATCTTAACATTGTGTTACCAAGATGATTTCATACAGTTTTACATCATGTGACTGGTATGAATGGTGGTTATGTAATATACCTCTTGAGTAACCTAGAATTGGAAGAAGGTGTGATATTCTCTATATACATGGTGATTAGTGAGTTTACACCATTAAATTAGACCTTATGAATGACACAATTTCCTTTACATTTTGGTTATAAATTAAATAGATTCTACCTGAGTTTCATCAATTTCCTTAGGGAAAATACCATATCACCCTGTAAGAAATATTATAGGTGAAATTTATTGTTGTGCGCTACCTGATTATGATGTTTTTCTGAGTTATGTAGTGCTTGGATTCTACTTTATTTGAGGCCTTCTAATTTTGATAAAAGAAATTAAGCTCTATTATACTACATATTTTGATCATAAAATGTCATCTGGGGTGATGGAAGTGGAACCAATATAGTCAAAACTACCTATGTCCCATACACTAAAGAGTATAGAGTCACTTGAGTGGAATTTTAGTTCATTGTATGATAGGCCCATAGGGAATTGGAAAGCTTATCGGTCCAACCATTCTTGTTCTAAACCACCATATTCTGTGGTATTTTCAATAGGGTTTTGTTTAATTATTTAATCTTCTCACTTTACACATGTGATAGTGGGAGGTGTGGTCGAACTAGATGTTGTACTTGGTATATAACTTATTCATCTCAAAAGCTCAAAATTTGGTACCATTTTCTATGACAATTTTGTGAGGAATCCCTAATTGATTGATGGTGTAGGATTTCAAAAAATCAATCATAAAATAATTCTTTAATTATTAGAGGGGGATGTATTCCTCCCACATTAATAAGTATTTTGGATCATTCAGAACAAACTAGCATTATCGAGAAATTTCTAGTGGGTAGGGAGCCACAACATCAAATCCCCATATAGTGAAGGGATAAGAGTACTTAGTGGTATAGATGAGATCTATTGGATGATGTATGAATTTTTAATGGATCTAGTATGCATGTAAATTCTTAGTGAACTCAATTCAATCACAAACCAAGGTGGTCCAGAAGTTCCCCAATCTTCAGATCTGGTGGGAGAGCTTCAATCTCGCTTGATGGTCCCCACATATACTGACATGGACTTCTTGCAGGGCCAGGATAACCTCCTTCCCTTGGATTCAAAGGAGAAGGATTCCATCAAAATTATTCTTATAGAGGTTCTTATATAGGTTGGGGCCATCATAGAGGTAATTCTTTACCACACACTAAAATATTCTATCATACTCCACTTGGTTCATCCGGAGGCTCCCATGTTGGAGATAATCAGTGAAGGGGGTCATCCAATCATGTGATTCTTCAACTATGGGGAAATTTAAGGGGCCCACCATAGAATTTTTGGCATATATAAGGTTCAATTTTTAGTCTTATTTATCATAAGTGATATGATAAATGACCCTCTGATGTGCCATGTAAATGACCAAGTCATTTTGGCCGAGATCTACAAGGGTAGCAGCCAGGAATTCCAGGGCACTAGCTTGGTCATTATAGGATCATGCAATATGGGTCACCTTTATCTAGAAAGGTAAATCAGTCATCAACTAAAAATTTCATACAAGAAAGGGTATGAGTTCTTTCTTTTTCACAATATAATCATCGTCGATCTTTTTTTTGACTATCTTGGAGTCTCCCTTTACAAGCATCCAAGGGACTTCAATATCAAGATCCAAATCAAGTAAGTTGATAAGTGAATAATACTCAACCTTTTTGTTGGTATATAATTCCAATAATAGTAATGATTATGAAAAAATGGCCTATGATGGAGTGATGAAGACAATACCAAGGCCCAACATATTAATTTTGGGGTTTGTGAGGATTTTCTCGAATGAGTGGAAAGATAAAAAATCAAAGTGAATATGCTAATACGGCATGAACTAACAAACAAATAGGATGGATTCATCTAGGAAGTCAGTATCCAAAGGAAATTCAATAATGATTAGGTGTGAAACTAAGAAATATTCCATCTATTGGTGATTAATATCTTTTTGTGGGGAAAACCTGATGTCGAACTTCTATAGAATTACTGCTCACCATGTCATTCTCCTATTCAACATGGGGTGGTTTAGAATGTAATTAATTTGATCAACACGTTATACAAGATGTATATTGTGGTGCTTCAAGTAATTCTGAAATTTTTGAATTATGAAGAGAAAAGTGATTCAACTCTTCTCAATGGGAGATTATTTTATCTCTATGTCGATAAACATGCAGATAAGGTAGTATAGGATTTTTTACCTACCATTTTTATTCTTATGAGATAAGAGGAAACCAAGATATTATTCCAGGGATGCCACATAAAGGACAAGAGGATTTCCTCGGATCGGTGGAATTAGGATCAGAGGATATATTAGACACTGCTTAATATCCTCAAAAGTGGCTTGGCAATCTTCATCCCACTAATAAGTGGTAACATTATTCATGATCCTTGAAAAAGGCATGAATTTTCCATCTAGGTTGGAGATGAATCATTCAATTTAGGCTATGTGACCTGAGAGTCCTCACAACTCCTAGAGGTTTCATAGAGGATGCATCTGGTTAATGGCCTTGTTCTTCTCTAGATCTATTTTGATACCCCCACTCCTTACAAAAAAAGTTAAGGAAATTACTAGATGTAACCCCAAACACACACTTTAAGGGTTTTATCTTCAGGTGATGGGAGTGAAGGAAGTAAAAAACTTTCTCAAAATCCTTGAGGTGGTCCTAATGATAGTGGAATTTGACCACTAGATCATTCACATATAATTCCACCAATTTACTAAGGAGAAGCTTAAAGATGTGATACATGGAATGATGGAATATATCCCCAAAATTATTCAAACTGAATGGAATCACTTGGAAACAAAAGTTTCCCTATAGTGACCTAAAGTTGGTGTATTCTTAATCCAAAAGGTCCATCTAGATTTGATTGTACTCAGAGTAACCATCCATGAAGGATAGGGCCTAAAAACTAGAAGCTTCATCAATCAACAACTCTATCGCCAGGAGTATAAAATAATACTTAGGGAAGTGGTAGTTGAGGTCTTGGAATTATATGCATAGCTTGACCTATCTATTCTTCTTCCTTATTGGGATGATGTTTTCCAACCACTTAGGATACTAAACTTCCCTTATGAAGTTGTATTTAATGATCTTATCAAATTATGCCTCAACCATGGCACTATGGGAATGGTGCATCTTTCTAGGATTCTACTTGAACCTATGGTGGCCAATTTGTAGGAAAAGGCAATAGAGAGAAACCTGGGTCTGATTCATGGCAATTCCTCATAGCTCCAAGAGAACACACCACGGTTCTGCTTTAAGAAAACCATATACTACTACTGATCCTCTAATGACATGAATGTGTTGATCAGTGTTGGCCTAAGATATTACTTATTAATGTGATAAACCAGGGTCAAATCATCAATAGTGGTTGAGAAACCTTCCTCAATGGTGGTAGGGGTGTCAACCAAATCCTCTTCAACATCTGAGACATGAGGGTCAAAGTAAGGAGATAACTTCTTTGAAGATATAGATGGAGGAGATATTTGTCATCTTCTTCACTTGTGGTAGGATCTTAGATAGTGAATTACTACCCTATAGAACCATGGTGATAAAATATTAGGATCCAATTACATGAAAATTTTAATGATGACGTCCACCTTTAATGTCAAAATAATAATGAAATGTGGTCTTCCATTTGGTAAGCCCTACTATTTGGAAGGTATGGTGCTTTCGCGGGTCAGTTTCCAAGGGTTGAACCTATCAGTACACTACAAGAAGAGGACTTTTTATACTTAACCTCACCTACCCCATGTTGTAATAAAATGTGATCTATGAGAATTTATTCTTCTCGGGGACTATAAAAGGACTCCCAAGATCTGGGTTTGTTTTCACCAATCGATTAATGGGAAGGATTTAGATATCTTTAAAATCAACCCAAGGTTATACTAAGGTGGATATTAGATCATTAGGGGTGTTTATGTGCTTTAACTCATTAGTCAGGAGTTACTTCCCCTCCCTTTTGTAGTTACCAACATCAAGGTAGTAGGCTTCATAGGAGTTTAAGGGTGCTAAATCACCCTAGAGAAACCCTAATTGGCCATTGATAAAGTATTTGAGGAACTGATGATATAAATAGGGTACCATTGTGTGCAGATAAAGCTAGTACATTTCTAATTGGGTGTTGTGGGAAGTGTCCTACGAGACAACCCTGAACTCAATGCTTTTTAATAAGTCATTGAAATAGGTCTCTAGTTATAAATTTCTATATGGATTCTACTCTCTCTTGACATACCTCTAAATTTTTAGATTAGAGGGGGTCAGATCTTCCTCTATGAACCCCAGATTGTGGTGCATCTAGGCTAGGATAAGATTGATCCAAGATCCAGTATTCACCAAGAAATGACATATTTCCATGCTATTGAATGTTAATGTGACATATAACACGTTTATGTGCCCCTAAATAGTGGCATACTCATCTTACTTAGAGATAGATGATGTTTTGTAAATCTTCCTACTTATATTCATCTGCATGATAGGCCTTAGTGGTCGTTACCTCACTCTTAAACTTAAGAAGGATCTTTAGAGACTTGTTGAGGGACCCACACAACTCTTTCGATAGGAAGAGTGCATCAAGGATCGAGATTCTAACTGGTATACTAGTCACATACTTTGACACAACATATTTCTGAACAAGGGGTATATTTCTCCCCACTATAGGCCGCTCTTTAATAGAAAGCATAGTGGGAATAGTTTTTTGAGGCACTAGGACATGGATAGAGATTATTGTTTTCTACTGTTGGTTGGAAGGAACAGATTGAGAACTAGTTGAATGAGATTAGGATCTGGACAACTGTGACCAAACATCATGATCAACCAATATGGTTGGTTTTAGAGGCATTCCCAATGATGCGACTGATGGGGACTGTGCCTATTATTCTGTACATGAGTCCTAGTGTCTAGTTTTAGTGGTATGGATAGTTATTTATGAAGAATTGTCCTGGGAATTTTATTTTTTAGCATGATGCCTACCTTTTCCTCAAGGGAATTGGCTATAGGTGTCTAGAGGGGCCATGTTTCACACCTCATCACTGGGTTTCGTAAAATTATATACCAGCTATAAGGAATTAACAGAGTCATATTCCCACTCCTCATTAGTGTAATATTCTAGGATGGGTTGGATCTTGGGGAATTTTCCAAACTCAGGGGTTATGAAGTCACTGAGAGTGAAAATTGGATTTGGAATTGGTATTGGATTTTGATTTTACTAGCATCTTTAGTGCCTATTCATATGGGACTTGGAGGGATATGATGTTGATGATGATGAGGTGGCCATAGGGGACATTATGAACATAGGGGGAGTGGGTTTTATCAAGCATGTATAGATAATTTCATGGGAATGAGAAACTATATTATGAGTCATCCACTCATTATACTTATATATACCTCAACTAAGAACCTTTTTTTTATTCAGTAGAGCTCTCATCATTACTGTCAGGGTCAAAAAAGACATGTACCACCTATCATGAGACATCTCCAAATTCAACCGGTTCATGGTATACCTAATACTAGATAAAATATTTAAATATGAAACATTCCTTGATGGTGTTCTCAAAAACCCTATGGTATAGGAAGTAGTTGGCATGGTTTTTCAGGTTAACCTCTTAGGGACTCCTACACTCTAATAGTTTCATGATTTTATTATCCATGGAAAAGGTAAAGTGACCCAAGACTTTATCATTATTGAAATATTAGAACATGTTCTTCTACTAAATGAAAGAAACCTTGTGTGTCATTCCCTAATAGGGGGATTTTAAAGAATTCTCATGGTAAGGCTATAATAGGAGAGGCCTTTTCTATGAAGGTTCTTAAAGGAAAACTGGCTATGGGGTCTGAGTCTATACAATGTAAATTGTTTTACCTTTGTAATATTTCACATCCCTAATATATTTTATTAAGAAATATTTATATAATATGATTATATAATCCCATTATATTAGGAATTTAAGTCACAAACTCTCTCATTGTTCCTTTGTATGCATTTGGAGTGGTCAGTGATGTTGGTTTTGTGCATGGTGGAGCTGAATTGGTATAGGAAATTCTAATGAAGACCCTCCCAACTAGAGATAGATTTAGGGGACATGTGGCTCTACAAAATGAAACCAGCTCCTTCCAAAGTCTAAATAAAACACTAAATCTTGGAGGCTTCCTTTTTCTCTGGAGATCCCAACAACGGGCCACACCATGAGGCAAAGTGGTCTAAATGCTATAACAGATCTATAGTCCCATTAAATAGGGTGAAACATAGATTATTAAATTATAGGGATGGGAGAATATAATCAAAAAAAATTAAATAAGGATTTCATTTGGGAAATATTCTATCTTTTTTATCTTTAAAGCCTCAAGATATGTAATAAGAGCAGTTATAACATCATCAAAGTTAGGGTTCGTAGTCACCAGTGCTTTGACTGGTCTACTAGATCAAGAGGGAAATCAATCATGGTCCCTAGGTAGGAAGTCATGATGCTAATGAGTTTTACGCTAATCTTATCTTAGTCATTTTCCATGGTTGTTAGCTTCTATCCTGATTGGGTGGGTGAGACCAACTTCCTTGGCTTTGGGTATGTGGCTAAGGATAAAATGATGATTGGTTGGAAGATGGGAAGGATCCACTTGGACGTTTCCTCACTTTCAAAATTTCTCAGAAAGGATCTAGGTTAAAATATTCTTATATACTCCAATCCCCTATAGAAAAGTGTCTATCTTGGTATCTGACTTTGTGTCTGGAGAAACTTCAGATAGAATGATCGGCTCAAAAATCCTCTTTCCCTTGTCGAGATGCTGACTATAAGGATGAATAAACTTAGTGGGGAGACTCCCAAGGTCCAAGTTATGTCTCTGATGATGGGTTCAAGAACCTATTAGTGGTTACTCATGATGTTTTATCTCCCCATGAGGTATATTTTCTCCATAATACCTTGTGTCATCAGCCTGATTTCTCTGATCATTGAGAGGATTGATTGTGTTGACATTCATTGTGGTGATAGTTGGAGATGAACTCTCACCATCAATAGGAGGGTTATCCTAACAGATCAACCGTCTATATGAAAGGGGACTAAATTAATGGTTAGTATACTATCCCGAACCCCTAAAATTTACATGGGGAGATACCTCCTACATGATTCTCTAGAGCATGACGAGTATCCTTAAATAGGTCTGCTAGAACTTATGGTAGTATCTATATAAATTGGGGAATTAATACACTATAAGTAGGATAATATCTACCCTAAAATACTAATAACAGATATAATCAAGGTGTTATTGGATCCTAGGATAGGTTGGCTAGTAGTCCTGGAGGTGTTTGAACATTTCCCAAATATTTTTGTGGAGGAACACCACATGATCCTCAACAAGGAACTATGAGATGGTGAAGTTCAAAGTTAAATGTGTCCAAAACATGACCAATAAATTGATAGTGGACATGATATCCCAAAATCTTTAATCCTCTTGATCATTCTTGGGAGTTTCATCCTAATCCTAATCACCCAAGACTGAAATCAGTGATGGTTGTGAATGTGGGGGTAGAAATGAATTGTACGTGCTCTTTTGATGATTTTTCGATAAGTAGAGGCATCAAATGAGACAATAATCCCTAAAATTATAGAGTTTTTTCCATTGGTGGGGAAATATTCATTAAAATTTACATATATTTCATAGTATCTATGACCTCCTACTGATCGTAATGATTATCATACCCTTATGACTTAGTAGAGTGATCGGTTTCATCGGAGGGTGCCAATCAATACTCATACATCACCCCCTACATCTATGCTGGTTGTGGAGGTGATAGAAGGTGATGGTGGTAGGGACAAATGAATGGATATTCCTTGGATGGAATCCAAGATTTCCTCCATTTTTAGTTACTTATGGAGGGATCTATGGACCTTGTGGATATTTTCCTTAGGGATTTTTAGTCTTAACAAATGGGATACTACCCTAAAAATCTAGTGGTAGAGGTGAAGGAATCTCCACCAACTTTTCCATCATATCATACTACTATAGATCGAAAACGATGAAATTTTTTCCTTGGATCTATCTATGACTACATGAGAGTTCCTTGAGTGTGATCCCCTAAGGGTCATTGGGATTTCTTCTGTTTGAGGTACACCTAGTTCTATGGGAAGGCCACCCATGGTGGTTGTTAGTACTACCACCCTAGGATGAATCATTAGGGAGAGGGTAGTTTTCAACATGAGGATGACCTTTGTGTCCTTTTATGGTGTTCTGAGGGAGGCCCCCATGGTAGATTTATTTTTTATGGGATGGACCATGATTATTTACAGTGGTTATCACAATAGGGAGAGTCAACCAAAACTTCCTGGTGGGTGGTTGGGGTCTTGATCCCAATTGGCTGAGCATGTTCCCTTGCATAGTGGTTGAGAGGGTAGGGGTAAATTGAAAGTGGAAGGGGCCGCTGGAGCTATCATAGAGGCCTCATATTAGGAAATTTTGGAAACCTTCCCCATAATTAATACCGAGTATCCTGGACTGGGGCTGATGGATCAAGGATGTAATCAACTTTTTCATCGGTCTATGGGGCCGCTTGATGTTGTTAGTGATGATGAGTGTTGGGGGACCTCCTAGGTGACCCCTGGGTAGCAGTATTAGTAGGTGTGAATTGAATGTCCCCTACCTCCTTAGTGTAGGGGAGTGACATTTTGAATCATTCCTATGAGAGGCTCCTGAAATGGTTTATTGTGGTAATTGGGGGGGGGGGGCATGCCCCATGTGTGGTACCTTCAGGTGTTGATGTTGGAATAACCCCAAAATTCTAGATCTTGGTTGGATATATTCTAAGTTTGGATGACCCTTCTTGTTTGTACTAATAAAAAGATAATTGGCCCTCTTATTTTGAATGATTTTGTAGGGGGAGATGGGGAGAGGGAACTCGAGATCCATGGGAGTGGTGGCTATTATAGTATGAGGGTAATTGTATAGGATTTACACACCATTGGTCCTCCTACCCCACACTTATTAATGATGGTTCATCGAGTGTTACTAGAAACCTATGTCCTATGAGATCATATGAGGTTCACTAATAGTACATGTCTGATGAAGGCGATTCCCAACATGCCCAATGATATTTATCCTTTATTAAGGAAAAGGTAAGAGATCCACATCAGCAATGATTAGATCCATTTATACCCAATGATCATCATTTTCCACCAGTTTAAGGATAATATATTCATGTTTATAGTGTTTTTAAATAGTGATTTCCAAAACTGGTGATGTCCAACATTACTCATCTATTCACGGTTGAAGGATAAGAGTTTCACATCAAGCTCAACATTTTGTTTTCTAAAGCTTCTATCATGGTGAAAATTGGGTATGGTGATGTGATTTAGTTCTTCTCTAGAGTGGTTCACATCCTTGGACTGATAATGGTCCCTCTAGTGTCAATTGTGCCCTGTGATCCTATTTACAAAATGTAGGAATCCTATACCACTACAGTCGATGATGTTGGATCCTTGATCAGAATGGGGTGATGGGATATCAACTACTTCTTTCAAGGATTACTAATTGGGATTTGTTTCCTAGTATAGGTATCCATCATAGATTTTATAAATGTTCATGAAACTCATTCTCGACACCATCTTGAAGTGGACACCAATTAATTATGCTTCTTTCTATCATGATAGAACAACTACCTTCGATTAGAATAGATGATGACTTTAGGAATCTTGAACATCTTAAGTGTGTTGAATGTGTTGGGAATCTATAAATTCCTCCTCTTTGAGGATTGTGGGAATCTCATATATGAGGCATCTTAGGTATGGTACCAAAGGAAACATGTGTCTGTTATGAGGTAACTTATGTATGATATTTAAAGTGGGTGACATAGACCCAACTTGTTTTATACTTTGATTACTGTTAAATGTATTCAGTTTATTTTTATACATGTGTTTATCTTTCCATGATAGTGTAGATACTTCTGCATCCACTTTGTTTATGGCAATTTCCTTAGATTACCTATCACATCAAATGGTTATAGCATGTCCCAGGCTATAATGAGAACCCTAAGATTCCATGATAGTAATCTTAAAGTAACATCCTATGGTCCAGTTACATAATTCTGAAAGGACACAGATGATGTGTGACCATCAGGTGCTGGGGGATCATAAGCATTGAGACTTCTTCTCATGAATTTCGCACTTGATGATCTATAGCTATTGAGATCATGAGGACATACCCGCTTAATAGGAACACCACATGTTTCTGGTGTCATTGGTCGTTCCTATCTATGGACATGTGTAATGGTCTCCTGAATGTCATTTAATTACGTATATTTGATATAAGGCGAAAACCATGGCGACAAAGTTGTGGTGAGGTAGTTTGTATCGGGTACGTCATTAATGGAATGTCATTGATTGAATGATTGAGAAAGGATTTGATGCTTCTGAGTTCAAGAAGAGATATCTTAGGCTTGGTTGATTAGGATGGTTGCGCCTTCAATAAATCCATGGCCATGGTAGTCGAAGGTAAGACCGTCCATACAAATCAACAAAAAAATAAAGAAAATAAAGAATGACGAAACTAGTATGCATTCTGATTTATTGAGATATCGATGACGAAGATATTATATTACACGGACTATGTTCGTAGGAAGGCATTTGTTGCTTTGACTTTGCCTTATCTCTATAGGGGCCTCGATGGGTTGCTAGACCCTGCTCTAGGTCAGTGGTATTATTCACTGCTATTGAGATAAGGTCGTAGAGGGTCACACACAATAACACCTTGAGAATCTTCCCTATTCTGGGAATATGAATTTAGAACTTGGCGGGCCCCACCAAAGGGTCCGAGCATTGTCCAAGTTCTATGGATCACCAAAGAATAAATAAATTCATTAATTATTTGAGTTTAGAATAATTCGTTGAATTTATTTATAACATGTATTTACAAGTTATATAGTAAATACAAGTATTAATATTATTCGAATGGATTTAAATATCCTAGGTTTGTTTAATATTAGCAGGAGGAATGAGTCGAATTAAAGACTCAAATTTATCACGTAATATATTTATATATTACAGGTAAGTGATAAATTATAAATATTATTTATGGCATAAATTTATTTGTCATAAATAATTATTTATATCACTTATATATTGGGCGTCTATTACACAGGGTCCGAGAACCTACATCGTGTGTTTTTAAACACTCCCTATATAAGTGATAGAGAGGATCTCTCATGATAACTATTCATGTGTCAAGATTGAGAAAATCTCTCCCCTCTTGGAATTTAGAGAGAGAGACTCTCAAGCAAAGAAGTATCTTCAAGATCATCCATCCTGGATTGAATCTTTCCCCTTTGCAGTGATCATCGTTGCGCTGAAGTGAGCTTCGAAGATCCGCGCTAGCACCGAGATCTTGATAAACGGTGTGCGAGCAGATTCGCGAGGCGTGTGTGGAAGATCTAGAGGGCTTCGACGTCAGAGTCTTCGAGCAACAATCGTCGGCGTCCTTCACGTCAATTCTGAGCATGGTAAATGTTAATTTTAATTTTTTTTCTCCTTTTGAACCTTGCGTGATCCTTGGACCAAGCAGGGACAAGATCACCAGAGTTGACAGGGTTATGTCACTCCAGTGAAGCAGAAAATTTTAAAATCCCCGCCCATCGGCTTCCGCTGCACAGTACTGGTACCCAACAGTGGTATCAGAGTGATCACAAGGTTTTTCTGAGTCAAAAACATTAAAATTCATTAAATTTAATTTTGGGGTTTTATAATGGTTCATTCGGATTGGACTGCATGTCATTTCGTTTTCGAATGATCAAGTTACGATCATTTAAAAATTTTAATCGGATCGACGTCGTGTTTCTCCATTTGTTTGATGTTTATCTCAAATTAAGAATTAACATCAAAAATATATTTTATTATAAAATATTTTATAATAAATATTTAATTATATTTCATAATAAATATTTTATTATATTTTTATAATAATAAAATATATAATGAAGGAAGACCAAGACCTCAAATGAGGGTCTTCTTGCTTTCAATTAAAAAAAGGGAGAGAATAAAAGACCCCAAAATGGGGTCTTCTCCCTTTATTTAAAGGGGGGGTCTGGAATTTTTGTCTAAAGGAAAAATTAAGAAAAAAAACGAAAGAAGACCCCAAATTGGGTCTCCTCTCACGTGGCTCATAGGAGGGAGGCAACCCTAGCGCCTCCCCCCGCCGGACCTCCTTCGCGCCAGCCTCCGCCGGACCGGATCCGTCCGGCCACCACGACCCCGCAATGGCCTCCTGCCTCACGCCAGACCCCGAGCCCACACTGGCCACCAGCTCCGCGCCGGACCCCTCCGAGTCGACCTCCCTTTCGCGTCGAGCCCCTCTGGCCAGAAGCTGTGGCCCGCGTCGGCCTCCCCTTCGTCAGACCGGCTTCGTCCGGCCACCCCGCCCCACGCCGTCCTCCTCCTCCTCTACGCTGGACGCGTCCCAGCTGTCTACCGAACCCCCGTGTCGAACCTCTTCCGTCCGGCCACCCGGAGCCCGCTCCGGACCTTACAGCCACCTCATCGGCTCGCCGGATCAGCGGTTTGTCGGCCATGTGGTTTGCCGGCCTCTTTCCTAGCCTCCTTCTGCTCCCCTCAGACCACGCCGAGAGATTCAGTTGTCATGGGAATCGTTGGATGCCATGGTCACGCTGCAGTAACATCGCGGTCACGCCGTGGTCACGCCGCGGTCACATCGCGGTTTCAGGACGACATCCCGCGGCGGTACGCAGTCTCGCCGGACTCCTCTCCGGCTAGAGGTAACGCCACACTGAATTAATTTTAATTAATTTAGTTTTTTAAATTAAATTAATTGGAATTAATTTAGGGGTTTAAATTATTTTAATCTGAAAATATTAATTTAATTTAAGTTTAGAATTAAATTAATGGTTTAATTTAATTTAATTTTTAAAATTAAATTTAAATTAAACAAATGGAACTGATAAAAATAAATTATTTTAATTTAATCAAATTCATTTAATTTATTAGAACATCCTCGCATAATTTAAATTTATTGCAATTTAATTTTATTGCGCTTTTACCCCGACTAGTCTTGAGCTATTGACCGACCTGTGTATGTCTGGAATTTATTTATTTATTTAATTATTTATTTAATGCGTGCGATGATTGTAATATTTAATTAGATAAATGAAGGTCTGTGAATCATCTTTTAATTCAAATATGTATAAGGTACTGTGCGTCCATTGCACTGGTTGTATTTTGTACCCCAGACCCCCTTGCCTGCGTGCGAGTATATTTGTATTTATATGGTGACGATCTGAGAGGCAGACCCCGCCATGTTGAGGTGGTAGTCCAGACAGGAGTTGGGCACTTTGAACTGGGGCAAGCAGTGACACGAGTCATGTATCGACTCAGGTATGGATGCCCCTAGGTGACGATTGATCAGTTATTGATCGATCATTATAGAATTCTCAAGACCAGTCAGAATTCATGATTTACTTTATGGACAGTTTATTATTTTATGCATCTGCATGATTATTGCATGATCACATAGGATAGTAAACAAGATAAAATGCATAAATTTGTGACAAATAATTTTCTATTTCATGTTCAGTTGTGAGCGCGACAACCCTGTTTGAACATAATAAATAGAAAAATATTATATTTGTCAATAAATATTAAAAAATCCCTCAAAGATATATTAAGTCCAAAATGCCTTCCATTTCACTCATCTAAAAAAACCAGCTGTTTGGGTGCTCATCAGTCTCAGTTGAGAGTGCCTCTTACTACTGGGGCGTTTCCATGTGAGAAATGGGTCGACTTAAATAAAGTGAGTAGTCAAGGATTAGCCTTAGCTAACTTGATATCACTTTAGAGGCAAGGGGTGGAGGGAATCAAGTTTAGATTCCAAAAGCTGGGACTTTACTCAACAACACAAGGAACCACAAGAACAAGTGGTTGGCCAACATAGTGCCTTCCTTGAAAACCCTCCAAGTAGTGTCGTAGCCCTAGCTTGTAGAATACGAGGGAGGTTTCGAGGATCCTTACCACTAGAATGCTCAAGAGAAAGAGTATTCCGAATCTAATAGTGAGGGATATTAAGGTTCGTTAAAATAGTTGGAGGCATTAAATGATATAATAATTTATTAATCATAAAATGTCAAAAAGTAATCAAGACAAAGTACTAACTACTAAATGTTTATCGGATGTAGATTCAAAATGGAAATCACCAACAACAAAAGTACTTTATCATTGAGATCGATCTTGGATAAAGAAAATATCCTGACCGGAAATAACTTCCAGGAGTGGTACAGGCGCTTGCGCATAGTACTACGCCAAGAAAGGAAGTTATATGTGCTGGAATCCCCAATTCCTACTGAGTCTCCTCAGGGAGAAATCAAGATGGAAAAAGATAAATGGAGAAAGCATGTAGATGATGCGCTTGATGTACAATGCATCATGTTTTCATCCATGTCCATCCAATTGAAAAAAATGCATGAGGAAGAGGATGCCTACAAGATGCTTTCACATCTCCAAGAACTATATGAGGAGAGGGCTAGGCAAGAAAGGTATGAGATCTCAAGTGCACTTTATAAGTGCAGGCTAGCAAAAGGGCACCAAGTCGGTCCTCACATACTCAAGATTATTGGGTATATTGAGAGGCTTGAAGCCCTTGGGTTCAAACTGAACCAAGAACTAGCAGTGGATCTCATTCTTTCCTCTTTACTGTCAATATTCTTGACTTTCATTGTCAATTATAATATGAATGATATGACAAAGTCGCTCCTGGATATTTTGGATCTAGTTTTCCAAGCTGATAAGGACATGAAAAACACCAATTAAACTGTCCTTATGGTGAAAAAGAAAAACAAGGGCAAGGCAAAGGCGTCTAAGGCCAAGTCAAGGCCAAAGACACCAATACATTGTCCTGCAAAGAAGCCAAAGATTCAGAGGCAAGGTAATGAGCAGGAAGCTATCTACTTTGGATGTGGCAAGAAAGGCCACTGGAAGAAGAATTGCAGAGTTGGGAAGAAGAAGCAAGCTGATGCTTCTACTTCGGGTATTTTTGTCATTGAATGAAATATATCTTTATCTACAAGTTGGGTATTGGATACGGCATGTGGTTCACACATTTGTATTCATATACAGGAACCAAGTAGGTTCAAGAAGATTGCAAAAGGTCAAGTGGATCTCCAAGATGCAAATGGTGCAAGTCTGGCGGCCTTGGAAGTGGGAGACTATCACTTGACTTTACCAACCGGTTTGGTTCTTATTTTAAACAATTGATATTATGTACCGTCTATTACCAGGAACATTATCTCTTTGTCAAGTTTAGACACTATTGGTTTTTATTTCAAGTTTGGAAATAAAAGTTGTCTCTTTTATAGGGATAACATATGTTATGGTATGTAACATCTTAATAATGGTTTATATATACTATAACTAGAAAACTCAGTAATGGAAATCAATGACAAAAACAGCCAACATGACTCAAATAATACCTACCTATGGCACTTCAGGCTTGGTTATGTAAACGAGAAGTGATTACAAAGATTACATCAAGAAGGGTATCTAGACTCGATACAATTTGAACCCTTAGATGTATGTCAATCTTGTTTACAAGGAAAGATGACCAAAGTACCCTTATCAAGAAAGGGAAAAAGAGCCAATGCAGTTCTGGAATTAATACATACCGATGTATGTGGTCCATTTCCAGTAGAGGCAAGGGGTGGTTTTCTATACTTCATTACTTTTACTGATGATTATAGTAGGTATGGCTATATCTACTTAATGCGGTATAAGTCATATTCCTTTAGTTTCTTTAAGTAATAACAAAATGAAGTAGAAAACCAACTTGGTAAGAAGATAAAATCACTTCACTCAGACCGAGGTGGAGAATATCTTAACCAACCTTTCATTGATCACTTGAAGGAGTGTGGGATAGTATCCCAACTCACTCATCCTTATACACCACAATGGAATGGTGTTAGTGAAATGAGTAATAGGACCTTTCTTGACATAGTCAGATCAATTATGAGTCATACAACTCTTCCATTATCCTTTTGGGGATACGCCTTGTAGACATCAGCATATACCCTTAACCGAGTACCAACTAAAGCTGCAGATGGGATTCCATATCAGTTATGGTATGGAAAGAAACCCAATCTGACACACATGTGTGTGTAGGGATGTGAGGCATTTGTTAAGACTTTAACAAGTGAAAAATTAGCATCTATAAGCACTAAGTGCATCTTTATAGGTTATCCTAAGGAAACAAGAGGATATTACCTATATAACCCTTTTGATAGAAAAGTCATTGTGGAAAGATACGCCACATTTCTAGAAAGGGATTGCATTTCTACTGGAAATAGTGGGAGCAAGATTGACTTCGATGAAGTTAATGCTCCAGATGCACAAGATTTGGTAGTGGAACAATCTCCACAAGAGCAAGTGGAAGAAGAAATTGTTCCTGAGACACAGATACTGTGTAGGTCTATGCGAGAGGTTAGAGAACCAGAGCGTTATGGTTTTCTTGTCACTGAGTAAGGTGACACAATAATCCTTGAGGATGATGAACCTCTAACCTACAAGGAAGCAGTAGAAGGCAAAGAAGCTGCTACATGGCAAGAATCCATGAATTCTGAGATGGATTCCATGTACCAAAATCAAGTTTGGATTTTGGTAGACCCTACAGCTGATGTAAATCCCATTGGATGCAAATGGGTATTCAAGAAGAAGCTCGACATGGATGGTAAGGTTAATACCTTTAAAGAAAGACTGGTTGCAAATGGTTTTAGACAATGTCAAGGCATTGAATATGATGAAACCTTATCACCAGTGGAAATGCATAAATCCATCAGAATATTGATTGCAATAGAAGCCTTTCATGATTATAAAATTTGTCAAATGGATGTCAAAACTGCTTTTCTAAATGGGAAGTTGGTTGAACACATCTATATGACTCAACCCAAAGGGTTTGTTAAGTCAAAGAATGCCAATAAAGTACGCAAGTTGCAGAGATCCATTTATGGATTAAAGTAAGCATAAAGATCATAGAATATATGCTTTGATGAGCCCAAAAGAGATTTTGGTTTTGTCAAAAATGAAATCGAGCCTTGTGTCTATAAAAAGTTTGAAGGGAATGCTATCGTTTTTTTAGTTTTATATGTTGACGACATATTAATCATGGGAAATGAGGTGCAAGTCTTATAGTCAGTTAAGACTTGGTTAAATGAATGCTTCTCCATGAAAGACTTAGGTGAAATAGCTTACATTCTAGGGATCATGATCTATTGAGATAGATCTCAAAGACTGATTGGCCTAAGTCAAAGTACATATATTGACAAGGTACTCAAAAGGTACAATATGGAACAATCCAAGAGAGGATTGTTACCTATGTCACATGGTGTAAATCTATCTAAGAAAATGTGTCCACAAACATAGGAGGAGATTGACATAATGAGTAGAGTCCCTTATGCTTCAGCAGTGGGTTCTATCATGTATGCCATGATATGTACTAGGTTTGATGTTTCCTTTGATTTAAGCATGGTGGGTAGATATCAAGCCAATCCAGGGGAGCTGCACTGGACAACTGTTAAAACTATCCTAAAGTAATTAAGGCATACTAAGTATATGTTCCTGGTGTATGGAAGAGATGAGGAACTAGTTGTGAGGGGATACAATGATTCTAGTTTCCAGAAAGATCATGATGATATGAAATTGCAGTCAGGCTACATATTTTTCCTGAATGGTGGTTCAGTGAGATGGAGAAGCTCAAAGCAAGCTGTGGTTGCTGATTCTATAGTAGAGTCCAAATATATTGCATCTTCTGATGCAGAAAAGGAAGAAGTCTAGATATGTAGCTTTATCTCATACGTTGGTGTGGTACCTAGAAGTGCAGACCCTATTCCAGTATATTGTGATAATACTACTGCAGTGGTGCTTTCCAAGGAACCCAGGTCTCACCAGAGTACAAAGCATATTCTTCAGAAATTTCATGTCTTGATTCATTTTACTCAAAGAGGTGAAGTGACAGTTATAAGAGTATCCAAAGAGGACAACATGGCAGACCCCCTAACTAAAACCATTTATTAGAAGAAGCATGATTCACATGTGAGAGCTATCAGATTGAAACCTGTTAGCAGCTGTCTCTAGTGCAAGTGGGAGTGTTGAAAGTGGGTGCCCTAGACCCAACATGTTTTTTACTTTGATTAACATTACATATACTTAGTTTGTTTTTATACATGTGTTTATCTTTCCATGATAGTGTAGATACTTCTACATCAACTTTGTTTATGGAAATGTCCTTAGATTACCTGTCACATCGAATGGTTATAGCAGGTCCCAGGGTATAATGAGAACCCTGAGATACCATGACAGTAATCTTAAAGTAACGTCCTATGGTCCAGTTACATCATTCTGAAAGGATACAGATGATTTGTGACCATTAGGTGCTAGGGGCTCATAAGCATTGAGACTTCTTCTCATGAAGTTCGCACTTGATGTTCTCTAGCTATTAAGATCATGAGTACAGACCCACTTAATAAGAACACCACATGTTTCTGGTGTCATTGGTTGTTCCTATCTATGGACATGTGTAATGGTCTCCTGACTTGAGATCATTATCAATGATTGTCATTTAATTACGTACATTTGATATAAGGTGAAAACCATGGTGACAAAGTCATGGTGAGGTAGTTTGTATCAGGTACGTCATTAATGGCATGGTATTGATTGAATGATCAAGAAAGGATTTGTCTCTTCCAAGTTCAGGAAGAGATATCTTGGTCCTGGTTGATTAAGATGGTTGCACCTTAAATAAATCCATGGCCATGGTAGTCAAAGGTAAGACCATCCGGAAAAATCATCAAACAAAATAAAGAAAATAAATAATGATGACACTAGTATGCATTCTAATTTATTGAGATATCGATGATGAAGAGATTATATTACATAGACTGTGTTCGTAGGAAGGCAGTTGTTTCTTTGACTTTGCCTTATCTCTATAGGGGCCTTGATGGGTTGCTAGACCCCGCTCTAGGTTAGTGGTATTATTCACTATTATTGAGATAAGGGCCTAGAGGGTCACACACAATAACACCTTGAGAATCTGCCCTATTCTGGGAATAGGAATTTAGAACTTGGCGGGCCCCGCCAAATGGTCTGAGCACTATCCAAGTTCTATGGATCACCAAAGAATATATAAATTCATTAATTATTCGAGTTTAGAATAATTCTTTGAATTTATTTATAACATGTATTTACAAGTTATATAGTAAATACAAGTATTAATATTATTCGAATGGATTTAAATATCCTAGGTTCATTTAATATTAGCAGGAGGAATGAGTCAAGTTAAAGACTCAAATTTATCATGTAATATATTTATATATTACAGGTAAGTGATAAATTGTATATATTATTTATGGCATAATTTTATTTGTCATAAATAATTATTTATATCACTTATATAGAAGGCTTCTATTACATGGGGGTCAGAAACCTACACCGCGTGTTTTTAAACACTCCCTATATAAGTGAGAGAGAGGCTCTCTCATGATGACTATTTATGTGTCAATATTGAGAGCATCTCTCCACTCCTATAATTTAGAGATAGAGACTCTCATGCAAAGAAGGATCTTCAAGATCATCCATCCCAGATCGAAGCTTTCTCCTTTGTGGTGATCATCGCTGTGCTGGAGTGAGCGTCGAAGATCCGCGCTAGAACCCGGATCTTGACGAACGATGCATGAGAATATTCACGAGGCGTATGTGGACGATCTAGAGGGCTTCGACATCAGAGTCTTTGAGCAACGATCGTCGTCGTCCTGCATGTCAATTCTAAATAAGGTAAATGTTCATTTTAATTTTTATGCTCCTTATGAACCTTGCGAGATCCTCGGACCAAGCTGGGGCAAGATCACCAGAGTTTATAGGGTTATGTCTCTTCGGTGAAGCAGAAAATTTTAAAATCCCGGCCCACCGGCTTCCGCTGCGCAGTCCCGGTACCCAACATATGATACATAAGTCATCTAAGGAATATTGCCTTGGGAATCTCATGTTGACCGCATGAGATAGAGATCCTGATATGTCGATTAGGTTTACAAGTTTAAGGTATTCTGAAGGCATTGGTCACAATTTTAAAGCCTTTTGGGGAAATTTTTCACAAGTATAAATTCTTTTGGAGACATTGGTCATAAGTTTAAAGTCTTTTTGGGATGTAGGTCCCATTTTTATAGTATTCTGGGGATGTTTTTCATAGTTTTAGAGAATTATGGGGATGTTTCTCATGAAAACCCATCACATATTATCGCTTCATGGAAGCACCAAATTCCAGTGGGGACCTCTGATTTGGGTGGTAAAAGGATGAGTGTATTACTAGGGGTATGGTCACAATCTAAGGTTGTGGTTTTCCATGATATATTTTTGATGTATTTGAATATTTAACCTTATAGAGTCATCTTAAGTACCTTTTTAGGAGATATGGATCAAATCCCACGCAATTAGATTCCATTGTTTAATTTTGTATGACGAGACTAATTTATGTAGTTTAACGTCATGTTGTAAGCATGCTTGTTCCATAAAAGGAGTGAAAAAATGGTAGGTGTGGTCTTATGCATATAATCTTCCTATAGGATGGGATACCATCCCATTATTATTTCATGAGGCATCCTATGATAGTCACATAGGGTAAGTATAATGTTTAATGTTATGTGTTTAGGATGTTGTCATACAGTTTAATGTCTTGAAACCAGGGCATTAGGCTACGCAGTTTGAAGTCTATAGAATGGAAACTAATGGAACTTATGAACATAGATATTGATTCCACTTTAGGGGTTGATGATATAAGAAAATAGGGGGAGGCCATTTCTACACAGTAGGAGGAGAAAAGGTTGAATCCATATGAGAGAAGGATCAAAGGGTCCCACATGTGCTCATCAAAGGGAAACACAACTTGTTTACCTTATTGATTCTACCACTATCCTAGCACATTGGGTTCTATAGGTTGGGGTTCTTATTCTTAGAAGTATAAGGTAATGAGGCTGACTAGCCTATGCTTGTATTAAAGGGTATGAATATGAGGGCTGATGATACTAGTTATGCAGAGGACCGAGGCATGATTAATACTAAATTAAATGGGTGTAGGAAACCTGAGAACTCAAATTATGCGCAAGTATGTTTAGTAAAAGGATTAATTTTATTGGGGAAACATAGTTTTTTCATGAAACTTTTAATTTTTGAAAGTCATAGTTTCAACCTAGGACATGTAATAGATGGTGGGGGCACAGTTTTATGCAACTTATAGTTTTTCATGAGGCCTAGGGTTGTGAAAAAGATTGTCAACTTGTGTGAAACCATTAATTAATCAAGGTAATTTGCACAAGTTTATCTATAACATAATCCAAATTTATTTGGGTCCTATGTGAGTGATGTCTCATAAGTTCTCTACCTATGGGAATCCATGGGAGACTGGAGTTTTGTGAGTTCATGAAATAATGGGTCGTGCTAAAAAGATCTTGATGCTTTAACATCCAAATTTATATACTTGAAATTGGGGGTGTGGGGTTGTGATATATTTATAATCAAAATAGGTCACTAAACATTGGGTCACTCAACTCAATTCCATGCTCACACAATCTGAGGTTTTCTCGCAAAAATACTTGATTTAACATCTCTTTTCTCACGAATATCCTAGGATATTGCATGTACTATGAGATATTTATGTGCATTAACTTCCATTTTATTTTAAAGGATTTCCCCATTTACATGAAACTTGAGGTGTTTGATGTCACATTTCATGAAAAAGTGACTTGCACACCAGTTTTTGGAGTTGCATGCAACTATGTAAAGTTGTGCGCACAAATCACTTTAGATCTGGAATAATCAGCTAGTATAAGTTTTTTCCTTGGTTTGTAAAAAACATTTGCTATAGATCTTGAGAAATATTTTAATTTCCAACAATTAAAACATATTTATATGAGTTAGAATAATAAATAAATTGATATAGGTCGGGTAAGATGATTATCTCTTCTTCGGTATACCTCCATTAGATCCCTTCTTAAGTACCATTGAAATGGACTTTTAAGAATAAAATAACCAATAATTAATAGATAAGGAAGTTTTCAAGTGACTTTTTAAGGTTTTGGTTGATATATATGACTCAAATTGGTGTAATGAATATAAAGGAGGGTGTCCTCTTATAAGTGGGGGAGAGAATACACTTTGAATTTCTTATAATATTAAAATATAATAATTTCATACACCTTAAAAATGATTTAAAATGGAAAAATATTTGAAGGTGGTAAATTATGAGGTTGAAATATGGTCATATAATAGTATTTAGATAATTTTAATTGGAAAACTTACCCTTATCTCTTGGTTTAATCCACAGGTAAACCCATTTTAACCTTAACTGCAGTGACAAGTTTTTACCATTTTTACTATTGATTATGACCAAAAATGAATGTGGCATCATTAAAAAATTTGGAAATGATGATTTTGAAAATTTATTCCATTTTATAAAATTAAATTCATATATGTGGTGGGATTTAATTTAAAATCAAACCCACAAAACGTGATGAAAAGTTGTTTTCTATAAAAATTTTTCTTAAGTATAAAATGTTTTTATACCAAAATAAAACATAAAATTAATTATAAAGACAATAATTTGATTAATAATAATACAAGTGAAATTATTTTACATTTAAAATCATTTTAAATAAAAATTGAACTTGTAAATTATTTAAAAGAATATACATTTTTTAGTAAAAATTGTTATTTTTCACTATTCATTGAAAAATCAATCTTTTTAGACAATTTTCAAAAATTCACTCTAAGATAATTTTTAAATGATGATTTTAAAAATAAATATCATTTTATTAAATGAATTTTCTAAAATTAGAAGAAATTAATTATATTATTTGTTCACAAAAAGCAATAAAAACCATTTTTGAGGAAAATGTATTTTTAAAGCTGATAATAACTTTACTAAAATTGAGTAATTATTTATCAATATATTTAATTTATATAAAACCTTTATACATAATTTTAATTTTTTTTATTTCTATTAACTTTTCTATTATAAAAACTAGGTTATAATGATATACTTTGTTATGGTTTATTTAGACTCAGGTTTACATACATCACAAGATATCAAATAAGTTAAATTTATTTGAATAAAAATATATCATAAAATATTGGTGTGTTACAGATGTAAATGGAATGAATACTTCAACTTGTATGGTTATTAATAATAATTACCATATAAAAATTTATTCATTCATAACCATATCTCTAATGTCTTCTCACATACCATCTACTCCATGGTCGTTTATTACACTACCTTAGGGTTTCCATTATATCTCCCCCTTTTTATTTTGTTCCAATCATCATGATCATCTTCACATAATATAACAAATAACCTCATGGAAATTAATAATTTTTTAACTTTTTTTGTTAAAAAATCCAACAACAATGATTATGACCATTTATTTTCAAAATCCAATAAGGAAACTCCTTGTTGCAATATTATCCCATTTGGATTTTGCTAAAAATAATTCTATAAATCCATATTTACGATCCAAAAACTTATCATCCATTAAAAATGTATGTATTTATGGTGCTTCCTTATCAATACCCATTTTCATTAAAATATAGAGGCTCTCTCCACTATATTTTATTCCCCCTAGAAATGAACTGTATAGGGATATCATCACTAAAACCCGCTATCATTACCATACTTTCACCAAATTTTCAACATTAATATCTCCCCTTTGTATTAAAGTAAATTTTCCATGATATATTTCACTACCTTTTTAGATATATATATATATATATAATTATTTATAACACTCCATTTGATATTCAACTCCTTCACATCCTTTATCACTTTTCATTGCTTTTTTTTCATTCAAAATCTATATGTTCTTTTAACTACTAATGATCCATTTTAATCTTTTTTACACCTTGTTAATGCTCCATCCTTTATTTCTCATCTATTCGCCATTCATGATACCACAAGTTGTCTTACCAATGTTTTTAATAAAAATTCATAAAAAAAATTATAGATTTTATTTGAAATTCAAAACCACTTCTACATGTAGATGCACTCTTTAAGATTTTCAAGGAGTTTATATACCTTTAAAAAGAGTCATCAACAAATCCTCTAAGACTAATGATTCATAAATTTATCTAGAAAATAAGAGTATAAATTAACATTATCAATGTTATACACTACACTATCATACTTCCATAAATATTATTTAACTTGAGATTCTTCACTTCCTTCAATATTTCTCCCTACGATTTCGATCACATTATAACAAGATTTTCCATGAATAATCAATAATACACAATATGTGTAATTCATACCATATGTTTAACCAATCTATAACATTTTTCTTGATAAATTAATGACACAACTTGATGAATTAATTTCTTAACTTCATCATATGGATTATACACATTCCATATAAGTTTATTTAGATCTTTACCCTTTTTAAATGAAGTAAAAATACCAAAAATTACATATTCTCTAGAACCAGTTATAAACACTATATTCATCATCAAAGTATAATTTTAGTATATTTTAATATGATAAAATATAATCAATTGATAAAAATTTATTTTATTACAAAAAAATGAAACATGAACTCCTATATAAATGTTTATTCTTATTTATAAAGATATCCTCCTTTTCAGGTTCTAAAACTAATTGGTATATTCCTGATACCACTTATTAACTTCCATATTTATCTTGTATCCACATGATAATTAATAATAATATTGTAAACCATGATATATTTAGATTATTCTCAATACCAATTGAAAAAATTTATCATTTATTTCAATTAAATATTCAACATGATACCAATTGAGTTTTTATATTATACTTTGATACTAATTGGGTTTTTTTAAAACCATTTATGAATTCAAATCATGACTTGATTCCATATGTTCTGAATTTGACACTACTTGTAACATTAATATTCCCCTTAAAATATACTCACCCTATGAATTGTATCTCTCCCTTAAACCTGTATCACTCAAACATTAGTTTGGTCAATTAAGTGTAAGGGGAGAAGGGTAATTACTAAGAATTATTAAGTAGAGGAGTATTTTTGGTCTTGATAAACCAAACCTTTCATTATATATTACCTTGTTGCAGTATTGGTGAAACCTCTTATAAAATATTCATGTTTTTCCTCCTTGATATCCATTACATTTACCTAAAAGTTATTTTTTCTTGATAATTCCTTTAAACATTAAAACTCATTTAATTCAATAATAGTAGCTTCCTTATTATTTATAATTTTTTTTCATTATCTCCATGTTTTTTTGAATAAACTTAGACAAGGGTTCATTATTCACCCCTTTGGATCTCTATTATCACTTTCATTCATCCTGAAAAATTTATTTTTTAACCTCTCATATTTATCTTCCTTCTGTTCATGCATCCTTGATTCAATAATAAACATTTCATGGGTATATAAAAGAAAATGTGAATCTAATGTTTAAATAATATATTTTGTGACCTCAAATTATCTCTAGGGATGGGTGTTAGTTCACTAGTTATGTAAATGTTATTTTATTATCTATTTATATGTGTTAATAAATGAGTATAATGGGGATTTTATAGATTTTTTTGAAAAATTTGAGAACATGAGAGAAGTGAGTGAGATTTACTAGTTGACTATCAAAGTAAGGATTAATGATTAATTTAAGGCTTAGAGTTCCAATTATATTATTGAAACTTGAAAAATATGAGATTCACTTTGTGAAGAATATTCAAAGATAAATATTTAAAGGGATAAACATTTGAAAAAGTGAAGATGCACCAAATCAAAGAAATTATATAACCGTATAAGATTTATACGATGCATTATTTTATGAAATATGTGATAAAAAATCTTTTAAAATATACATGTTCAATTCATACAAATACTTCATCATTTATAGTGGTAAGGAGGTTCTCCTTTGCTTTTCCTTTTATTTTACATGGGGAATTCATAATTTATGATAAATAGGTGGTGGTACCTTTGTGGTTTTATTAATTTTATGTAGTTCCTTAATTATTTATTATTATATGGTAGTCATTTCTTGCAACCATGATATTTGTATGTGGAATAATGCCTATATTTTCATAATTCTATAAATTTTATCTTTTTTCTATAAATAAACAGCCGAAAAAGAATTTTTATAGACTTAGACATTTTAAGAGTATGAAATTTAATAAATCACATAATTTTTAAAGAAATCATTATCATAATTTTTTAAAAAAATCCCACCCATAGGTTGAATAAAAAATACAATTCTGAGGATGGTGGGGACCCCAAAGTAATAATTTCATGGTTATGTCCACTCTGTGTAAATATTTAACATCATGTTCACATTAGTCCCTTTGTAAAGGGTCCAATGTGATCTTTCACAAAGTCATTCCCACTTCATATAACTTAAGTATTAGCTCAATCTAAATTTCCATACTCCTTATAGACCCTATAAATTCAAATAAAATTCAAATCTTATATAAAATTAGATATTCTCATAGTAATTTTACCTCATTATGATGGCCTAGTCCCACATAATATATGACCTTTGTTAACCATCATTGTTAAATATATTTTCCATGGATATCGATGATTCCTTAATGGCCCAAAATACCTTGTTGAAACCTTTTCACCTAGTTCAAATCCCCAAAATACATATCACATACATGCCTCCAAAAATGACTCATGAAATACATTATTTGATCATTATGAACACATAAGTTCTCCCTTTTGATCATGAATTTTTTTTATAATGGGAATTAGACACTTGGTGAAATATGTCCTCTTGGTTATCCTCTCAAATTGATAGGGTCAATAGGGTATAATAAATCATTTATTATTCTAATAATGAGGATCCATATTCTTAGACAACCAATGAAACATATCATGGTCTAAGATATCCATATTGACTACTATGAATTGGTATTTCAAGCACTCAGGTTTATGGTATATAGTTTGATAAATGATCCAAAGGATCCAAGGGCCTCTAATCTTGTGTAATGCCCAACAAGATTCACTAAACGCGTCTATCAGGTCAAATAAAAGAGGTATACTCATGGATAAATACTACCACAAACCCATTCTATGTACCTTTCCCCTAGTAGTACATTTCTTATGAAATTAAACATATTGGAATCTATCCTAGTCATATAACCTTAAACTGTAAGAAAAAAGGGTCCTTAAAGCATGAACTTAAAAGGGTCATGAATTATTATAGTTTCATAAACCTAAAAGGAACCATAATTACCCTTAATAAATTTCCATTAATGTTACAACATGCCTTGTGAATGCCATCAAATTACATATGTTTGGATTCTCTTCATAGATATACATATGAATCCCTTTTAATGTAATTGATCCTAACTTCAAAAAACTATCAACCCCCTTGATGGTGATAAATTAAAGAGTGTCCAACTATAAATATTTAAAAAATGTGGTAATTAACCAAAAAATGTAGAATATAATGGATAAACTCTCATAAATGTTCTATATAGATTGATGGTATCGATGAAACAATTTAATGACAAGGGTTATTGATATTAATATAGGGAGAGATATCGTAAATACATATTTAATATATATAAGATATTAATAAAAATGATAATAATATCCCCTATCAGATGATTCGACCTCCCATACTCTTAGTTTTGATGTGTAATAGTCAATGAGTTATTATTTCATTCTAACGACTAATTGTTTTTAGAAAGTTGGTCCATGAAAAGAATAAGACATATATAAAAACATCTGAAAGAGTAAATGTTAATCCTATTATGAATCCTTAAAATGTTCAAGAGATTTATTTTCCATTCATTCCTACTTGTGATGCCACATTTATGGGTTAATTTTTTTAAATTTCTTACATAATCTTTCTTATCATATCCAAATGGAATTATATATGTGTACCACATGGAATATAGTTCCCTATATAGGTTGGGAGAAACCATAAGTAGACCCAAGATTCTATGAATTTCAAGTTTATGGAAACCATAATTCACATCACTTATGTGATGAAGTTCATATTACCACAACCCTAAAGTATATTGTTATTAATCCAATACTAAGTGTAAAAACACCCATCCCAATCTTGATGGTCTAAATCCATTACAACCATCATATAAACTATAGACTAGAAGGGGGTAGGTAGCCCAAAATGCTATAACTAACCACTTCAGGATCATACATTTAGATTGAGTAAATACCAACCTTTTATATCTTCCGAAGGTTGAGGAGGTTGTCCACCATATTCATATGGATACTAAAGAGACTCCTAAGATGGATCTTATCATCTATGGTCATCATCATCATTTTTATCCTCAATTACTCAAGAAACTATAGAGGAGGTCATCATTGAATCAATAATCTATAACAGTACACTGAAGAGGAGGGTCCATCAAGAACCATCAACCATCGAGGCATAAGAGACAGTCCCTATATTTGAACCCTACAACATCTATGAAAACCACTAGTATATACTGATGGAAACATATAGATGACTTCAATAGAGTAATGGAAGGAATTCATAGATAATATTAAGGAATTACCCAGTGACTAATTCAGTAAATACATCTCCTATGAGTAAATAAAATAACCATTATATATGCCTACCCATAGTAATATATAAAATAGTTTTGGAGGTCCTCCCCTTAATACTCATCGTAATAGTCCTCCATGTGAAAACAAAAAATCCAACCATAGCGGTCCTAACCATGAAAACCACTGAAAAATCCATAACCATGATGATCCATCCCATGATTAATACCAAAAGGTGACATAATAGGTCCTCACCATAGTCCCCATAGTGAATCTTGATCCAATAATCATGAAGGTCCCCCTATGGTACTATTTGTGGAGGACCTCCTCAGATCATGATAATCAACTGATATAGAAATTCTCATTTTAATAATGAATCAATAATCTATTTCTACTTAGGTCCTTTATAGGGTATCTTTTATTAAGAACCTTCCCTCGAAGAAGTGGACAATGGACATGGTGGTGCTCCCCATAGAAATCAAGAAAATAGTCAATGTGGGTGACCTCCCCTAGATGATAATGATGAAATCATAAACCATAAAAGTACAAACCATGGTACTTGCTATGAAGGTCCTACATATGATGATGCATACCCTATCAAACCATCCATCTCAAACCATCCCTCTTTAGGAGTGGCACTTTTAAAGAAAAAAACCAACAACACCAGGTTCTCCACTACTAAATAGTGGAATCACATCCAAATCCACAGGTGATAAAATTAATGTCCATCATTTGTTCTTATACTAAATCACATGGGACTAGAGGAAATTAAAAAAATCATAATGATTATACATAAATTAATATTTTGGAAATTAAATGAATCATGTTGTTATAATAGTTTAAAGAAATATTTGATGAAATGAAGAGGGTTTCAACATCATGTTGAAGGAATTACTCGATGATAAGATGTTGGTCATGTTCTGAACCATGAACACCCCTTGGTATGTTATTCATATAATTATTAATGATAAATACATATCCTATAGTAATTAAAAATTTCATGAAACATTACATCACCTTAAATATAGATTCATAACATATGAGAAATATGATAACCACCTCAAGGTATTGGATGAGAAGTTTCATCAGGTCGATTTGGATACTCTACTGGTGTATTGGAATAAAAAAACTATTAAATATTGTAGGCACCATTAATAAACCTCTTTGAATAGTCTCAAAATTATTTGTTATATTATCCAATAATATACCCCCAAAATTCACATTAAAAGGATGTGGTAAATTTAGTTCATTAAATTTACCCCACTCATGGGTCAAAAATACTATCCCAAGAAGGAAAAATAAAATTTAAATTCCATAGGATATGTTTTGTGTATAATATATAGGTATATTAGTTGGTTAATCCATAAAGAAACATATCATTACAAGGGAGAAAAAAAGATACACTCAATGGGAAATAGAGATTCATCAGATCTTGTACCAAGATGATAGAATGGTAAATTGGGTAGTGAGATTGAGTCATGAAAACACTAAAAAAATAAATCCAAATTGAAATAAAGATAACTATTTCCTTCAAAAACTGAAGAATAAAATACAATCATATCATATCGGGATAAGATCTCAGAAGGCTAATAGGGCTCTATAAATAGTTTCAGTAACAACATAGGGGACACCCCAGCCTACTAGGTTGGGGAAATTTCTATCTCCACTCTCACCCATAGAATCACTAAATACATAAAATAATTTAGTTGTGATTTCTATAAAAAAAGAGAAACCCAAACATATATTTCAAGGGGAATCTTTACCCCCACCTATGATAAAGTTATTCTTTACTATATTAGAGAAAATACCATTACAAGTTTCTCCATATCCTACTCCAATGGCAATTTATAACTCACCTCCAATAGGATCTTGCTTATAGAAAGTTGTAAGAGACTCGACCATGATTATTTTCCATGAAATATCTCCCTATTCATCTTAACCAGAGATTCAAAATGAGACTTTAGATCCTCATAGTGGCCAAAAATAAAACAGATCCTCTAGAAAAGATAATGTGGAAATTTATCAATCTATGGATACTCTGATGCTGAAAAAGTCCCTTATTACTCTGACATAGATGATGGTCTAGTTCTTACTAAATGATTTTCATTAGTTATTGTTATTGATACAAACCCTTAAAACATCACATGATAGGAAACTAATATAGAGGGATAAGAACATTAAGTAAAATATAACAAAAAATAAAATTTTCACCAATTCACTAGAAGAAGGTGTACACACTCAACATCAAACATTAACCCAATATTTAGTAGTTCATATTAATATTGAGCTACTTCCTCCTTGATATGCCACTAAAAAATATAAGGGATATTTTGTGGCTACATTCACCACCCACCCACCACCCAAGTGAGTTTAGGTTCTTTCTACCAAGGAAAATACTACCAAGTATGAATTTGATATAGAGAAGTTGAGATAACTCAATATCAAACTACATATAAGGAATATACTAGCTGAATTAAACTCTCTTGATAAATATATCATGACTCCTCCATTAGTCCCTCTTCAATAAGAATAAATATCTCAACCTATTAGAAAAAGTTAAGTCATCAAGACAATCTATGGATGAATAAGTATATTCACCTATTTCTAGTGTTGGTTGATTTCTAGTAGTTCCCTTAATTAAGGGAAAAATCAACCAATATAATAAATTAATCCATAGATAGCTCAAAAAAGTTACCCTCTGTAGATATAGACTATCCAAAAATATGTGTGTAAGAAAAACATCACTACCCAGGAATCATCTCAACTGGTGGTACTATAATTTCTCCTTGAGTCCCTTAAAACTTGAATGGAATTTATTAAAGGTCAGTGTGCACCATTATATCTAGAGAGAAATCTAACCCCTGAATGGGTAGACTTAACTACTCCTCCACATAAATTTGGAAATTATATCTTATCTATATTAAATGGAATGGGAGATATAGAGAAGTACCTTACACACATTAAATCCCAATGCAGTCTAGTGTTAGTAACTCTAAAATAGTAAGAAGTGGTGAAGCATAAGTGTTTTGTATAGATGTTAGAGGGAATATTATTTTCATGATATAAAATTCAGGAAGCATAATTCATTTATACCTATTAATATCTTCAATTAAAGTTCTTTTATCACTTCATATTAATGTTTATAAAGACTAGAATTTATAACCTATGAAACTGCACGTGGTGTGAAAATGAAAGGGTTGAAAACTTCATCTCTAGATGGAAGAGTTTAACCTAATCAATGAGTCTTAAAATAATAATAGAAATTTTATATAAATTTATATAAAAACCTTTAGAATTAGGTGAAAACAATTCTCATTCATTTTAAGTACCCTAATAGGTTCTAAGAATTTATTTTCATATCACAATGGTTAGAGGATTATCTTTGGTGATCCAAAGTTGAATTTAAACCTATGTCATTATCAAATGAAAGTAAGTATGAAAAATCATAAACCATGGATATCACTCTTAAACTAGAACCAATAATAACCATTTATTTTGATCCCAAAAAATATAACATTATGACTCTTTCTAAGAAATAACATAAATTCCAAAATCCTAATATAAATATATAGGATACAAAGATGGAGAAAAGACACTAATATTTAAAAAAATAAATGTAAAATTTTACTCCATATATAATGAATTAGTTACTAGGTTTTTCATTGATACCTTGTAATAATTTTTTTACCTTTATAAGGACTCAAAAATCCAATGAGTCTAGGTTAAATGATTAGCCTGACCATTTCACCTACTATTGGATGTTGGGGAACAATACTCAATATTAATTAATATTCAATGTTAAGATCTAGAGGATAGTGGATGAAGGGGATGTATATATTGGTAATCACCCATCTCTTGTGGATCATGTGTTCGATTCCACTGTTAATGATGAAATAAAATATAAGGATGTTCTAGTAAGGAATAGGATTTTTTTGATTGGATGACTTGGAAGTTAGTAAATAACATGCATGAAATCATCAAGGCATGAAGGAATCCTCTAGTCATGGACCTAGTTCCCACTAAAACTCCTTTATCATTATAATACACCTTACATTACACTTAAAGTTAGTGGGACTATCATTAGTAAAACATGGAATAAAATTAGGATCTTATATAGGTACCTAAAATAGTCCAGAAACTTATAGATTTCTTACCCCTATTATTGGGAGGATGAGAACTACCATAAGAAATGGAATTATATTTTTATAAGGATGAAAAATATTATTTTTTTCAACACTATTCACATTATATATCCATTTTCTAATGAAGAAAATTATTATGAGAGTGGATTCACCACCAATAGTTATGAATGTGGATGTAAAGGTATAGGGAGACTCACTAGAGATAGGCCCCAAAGGTCATGTGAAATCCCTACCGAAATCATTGACATAGTAAAAAAAAGAGGTAGGAACTTAAAATAGATCAATAGAAACATCAATATAAGAATGAATATTACAAGGATTGATATGACCCACATATACTAATGAATCAATTTCTAGAACCAATTATCCAGTTGTGGGTTAAAGGAAAACATCCTAAACAAAACCTGTAAATAATGAAATTCCCACTAAACTCTAATTCAGTAGGGGATCATCATCAAAACAGATCTAGTATATTGGATCCCTAGATAGGGAACAACCTCATAGAATAAGTCATAGGCCTTTGGCTAAAAAATATGATGTGTTGAATCATCTATCTATTGTATTTGTATGGATTTCAATTCTAGATGTCATTTATTTATCTAAAAAAATTAGGGAAACTCTAACCGAGGCTCTCTAAAGAACTAAATAATATAAGAACATGGTTTATTTTATTGATAAATACCATATAGAAATGGGTTCCACCAAATTCTAAACAATCATATCTCGTATGAAGACTGATCAAGAAGTTTTAATACAGAGGCGCATCAAACCCTAATATGTGTTTAAAAAATCTTCAATTTTAGCATTCACAATAAACTAGTAGAAAATGGTTCTAGAATCATTATATTTTTTTTTCTAAACATAAATTCATTTTTGATATATCAATATTGACCAGTACCCTTTCGATTTGACAATCTAGGGGTATGAAAAAAGTAAATATAAGCCTCATATCAAGCTGAAAACTTAGTTCAAGTACCTCATATCCGACTCCGGTATTATGGTGGTTCACCAAGAAAATACCTCTAATACCCTATTACGAAGTTCATGGCTCCACATAGATATAATAGTGCCTTATCTTTTTCCTCTATTTATAAAATACTTCATATATGGATGACTAGGAGTACTCTATGCTATTAATTCTCCCTTAAAACCTATAAATCTCAATACATCAATGTATAGGACTACATAAGTGATGGAAAATCATCCTTTAGTGAATAATATAACACATTTTGTTTCCCCAAATAGGATGTAAGTGTTACGAATCAACCCATATATAAATATTATGTACTACCCATGAACTTCATTAAAACAATGACTTTAAACTTTAAAAGTAATGGGATCATGCCATCCACTAGACAAGATCCTGAAATTACCCTATATTATTATAATAGATTGGTAGGGGTTTTATTTGAACCACCCCCATCGGTATAAGAATAAATACTCATGTGACACACATGTATTATTCTTTCTTCTAAGCATTTCTATAGAAATACTAGATTGATTAATGTCTGATCAACACAATCCAAGATCTTTGATTGATTGGGAATGTATCATTAGAGAGGTCTATAATGTCCCATATTTTCTCAAAGGTATGGACTATAATATTTTTTGTTTTAATTCCTTAAAATGAACAAAATTATGATACCTAATCAAGTTAAGGAAGGATCAGGTAATTTCGAGGCTTGTTCGGAGCTCAGAACCCTATAGATCTAAGGAAAGACTAGGCCACATGGTTAGAAGAAACCGTGCAACCCAACCTACATAGTTTCCCTAAATCGTATAGTTGCAAATAGTGGGGTAGTAGGGGTTGTATAGTTTTTCTAAAACTATGTGACCCACCTATAATTTTTGGGCAATGGGTTTTTTCACAGTTTGTGCATGGTTAAATAAACGGTGTGCCTAACTATACAAAATTCCACCTTCGAGTAGTGGCTTGGCGCATGGTTGGTGTACAGTTTGGACAACCATGAAGCCAAACCATGAATAGTTATAAATTTGGGTGAAAGTCCATTTCTTCCCCCTTTTTAATTATTTTCAACCTCCTCCTTTTATTTTATTTTTCTTCTTCTATAGTGGTGCCCTCTTCTTTATTCACACATGGAAAATCCTCCTCCCTCTTCCTAGGTTTTGTGATATCTTTCTCATCTAGTGTATGAATCCTTCACCATCAAAATAAATGGAAATACCTCTGTAATATCTTCCTTACCCACTCCTCTATTTCAAGGTTACTCTTCAATCCATTGCGGTATTTACATCTGATAACTTTTTCCCTATTTTTAGGGTGTTGGGAAAATCCTTCGATTTATTCCGTTTTAGCTCATTTCAAGCCTCAATAATGGATGAGTGGAGTGATACTACATTAAGGTAGGTTTTTTATACTTTTACCATTTGTTTTGTCGCATTATAAATAAAACGTCATTGTGCTACTCACCAGACCATCCCAAAAAATCTTGAAATGTGTTTAATAAATTAAGTAAACGGGATCCTCATGCATATTGCGACCCTTATGAAGAAACCCATTCATGGGTAATTAAACTTGCCATTGGAAACCCGTTTGGGTTCTCTCACCTCTAATGGACTTTTCTCATGATTATAAATGATAATCACCTTGGGTGGGTGTGTTTCACCTTGGTTTAATGCCTTAAATGTATGAAATGAATTAATTGGAAAGATGAACCATGAGTTGGATCCCTTTGGCAATGACTATGTTTATTTCTTATTTTTAGCACATTTAATTCCATATTCCCTTGATTATGATCTTTGATATATGTTCATGCTATTTACCCAAGGCTTATGTATAATTCCATATGTCATGCTAAATGGCTTATTCCTTGAGCCTTAATCTAAACGCCTTTTTCATGTTCTTTATTCCATATTTGTTTAGTATTTAGTATTGATGTGACATTGATGACATGTGATTATATAAATTTTATGACATGTTGTGATATGTGCTTTTCCTATCATGTCTCACTTTCTATGGGATGGGAGATAACATGGGTCTTGATTTAAGGATTCCATGGATGGACTCTCCATGTTCGGTTTGGATTCTACTTGACATATTGGGAGAGATACTTGGGTTTTCTAGGTATGGGATCTATGGTCAAATTTTATATACTCATTAGTGACACCAGTTCCCTAAGGGAGAAACTGAGGATGGGCCCAGGGGTAATATGGCTACACCATGCCTCGGGTGATACTCGGTCCCCTATGCGAGATACTTGGTATGGACTCAAAGTCTATATGCTTTGAGTAATTCAAGGGATGCCATAATGGGTTTCCTTTTATGGACTCAATAACATTGGTTATATCACAGATTCCTATAGAGACCCTTGGAATCCTATATAGATAACTTTGGATGGGATAGAGACTCCACCATTAGATTTTATGGTTTTATTGAATGATTTCTTGGGATATATGTGTTACTTATTATTTATATTAGATCATGACTATATGATGACTTGGAAATGTGACCTCCAAACTAAAGAACAAGCTTGGGGTCAGCCTAACCTAGTTTTGTTTTTACATTGGCTCTTGTGTACATATTATGGCTCGCATAGGTACCTCTTTTTAGACATCTGAATTTGGCCAAAGAATGTGTTATCATTTGGGTGTCCATTTAGGAACCCAAACCAAGGTGTTTATTATTTATTTATTCATATCCCTACATTGTTTATTATTATGGAACAATTTCATTTATTTATTGCATGAAATGAACAAGCCTAGATATTATGGGTTCCAGCGTACTGAGATTGTATCTTACAACCTGTTTGGGCCACCCTTAGCACCCAATAATATTTTATGATCATAAATAAGGATAAGGGTAAGCATTTTGATTTCAATTATTGATGTATTTATAGCTTTAGGATGGAGAATGGGGAAGAGGACCGGGCCTATTCTTGATATTCCTGTAGTAGTAATAGTAGTATTTTTTTCCTTTTTGTATATTTTTCCAGCATGTAGTATATTCTTGTATTTTTTGATCCCTCATACTCAAATTTTGTATAGGAATATGAAATATCATCACTATATTTTTTATCCATTATTATTATTAATCATCTATTTGGTTATTTATCTTGCATGGACTATCTCCATATTTTCGTTTTTGTCTATTATTACTTATGATTCAGCTATTTATTATCTATTATTTACCATTTTTCATACTCTAATCTATGATGTCATAGTCTCAACATAGACACACCATATCCCCTCACTGCTAGTCGATATCCTCTAGAATTCAGGGACGCACGTTTTTGGTCTTGTGGAAAACTGTCTTGGGGCATCATTAAGTGAAACCTAGGGTGGGATTCTATAAATATGTGTCTGAGGATTTTCCTTTTTGTCTTACTATTTGGATTTAGAGTAGAGACTAGGACATTGAAATTTTGAATTTACCTTGTGCTTGGATGTATCTAACCCTTGTATAGAGGAAAACCATATTACCTATGGTGGGAAATTGTACTTATTGATTATTCCATTTATGGTTGATAAAACTTCCCCATTGAGTGATGAACTTTTTTATGATGTTATTATATTGTTATTATTGAAATGATGATTTCTATTACCTAGGATCGATGAAACAAGGGAATTGTATTACTTTCATCATACTAGGAACTATAGGACTTTAAATTCCATGCATTATACCATGCCATATCTATATTTAGTGTGCATTACCTATTTTCATGTGATTTCTATTCTTCCTTGTTTTATTAAGCCTTGTAGTTTATATTTTGTTATATTTATGAAAATGTGCCAAATTTATTTACAGGAATGTGTTATAATTTGGATTAAGTGGACACCCAATTTCAATTCATAAGGTGTATGGGCCATTATGAATTAGGATGAAAAGACACATAATCCAACCAAATTAAAAAAAAGGATTAATTCATAATGAATTAAAAAGAATACCAACTTAAAAAAATTAAATGGTCACTTTATATGAAAAAAATTTGAGACCCAACCATAGAAATGGGACATAGGTCATGTCTATGTGATTCCACTGTGACCTTTTTCTTTCTTACCTAGACCTGGATCCAGGAGTAGTCAAAGGGTTGTGTTGTGTTTTAGGGAGGCCTTATACCTGACCTTCCCTTACTTCTTTCCTTATCTGCTTCCCTATATATTATAAATATTGTCTGAGGAGTGCACTTGGAAATTATAGAGCTATGATACTGTGATGACCTCATGTTATATGCTAAGAGTGTGGTGATGAGCACACTCCGGAGGTGGTGGGCCCTAAGCCACCTATTATACCATTGGTAGTTACACCTAAGGAACCTCTTACAGATCTTACACTAGGTGTCGATTCTTAGTTCCACAACAGTTTTCTTCAGTTTATACAATCTATTCAGGGTGATCCTTGGCCTACACCTACTATGGCAGAGCTAACTTAGGACTTGCAACAACAACATCTTCCCACTTTCTTGGGGGATGGAGAACCTCATGTTGTAGAGTCATGGATAGAGTCCATGGTATCTCTCCTCATCCATCTTGAGATGCTTCTAGAGTGGAGGGTCAAGCTCACTACCTACATGTTATGTGACTCCACCAAGCACCAATGGGATGCCATATCTCAGTCTGAGCATAATCGGGGTATGGTCTGGGAATATTTATAGATAGAATTTTGTGATTTATTCTTCTCATAGAGTATGATGGAGGATCATTGATTAGTCACTGAAAGTGGCTAATATTCATTTTTAATATCTTTATATTCATTGTTCCAAAGTCCATAAACATTGTTTTTAGTGCATTACATAAATAGAACTTCATTTCTCATCTTAAATGCAATTCATGTTTAAAATGCAAATTTGGGCCCAATCATTCATTTGTTTGTGGACAAATTTATATTCATTTTATGAATTTGAAATTTTGGGATATGATTTATCACTTTTTTTGGAACATTTTCTCTCTTAGGTCCGCTGGATGAATCCCAAAGGAAGATGGATAATTTTGCGCCTGAAGGCAGAAACTTGCTAGAAAAAGCATAATGGGCCTAAGGCCCATCAAACAAATGTGGGGCCCAGAAACCAAGCCCAATGAAGCTCAAATCTATACAGTATAAAGAT
Source organism: Viscum album (assembly GCA_963277665.1). NCBI lineage: Eukaryota > Viridiplantae > Streptophyta > Magnoliopsida > Santalales > Viscaceae > Viscum > Viscum album. Next base: position 1,235,537,657 of record OY728157.1, on the reverse strand, counting down.
AAAAATATGAGGATAATTTTATTTAACTGTGGCCAGAGCTAATTCTGATGTTTTCATGATGATAAAGGGATCTGAAGTTGAGATTTAAATGGTGGACTCGTCATTAATGCACAGAAATCCGTCCCACCATTTCGGCCATAACTTCCAAAAGGATGATCCAAATTTCCTGAAATTATTAGATATTTTAGAAGACCCATTGAATAAAATATTTCTCTTCTACAACCTCTCCGGATTCGGCCTTATTCAATTTCGAATTCACACGTCAATATGGTGGACGAATCTGGACAGTTTTCTGGGTCAAATTCAAAACATCAATTTCCTTTTGATTATTCACCCTCCATTTGACTCTATTAATTGTTGGGGGTGAATTAATTGTTGGGGTATGTACCTAAGGCTCCTAATATGCCTATATAAGGAGGTGGTGGTGAAGGGAATAATCATCTAACATTTTCCTTTGAATCTATGTTTTTCTTTCAATTGTAATTTCCCTCTTTCGTTTTGTAATTGCATCGTCAAGTTTTCCCATGTAAGTTTTTCTTTCACGTTTATTATTTTAATAAAATTTCTTCTTATTCTTAACTTTTTATTTTCCTTTTCTTCACACTTTGATACCGTTGAATCATGGTGTGAAATTATTCACACTAGCACTTGTGATTTCAATCACACAACGGTGGAGTGTTCCTTCTTTTAATAATTTTTTCTTCAATTCCTCCCCCATAAGTCTACATCCCGCTTCCATTGGTAGAATAGCATCAATGGGGGTCTAACCTCTTAAGGTTTGATCCAAGGGAGTATCAAGGTCAGGGATTGAATGTTATTTCATGTACTTAATATTTAAATCTATTCGTTATTTTAGGATTTCCATTTGATGATTTACATTCTTTCTCATCTTTGCCAACTTTAATGATGACACATTTTGAGTGCTAGTACAATCTATTTCCATTGAGTGATCATTAAAGTGATCCTCAAAGTGAATTAGTTATTAGCCTTGGAATTGTTTAGGGATTAAATTGGTGAATGATTTGGAAGAATTATCTCATTTTTTGGATATGTCTTGAATTAATGACATGAAATTTTCTAAGAAAAGAAATTCATTCAATCCACCCCAAGAAAAACACTAAGATCAACCCACCATCAATAATTGTTTAGTTCACATAATTTTTTATTATATCTAATTTAAATTATATCTTTAGTTCTCCAATTAAAATCTACCTCAAAGTTGGCCACTTCATAGCCAATCCATCAATAAATCATAGCGTCTCAAGGTTACTTCTTCGGTCCCTGTGGATTCGATCCCTACATGTACTACATCGATCACTTTTACCAGTAGGGTAAATTTGGGCGCAACCAAATTTTGGCGTCGTTGCCGGGGACCCAAGTAAGTACCTTAGACCCAAATCTTCTTTTCTCACCCCAAATTCTCTATTCTCACCCTAATTTCTATTCCCTTTTCCCCTTTCTATTTATGTGTGTTCAAAAAAACCCCAAAAACAATTTTCAATCAATTCTAATGGATTATCCTCCAAAATACCCCTTCATAAATCAATGTTGTAATAAAGTTGGAAACCAATATTGGGAAACACCTCACGGAGGGAATTTCATTGACCAATCCTTATTTGAATACACCACACCAGATGAGATGTACAATCAATGGGATGCTGAATGTTTACAAGATCAATTTCCATACCTATCAAGAATGATTGAAAAGATAAATAATGAGGAAGTACATGATGTACAAACATATATCAACCCTAATCCTGAAAAAATTCTTGAACAATTGTGTGAACAAATGGATAAAATGAATTCAAAAGTTTCATCTTTCAGATTAGAATTACAAAGCTTTAAGACTTTTGAGGAACCCGTTCCCACTCAAGATGTTCTTTCCTCATCGTTGATAGATGAATCTTTTATCCCAAAAACCTCCCATGAATTGAAAGAAGAACCAACCTTAGGATTTGGGATAATTGGAGAGGATCGAGGAATTATTGATGGGTGCTTAAATCAAGAGGAAACTGATTTTTTGTATTCACAAGAGGGAAACTTGACATTGTGGATGGAGAGTCCTGAATATTTCTCAATTGATGATTTTTCAAAAACACAAATCACTGAACAATTGGGTGAAATACCAAACATTTATCCCATACCCACACCTCAAATTCAACTAGACACTTTTGGGGATGAATCATATTTTAAAACGGAACCAATTCTTTCTAAATTTTTTGGAGAAGAAACTGAATTTCATTCAAATTGCCAATCTTTATTAAGAAATTGCAATCAACCAGAACTCAAAATCATTATCCTTCCTTCCCCAGAAAATAATTCCATCATAGGTGATAAAAAAGACCTTGAAATTTTAGTTCATTCATATAAAGAATCCAATAATTTTGGAATGTTAATTGATGTCTTAGGCAAGACTATAGAAACAACTCGGTCAACCATTTTAGATATTCCTTGGATTTTACCAATCATTGTAGAAAATAGGATTTCTTACGAAACAAATTTCAAAAAAACAATCAATATAAATCTTGTTGAAGTGGAGAAATATGGGTTAATTAAAATTTTGAAAGTTGGAATTGGATAAGTTGGGGGGTACAAGTCGAGCCAACGACGTTAAAAAAAGCGCTGCATGGGAGGCAACCCATGGTTTTCATGTTTTCAATCATTTTGAATCATTTTATTTTTCATATAATAAATTATCATAAGCTGTTCACCTGTTATTCTTTTATGAGTATGGATGGGTATGAAAGGGGAGCGCCATATTCATCCGTGTCACGTGGTGTGATCTCTGAGTAATACCTTACCCAGAAAATATAAAGAAGACAATGTATCATCAATTTATTTTGTTTTGTTTTGTTTTTATGTTTTTATAGGTTAAAAAAAATAAAAGGACATGTCGTAAGTCATAAGGAAAATCCATTCACCACTATCCAAGCCGCTGAGACTCAAATCCAGGAGTGAAGGGAGACTGTGTAATGCACTATCATCATCAACCACCAGGTGAATTCATTCCATGATTATCATTTAAAATTTACTCTTTGAAATCCTCTCCTACCCCCCTTCTAACTTTTCTTTTCTTTAAACACTGGGGATAGTGTCATTCTAAGTTGGGGGGGGGATAAAAAATGATTGTTTTTTGAATAAAAACATGCATGAAAAGAAAAATTCCATTAACCTTGAACATGATAACACACATTGCAAAATCTAAAATTGGATATCAAATAAATTTTGCATGCCTTGATTCTGATTTTAATGCAAGTTTAAGTTCATGAGCATAGTTTTTGGAAAGTGCAGTTGTCTGATGTGATTTTTCAAAGTTTACATTTTCATCCTCTTAATAAAAATGCCACAATACACGTCTACTGGATCGTGGGTGTAAATTTGAGTTCTTGGGTCCCTTTCATTATAGCATAGGGTTCTGGGGTCACTTTTAGTTTAATTTGAGTATCCAAAAAAAAAAAAAAAAAAAAAATAAACAAAAATAAAATTGAAAAAAATGACCACATAGAGCAATGTTTTGTCCAAATGTGTGGCGTTCGGCACTTGGAGATCGTGACTCCATAGTTGTCTTGCCTAGAGTTAGGCTTTATATCTCTATTGTAGAGCATGAAATTGACAATATGTTAGGCTTCTGGCACTTGGGGATCGTGACTCCATAGTTGTCTTGCCCAGAGTTAGTCTTTTCATATCTATTGTGGATAAAAAAATCATCAAAAAAATCATCAAAAAATTAAAAAAAATGGATACTCATCTTAAGGTTTAATGTGATTCCCACCTAGCGCTTCCATTTTTTCCCCTTGAACAATAAAATGGGCCCCATATCTTTTATGATGCACAAAACTTTATCATGCTTAATTGGAATTGGATGAAATGTGGCGATGAATTTGAACAAAGGAATGGGCTTGGGCTTGGGATATGCTTATGGACCTAGCTTGTTTTTAATGATTTTGATGGGTTTTCCTTTTTTTTTGTTTGATATTAGATATTTGGGTGAGCAAAGTGTATTAAAATGTTTTTGGAAAAGGGGATTTGAATTTCATATTTGTAATTTATTTTGCTCGGGACTAGCAAAACTCAAGTTGGGGGGTGTGATTAGTCACTGAAAGTGGCTAATATTCATTGTTAATATCTTTATATTCATTGTTCCAAAGTCCATAAACATTGTTTTTAGTGAATTACATAAATATAACTTCATTTCTCATCTTAAATGCAATTCATGTTTAAAATGCAAATTTGGGCCCAATCATTCATTTGTTTGTGGACAACATTATATTCATTTTATGAATTTTAAATTTTGAGATATGATTTATCACTTTGTTTGGAACATTTTATCTTTTAGGCCCACTGGATGAATCCCAAAGGAAGATGGAGAATTTTGTTCCTGAAGGCAGAAACTTGCTAGAAAAAGCATAATGGGCCGAAGGCCCATCAAACAAATGTGGGGCCCAAAAACCAAGCCCAATGAAGCTCAAATTTATAAATTAGAAAGATAAAAATATGAGGATCATTTTATTCAACTGTGGCCGGAGCTAATTATGATGTTTTCATGATGATAAAGGGATCTGAAGTTGAGATTTAAATGGTGGACTCGTAATTAATGCACAGAAATCCGTCCCACAATTTCGTCCATAACATCCAAACGGATGATCCAAATTTCCTGAAATTCTGAGATATTCTAGAAGAAACATTGAAGAAAATAGTTCTCTTCAACAACCCCTCCGGATTCGGCCTTCTTCAATTTCGAATTCACACGTCAATATGGTGGACGAATCTGGACAATTTTCCGGGTCAAATTCAAAAAATCAATTTCCTTTTGATTATTCACCCTCCATTTGACTCTATTAATTGTTGGGGGGTGAATTAATTGTTGGGGGATGTACCTAAGGCTCCTAATATGCCTATATAAGGAGGTGGTGGTGAAGGTAATAATCATCTAACATTTTCCTTTGAATCTATGTTTTTCTTTCAATTGTAATTTCCCGCTTTCGTTTTGTAATTGCATCATCAAGTTTTCCCATGTAAGTTTTTCTTTCACGTTTATTATTTTAATAAAATTTCTTCTTCTTCTTAACTTTTTATTTTCCTTTTATTCACATTTTGATACCGTTGAATCATGGTGTGAAATTATTCACACTAGCACTTGTGATTTCAATCACACAACGGTGGAGTGTTCCTTCTTTTAATAATTTTTTCTTCAATTCCTCCCCCATAAGTCTACATCCCGCTTCCATTGGTAGAATATCATCAATGGAGGGCTAACCTCTTAAGGGTTGATCCAAGGGAGTAGCAAGGTTAGGGATTGAATGTTATTTCATGTACTTAATATTTAAATCTATTCGTTATTTTAGGATTTCCATTTGATGATTTACATTCTTTCTCATCTTTGCCAACTTTAATGATGACACATTTTGAGTGCTAGTACGATCTATTTCCTTTGAGTGCTCATTAAAGTGATCCTAAAAGTGAATTAGTGATTAGACTTGGAATTGTGTAGGGATTAAATTGGTGAATGATTTGGAAGAATTATCTCATTGTTTGGATATGTCTTGAATTAATGACATGAAATTTTCTAAGAAAATAAATTCATCCAATCCACCCCAAGAAAAACCCTAAGATCAACCCACCATCAATAATTGTTTAGTTCACATAATTTTTTATTATATCTTATTTAAATTATATCTTTAGTTCTCCAATTAAAATATACCTCAAAGTTGGCCACTTCATATCCAATCCATCAATAAATCATAGCGTCTCAAGTTTACTTCTTCGGTCCCTGTGGATTCGATCCCTACATGTACTACATCGATCGCTTTTACCAGTAGGGTAAATTTGGGCGCAACCAATCATTCCATGGATTTCATGCATCTTTAATAGGGATATATGATCGTTCTTGAGTATTCAACTCATTTCACCAAGCTTCAGTGTTTCTATCCATCTTTGACCGGTGACGAGTTGATGATTACGAGGCGCTTTGAGAATGATATTAGTTATGCTATCTTCTCTCAGGTGAACATATTATTTTTGACTACCATTATAGATATAGTAAACTATACCCTAATTATAGAATATAATATCAAATCTGTTGGCAATGTGAGCCAGGGCGGTTCAGTTCCGAGATAGGGTGTTGGTTCTTATGGCAGTAGGAAGCGCCACTTCGAGGGTGCATGTGGGGGTGTTCACAGCTAGGTGACATGCACTGATAGCTCTATATCATTTCACTAATGTAATGGTAGAGTCCATAAGAATCCCCAATGCATGAGTAACCCAATATATTTTCAAGCTTATGGTGGGATGGTTCACCTTTAGCGCTTATACCATTCCTTTCCTCCAACGACCAGTAAGAGGGGATTCATACCAGCACCTCTATCAGGTACAAGATCTGTGAATCCATGGAAATATGGGATTTTTTCTTCTATTGTAATATATATATGATGTTTTAGTAGTAATTGATGAGGTAGTTAGGCCCCATAGCTTCAACATCAGCAGAGTGGATCTATTTAGGCTAGTCAGGCAGCATCTCAGTGCCACAGATTAGACCATATTTATATAGTGTAGCATGTTCCCAAGGAGTAAAGTCTAGGTCCATCTATGGGAAGAGGTAATATTCTAGTAGCCACTACTTTAGTTTCTTCCCTTTTTGATATTGTTTCATATCTCTCTTTCATATCTATTTCGGTCGTGGAAAGTCTTGGTATTTTAATTCAGTAATTTTGTGGTGTTATGTCTATTGACATGCTGTTAGGGATTATAACAAAGGGAATACAACAGTGTCATAAGTTCCCCCTTAAAGTAGGAGGGTTCTGTTTCTTATGAAGTTTCTTCATCTTTGAGATGTCTGTATTTGACATCATCCTCGATATGGATTGGCTTATGCCTTATCATTAGAAAGTGGATCGCTATCATCATTGAGTGTATTTCACATCACTTGAGGGAAAAACGTATATTCATATGGTATAATGGTATATCCAATAAGATCAAGCTATACACAATAAAACAAGGCTTGATAGAATGATATCTCAGCTGGTCAGTCTCTTTTTGAGTGATCAGGGAATGCAGTTAGTATAGTTCCCTCCCGTTGTGGATCTATTCAGGGAAATCTTATCTAGTGATTTCTATAGCCTATATTCTGATAGAGAGGTTGAGTTCACCATAGATCTTTTGTCGAGTGTGGCACTAGTGTCTATTCCACCTTATAGGATAGAACCTACAGAGCTCCAGGAACACAAGAAGCAGCTTGAAGATCTATAGACTAAGGGTTTAATTAGACCCAGCGCATCATCATGAGGTTCACCAATCCTTTTTTATAAGGCGATGGATAGTACCCTCATATTGTCTATAGATTACCATTGATTGAACTAGATTATGATGAATAAATGATATCCATTTCCTCAGATAGAAAACATCTTTGACCATCTCCAATGAGAAACTATTTTCTCCAAGTTTTATTTGAGGTTAGGCTACCATCAGGTGCAAGTGAGGCCAATAGACAAACCACATACAACATTCTAGAGAATTTATAACTTGTAAAAGTATATAGTCATGTCATTCGGTCTAACAAATAGGTTCGAAGCCTTCATGGATCTGATGAATCAGGTTTTCCACCCATATCTTGATTTAAATTTTGTGGTCTTCATAAATGACATCTTAGTTTATTCCCACACCAAACATGACTATTCAAATCATATTTAGATCATTTTGAGTATACTAAGATAGAACCACCTATATGTGAAGCTCAATAAATTCCAAATTTGGATTAGTAAGGTTCACTTCTTAGGCTATATCACATTATAGGCTGGTGTATATGTTGAACCAGATAAGGTGAGAGTCGTGGTTTCCTGGGAGTATCCCAAGAACATATTTGATATATGTATCTTCTTGGGGTTAGCTGTCTATTATAGATGATTAATTTAGGACTTTACTCTATTAGAAGTACCTATTATATCCTTGACTAAGAAGGGTGCATAGTTCCTATGGTCTGAAGCTTTTGTGACAAATTTCCATAAGTTAAAGGGAATACTCACCTTAGTGTCGATCCTGATTCTTTAGAAGCTAGGTATAATTTATTCAATACATTGTGATGCTTTAGGAATTAGGTTTGGTGTAGTTATAATGTAGGTTGATCGAGTCATGGAATATGTCTCCTGCTAGGTGAGGCCACATGAGTAGAATTACCTGACACATTACCTTGATCTAGTATCTATGGTAATTCTCTACACTATTGTAGTTGCTACTTTTGGGGGGAGAAATTCATTATTTACACAAATCAAAGAAGTATCAAATTTATCTTTTCTCAATGAGACTTGAATCTGTGGCAACACAGGTGGGTTGAATACATATAATCATTTGAATTTGATCTTTCTTACACACTTGGTAAGGGTAACATCATAGCCAATGACTTAATCCAGTGGATGCATATGCAAGCCATCAAGGAGTCCAGTATTGAGTGGAAGTTGATGGTTTTGTATTATGAAATGAATTTAGAGGTTTAGGAGTAGCATGTGAAACCAGTATTAGTAGCTTTGGAAGTGACATCATCTCTCCTAGAGTGGTTCAAGATAAAGAATTTATCTTATTTTGAGGGCCTCATTTTGAGGGAGAGTGTCACAGGCGAGAACCCGCCTCTTGGTTCGGTTATCGATGGTAGTGAAACTCTACTCTTCAATGACAGTGTATGGGTAACTTATGATATACGATAAGAGATGATGAGGGAATCACATGCCTCTATATGGTAAATTCATATTGGTCTCACCAAGATATACCAAGATGTATGATTCACGCTCAAGTGTACCCAAGAGATAAAGGTTGAACGGTCCTTGTAGTTTAGCTTGGGTTGTCTAATCCTCAGAGATCTAAGAAGTAACCTACAGACACATACATTCTATGGATTGTTTTTGGATATGAAGTGGCCAAGTTGGGTTGATTTTAGATGGGTTTAAATAATAACTAACAGATTTAAGTGAATTCAATTTAAAATAATGAGTTGATCCTAGGTTATCGCTCGGGGTGGATTGGATGAAATTCTTTTTCAACTATTTAAATATCTTATATTTGAGATGGGTTAATTTAAGAAGATCAAACAACATACTAACTTACTGTTTTAATACCTACAAACTTTAATACTAATCACCTATACACTTTAAGGATCAAAGTTTTGATCACTTCAAGGTAAAGTTTCATATTAGCACATGAAGTGTGTGGCCTTAAATTGAACAAGGAAAATGGATTTTAAAAATCATCAAATAAAAATCTCAATTAAAAGAAGTGATTAGAAATTAATAGGGTGATAAATAACATCCAATACAGCCCCTATATCCCTTGGATCAACCCATAAGTGGGTTATCCCTCCATTTATGATATGGTTTCAATGGAAGTGGGAAGTAGACTCATGAGGGAGGAATTGAAGAAGTAAAGAAAACAATAAAAAGAAAATGATCACTCCACCGTTGTGTGAATAATTTCACAAGGTTTGGTGTGAATAAATTCACACCAGGCAATTGTATCAAACTAATATGGAGAATAACATAATAATAGTATAAGAATAACTTTTATTAAGAAACTAGGATGAATTAAAACAACTTACATGTGAAAGACAAACTTGAGACAACAAAATCGCAGCATAACATTACAATGAAAGAAAGCTAAAAAGATGATAAACTCCTCCACCACCAATACCTTAAATAGGAATTTAATGAGTCTTGGGTCGAGATCCTAGTAGTACAAAGGATCCCACTTGAGTATGGTAGTCCTAGGGTGGTGGAAAGTAAGGGAGAGAAGACTTTTCCACCCTTGACCCGAAGTTGCATCCAGCTTGCTTCCACCAAATAGAGGCGCCTGTAAGACCTTCTATATGGCAGAATTAGAGTGGGACATAGAACAAGAAAATGTATCCCCGGATGTCTCGTAACCTCCTGTGAAATTTGGGTCCATTTGGAGTTTTTTGTTTTGAGATATGATTAAATCGGTAGGCTGTTTTCTGGGCTACAGAATCTGGCCCAGAATTTTATCTCCAAATTGGGTCGCCTTAATAACCACCATGGAGTCCAAATTAGTACTGTATCCTGAATAAATATTTGTTCCTATATATATATTCTATCATAAAAAGAAATTTGGGATTCATTGAGCCTGTATGTTGGGCCCCAAATTCTCATCAGTGGGCTGGTGTCCAATCTGCCTTCTCTAGAATTGTTTGCATGAAATCCCATTTTGGTGGTCTTCCAATGTGAATCTTCCAACACTCCACAAGTATTAATTGTTCCCAATATAATTAGAAACCAAAAAATTAAATATTAAAATAAAATCAAGATCATTGGGTACTTTAAATTATGTTTAAAAATTTACCACATAATAGTGCATTTTAAGAAGGAATTACAAACATAATGTGAAATGATGTTCAAAGTATAAAATGCACTAAAATTATGTTTATGAATAATAACGTAAATGAATATTATATATATTAAAAATGAATATTAGCCTTATTTAGTGGCTAATAACACCCCCCAACTTGAGTTTTTCTAGTCCCAAGCAAAATATATCTCAACAATATGAAATTCGAATTCCCTTTTCCAAAAACATTTTAATACACATGATCACCAAAAATTATTATACCAAACAATCATGAAGCCCATAAAAATATTTTAATACATGATAGTTTCATAAGTAGATTTAAATACCAAGCCCATTCCTTTGATCAATTTCATCTCCATATTTCATCTAATATCAATTAAGAGTGATGATGTGTTGTGCATCGCATTAGGCATGGGGGTTCATCTTTATCCAAGAGGGAAATGATGGAAGATCTAGGTGGAATAAAATTTCAATATTAAGATGAGTATTCAATTTTTTTTGTTTTTTGTTTTTGTTTTTTCATTTTTTCCATGGTAATTGAAATTTCACTCAAAAGAGTCAACCCCTATAGCAAGACTTTTCCAATGACTCCCAAGCTCAAAGACCTTAGGGAACCAGTGAAGCCCACATACTCGGGCATCATCTTGAGTTAACTCAATCAAAAACAAATTCAAATTACCACAAATAGATATAAAATTACTAACTCTGGGCCAGAAAACTATGGAGTCACAATCCCCAAGTGACGAAAGCCACACATTAGGTCATTTCATTGCTCTACATGCAATTTATTGTTTTTTTTAATTTTTTTATTGAATACTCATATTAAAACTAAAATGATCACAAAACCTATGATATTTATTTGGGGGACCCCATGAACTCAAACTAAAACCCCACTATCCAAAGGATGTGCGTTGTGTTTTTTTTATTTGGATGAAAATATAAACCATGAAATATCACATTAGACAGTCACACTTTCTAAAATCTATGCTCATGAAATTATACATGGATTAAAATAAAAATCAGGGCATGCTAAATTATTTGATATTCATTTTTAAAGTATATAATGTCTATTATCATGTTCAAGGTTGAAGAAATTTTTCCTTCCATTAAGGAACACTTTTTTTCAAATCATTCATTTTCTTACACAGAAGAAATTTTATTTTATCTCCCACCCCAACTTAAAATAAAAATGTTCCTAGTGTTTAAAGAAAAGAAATTTTAGAAGGGGGTTGGGGCAGAGAATGTGAGTTCAAAAAGGAAAATGAAAATGAGGATCATGGAATGAAGTCACCTGGTGGTTGAAGTTGAAATTCTTGTTGCTCCCTTTTAATCCCTTGATCTCGATGTCACTCTGAGAATTACCTAGTGGAAAAAAGGAAAAACAAAAAAAAACTATATATATATATATATATATATATATATAATAAAGGAAGTAAAATATAACTATATATATATATAAATTATAGAATAAGGAAGCACAATAAGCTGTAGGTCAGTGGTAAGCGCGTGCCCCTGTCTCCCTTCGGTCCCGGGTTCAGGTCCCTGTGGATTCGTCGGTTGTGACGTGGTTTTACTCATAACCTACGATGTGGAATTTTAATTTTATTATTATTGTTATATTTTTTTTATTTTAACCTACAAACACATAAAAATAAAATGAACTTATGATACATTGTATTCTTTTTAAATTTCTAGGTAAGATATTACTCAAGGATCACACCACATCACACTGATGAATATAACGCTCCTCTTTCATACCCATCCATACTAATAATAGAAGAAAAGATCAACAATCTATTTTTTTTAAATATAAAAATCATTCATTAATCCTATTTAAATTATAAAGTTGATTAAGAAAATAAAATTCTTGGAAACTTGAAAACCATGGGTTGCCTCCCATGCAGTGCTTTGTTTAACTTCGTTAGCCCGACATGGATCCTAAATCTATCAATTTTTTCTTGGGTCATAGGTTGGCTCAATTAACTCAACCTATGTTTCTTGTTTATTGACTAATTCAATGAATGGTTTTAACCTTTGACCATTGACCTTGAAAATGTAACCACTTGTGGGATCTTGAACCTCTACTGTCCCATGGGGGTACACATGATGCACTATGAAAGGACCTGAACATCTAGACCTTAACTTTCCCGGGTGTAAATGAAGTTTTGAACTATACAAGAGTATAAATTTTCCTGTTTTAAAATGTTTGAATTTGATATTCCTATATTAGTAGGCTTTAACTCTAGATTTATTGATCCTTGAATTTTCATAAGCCTCCATCCTTAGTTCCTCAAGTTCATTGAGATATAATTTTCTTTTTGTTCTGGCCAATGAGAGGACATAATTTATTTTATTAATTGCCCAAAAAGAATTATGCTCAATTTCAATAGGTAAATGGCATGCTTTTCCATAAAACAACCTATATGGTGACATTCCTAGGATGGTGTTATATGCTGTATGATATGCCCAAAGAGCATTAAAGAGTTTCTCAGACCAATCTTTCCTAGAAGGATTGACAGTTTTATCAAGAATATTCTTAATCTCCATATTTTCTAACTCATCTTGACCATTGGTTTGAGGATGGTATGCAGTGGAAACCTTGTGAGAAATTCCATACTTAGACATGAGTGAAGAGAATGGATGGCTGCATAAATGGGTTCCTCAGTCACTAATTATAACCCTAGGAATTCCAAATCGAGAAAATATGTGCTATTTCGGAAATCGAATCACAACATGATGGTTATTATACTTGGTGGGGATGGCTTCAACCCATTTAGAGACATAATCAATAGCTAAGATTATGTAGAGGTATCCCCTAGAGTTTGGGAAGGGACCCATGAAATCGATTCCCCAACAGTCAAAGATTTAAATCACTAATATGGGAGTGAGTGGAATTTGATTCCTTTTTGTGATTGACCCTACTTGTTGACACTTTGGACAACTTTGAAAAAATGTGTAAGAGTCCCTTGAGAGGGTGGTCCAAAAGAGACCACACTGAAGAACCTTAACAGAAGTTTTCTTAGGGAAAAATGACCTCCACATGCCTCAATATGACAGAATTCAAGGATGGACTCTTGTTCAGATTCTGGGACACACCTCTTAATGACTTGGTCGATGAAGAACTTATAGAGGTATGGATCATCAAACACATAGTTTCTAACATTATAAAGGACTTTCCTTTGATCTTGAGTCCCTAATAATTTTGGAATGACTCCTATAACTAATAAATTGGCTATATCGGCATACCAAGGGTAGTCACTCACAGAGTATAGGTGTTCATTAGGAAATGAATCAAACACAAAAATGTGATTTGAGTTGTATTTGAATTCCATCCTAGAGAGGTGATCAGCTACAACATTTTCAACACCCTTTTTATCCTTGATTGTGAGTTCAAATTCTTTTAAGAGAAGGACCCACCTAATTAGTCTGGCCTTGGCATCTTGTTTTTGGAAGAGGTATTTTAGTGCATAATGGTCAGTGAACACATTGATGGGGGATCCTAAGAGGTAGGACCTAAAATTCTATAAGGAAAACACAATAGAATGTAACTCCTTTTTAGTGGTGGTTTAGTTGATTTGGGAATCATTTAAGGATTTTCTTGCATAAGCAATGACATAAGGAGTTTTATCACAACATTATCCTAACACATATCTTACAGAAAAGTCACTGGCATCACACATAATTTCAAAAGGAAGGTTCCAATTTAGAGATTTCATAATGGGAGGAGAGGTGAGAGAGGATTTGAGGGTTGAGAATGAACCCTCATAGATTTCTATCCAAACAAATGAAGCATCCTTTACTAGTAGAGAAAAAAGTGGATGGGAGATTAAACTAAAGTCTTTGATGAACCTTTTATAGAAACCAGTATGTCCTAAGAAAGACCTCACTTCCTTGACAGTTTTGGGTGATGGAAGGTGAAAAATGATGTCAACCTTGTCTTTATCAACTTCAATCCCTCTACCTGAGATTAGATGGACTAAAACTAGTCCCTATTTAACCATGAAATGGCATTTTTCCTAGTTTTGGACTAGATTCTTTTCTTCGCATCTTGACAAGACTCTCTCTACATTCCTCAGACATACTTAAAATATATCCCCAAATACAGAGAAGTCATCCATAAAGACCTCAAGAAAATCCCCTACCATGTCTAAGAATATTCCCATCATGCACCACTAGAAGGTTCCAGGGGAATTTCATAACCCGAATGGCATGCGTTTGAAGGCAAAGGTGCTGAATGGACATGTGAATATAGTCTTCCCTTGATCCTCTAGGGAGACCTCAATTTTATTATACCCTAAGTACCCATCTAAGAAATAGTAGAAGGCATGATCTGCCACTCTCTCAAAGACTTGGTCAATGAATGGTAAGGGGAAATGGTCTTTATTGGTAAATGAGTTTAGCTTCCTATAGTCAATGCAGAACCTCCATCCACTACTCACCCCAGTTGGAAGAATATCTCCATCCTTATTGGTTATCACTGTGATTCCTGACTTCTTGGGAACCACTTGGATTGGGATGACCCAATTCACTCTCAACTATGGGATAGATGATACCAGCTTTTAACAATTTCAGAAGTACTTTTCTCACTACTTCCATGAGATTAGGATTGAGTCACCGTTGAGGTTGACGACATGGATTTGAATCAGATTCCAGAACAATCCTATGAGTCCCAATAAGTGGGATAATCCCAGGAATATCAGACAGGGTCCAACCAATGGATTTCTTATGTTTTCTAAGGACATCTAGAAGCATCCTCTCGTGATTGGATTCAATATAAGAATAAATGACAATAGGATGTGTTTTATTGTCCCCTAGGAAGTCATAATTGAGTGCAGCGGGAACTTACTTCAATTCAATATCTGGTTGGTTCATAATTTCAGAAGAATATTGTTACATTGGATCAAGATCGATTTTGTTTCATAGAGTTTTAGATAGGATTGATTCCCCACATGTAGAAGGTTCAGCTACTAGATTGGCTTGATCAGATTTAGGAAAGTAAGTTGGAGTGGTCTCCATGAAAGTGGTTTCTTGAAAGGTTTAACTAATTGTTGGACCTAAGACTTCATCATAAGAGCAATTTTAAAATGATTAAATCCAATGATATAAACATCCTTTATGTGAAAAAAGGAATTCAATATCATCCTGACTTAAATATCCATCAAATATTCCTTGATGTTCTATGGATTCATTATCAATGATTCCTATCATTTTTACTTCATTAATGTCCTCATTATCCCCTATTTGTGAGCTTTCATTATAGATATTCAAGTCTAGACTCATATTTCCAAAGGTTATGGTCATGTTTCCATTTCGAACTCGGATAACAGAGTTGATTGTTGCAAGGAAAGGACGACCAAGTATGATTGGGGTTTGTTCCTTATTTCCTAAGTTTGGATGGTTGTCAAGGACAATGAAGTCAGCAGTGTAGATGAAGTTTTAAACCTTTACTAGAAAGTCCTTTAAAATCCCCTTTGGAACCCTAATGCTACGATCAGCAAGTTAAAGTGTGACAGATGTGGGTTGGACCTCTTCTAGGCCTAACTGGTAGTACACAACATAGGGGATGATATTGAAACTAGCACCTAGGTCACACAAGGCCTTGATAAATTTTCTCTCTCCTAGTTCAACATTGATGTAAGGGAAAACCAGGTCTTTCAGCTTAGGAGGAATGGTCCCTTGAATGGTGGTACTCACATTAGCTACCAAAAGGACTTAGTTTTTATGTGAAAATTTTCTTTTAAAAGTGCACAAGTCCTTAAGGTACTTTGAGTAGGTAGGTATGGTTTGGATTTCATTGAGAAGGGGAATGTTCAACTTGACTTGTGAGAATATTTCCATTAATGTTTCACTCAATTTAGGCTTGGTTTTCTCCCTCATGCGTTGAGGAAATGGTGCAGGTTGGGGGGTTGTTTGTTGAAGAGTTTTTTATTTCACATTTTTATCAGTCTCCTCAAATTGATCTTGTGGTTCATTTGGATTTTCATTAGATTTTGAAGCTTCACATGGTTTCTGACTTATTTGTTCAGGTTTCTCAATTGATTTCCCACTTCTTAAAACAGTCATAGCCTTTAGTTGTTCATGAGTTTTTTGAGTACAACTTGACTCTCCCCTTGAAGTTGAGGATGGTACCGCCTGAGTAGGCATGGGTGCCTTTCCAGTTTTGATGGTTTGAAGTTCTTGTTTAAGGGAAGAGACTACCGAGTTCATCCTTTCCATTTGTTTTCACAGTTTTTCTAGTAGGATTTGTGAAACGGTTTGGGTTGGTTCTTGAGAAGATTGGTTTATCCCAGGGGGATATTTTGGAGGTGGGATGGTTTGTTGAAAATGGACTGGTGGCTATTGGTATTGGATAGGTTGGTTTTAGAACTGGTTATGGGTTTGTTAGTTCTTATGGGGGTAAGGATTTTGTCCCTATGGTTGGCTAGGTTGTTGGTTATCTTTCCAGTGGAAGCCTGGGTGGTCATTATACCTTGGGTTGAAGTTGTTTTGGTATTGAGGCTTTTGAAAGTTCAAAGAATTTACTTCTACCGGGGGTCCTCATAAAATAACATCCTTGATGGATGGAATGGTTGGGAAGTTGTTTGAATTATGGTCATGTTTGTCACAAATTGTGAAAACAAGGTCTAGAGTTTGGATTTCATGGACTTTACCAAGGTCTATCTCTTCAACCTTCCTAGAGAGTGCTGTGAGTTTATCCCTAAGGCTTTCCTCTTCTCTAAGTGTATGAGTTCCAATAGTTCTTTATGGATTTTCATAATAAGGTGAATTTCCCCATGTTTGGTTTTGTTCATCAAGGCTTTCCAGATACTCGTAAGCATTATTTGGGGCTTGGTTTGTAAAGGTTCCATTACACATCATGTCAATGAATTTTTTGTTCCCCAGACCCAACTCTTCATAGAAAATTCTCACTTGTTCATGAATAGAAAAACCATGGTGTGGAACCATGTTTAGATTGTCCTTGAACCTCTCCCATGTTTCATATAATGACTCTCACTCTTTTTCAAAAAAGTTTTGGATGCTCTTTTTAAGTGCAATTGTTTTGTGGTGGGGAAATTATTTTTTGTAGAATTATCTTTTTAATTGGTCCCAAGAGTTTATGGATGATGGTATAAAATTTTTTAGCCAATTTTTAGTGCGATCCTTTAAAGAAAAATGAAATAGCCTCATATTATCTGATTCTAGTTGATGTGGGGGGACACATGGTTTCAAAAATGTCATTGAACTCCTTAATGTGAAGGTAGGGCATCTCGGACTCCATTCCATTGAATGTGGAAAGATGGTTTAGGATATGGGGTTTAAAGATGTAGTTAGAATCTTCTAGTGATTTGTGTCTAATTCATGATGGGGCATTGGTCCAGGTAGGTGTGAGGTAGTCATTCATGGTTTGATCATCTGCATTCCCAAGTTTGGGGCTGCCTCATTTGGGTTTCCATTTTGGTTCCCACCCATGTTTATGAGTTGGTTTCTTTGAATAAATTACACTCAAATGGGATCAATTTTTGACTCTAGATTATTAGAAAGATTAGGATCTAATGGAAATATTTCCCTTGGGGTACTTGACTCCCCAACCCCAGGACTATCCACCCTAACTAGATGGTTTGATTTATCACGAGTGTAGGAGGACATGCGCCAAAAGAAAAAAAAATGAGAAAGGGAAAAGATAAGAGATCTTGGGTGAGAATAGAAGAAATGGGGGAGAATATAATGGTATTGAGATGACTTACTTGGGTCCCCAACAACGACGCCAAAATTTTATTCACGCTCAAATTTACCCAAGAGATGAAGGTAGAACGGTCCTTGTAGTTTAGCTTGGATTGTCGAATCCTCAGATACCTAAGAAGTAACCTACAAACATGTAAATTATATGGATTGTTTATGGATATGAAGTGGAAAACTTTGGTTGATTTTAGATGGGTTTAAAGGATAACTAATAGATTTAAGTGAATTCAATTTAAAAGAATGAGTTGATCCTAGGTTATCACTCGGGGTGGATTGGATGAAATTCTTTTTCAACTATTTCAATTTCTTATATTTGAGATGGGTTAATTTAAGAAGATCAAAAAACATACTCACTTAATGGTTTAATTACTACACACTTCAATACTAATCACCTATACACTTTAAGGATCAAATTTTTTATCACTTCAAGGTAAAAGTTCGTATTATCACTTGAAGTGTCTGACCTTAAATTCAACAAGGATGATGGAATTTAAAAATCATCAAATAAAAATATCAATTAAAATAAGTGATTAGAAATTAATGGGGAGATAAATAACATACAATCCATACCCTTTATACTCCATTGGATCAACCCATAAGTGTTTTTTCCCTCCATTGATGCTATGGTTTCAATGGAAGCAGGAAGTAGACTCATGAGGGTGGAATTGAAGAAGTAAAGAAAACAATAAAAAGAAAATGATCACTCCACTGTTGTGTGAATAATTTCACAAGGTTTGGTGTGAATAAATTCACACCTTGAGGAAAAGGTATCAAATTGACATGAATAAGAAAAAAATAATAGTAGAAGAAGGACTTTTATTAATAAACTAGGATGAATTAAAACAACTTACATGTGAAAGACAAACTTGAGACACAAAATCGCAGCATAACATTACAATGAAAAAAATATCAAAAGATGATAAAATCATCCACCACCACTGCCTTAAATAATAATTTAAAGAGGCTTGGGTCTATCTCACAACATTAAAAAGGATCCCACTTGAGTATGTTAGGCCTAGGGTGGTGGAAAGTAAGGGAGAGGAGACTTTTCCACCCTTGACCCAAAGTTGCATCCAGCTTGCTTCCATCAAACATAGGCACCTGGAAGACCTTCTAGATGGTCGAATTAGAGTCTTAGATATAATAAGAAAATGGATACATGGATTTCTTCTAACCATATGTAAAATTTGGGCCCATTTGGAGTTTTGGATGCTGAGATATGATTAAATCGGTAGGCTGTTTTATGGGCCACAGAATATGGCCCAGAATTTTATCTCCAGATTGGGCCGCCTTAATAACCACCATGGAGGAATAATTAGCACTGGATAATGATGATGTATTTATTTATATATATTTCTTCTATCATTACAATAAATTTGGTATTCATTGGGCCTATATGTTGGGCCCCACATTCTCATCAGTGGGCTGGTGTCCAATATGCCTTCTCCAGAATTGTTTGCATGAAATCCCATTTTGGTGGTCTTACAATGTGAATATTCCAACACTCCACAAGTATGAATTGTTCCCAATATAATTAGAAACTGGAAAATTAAATATTAAAATAAAATCAAGATCATTGGGTACTTTAAATTATGTTAAAAAATGTACCACATAATAATGCATTTTAATAAGGAATTACAATCATAATGTGAAATGATGTTCAAAGTGTAAAATGCACTAAAATGGTGTTTATGAATAATAAAGCACATGAATATTATATATATTAACAATTAATATTATCCTTATTTAGTGGATAATCGATGTCCACTATTAGTACTGGTGGCTAGGTATTAAGAGGTATATAGTAGGCTTAATCACTTGGTGATCCACCAATTAGAAGGTGAAGGAAGAGCATGAAATATATAGGAATTATATAGAATATCTCCATTACTAAGTAGAAATGGAATGATTACACCATATACTTCATAATAATCTTAACAATATCTCCTCTAGGTAGTTATGCATTATGGTTGATTATTGATAGGATGACTGAGGTCACACACTTCCTATTGATCTAGTAGATCTTCTCTTTTGATGAGTTAGGAAGGATTTACATCTGAGAGATAGTGTGACTTCATGGTGTACTCCATTATATTGTTTCGAAATGAGATTCACAGTTCACATCACCATTATGGAAAGGGTTTCAAAAGGCATTGGTTTCATTGGTGATCTTGAGCATGACATATCACCCTCAGAATGGTGGGTAGTATAAGAAGACGACATGGGTGTTAGAGGATATGCTATGATCATGTATCATTGATTTTGAAGGTTCATGGGAAAAGAATATTACTCTGGTTTTTTTTCCTACAACAATAATTTTCAAGAAATAATTCAGATGGCTCTGTATTTGGCCTCTATGATAGACTGTTCTCTTCACCTATGTGCTGACTAGAGGTAGGTGAGACATCTCTACTGGGTCCTATTCTCGTTCATAATACTTTAGAGCATATCCAGCTGATTCAAAAAAATATGGATAAATATCATGCTCGTGAATTCAAAGCGTATAAGGAGGACCCCCCTCATGACTTCAAGGGTTTGCATTCACCAACCATCATGCATTATTCAGATCGTCTTAATCCTCGGTGTTCATGGCGGTGTTTGATCCTGAATGGGAAAGGGCGTTTCAAGGTCGTGACTTCAAATTGAATAAGAAAGACCCCCCTCTGGTGGAAAGACCTAGATGAGTATCCTTTGCTGAAGCGCTCAAAGGCTCGGATATCATAAAATCTTTCATGATGAAAGTGTCGTTATGAAAGCGGTTCGATGATGGAAGATATGAAGTTTAAGCAGATCCAGAGGCACTCCAGTAGCGTTTCGCAGATGTGTAAGTTCTCAATAATGGGTCGCATTTCTTATATTAAAGGGGATAAATCCTGGTTGACTGCTGACTTAAAGAGTCGGATTGCACATGTCTGGGGCTTCTCTGATTGGAATCTTGTTCCAATCGAAAGGGGTTTTTTCATATGCTTCTTTAATCTCAAGAAGAGCTTGACAGAGTCTAGAAAATCGGAAATTTTCTACTCAAACCTAGTGTTCTTAGACTCTCCGAATAGAACTATGCCTTTAATCTGCACACCATTAGAAATAATACGGCATAAATTTGGGTTTATTCTCCATGGTCTTGGTTGGTTTTTTAGCACCCTAAGATACTAAATAACTTAGTATCTTGCATTGGTAAACCCCTTAATATAGATCAGCGAACCTCAAATGTTGAAATTGGCTTATATGCTCGTGTGATGGTTGAATTTGATCTTGACTCCAAGATGCCAGAGGGAATCTGTTTCAATGCTAAAGACTACAAATCAGAAGTCAAGATATAATTTGAGCGAAAAACTCCATTCTATGACCTCTGTAAAATTGTAGACCACTCCCTCATGAATTGTAGAGTTATGAAGAGTCAAGTCTCCCAGCCAAAGGATTATGGGTGTCCAGTCCCTAAGGATTTTGTATTCTTGTGCTCTATCACTTGATGAATCTGTTCTTGATGAACCTGTTGGTCTGAATTCTTTAGGGACTAGACACCCCTGGTCTGAACTTATGGAGCCTCATTATGGGGGTGGAAGGGATACAAAATCTTGTAACCTTAACATCATAGATATTAGACATTCTAATGTAGAGCCTGTGGTTCCAACCAGTGAGGGGGAGGTCTTGGCCTCTTTCAACCAGCCTCTCTCGGAGATGCAGCTTGCTCCCATTGATGTTTTCAAGGGTGCTGGCCTCCCAGCTATTCCTATCTCAAACTCACCCTATGATTCTATTAGGACTTTGAAAGACAAGTCTTCAGCTGTAAATTTTTTGTTAAAGGACAGGGTCATATCTAATGAAGAAATTCTATCAATGAATTATAGATAGGGCCTTGATGTTCTATAGGTGTTGACCCCCCTAGATGAAAACTCAGGAAATTACCAGACTAATATAGCCTCCTCCAATGAAAAAACAAGGGCAGTTGATAAGAATCCTACTCCTATCATGTGCACAACAACTGTTTTTTCCTCCTTGGATGGTAACTCAGGTATGCCTAACTATTATGATAGCTCTGTTCCTACTGACACCACTCTAGTGGCAAAGGGCATACAGCCCCCCCAGGTTGAACACTGACACATTTATTTATTTCACCACAAATAATGTAAGAGATAGGCCCATGGACACCCCCTTACATTCAAAAATTCCTAAACCAAATCAGCCCATATCTAATACAGGTGCTACAAACATTGGTTCTATTTCTCCCATGAGTAATAAGGAAAGGAAACCCACTCCGAACTCTTCCCAAAATGTTATAAGATCTAAGAGGAACAAGGTCCTGGGTGGCTCAAACAAAATATGGAAGTTTTACCTCCAAAAACAGGTTTAAATGAATATATTATTTTGGAACTGTTAGGGTGTTGCTAACCCTAATACTTTTAATGTGCTTAAAAGAATGATTTTGACTCATCTTCCTAAAATGTTTGTTATTGCTAAGCCAAAAGATAAATTTTCTTTAAAATATAGGCATCTTTGTACTTATGGGTATAATTATTTAGTTGCTTTCAAAGAGGGTAATGTTGTTGAATCACTTTGGGTTTTCTATCATGCTTCCTTACAGAATGTACATACCTTTAAATTTTCTGAACAAATATTTACTTGTGTTTTTTATTTAGATGGCCTACCTATTTTTTGTTCCATGATTTATGCTAGGAATAGGTATCAGGATCATAGGTCTCTCTGTCATGATCTTTCAGGGTTATCTAACACCATTCTGGACCCTTGGTTTGTGTTACGTGATTTTAATGCTATACTCTCCCCTAGTGAGAAAATTGGACCATCCCATTCTTCAATTTACTCTAGAAATTTTAGAACCTCCATGGAAGATTGTGACCTAATTAAAATTTATCTCATTGGTGCTAAGTTCACTTGGTATAGAAGGCACTGTAATAGGATTGTTTCCAGAAAATTGGATAGGGCTTTCACGAACATCCCTGCTCTGGACATTTGGGACACTATCTCAGCATCACCTTGCCTAAACTTAATTTGGACCATCACCCCATTCTTTTGAGTCCCTTCACCAAGAAAGTTAAACCTATTTTTCCTTTCAGATTTAATAACACTTGGTCTACTGACCTAGAATGTGCTAACAACATTAAAAAGTGTTTGGAATCTATGAACCACCACAATGATGCCTTTTCTTGCATCACCAAATTAAAACAACTTAAACAATGTCTCAAAGGATGGTGCAATTCTAAATATAAAAAAATTGAAAAAGACATTTCTACCCTTGAGAATAATCTTATCCAAATTCAGACTGACAACACTAGCTCTAATTTCTCTTTGGATCCCCAACATGAAATCACCATCTCCATGAAACTTAATTCTCTACTACCCTTTAAAGACAACATTCATAAGCAATTTTTTTAAAAAATGTCTTGTTGATGGAGATAGAAACACTAAGTTCTATAACTCACTTCAAAGAATCAGGAAAGTGAGTAGGACTTTGTCTCTCCTTAGAGATGATGATGTCCTCATTGAATCTGAAGAAGGAATTTTTCGTCATGTTGTCTCATATTTTGATAAAATTTCCAATGGACCAAATATCAACAAAGACCTCCTTCCTGACGTCATCCCAGTCATGGTAAATGAGTAAGACAATGTCTTTCTTCTTAGCACTCATCTTGAACATGAAATTAAAGACACTGTCTTTAGCCTTAACCCTAATAGTGCCCCAGGTCCTGATGGCTTCAATAATGGTTTTTTTAGTAGTATTGGGAGATTTTCCACGCAGATGTGTGCAAACTTGTTAGATCATTATTTTCTAATAGTATTCTACCCCATGGTATCAATGCTCAATTTCTTACCTTAATACCTAAAGTGTAAAATGCCTTAGAAATCCATATTTTCTGGTCCATTTCTCTCATTAACTCTACTTACAAAATCATTACAAAACTGCTTGACAATAGACTTTCTGCATTAAGCAATATAATTGTTTCTTGGAATCAATTTGGGTTCATCAAAGGAAGATCCATACGGGACTGCATCTACCTTGCCTCTAAATTTACCAACACCCTCAGCAAAGCCACCATAGGTGGTAATATTTCCATTAAACATGATATTAGGAAATCTTTTGACACCATTTATTGGGGTTTCATCTTCAAAGTTCTTTAGGCCTTTGGCTTTAATGACACCTTCATCAATAGGATAAACTCTATATTCAATTATACTACCATATCCATCCTGGTCAATGGTTCCCCGAAGGGTTACTTTAAGTTCACTAAAGGGTTCAGACAAGGAGACCCCTTATCCGCCATTCATTTTGCTATTGCAGAGGAATACCTTAGCAGACTACTCACTTGCCTTGTGAATCAAAATAAGCGTAAACCTATTCAGGCTTCTAGAAATTTAAATGTGCCTACTCATCTTCTTTATGCTGATGACATTATATTATTCTTATAAGGTGATAAAAATAATATTCAAAATTTAAAAAATTCCTTGTTCCATTATGAAGAAATATCTGGGCAATCTATTAGTTGGAACAAATATTATGTTTTCTTTAGAAAAAAAATTCCTCTCCTAGAAGGATTAGTGTCATCAACAATTTAGGCATCAAAAAAGGATCTCTACCCTTCACCTACCTTGGAGTTACTATCTTTTTGGGAAGGCCTAAATCAATGTACTTTTCCAACATTGTTGACCAAGTCATTAACCAACTGTCTTAATGGAAGGGTAAATCCATTTCTATGGCCGGCAGGATCTGTCTGGTGAAGTCTGATATAATATCCAAAATAGTCTACTCGATGATGGTCTACAAGTGTCCAGCTGGTCTCCTTAAGAAAATTAATGTTTACATCAAGAATTTTTTTGGACTGGTAGCATTCTTCAGAGGAAACTTGTGACCATCCCCTGGTCCACCTGTTTCAAACCTTAGAGAAATGTAGTCTTGGTATCAAAAATCCTAAACTTTTTAATGATGCCCTTCAAGCTAGACTCACCTAGAGGCTGATTCATAACCCCTCTTTTTCAATTGATTTTCTTAAAAAAAGATTCCTCATGAATATAAAGAGAGGAAATTTGAACTACATTAACTCATATATTTGGCCTTCCATTAGAAAATACTATGCTAGTATCATGAATAACTCTAGATGGATGGTTAGCATGAACTCTTCCTTGAACTTTTGGTTGGACAACTGGCCTAGTGTCCCCCTCATCTCTATGGTGCCTCATGCTTCTCTTCCAGAAAATACTAGCTTCTCTATAAAAGATGTCATGCATTCTCATAATACCAACGTTCCTGACCATATCACTCAAGTCATTGATAACTATTACTTCTCTAACTCTGAGGATTTCTTTATTTGGGAGCCTGCTCACAATGGTGTCCTTGATTCCAAGAGTTTTTACAATCATAATTTCTCAACTTCTGATCATAATTTTTTCTGGTTAAAATCTTTTGATAAACCATGGATTAAACCCTCGAGGCTAACTCTTATTTAGCATTTTTCTCATAATCGTGTTCCCACCGAATCTTGTCTTCAATATTTTGGGGTCCAACTCTGCTCTAGATTCCCTCTTTGTCATCAACATAGATAAGATACTAATCATTTATTCTTGTCTTTTTCTACAACTTCTACCCTTTAGAATTATATTTCTGAAATTTTTTACTACAGATGGTTACTCATGGACTCTATCCATCCTCTTTTAAAACATTGTGTAGATTTTGATTCCTCTCAGCAGATCAAGAACCTCTTTTTAGCTACTATTGCAGAGCTTCTTCATGTGATATGGTATTCTAGAAATTCTATTATACACAATAATTTCTCATTTAATCTTAATGCAGGTTGAATGCGAATTCTCATTGCCATCAGGGATGCTACTTCGATTCAAAAAGCTCACTGTGATAAATTTGTTTGATACTTTGAGATCCTTTGTCATATCCAGATCGATGGGATATACAAACAACCACGGTGCACTTTTGAGGTGTTCTAGAAATCCCCGCTTCCAAGATGGATCAAAGTGAACATTGATGGTGCCTCTAAAGGCAACTCGAGTCCTGCAGGATGTGGTGTAATTTTCAGAGACTACCTTAGTCAGTGTCCTGGATGCTTTTTTGGAAGCTATGGAATCACCTCATATCTAGAGGCTGGGATGATGAGTTTGATACACACCGTTAATTTTTCCAAGAAAAATGGATGGAAAAATATTTGGATTGAAAGTGACTCAACCACTGTTGTTCATGCTATTTGGGAGGGAGTGGTTCATCTCGCCTGGTATCTAACTACCCGGTGGATGAACTACCTTGCTTCTCTCCTAGAGACCAACTACATTGTCACTCATGCCTTTCGTGAATCATACATGGTTGTAGATGGCCTTTCCAACAAAGGAATCATCTAGGACATAACTTGGAAGGATGACTTGCCTGCTGATCTTCTTCTTTTTTTGATAAAGATTATAATAAGATTACTTAATTTAGACTTATATAGTTCTTCCTTACTTTCATTTAATAATTCATGTCCCAACTTTTGACCACGACACTACTTTTAAAAAAAACAAGTCTTTATGTGTGTATCACTTAGATTGGGTCATCAATGAATCAAAAGATAGTTCAAGTTATCACCTCATTATGTTGGGTCTTTCAAGATAGTGGAGAGAGTCGGGCCAGTAGCCTATCGGTTTTTATTACCTCAGAGGTACCATGTTATGCATGTTTTCTTCTACATATTATAGCTTCAATAATATCATGCCAACCTATCTCATTCATTAGGAACTAAGGATATTTAGATGGATGTGAATTCATTCTATGAGGAGAATCTGATAAGTGTCATTGACCGTAGAATAAAGGTTCTCTAAGGTAGGTCAGTTCCTCTGGTCTAGGTGTTGTGGTAGCACAGACATGTACATGATAAGACCTGGGAGTGGGAAGCTAATGTACATGCATAGTGGTTGTAAATCTTCTTAGATGATGTCGTACCACCCTCGAAAGGGAAACTTGGGGATGAGTTGCCTTGGGGAGGGGAGGTTGTAACATAAAAAATTTTATCAAAGGAAAAAACCATAAATATTTGGTTTAAATTGCTTAAAAAACCCTATTTATAATTCCTAATAAAGTTAAGGTATCTCAAGTGAGTTCAAGGATCATTCAAAGATCGGATCCTCAGCGATCAAAGGAAAGACTAAGTCACATAGTTAGAAGAAACTATACATCTAAGACCACAAGGTTTCCCTAAACCGTGTGGTTTCAGACAATGGGGTAGTAGGGGTTGCATGATTTTTCTAAAACCATGTGACCTATTTCACACGGTCATGTGACCCAACTACAATTTTTGGATAGTAGGTTTTTCACAGTTTGTGTATAGTTAAAGAAGTTGTGTGCCTAACTATACTAAGTGACTCCTTCGAGCGGTGGCTTTCCATACGATTGGAACATATTTTGGAAAAACTATATGCAGTTATAAATGAGGTTTAAATTACCTTTCCACCCCTCTTTAATAATTTATACCTCCCACTTTTATTTTATTTTTCTTCTCTAGCAGTGCTCTCTTTTTTCTCCATTTATAGAGCTTCGTCCTCCCTCTTCCTAGGTTTTTTGATATCTTCCTCATCTGATGTATAAATTATTTGGAATCAGAACAAATGGAAATCCCTTAGTAATCTTTTCATTTAAAACAATTATATTTTAAGGTTCCTCTTCCATATTTTTCACTATTTACATGCGATGGATTTTTTCCTATTTTCAGGGAATTGGGAAAATCCTTCAATTTCTTTAGTTTTAACTCGTTTCAAGCCTTGATAACGGATGGGTGGAATAATAATACATTGATGTAGGTGTTTTAGGACTTTCGCATTCATTTCATCACATTATAATTAATTCACCATTATTCCTCTCTCTAGACCATCTCGATGAAGCTTGGTATGTGTTTAATAAATCAAGCAAATGGGCTCTCCATGCCTATATGACCCTAACTTACGATGAATACCATTATTGGATCATTAGACTTGTTTTTTTCCACACCTTTTAGTGTTATCACCTCATATGGAATTTTTCCCATGCTTAAAATTGATAATCACCTTGGGTGGGTGTGTTGCACCTTGGTTTAGTGCCTCAAATGTATGGAATGAATTAAGAGGAAAGATGAACCATGAGTTGGGTTCCTTTAAAAATGCCTATGTTTATTGATTTTTTTATCCCATGTAATTCCATATGCCTTTGATTATGATATTTTATATATGTGATTTTTCTTTACCCAATTATTATGATTAATTTCATATTTCATGCTATGTGCCATATGCCTTGAGCCTTTTTTTCTAAATGCCTTTTTCATGTGATTCATGTCATATTTGTTTAGAAATTAATATTTAATTTCTATTGATGACATGTGATTATATAAATGCTATTAAATGTTTTGATATGTTCTTTTATTGTCATGACTCACTTGTTATAGTATGGGAGAGAACATGGGCCCTGATTTAAGGACTCCATTGGTAGAATAGCCATGTTCGGTTGGGATTCTACTTGGCACTTTGAGAGTGATAATTTGGTTTTCTAGGTGCGAGATATTAGGGAAGATATTATATAATCATGAGTGACACTGGTTCCCTAGGGGATAAACTGAGTATGGGCCCAAGGGAAAGATGGCTACGCCATGAATCGAGGGATACTCGGTCCCCTATGTGAGATACTTGGTACAGACTCGGAGTCACCATGTTGTGAGTGATTAAAGGGATGTCGTAATGGGTTGCCTTGGAGGGACTCAATAACATTGGTTATATTATATATTATTATATCAACCCTTGGGATGTTGTATAGATCACCATGGATGGGCTCGGGACTCCACCATTGGATATAATGGATTGATTGAATGATTTATTAGGATATATGTGTTGATTCTTATTTATATTAGATAATTCCTATATGATGACATGGAAATGTGACCTATTAGCTAAAGAAAAATCTTGGGTTTATCTTTACCTAGTTTCTTTATTTACATTGGATCTTGTGTACATATTAGGGCTCACACATGTACCTCTTTTTAGACATCTGTCTTAGGTCAAAGAAGGTAGTATCGGTCCGATGTCCATTTAAGAAACTAGACTGAGGTGTTTATTATTTATTTATTTATCTCCTTGTATTGTTTATTATTATGGAACACTATCATTTATTTATTGTATGAAATGGATTAACCTAGAAGTCATGGGTGTTGAACTACTGAGATTGTATATCACACCATGCTTGGGATGCTCTTGGAACCCAAGTAGATTTTTTGATAACAGGTTTGGATAAGGTTAAGAGTGCTACTTCTGATACATGATTTATTTACAGCTTTAGGATGGATCATAGTGTATAGGACCAAGAATGTGCTCGAGATTCTTGTAGTAGTAGTTTTTTCCTTTTTTGTATATTTTTCCAGTATATAGTATATGATTTTATTTCCAGCTCCCCTGTACTCACATTTTGTATAAGAATATGAAATATCATCATCATGTTTTATATATATTATTATTATTAATCTTATTTTTGGTTATTTATCTTGCATGGTTTATCTCCACATTTTCGCTTCTATTTTTTATTACTTATGCTTCCACAATTTATTATCTATCGTTTACCACTATGCATACTCTGATATATGAGAAAATAATATCCCCATAGACACACCCTAGGACCTCGCTACTATTTAGTAGCCTATGGAATTTGGGGAGGCATGCTTGAGGTCTTGTGGCCCACCATCTCTGGGCACCGTTAAGTGGAACCTGGGGCGGGACTTTACAAGTTACTTTTGGGTTAGGATGATTTGAATCCATTCATGTGGTATCATTCAATCCAAGAGAACCCCCAAACTCTTCAAATGTGTGTAACCTAAATAGGGATGAGGAAATACCTACACCATCTCCTGAATCTCAAGTGGCATGTCTATTTTCTACACCTAATGAAAACATATAATAAAATATTAGATATGTTCCACTATCTTTAAAATATGTTTTCTAACCACTATAAATGAGCTTAAGTAGTAAAATATGTAAACCAAAAAAACCCTTGGTCCATATTGATCACTAAATCTATGGCTCCCAAAGAACATAAGAAATATATCAATTTCCTCAAGAAACACTAAGATGTTTTTTCTTGAAAATAAATTAAAATTTGTGGGTTATATCCTTAGGTATCCTTTAACCACATGGGATTATAAGATAACCACAGTGGTTATAAATATGTAGAAAGAAGGTTGTGTCTAATTGACAGTGTCATGGTAAAAGATGAGATTGAAAAGTTGATGAAGGAGAATTTTATTTTGGAATTCTAGTATCCCAAATGTATTTACAATATTTTCCCCATGAATAATAATAATGGGAAAATTGAATTCTATAAAAAAAATTAGGATTTGAATTTTAATTTTTTAAAAGTTGACTTTCTGGTCCCAATCATAGAGATATTGATTATTGTGATAACTAGTTTTCAATACTTCTTATTAATATACCAGTATTCTAGTAACAATCATATATATATGAATTTAAGGAAAGATGGATTCACTACCTTTATTAAACACCAAGTGGTATATTTTTATCAAATAATTCTCTTTGGTCTCAAAAAATGTTAGGGCCACCTACCAGAGGGTGATGCAAAAAAATTTTGATCCCTACCTTAGAGAAACTATGTAATAATACATGGATGATCTATATATAAAATATCATCAATGAAAAGATAATTTTTTGGAAATATATATCATTTTCTCCAAGATTTAATAGTATAACATGAAGATGAATCCACTAAAGTGGAGATTCAGTAAAATTATTGGGTTTCTTCTGTATTTTATGTATTTTATCATAATTATTGAAAGAAAGTGTATTCCTTCAAAAAAAATAGATGAATAAAGAAGAAATATATTAATAAAATTGGTATTATTATAATTATTTTAATGATTTTAAGAAATATCTTCTACACCCACTGGTTTTGATCCATCCCGTAGAAGTAAAACCACTTATTATTTATGTGATGATGATGGAGAAATCCCTTGGTACTCTACTTTCTTAGAAAATGATAAATGTAAGGATAATATATTATACTACCTCATCAGGATGATTCTCAAAGTCAAAAAATAAAACATTGATATCAATAAGAATTTCCCCACACGGATCTTTATGGGGGGCTCTTTTCCATTATCTACAGCAACATGAGATTCCCATTACCTCTCAAACAGATCCAATAAAGTATATCCTTTGTTTTAACATGTAACTAGGTAAATGGAAATATGGGTTTTCATTCTTAAAAAAATTGGTATCCACTCAGTATTATAGAGGGAGACCAAAGGACAAACACTAGTGGATTTTTTGATAGCATGTCCTTCCTTAGAAGAATCATCAATGGATATGGAGTTTCTAGTAAATATGTTTTATCTATCCATGAAAACTCCCAAGAATAGGATGTGTACTTTCAAAATGACTCTCATATTATAACTGATAAAAGGATGGAATATCCAAGACTCAATATATTTGTATTAGGGATAATATTTGTTTCCCCATCAAAGGAAATAATTCCCTAATATTTCCTCCTCTCAGAGAGATGAACCTATAATAAATTAGAGTATTGGGATCACATCACACGCTTGGAATAGGACTCATAAAAATTGGGTTATTAATTAATAATCAATGTTGATTTAGATTTCATGATAAAGAAAATCAATGGAGACTATTCCATTAAGTAGGATTTAATACCACTTCTTGACTATATGTGGTAGATAATGTCACAATTTACTTTAGAGATAATATTGTATCACATTTTACACTCACACAATGCTCTATAAGATTCATTTTCCAATATTCCCACTACCCATGTGGCTCAATATTAAAACAAACTAGTTTTATTTATCACCCAACGAAGGTTGGTATCTTCATTAGTTTGAAATATTATAAGGGAAATCAAAAAACAAGATATAAACTTAGTTAAATGTGAGTCCTCAATTCCACCAGATAACTTAATAACCAATTTCATATATTACATAGTATATTATCATCATAATGATTATTTTCTACATGATTCATCAATAAAGGATCAAATTTATTAATGGTCATTAAATTACATTCATTACACAAAGGAATAAACTCACAGAAAGTCTTATATAAATGAGGCTTTGATAAGGTCCTCCTTAGAGGCATTGAAGTAGGAGAGACCCTCATTTTATATATAAATTTTACATTAGTTCTTGAAATTATAATAAAGTAGGGACCAAGATCCTCAACCAAATTAGGTGACTTGAATATTTTTCTCCATCAATCAAATATGATTGAATGGATTTCACTGAATGGGTCATGCATATTAGAAACAAGTTATCTTCACTCAACAACCCACAAAGTTATTGTACACCGCTAAATATTCATGGACATTTTCTATTTGGGTTATAGATGTTATAAGACCCTTCCCTCTAACCACTATAAGATAGTTCAAGTCTATCTTTACTAATACTAATTTCTTCTCTAAATTTCTTGAAGTTGTACCTTGAAAGAATCAATGATAATATAAGTGGTTAACCACATGAAATACAATATTATCATTGGATTTGGTGTCCCAAATTGATTTTGAGATATTATGGAACAAAATACTATACGTATAATCAAAAAAATCTATATGTGAAATATGAAATATAGTACAATAATTCATCACACTATCACACATTTAAAAATGGTTAGGAAGAGGCGTTTAATAATACTTTTTCAAATATACATTAAAAATGGTATAAAAGTAAAAAAAGTATTTCCCTAAAAAACTCCTTCATGATTTTTGGTATTATTAAACTACTAGATATACTTCTACAAAAGTGAACCAATATTCATTATTGAATGGAAAATAAGGGGTGTTTCCCACTGATATCCAATTTACCACAATCCATACAACTATTTGTGATCAAATAAATAATGATGAATCATATAAAATCCATATAGATTATTTATATTGAATTTATATGAAAATTTTACACATTATTGATAACCTCAAGTTCTACAAAAACTATGTTTTCATAGTTTTCAATAAGAATATATTCCTTTATACATTTTTTCTAAGGGTAATTGATAATAGTGTTTAGAATAATAAATATACATGGGAAGAAACATATAAAGTTGGATATAAAATGGTAAGTACCATATACTATGCACAAAGACTACCCTAGAAGATAATTCTCCCTAATTACAATGGAGAGTGTTGGGGATATGGGGTGTAAAAATGATCATTGGATTTTAACCCTTCTAATGATCCAACACATTAAAACTCCAAACACTAGAAGTGGAGAGTATTTCGATCATCCATACCTTGTGACTTTAAATACTAGAGATGGGAATACCTCTCACCCCAGCCACTACATTGAGTCATCCTTTACATTGGATCCATTTATTAATGTTCACCTCATAATCCTTCTTTTAGTGAGCACACATGAGAATAATCACATGAACAACACACATACATGCATTCACTACATAAAAATAAAAACACAAGGGATTACATGGTTCAAAAAGTGTGTCCTATATCCATAGGAGAAATGGAAGCATGTATTTTATTCCAATTAAATTATTTCTAAGTTATAAGGATAAAATATATACTAAAAATCCTACTCAGACTTGTGGATGAAGTCTTAAAAATTATTTCTAGCCATTTCAACTTTCAATTGATCCTCCTTAATGAAAATTACCTTTATGAGGAAAGATTCTACATCCCACTATCAGTGAATTCACATAAGTCATGATCTATTGTACTTGATTAACCATTCCTATAGACTTCTATTTAGCTATTGATATCTTCCCCTAACATTCACCTCACTCCATCCTCTAGATTAATGACTGACTCCCCAAGTACATGAATCTATAGTTTGTCTCCCACAATATTACCATACTCGATATCAAATTTTCTTTATCCATTGAACTCATCCATCCAGCTATTGAATATGAACTTATAATGATCACACATTATCCTATGTATATCTATTAATCTAACATCCCAAGGCTCCAATCGAACTTCTGTTCAACTAATGATATTGTATTGAGTGAACTCACATGTATACCTCCTAAATTTCTAGTGAAGTAACTTTAAATTAAAGAACATGTACTACCATAGTGCTAGTGAATTACCTCCATATCAATCCTCCAAATTTTATGTTTAGTGAATTTAACATCTGGATATTTGAAACTTGATCCAAAAAATAATTTATACACTAAACCTAACAATATCTCACTTTTCACAGGTTTATTATAATAATATCTCACTTGAATACCATTATATTTCACACACAAAATTCTCATTAAATAGATTCTATTCACCATCCTTCCACAACACCCAGATGGTACTTCATTCCATTATTATTCTGATTTTTTAAGATTACTCCAAAGAAACATTTTTAGTCCTTCAGATCTACAATTTATCATTCCATTTTATCTAAAAACTTATATGAATCCCTCTATGGTATTTATCATAAATTATATAGAAAATTATGTTGTCATCCTAAATTTGTTTTGAACTTTTGTTCAGCATGATACACCGTGCACTAGGTGTATGGCCCTACTCATCTGAACATTTTTTTTTGAACACTCTGAAGACACCCTTGCAACATGAGATCTTCTAGTACACCAAACTCTTGTTACACCATTAGAACTAAAATCTATCGAGGACACCATAAAGTTTGATTTAATTGGTATTATGAACTCAAAATGAAACTATTACTTAGTGAAACCAAGGGCTTCATGGTCCTTTACTCCAATTGTTATGCCTGGTCTAGATCCTTTAAAAATATCTGATCCAATCTTGGGGTCCTTATGATTATCTGAATATCTTCTAATGATAATTTTCATAGAGTCAAAAAAACTAAAATGAAAAAATTACCACACATATACATCATGGATATTATCAATTTTTTTATGATGATAGTTTTTAATAAAAATAGATTTTCATGAGAGAAACCATGGAAACATGTACTTATATCATAGACATGGAAGATTACTCTCTCTACCACTGATTTCCAAAAATACTTTGCATGAATTAGAAATTATCACCATTCCCCCTCTCTTACTCTGATATGCTCATGATAACCATGCCTCAGAGATCATCTCTGGTAATCTGATTCCCAGAATTTTGGTCCTCCTTTCGTTCATCACCTTCAAGTGCTTTAAACCCCACCCACAATTACCATAACCATGAATCCCCCTAATTTGAATTCCACCACTCTCTTCCACATTAATCCAAATTTTCAAATTACCATATTTTTTTTAACATGGGAACTATATTGTAACATATATTCTTCTCAAAATGGGATCAAGAAAACAATTCAAAACCATTTAGTCACCTCATATAGTTGTAGGTAAAGGAACCTTTCGAATTTGAACTTATAATAAATATAACTTATGATCTTCCTATGATTTTACTTGGCATGACTGAATTCACCTATGATAGATCCTTTCAAAAACATGTATCATCACTAATCAAAACCCCTAGAACAATACATGTTCTTTTTTTCATGGAAATTAAGATTATTGTTCTTATAGATGAATTATTCATACAAATGAACTAAAAACCCTATGAGAGTAGAAAAAAATAACATCCTCCAAGAGCAGTAATCTCCACTATTAGATCATCAAACTACACTTTTTAATCTTTAGTGATATTTGACCAATATCTAAAATGGAACTCATTGAATGAAAAATGAAACAGGAATCATGTTTCCAAGAAGGCTTTTGATATCTAGAGAAACCACTGGACGAACCGATATCTTCTGGTGACATTCTTCTGGTAACCCGATAAATCACTTAATCATTAGGAACCCAACAATATTCCATATATTATCATTTTGAGTCTTTGAAAAAATACTCCACCATAATTCTCTCCACTAACACTTTGATAAAACTTTTTGGGGATGAGGGGAACAAAATTGATCATCTAAATCTCACCATTTAGATTATATAATGAAAAATAATTTCAAACACTAAAAGAATAGAATCTTCTGATCACCGATCCCCCATGACTTTGAAGATTGAAACTAGGAATAACTCTCACCCTATACACTACATCAATTTTTCCTTCACCATGGATTCCTCTGGTACCGTTCACCTCACAATCCTCCTTTTGGTGATAACATAAGAAAAAAAGAACATGACTAATACACAAATATCAAATAACCAAGTTCAAACACAATGTACACAAGGGATTACATGGTTCATATAGTGTATTAAACATCAATGGGAGAAATGGAAGCATATCTTTCATTCCAATAGAAATACATATAAGTTATAAAGATAATCATCTACTGATAATCCTACTCAGACTACCTGATGAAGTATCACCAAGAAGACTATCCATTGTATCTTCCTATTACTCCACCTTTGGTCTTCAACCTTTTTCATTTTAGCCTTTGAAACCTAGATTCATGTAGGTGTGATTCTTCTAGATCCATCTAAACTTTCAATTCTAGATCCATTGTCCTCTATGTTAGTTAGTCATACTATACACATGTGGACTAATATCCTTCTTTTAGAGGGCCCTAGCCAATTATCTAGCCATCACCACCATTCAATAGATGTGGATGTCCTACTATTTCATTATGCAACCTCTGATTTCCTATAGAAATGGATGCATTGACTACTAACTCCCTATGAATAGTTAATTCCATCTTTTGCATCACACTAATTTATTTACGAATATTTCCTCTATAGGGAAATATTCTACATCTTTCTATTGATGAATTCACATAAGTCATGAACTCCCACACATGCTTCACAAGGTTCTTTATAATTCCTTTCAGCTACCTATAACTTCCCCTATCATTCACCTCACTACATCCCATAGATCCAAGACTGAATCCACAAATACATGCATTGATAAATGTTCTCCCTCATAATTCCCATACTTAACCTATGTTGTAATCCATCCATTGATCTCATGTATTTTGTTACTACCACTGAATTTCTTATGATCACACACCATCCAACACACATTAGTTGATCTAACATCCCAAGTCTCCCATCAAACTTCCATTCAACTAATGTTTCTATATACCATGAACTCACACATAGACCAACTAAATTTCTAGTTAAGTGAATTCTTATACTTGAAAATGAAATTACATGGTGCTGGTGAATTACTTTCATGTGTTACTTCTAGTGAATTGAAAATATGAAGCTCTTACACTTGTCCTAGAAAATAATTTCCATGTTAAACCTAACAATCTATCACATGATAATTTTTTATATTGATTCAAATAAAGAGCATATCACAACCCCCAGTAATGAAAGGTTCCTCAATAAATACATCACATGAATTCACATGGTATTCAAATAACCCCTTGATGCATGAATCTAAAATCTATAGCATAATTTCCTCATCATATGAATATAAAATACATGATAAATTTTTCTTATCATAATATGTTAAACTATGTGACATGAATAGACCTTTCCACACAATATCAAAACACTAAGGTACATGATATATCCCTTATAACCCTAAATTACTTGGATTGGTCTATTCCATGTGACCTAATCCAATTATGTAAGATCTTAATCTATATATAATTCCTCAGTGTTTAAAGCCTTTATAAAATCATGTTTTGTCTTCCTAAATAGTTGTACATTGGAATATCACATAAATTATCCTCATTTAAGAACTATGTGTGGACCTATTCATGTTTTGGATCGATAGTGATGTGAATAATGACTAGAGGGTGGATATTTGTTTTAAAAATTTATAGACAAAACCATATGATTTTATAAAACAAGGATTTATAGTGAGTGTTGTGTTTTTAATAAGAGGTGTAGCGAAAATAAAATTAGAGAACAAAAAATATTTATAGTGATTTGGATCAAAAGGATCCTAGTCCATTCCTTAACCTTCTATACTCCTCGATAATATGGGTAACCACTAAGAAACTCACTTTTAAATATGTGATAACTTGTTACAAACACTGCCTTTTACAAGAACTTGGATGCAAAACCCAGTCTTTTATAAGAAATCAAACCTTATTCTGTGACCTGAATTTTTATTGGGAGTCACCACCAAAAATTAATTTTTGGTGGTGGAATAACCATATAATGAAAGACTATTTTTATTGGTAAAATCATAAAATAGAATTAAAGAAATACAAAAATAAGAATAAAATATTACATTAAGAAAAACAAATAAAGAGAAATCAGTAGATGATCAAAAGATGTTGAATATGATAAATCTTGATGATCTTTGATCACTTAGATAGAAGAAGGTTGGAAGTTGAAGTTATTCTATGATCATAATGAAGGAATAGAAGTCACAACAGTTTTTTCAGCGGATGAGCATAACAAGAATTGATTCAACGTTGTATCATCAAGAGACTATGGAATGATCTGCATTGGAATTTTTTTGAGCCTTGATGTTATATCTAATGAATGAAACCCGGTTCATTAAATCAAAGATATTTTTGGAGTGTCTAAATATACAATAATTTTAAGACACTTTTTATCACATAAGAATAAAATAATATTACAGTTACTTATGTTTGTAAATTCCATGCTGAAAAAAAAAGAAACAATTGCGCTCTTTATTTTTTCATGAAATACTAGAATAAAACATTTAATATTTCATGTAAAACAAATATATATGATTAATATCTAATATTTGAAATAAAAAAACAAATTTTAGGTTTATTAAGATATTAAAAACTGTTAAAAAAATAGCATCATAAGAAATTCAACTTTATGTATACATGTACATAAAATATTCTTACAATTATTTTTATGAAACTTATAATTATATTTAAAAAAATATAATAAAACATTTTAACTAAATATTTATTTTAACAACATCAAATAAAATATAAGAAATATATTTTTTATAAAAATTAATTTTGAAGTGATGGTGGATTTAAATACTTGGAGGTAGACTGGTCTACTGTTAATGTCCAATGGTGGATTGATCTACCACTGATTTCCAATGATGGATTGATCTACCACTAGTAGAAGTATGGTTTAATATTTTAAAATAGAAAAATATTCCACTGTTGAAATAAGAAAACATCTCAACCTTTGAAATTATACTTTAGGAACCATTGATAAAGGAAGAGATCTGGTGGAGCATGAAGTTGTTGTTTCCATGCCTATGTACTATTGGTAAAGAGAGTATTACAAGTGGAAATTAATCTACTGTTTCATGGAGATCTACTGATGAAACATGAAACAATTGAAAATCAAATATAAAGTGGAGAGATGTTATCAAAATGGTGAATATGAGAAGAATATTGATATAAACCATTGAAAAATGATAATATGGTGGTTTTAAGGAGATCTACTAGGGGAGAAAAACTATTGGTTATTGGAACACACCACTGCCGACATGCATGAGGATACTTTAGTCTGCTTCAACCAAAAGAGATCTACAATTCCAATACTTTTTTTAGTGATCTACCCTTGAGAAAATGATCTACCAGTGGTATAATATATCTACCAGTGATTTGATATCTATTAGTCAAATTTAAATATAGGTGATACCATCATTGATGCCACTAGAGGAGGTGTAAAACTAGTATTTCATGCCAAGACTCAAAGCGTATAGTGTGAGAATTGGTATAAGGTTTAAGGTTGATGGAATACCTAGCTGAAAGATTCAGATAATTTAAAAATATAGGAGAATAAGTAAGAAGAAGATATAATATGAAAAAATATATGTGTAGGGAAATAAACGAGACATAAGAGTTCAAAAGCCAGATCAAATAGTTAGGATAAGTAGATTTAATGATTGAGTACATGTACAAGTTTTTAAAGATAGGAATAAAAATGAAACCATATAACTATCCCAAATTAGTTCCATGATTTAGTGATATATCAGTATATCATACAACTCATGTCTTTCCCCATTTTAGTTGTTGATAGGGGATAAGCACCCACACCCCACTCATCTCTACATGGGTCATTGACCAACAGGCTTCTGGATCAATCCATGCACTCTCTAAGCGTGCTCATGGGCCTAGTCTTCTTATTCCTATACACAATCTAGTTCTCATCTACCTCTAAGTAGGCTAACTATGGTATACCCACCTATGGGGTTGACTCATTGGGTACCCTAAGAGTGGTTGAGGGATATCCTTTGTGGATCACATAGTATGGACCAAAATTTTACTAAAAGGAAAAACATAAACAAATATTATTAAAAAACATTAAGTAAATTTTAAAAAATAATAATCCTTAAACAATTAGCATCATTAAAAAATTTCCATAATAACTAAACATTTTAAAGTTTAAAAGTTACTTATGTAAATATAAAAATATTACTTTTTAATAACAATTTTAAATGTTAAATAAATGAGAGAGGATAGTAATTTATCAAAAAAATAATACTATTAAAGTATTAAAACAAATTTTAAATACTAACATCATTCTCTCATCAGATCGATTGTAATATCTAGACCATCAGTATTAGGATTGGATATAAATTAGATATTCATCCTCTCCACCATCTTAATGAAATTTTCTCTTCCTTT
Source organism: Viscum album (assembly GCA_963277665.1). NCBI lineage: Eukaryota > Viridiplantae > Streptophyta > Magnoliopsida > Santalales > Viscaceae > Viscum > Viscum album. Next base: position 1,235,497,170 of record OY728157.1, on the reverse strand, counting down.
ACATCAGTATTTTTTAAATTGACCTAATAGTAGGATGAGAAACATATTTTTGGTAACTATCGGTGGATTTATTCTTAGGATATGTAGTGATTTCCAGATTTCCTATCATGGGCCCAAAAAAAATTATTCCCTTTTTAATTCTCACTCCTTGTTAGAGTTTGGACCTATAACCAATTCACGTCGAGTCACATACATCAGCCTTATACTAGGGTGAAACTATTTCATTCATCTCAAACACATTATCTACATCTATTTAAATACATCTTCTAAGAACTAATAGTGGATTTATTCCTATTAATTTTATGATATATAGTGATATCTTCACTTCCTACATCTAAACAAAATAAAATTTCACTTTCATTTCATCTCAAAAAAAATTATAGAATTTTGTATTACTAATTCATATGAGGTTTTATTTCATTAAACCTATTCTAAGATGAGATATTTTCTCGAAATTTAAGAACTACAGAAAACTTGATCCTGGTTAATTTCTTGACATGTTGTGATGTCTAAACCACCTACCTTGGAACCATCTAAAAATTATCATCCACTTCCACCCCCCTTTACTAATTTTTGAAAATTCAATCTATGTAAATTTTAAATAAAATCATTAAAATAATCACAAATATATTCACTTTATATATATTTATATATATATATTATACTATATGTACCTAAATCACAATAAAAATTTCATGAATACTAGGAATGAGTGTATATAATATCAAAGTACCCCTTTGATTTGGTGATGGAGTCTATGAAATCAATATCTGATGCACCCAAAACAAACCAAGAGTATAAATTTATCTTTAGGAGAAGATCAAGTGATCCTAAATTATTGAAACAACATATAGTGAAACTTGTTAGTTAAATTTATTCAATGGTAATCTTCAATATACTTATATAATATTATGGAAATGAACCCATCATTAAAACATGGTATGTAGTTTTCCTATCTGATTCTATATCATATAATAATTTCCTTATTTATATGACTTAATTATTAATTTATATTAATTTCCATAACCTATTTAATCATTTTGAAATTCACTTGGTTGTAAAACCTCCAATTGTATTGTGACATGTATATCACTCTTAGCCACCCGTGATCATTGAATGGATAACACTTATTCCAATTTTCATGATCCATGTCACATTATTATACACGACATGCTTCTTTGTTCAAAGAATAATGACTTAAAAATATGTTCATATATCCAGTATGGTTGTACATATCAATACTACTCTAATTTATACTGGGTTTGTTAGGCCACTATTATCATATTTGTAACCTCACTATTTGGTTTAAGAAATGGATCCTTAAACTATCTGTAACACCCCTCCAATACTATTAGTACTATCATTGGTATCACCAAATCATATTTTATTATCCTTTCCATTTTCACTATATATACTATCTAAACCTATTTTAGTCATAAACATGCAACCTTAAACATCAGTGGATTCTTTTTTATTAAAGTTATATGACCTTAAACATTAGTTCTCTTTGATCCAAATTTCATGACCATAGGATTCCTAATGAAATATACATGGTACTCATTAGGTTGAAAATAATATAGGTAATCTTAGAAAAATTTGATTCTTTTCCCATTAATCATGTTTCTTTTATGGTTTAGGAAAATTTTAGAGAGTTAAAAATGAAGTGGAATAATAATTTTCAAGTAAAAATCCAAAAAATGGAGTCCTGAGTAAATTTTAGTGAATTGAAAAGGAAAATAGACCAAGACTATAGGTACCAACACTTATCCCTAGAAATTTTTTGGATTACACACTAAGTTTATAGATCTAGGGAAAGGTTATATAATATTTCCTTCCTTAAAAACATTAGTTCTTAATATTTGTTCAAATTTCATAGTGATGTAGTTTGAGGATATTTGATCTCTCTATTAGAATTTTGTTGGACCCTTTGTGAGATAGTTTTTTTAAAAATCACAACTCATGCCACTTTACAAATCATGATAATTCATACATTATGTTTTAAGTAATTTTAATCATGTTATTGAATATTTATATATGAATAACTTATGTCACATGGTATAATACATTTCAATAAGTCAATAAATTATGGATATTTATGTTTCAATATATTTACAAGTGTATATTTACATGTAATTATTAATTTCACATAATCTGGTGTTGTATTGTATAAGACAGACACTTTGTAAGTTTTTCAAAGTCCCCAACGCTGATTGGTTTAAGGAGTCATCAATGGATGACTCACCAATGAGGACTCACCAATTAAAGAAATCACTAATCGAAGAAGACACCGATGTGGAACTCACTGGTAGAAAAAATGACACATTGATGGACAAGTCACTAATGATCAGTCACACTGATATTTCAAGTGACTCGCCATTGGACGACTCACCGATGGGCGACACACCGTTAGTTCAAAGGAATTACCGATGGACAAGTCACCAATAAAAGACACACTGATAATTCAAAACGAGTCACTGATGACAACTCACCGATACCTGGATAGATTGATAGCACAAATGACTCACTGATGCCCAGAGTCACTGATGCTGACAGAACGGTACTGACAGATCGATGTTATTGACTCACCGATACTTATGACTCACCGATAGTCATAAAAATTATTTTGAATTTATTAATTCAAATTTATATCTAACAATCATATTTAGACAAATTAATGTTTCTAAAATTATTTAATGTTGTCTGTACGATATTCAGAGGATAGAACGAGGTACATGCAGATAGAAAGATCATTGTGTCTACTGGACCTTGTGGTATAAAAGAATTACAAGCTGGATCATTCAATATGAATGAAAATATGTATAAGAGTAGCAAGGAAAGAAAAGGAAGAACATATAGGTAGATCAAGAACATATAGGTAGATCAAGAAGTCAAGAAAACCCTGCTGAGCTACCCTAAACATCTTTCAAATAAGAAGCTAAACATTTCATACACCTAGAAGCTAGACCACAGAGACTACAATACTCTATTTTGGAGTCAAATTCCAGAAGAGGACTCAAACTTCATTTCTGACACATCAAACAAGTCCAGAGATTCATTGTATGACACATAGAGACTTCTAAACCTTACTCAACATCTTTATCTCAATTTTTTTCATTTATTTACATTTTTAAGCAGTGTGTGTCTCTATCTGTTACACACACACACTGAATCCTGTGCATAATTGGAGGATACTTGATATCCTCAATCTCACACTCATTTATCCTTTTGTATCCCACATAGAACTGTGGAAGGGGTCAAGTGTGACCTGTTTTTTTTCTTCCTACAAATAACTATGGTATAAGTCAAGTGTGTCCTAGAAAGCCTTGTGTGTTGTTGCGAACTTCGATCCAGGGTGTGGATCAAACTTTTTTATTAATTTAAACCGATTGGTGGCAAGTGATCACCAATTGAAGATGACTAAGTCTTAGATTGAAACTAAACCTCTTGATTTAATTTCAGTTGTGCTTATTGTTATTTTCTTTTACTATGTTTTATAAAAAAATTCATTCAAAAAAATTCAAACTCTAATAGTTATTTTAGAAAGTGTTTATAACAGTTTTGAAACAGTAGGTTAGTTTCAAAATTTATAATAATCTTTTGATTAGTATAGCTGAGAACTAATAAATATTTTGAGAAATTAATTGAACATTCAAGACTCTTATAAATTCCCTAAAAACTATATTATATTATTTTCTTAATTGGGATAAATTTTTAAAGAACCAATATTTAAATAGAAATTTTTATAGATACATAATTCACCCCCCCCCTCTTGAGTACTCTACTCTGACCAACATTTGGTATTATAGGAATTTGGGAATTTTTCAGTTTTCAAATCTTTTTCAAAGTTTTTCAACTGTGATTTTAGTTGTATCTAAAATATCTTAAAATTTATGTTATTTCTAAATTTTTATCGCTTTGAAATATTTTACAACTTTATATTATAGAAAAAATATTAGAAGGGTCTTTTACAAATAGACCTCATTTTTTCAATGGAACAAATTATTCTCAGTGGAAGCTTAAAATGAAAATACATATAAAAAGTATGGGATTTGAAATATGGACTTCTATTTAAAGTAAATGTACAATCCCTACGACTGTTAGAACCACTTGGTATGAAGCTACCAAGACTGCCTATAACAATAACTATAAATTAATTAATGATTTATACTATGCACTAGGATATGAAGAATTTAATTGCATTTCTTCCTGTAAAACTGCTCATGAGACTTGGGATACTTTAGTTATTTTACATGAGGGAACAACTAATGTGAAAGAGATGACATTGAACACTTATACTATTAAACATGAAAATTTTATAATGAATCATTATGAAACTATTTCTGATATGTATCTCAGGTTCAATGAAATTGTAAACACTGTGATTTCTTTAGGAAGAGTTGTCACAACAAAGGAACAGATCATAAGGATTCAAAGATGCTTACCAGAGAGATGGAAAGGGACATTTATATCCATAAAAGAATCATGCGACATTGATAAGATGCTAGTGAAGGAACAAATTGTAAAATTAATGATGTATGAAGAGGAACTAAAGGTGGATCAATAAGAGGAATATCCGAAGGGAAAATCTATAGCCTTTAAGGCTGTCACTTCCAAAAGAAAAGACAAATAAAAATTTCAAGCTACTATTGAGAGCATAAGTAATGAAGAATCAGATTCAGACAGAGATGAGGAAATGGCTGAGATGGCCAGGAGATTCAAAAAAAATTACAAAAGGAAAAAGTTCTTCAAGTGATCAAGCTTTAAATGAAAATATGAAAACAAATAAAATTATAAAAATGACTGGAAGAATCCTTAAAATCAGAAGAAATAGTTTGATATGAATGTAAAAAGAGAGTGCATGTCAAGGCTTAATTTCCTAAATTAATGTATAAAAAGAAGTATGAAAATAAAGATAGGAAATACAAGAAAGAAATGAAGGCCACCTAGAGTGAATTTGAGGATAGATCTAGTGAATCAGCATCATCTCATGATGATAAAGACGACAAGGAAAATATGTGTTTTATGAAAAACACATCTAAGGTAACCTTAGACTCTCCTGCACACAATTATTATTATTCTGAAAATGAAAGTGAGTCTAAGAATATGAAAAGTGATTAATTATTTTAATACTGTAACATGATGGAAGAGACTTGTAATGAACTAAATGATAAGTATAAATAATTAAATAAATAACATGCTCTTACTATAACTATTAAGTCTGAACTTACTACTGAAAAGAAAAATAATGGTCAACTACTTAAGGAAAATAGTGAATTAAAAATGTCTAATGAGTAATTGAAGAAGGATTTAAAAAATTTCACCAATGGAAAAAAATACTCTTACTCAAATTCTTTGTAAATAGATATCTCCTAATTATACTTCTATTATTTGATATCATCTTGGACAAAGAAATTTATCTAAAACATGTTTCATGACTAAATCTAGAAAATCTGCTTCATTGTCCAAAAATCATGATTTTACTGAAAGTTCTAGTTCTAAAAAATCTTTTACTGCTTCAAGTATTTCTGGAAAAAATAAAGTTTATTTTTAAAATACTTTATATTCTACATTTAGGAAACCTATAAGACAATTGTGGGTTTCTAAAGCCTTTATAGCTAATTTTTCTGGACCCAGACAAGTATGGGTACCAAAATATTTTCTTGGATGAATTGTTTTGTAGGTAAACTATCTAAAGAGTTCCTGTAGAAATATTTGGTACTTGGATAGTGGTTTTTCAAGACACATGACAAGAGACTACTCAAGATTTAAGAATCTCATCAAGATTGATGGAGGACATGTCACATTTGGTGAAAATGGTAAAATAATAATCATTGGATTAGGATAGATTGGTAACCATAACTCTATTTCAATTTCCAAAGTACTTTATGTTGATGGATTAAAGTATAATTTTATTAGGATAACACAATTATGTGATCATGTATTTAATTTCAAAATTAAAAATAATTTATTCCATGTTTTGGTTTCCAAAAGTAACTTAGTATTCACTGCTCTTAGAAATGATAATGTATATACTGTAAATTTAGACACACTAGCGTCACAGAATATTTCATACCAAAATGCCTTTCAAAAAGTGTCTTGAATATGGAATAGAAGACTAGTACATTGTAATTTACACTCCCTTAAGAAATTAACCAGAAAATGTTTATTTAAAGACCTACCCAAACTAGAGTTTCCAGACAATAGAGTGTGAAATCCTTGTCAAAAGGAAAGCATCATAAACTCTCTTTCAAACAAAATAAAGAAGTTATAACTTCTCAACCTCTCGAGTTAGTTCACATGGATTTGTTTAGAGTTTCCAGACAATTGAGTGTGAAATCCTTATCAAAAGGGAAAGCAACATAAAATCCATTTCAAACCAAAGAAATAAGTTATAACTTCTCAACCTCTCGATTTGGTTTACATAGATTTGTTTGGACCATCTATAGTTTCAAGTATCAATGGGAAGCATTGTGTTTATGTCCTTATAGATGACTTTTCTAGGTATACTTGGACCTTTTTCTTAGCTCAAAAAGTGAATCTTTCTCTCACTTTACCAAGTATGCTAATACTATAGAAAATCTTAGTGGACTTAAAACTAAATCCTTAAGAAGTAACCATGGCCGTGAGTTTGAAAATCAAGAATTTGAATCTTTTTTTTAACAAAATATATATAGGAATAACTTCTCTTCCCCTAGGACTCCTCAACAGAATGGTGTATTAAAAAGAATAAATAAAATCTTAAAGGAAATTTCCCAAACTATGCTCAATGAATATGACCTACCCATTTATTTTTGGGCTGAAGCTATTAATACAGCTTGTTATATAATAAATAGAGTCTTAATCAGACCTATCCTCAAGAAAAATCCTTATGAGTTGTGGAATAATAGGAAACCCAAGGTAAGTTATTTTAAAGTTTTTGAATGTAAATTTTATATTCTTAACACTAAAGATAATCTTGATAAATTTTCTTCCAAAAGTGATGAAGGAATATTCCTTGGATATTCAACATCAAGAAACGAATATATAGTCTTTAATAAAAGAACCAAATTTGTGAAGAATTTGTACATGTCAAGTTTTATGGAAATAGATCCCCATGAACCTAAGTCCTCACTAGGGAATATTGGAGAGGATATGTACAATATGTACATTAATGCTAAAAATTATAATCATCCTTAAAAGGAATATATTAAAACTTCTAGTTTTGTAAATTCTCTATATTCTTTCCATAATGAATCAGAACCAAGTGATGAACCTAAAATAACTATCCCAACTTTTAATAGACCAACTAGAAGCCTTAAAAACCATCCCTCAGATGTTGTAGTTGGATATTTAGATATAGGAACTCAAACTAGATACTCTTTGAGAAATTAGGTTAAACATCAAGAATTGTTGTCACAACATGAGCATAAAAATAGAAATGATGAAATAAATGATGAATTTTGGGTAATGGCTATGAAATAATATGTTAATAATTTTGAGAGAAACAAATTTTGGAAGCTTGATGATAGATCAAAAGATACCTTGACCATAGAAACTAAATGGGTGTTTAGGAATAAAGTATATGAAACTAGAAATATAATTAGAAACAAATCTATATTGGTTGCACAAGGCTATAATCAATAAGAGGGAATTGATTATGAGGAGACCTTTGCACTGGTAGCTAGGCTTGAAGCCATTAGAACCTTACTTGCTTATGCATCACACTTGTATTTAAAACTTTATCAAATGGATATCAAAAGTAAATTCTTAAATTGTTAGATAATCAAGTACCTTTTTGTTGAACAACCCTCAGGTTTTACAAATCCACATTGTCAAAATAATGTTTTCAAATTAACTAAAGATTTATATGGTTTAAAACAAGCTCCAAGAGCTTTTTATGATAGGTTAAGTAACTTTCTTATCTCTAAAGGTTTTACAAAAGGAGTTTTAGATCCTACTTTATTTATAAAAATAATATCTAAATAAGTTTTAATAGATAAAATATATGTAGATGATATTATTTTTAGATCTTCTAAAAATTATTTATGCAATGATTTTTCAAAAATGATGCAAAGTGAGTTTGAAATTAGTTTGATGGGTGAACATAAATATTTTCTTGAATTTAAAATATTTCAAAAAAAATAAGGTATTATTATAAATAAAATTAAATATACTAAAGATATTTTAAAAAGATATGGATTTGATGGAATTAAGAGTAGTGAAACACCTATGATATCAACTTGTAAGTTAGATATTGATGAAAATGGGAAATTTTTTGATCAAACTGCTTATAGAGGAATTATTGAGAGTTTGATTTAGTTAACTACTATTAGGCCATACATCATGTTTAGTGTGTGTATGTGTTAAAGATTTCTAGTAAACCCAAAAGAATCACATTTAAATGTTGTTAAAAGTGTTTTTAAATACCTCAAATATACAACTAATTTAGGACCATTCTACCTAAGAGGACAACATTTTGATATGTTTATCTATTCTGATGCTGACTTTGGTGGATTTAAGTTAGATATAATGAGCACCTCTAGAACATGTCACTTTTTGGGAAAGTATCTAATTTCATAGTGTAGTAAAAAGAAAATTTTGGTTGCATTATCAACTACTAAAGCAGAGTACATTGTTGCTGGTAGTTTTTGTGCACAAATTTTGAGGATGAAACACACTTTATTAGACTATGGATTTCAATTCAGACATATCCCTATAAATTGTGACAATACAAGTGCTATTAACATTTCTAAAAATTCAGTTTCTCATTTCAGAACAAAACATATTGATGTAAGAAATCACCTTTTGAGAGACCAATATCAGAAAGGTGATATAACTCTTGAGTTTATTGGGACTGAACACCAACTTGAAAACATTTTTACCAAACCTTTAAACACTGATACAATGAGATACATCAGACATGAACTAGGAATGATAAATCTAAAAATACTATCTAACCTTATCTCCTTAGAAAAAATATGTTTGTTCATGACACTGGTCACTGTCAAACCAATTAGGTGAAACTAATCAGGTGAAACTGATCAGTGAAACTGATCATGTGAAACCATTTGAGTGAAACCAATTGTGTGATACCGATCAATTAAGACCGATATCGTTAGACTAAAACTAATACCGACAGGGAATTTTTAGTAAATCTATCTTTCTGTGTTTTTTAAAACAAAACGGCATAGTTTAATTATTTTATTTTACCATTATTCTAGTTTATGATTTTAAAAAGTAAAACACCTAAATGATAAAAGTAAATTTACCCACACTTCAACCATTAACTACCCACTCTACCTTTCAAACCTTCGACCTTTCGACTCCCTTATTCAAAATCAAACCTTCATAAAGGTGATAACGAATCATGCGATGGGCAGACTGACTGAATCATCATCAGTAAAGTGTAAAAAAGGAAAATATAGAAGTTCCATTGGTTTTTTGAAGATAGGATTGGTAAGCTATGTGGTAATTCCTAAGAAATAAGTGTCTTCTAAGTGGTTGTTTTCGATAAAGTCTATCTTGCTGAAAGTTTTAGAATCACAAGGTTAGATTAGCTGGTTTGTAGATAATGAGATACCTTTCTATACCAAGCTGGTACATGAGTTTTATCTGAATTTGAAAGTGTTTTTGGAAGGATCCGAGGAGGCTCAGATTAATTCAATGGTAAAGGGAAAGGAGATCTATTTTTATTCAAAAGAGTGGGCTGAATTCTTAGAGATTCCACATAAGGGAATATATGCTGACTATTAGGGTAATATTCCTCCAACCTCAAATTTTTTTTCTCATGAAAATGATTTAAAATAATTGACTGTAAATGAGGAGTCAAGGAGAGAAACAGCTGTAGAATTATATAGAGAGGTAAAATTTCTTTTTAAATTTATCCAACCCCAAATCTGCCCAAGGAAGAGAGATTTTCCTGCCTTGAAGTATCAGGATGTATTTCTGATTTATTTGCTGAAGAATGGGGTAAAAGTGAATTTATCTAGGTACCTTATAGTACATATTTGTGATATGATCAAACCCTCTAAAAAAGAAACTTTTTTATACTACCCAATGATGATCTTAGCAATTTTAAGAGGATAGGATGAGTGGAAGATAGAGACGAGGTGATCACTGTCTGTAGTGGATTTTTTGTTACCCAAAGATATATAAAAAATAATGAAGATCTTTTGGAACCCATGGATAATAATGTGGGTAGGAGATTAGGAAAAACTATATGAGGATTATAATCCTATTGATCATCCTACCAGACCAAGGGATCAAGATAATCTAAGTCTTAAACCTAGTGAGAAGTTTGTTTATTCAGATGAAGAGGAAGTTGAGCATGAGATTCCAAGAGAGGAGGGGTCTCATGTCAATGATAGGAGTGACCCAGATATTGTTGAAATCCCTAAATATATATCATATGGACCTACTAGTCCACTATTAGAATTACCTTCTCGAGAACCTTTGTTGGGTGATGAAGATGAGGAAGAGACCGAAGTCTCTGGAGTTGAAGGATATGTGATCAAGATAGATGGTGATGATGATGATGAGGGTGATGATAAGGATGATGAAGGTGAGCATGCGAGTGACTCACTAAAACCAAGGAAAGATGCAGTCAGTTCTGGTGAGGAGTCTGTGAATGGATAGGATGATGAGTTTGGTATACTGGATAATGTTGACATTATTGGAAAAGATATTGTTGGTCATGATGGAGATGGTAATGGAAATGATGGAAATGAAGACAGACATGACTAGACTGATGATGATGATCAAGGAATCATTTATTAACTTAATGATATTATGACTGGACGTCAAGAGGAAGAAGAATCTAAAGCTTAGCCTGTACTAGTGCCTCTGAATGAGGGATATCCTCAAGTAGCTGGAGTAGTTGTAGTTTGAGAAGAAGCTCAAGTTTAGTTAGTAACAGTGCCTTAGAATATTTTTTTGGTTAGAGGATAGGAAGAAGAATAAGATGAAGCACAATTTAAGGGGTAGAATCAAGGTAAGAGAGTGAGAATTTATAATATAGATCTTAGATATTTGACTTGTTATGGTGAGTGGAATACAAATCCAGGATACATCTTGTTTGGACTGGATTATTACTCAGATGAGTAAATGGTAGCTCCTTCTTCTCCACAAGTTAATTTAGAACCAATTTCTCCTACTTCACCTGTCTTACCTAATGTTTATGATCTGGTTGTACGTTCAGTGCCTAGTGACTATGTCACCAAGGATGATCTTGAGAAATTCAAATCTTATATATGTGAATATATAAGATCCTCTATTGGATTCAGAATTAAAGCTTATAATTTTATGGATATTTTAGAGGCATATGCTGATAGGATTTCAAGAATAGTGATTCATGAGATACAACCCAATCTAATCACTACAGCCGAGACCATAGTTATAAATAATAAAATTACGAGAGATAAAGTAAAGAGGATGAGTAATGAATTGGAATCTATGAAAAATTATTTCAAGACCACACTTGGTTGTGTTATAGAGGTTATTAGGAATCTTGTTACACATCTACTGAGTGTAGATTTGAAAAAGTTGAAATAGGATCTTGGAAAAATGATCTCTGGTGCATCTAGTTCTAAAGGTACCAAGCATGTTTCTACTGATATGGAGTCCCTCAAGACTGTTATGAGAGAAGAGATCAAGGGTGTTCAGAATGACTCAGATAAAGAAACTCTTTCCAAAGTGCATAGGAACACTAACCTTGTTTATAACATGGTGAGATAGTGTAAAAATGAGGCATCTGGTGCCCAAAAAGATATTAGGGAAAAAGTGGAAAATTATTTTGATAAAATATAAACCAAGCATGATCTGAATAACAACTTTAAGTACTTGGCTGAGAATCTCAAGATTCCACCAATGACAAAGTCTTTCAAAAGGAAAGTGGGCCAGATGAAGGAGTCTACACCCACTTTGGAAAAGTTCATGGAGAACAAGGACGATTTTGAAAAGGCTATGCAGTATGGGGATGAAATAATAAATGATTTTATCAAGATTTTGAAGCCCTAATTGCATGTTAAAGCTGAAGATACAGTGGTCCATGCAGCTACTTCCATTGGATCTAGTTCTCTGCCTCCTACTCATACGTCTGTATCTCAAGCCTTATCTCAGATCTGGCCAGTGATCCAAGAGAATCCTCAAAGTCATTTTTTGTCATGGAGGATACCATGCCTTGCAAAAAATGTTCCTACAACTATTTCTTTGCACGGTTTTTCCATTTTATTATTCCTTCATACATCCAAAACACCACATCCTAAACCCACTCTTGACCCTTTAGAAAAAGTTAAAGCTCCTAAAAATCCCAAGCCTTAGTTGTGTATCAATATTTGATAGGTCTATATACTTTTATTTTGATGACTATATTTTGATAGTTTTACTCTTTGTACTTTAATACATATCAATTTGACTTCACTGTGTTTCCAATTTCTTTGTGTTCTTTTTATTTATCCTTTATTTTTCTTTTCACCTTTTTTCTAATCCCAAAATGGAGAGAAATATATGGATGGAATGAACTCTTAATCAAAGGGGGAGAAAACTATGGATGCCTTAAAGTCTTAAACTAAGGTGGAGAGTAACTCTCGCATAGGAAAGATGGAATGTAATCAACTAACTAAGGGGGAGCATAAGAATCCTCTATATATGTATAAATACAATTATTGAGAGGGAGCTTAAAAGGAAAGACCTTATAGTTATATTAATAATTCACATTCACTATTGGTATGCTAAGTCAAGTAATTATTATTCCTTAACATCATATATCAATCATTAATGACAAGATTTTTTATTATCAAAAAGGGGGAGATTATTGGATCCTTTGTGAGATAGTTATTTTAATAATCACAACTCATGCCACTTTAGAAATCATGATAATTTATATATTATTTTTTAAGTAATGTTAATCATGTTAATGAATATTTATATATGAATAATTTATGTAACATGGTATAATAAATTTTAATATGTCAATAAATTATGGATATTTATGTTTTGATATATTTACAAGTATATTTTTATGTGTAATTATGAATTTTAATTAATCTGGTGTTGTTCTGTATAAGACAGACACTTTGTAAGTAATTCAAATTCCTAGAAAATGATTGGTTTAAGGAGTCACTGATAGCTGAATCACTAACGAGGATGCACCGATCAAAGTAGTCACTGATCGAAGAAGACACTGATGCAAAACTCACTGATAGAATAAATGACACACTGATGGAAAATTCACTAATGATCGACCACACCGATAGTTCAAGCGACTCACCATTGGATGACTCAATGATGGGAGACACACCATTAGTTCAAAGGACTTTCCTATGGAAAATTCACTAATGGGAGACACACCGATAGTTCAAAATGAGTTACCAATGATGACTCACCAATGCCCAGACAGAATGATAGCACAAATGACCCACCAATGCCCAGAGTCACTGACGTTGACAGACTGATGCTGACAGACCGATGCTATTGACTCACCGATACTTATTACTCGTGGATAGTTATAAAAAATATTTTTAATTTATTAATTCAAATTTTTATCTAGTGGTAATATTTAGAAAAATTAATGTTTATGACATTATTTAATGTTGTCTATAGGATATTCATAGGATAGTATGAGGTACATGCACGTGGGAAGATCATTGTTTCTACTGGACCTCAATATATAAAAGAATTACAAGATGGATCTTTCAATATGCACAAAAATATAAAGAAGAGTAGAAAGAAAAAAACCTAAGAACTCCTACAACTCTTGAGCAAGAAATCAAAAGGAATAATATACGGGGAGATCAAGAAGTGAAGAAAAACCTGTTGAGCTACCCTGAACATCTTTAAAACAAGAATCTGAACATTTCATACACCTGGAAGCCAGACCACAAAGACTACGATACTCTGTTTTGGATTCAACTTCTATGAGAGGACTAAAACTTCATTTCCACTACATCAAATGAGTCCAGAACTACACTGAATGACACACGGAGACTTCTAAACCATACTATACATATTTAGCTATGTTGTGTTAATTTATTTACATTTCTGAGTAGAGTGTATATATATGTTACACACACACTAAATCCTGTGTATAACTGGAGAATACTTGATATCCTCAATATCATGCTAGTTTATCATTTTGTATCCCACGTAGAACTATAGAAGACGTCAAGTGTGACCTGTTTGTTTTTATTCCCATTAATAACTATAGTAGAGGTCAAGTGTGACCTGGACAACCTTATGTACTATTATGAACCCCGATCCAGGGTGTGGATCAAACTTGATTATTAATTTAAACTTCTTGGTGGTAGGTGATCACCAAGTGGAGAGGACTGAGTCTCATCTTGAGAATGAAAGTCTTGTTTTAATTTTCGTTGTGTTTATTGTTATTTTCTTTTACTATGTTTTATAAAAAAATTCATTCAAACAAAGTCAAACTCTGATAGTTATTTTAGTAATTGTTTATAATATTTTTGAACCATTAGGTTAGTTTCAAAAGTTTTATTAATATTTAGATTAGTATAGTTGAGAACTAATCAATATTTTGAGAAATTAATTGAACATTCAGGACTCTTATAAATTCACTAAAAACTGGCTTAGATTATTTTTTTAATTGGGGGAAATTTTAAAAGAACCAATCTTTAAATAGAAATTTTTTATTGATACTCAATTCACCCACCTCTTGAGTACTCTACTTCGACCAACAAATTTATTCAAACATAAAAAAAATACCTTCATGATTCTAATAATTCTATGTTTCTCATTATTTCATATTCAAATTCATTAACCTTGACTTACAGTGATGGACCACATGTTGTGTATCTATCACACCTATATCCACCCAAGAGAAAAATTATATAAGGAAATAAAACCTCTCTTATATTTTATCTAACAGGTCAACCTCAGCCTATGGTTATGGCATATAAGTTGCATATGTATCCATCCTATACCCTTCATAGATAATACACCTTAAAGGATAAAAATTTGTTTATCATGTTTTATTAATAACTTATGTTAGTTAATGTTATGATTTTGATTAATTATCTATCATCCAATGTTTAGCTAGATTCAAATATTATATTTTTACTCTTTATGAATTTATAATGATCTTTTAGTAACAAATTTTCAAAATAACAAGGATATAAGGATCAATAAAAACCTAATGAAAATGTTTTATTATTAAATTAGAGTATAGGAGGGAGGGGAATCCATAATTTGTATTCTATCCCTAATAATCCAAAAATTGAAGAAATTTTATTTGGTCATGTATTACAAGGTTTTATCTACTAATTCTCAAAGTTGATCAAGGGATTGTGTGGATTCATCAATTTAATGTTGATGTTTGGACAGCTTCAACTTCTTTAACTTGGTGAATCCTCTCTACCTTTGGTTCAATATCTTCTTATGAAATTTTGGTTTCACCAAGAAATTATTTTCCATTATTTTGTTTAATTGGATTAGTTCATAATGATGGTAATTTATCTGAGTTTTTTCTTCATCGGATATACATTTTTACCCAATAACCACCTCTACATTGAGGTATTTTTCTAGGAGTGATACCACCATAAGGTATATGGAGTGAGATACAAATTCATCCTCAGAGAGACTTTATTTTGATGATTTACCTTACTCCTGATCATGAACAATGTCTTTCACAACAACATGGATGGTATGGTAATTTATTCCAATGTATCCTAGGGTAGTGATCATATGGAAAATATTGTATATTTCTTTTATAAAACTAACATCAGTGGGGATTTTATAGATAATCTTCTAGATATCATTCCACATCCACTTCTATGAAATTAATTGAAAATAGAAAGACTCATGGCCTAACTTTGAGTCAGTATTAGAGAATGAAATGTACTATGAAATTAGCTTGATCAATGAGACCACATGATTAGTTCCCCCAAGATTATTAACACATAAAAAAATCCACCTTCCACATCCTTTAGAAATTGAGATATCAAGATATCAACTTTATAAAATTATTTATCCATTATTTGTGATAAAATTATTACAAATTTCGTGGGAGGTATAAATATTGGTCAGTATATTTTAGAATTGATGAAAATCAATATGGATCACATTCACCTTATAGAGAACTAGCTTCTTCGATTATTATAATCTCATTGGGTGGTATAAAAAGGATGAATTCTATGAATACCATTTATTTTTCATTTGATATGGAATGATATTTGAAATTCACTATTATCACCCTATCAGATTGACCTAGTAAGAAGTCTCCTTATAGTGAACCTTTTTTAGGATCATTATGGACCATGCCTATTTATAGATGAATAGTACCCTATGATAGTGCCATAGTCATGGATCCAACTCTTTTCCCCATTTTTCCTTTATTAATATTAGATAGGGCTACCCATATAAAAAATTGACATTGATTAGTATAGTTGATAAATAGGTAACAAATGTCATAGTTCCTCAAAATATTAATGGAATGTATTAATATAAAAATACAGATGTTCAAAATAGTCCTCAAAATCCATCATGAGATCATACCTTAGGTTATATCTTCTCATCATATTAGATGGACCATTAATATCAAAGACTAATTATGATCCCTCTTAGACATCACCAATCACTTTCTTGGTTAAAATATTCTCTTGGAGGGTGGTGATTAAGTTCTAATAAGAAACTAGTTCTCTCAATCTAATGGGGTATGGGATGATATCATAGAAAACAGAATTACTAGTTTGATAGTTTAGAGATTCTAAAAAAATAGATTTAAAGATTCAGAGTTCAATGGTCCATTATGAACAAAGACAAATTTACAACATTCTCACTTGTTCCCATCATTTGAGCTTCTATAAAAAAATTAGGGGGAACCATTAATTTTTTCACTAATAAAAACTCTATTGAGTCATAGGTAGGGTCATTTAGTTTTTACTTGTGAAAAAGTGAAGTTTATTCTTTAACTCTCCTACTTATTTCAGCTTCTATTCCAACCATCATTCCACCTGTTATGTATTATGGGGATCTGATGGGTGATAAAAATTACTTAGATTCCTATAAAAGGTAAAATTAAATATCATTGGAAATATTGATGATGATATGTAAAGTAAAATAGTGCTAAATATTACCTTCTCCAAATAATATCCTCATCTAGTTTTTATTTAATAAATAATTTCCCTTGCAAGGAGGGTTTCATCATTATTTTTATCATTTTCATCACCATCATCTCCCTCATCATTACTTATTTTAACACCTATCAATCTGGGTACAAAATAATAATAAAAGGATTAACCATCAATATAAGTAATTACACCATTTAATTCTTTGATATAATATTTTAATTTAATGGGTTTCACATTTGTAGGTGTTTTTGGTACATTTGGATAATTGTTATACTATTAGAGGGAGATGTGTCCAAATGCCTCATTTGATTCCTAGGAATCTCAATAATATAATTATTTTGTGGAATATGGATTTTATATTATTTTATTATTACTGATCACTCCTCTTCCTATTCACTAATATAAATTGTCTACCCTTAGACATAGCGCACTTGGTCCTTTTTCATGCAACCAGGTTATGACCTAATATAGGTTTTGATATAGTTGATAAATAGATCAATAATAGTTACATTTATTGTGATGGTTACCCATGTTTTTCCTCCTATGAGAGTATCTACCCAAATTAAGATGTAACCATAGGATGTCACTTGATCCAAAATCTATAGGGAAGATCAGGACAAATTTTTTTCACATAGTGGAACTGATGATTCAATCTATATAGTGAATAAAACTCTTAGACAGTATCTCTATTAATTCTAGATTCCATCATTACCTTTCTTAATGCAATGATAAATGGTAATTTTTTATTAAATCCAATCCCATTATCAACATTCATGTCAATAAAATACCTATATAGTGTGAAGACAAACTTGTTTTAAAGATTCATCATGATAACAACATCCCATTTTCTTAGTGAGAGTGGCTAAACTCTGGTGATTCTTTAAAAGTATCACCTAAACTGGGTACATGTGATTTCTATGTTATTAATAAAATCATAACCCACTGGTGAGCTCTATTATATCCACAAATAACATAAAAGGGTATAACAATCTAGAACAGGTCCATTTCTTAGGGATATGGTCGAGATATAGACATTACTTTTCCAATACAAGTATGACCAAGTTGATTCACCTTCCAATTTATTGTTGTGATACCATAATGAATGTATAATTAATTACTTGATTGTATGATCCATTCACCAATAGTATAAAAAGAACTATAAATATTTTAGGGAACATAGCCTTGTGAACTAGTTGATCTATTATAGGTATGAGTTTCTAATACCACTCATTGTATTATCCCTCTTCTAGTGTCATCCTTTATGAACATAGATATCCATGGGTCATGATAATTGGTTAGATTTGTGGTTACCTTTTCAACAACTCCAAGTTATTCAATATAATAAAAAACATATCCTAGGAGGAAAAAGAATCATAAAAAATGGGAGAAATTACTTTTCTGTGACATCTCTCCCTAGTTCAGTCAAAGTATTTTCCAATTGGGGATTCCCCTCCCCATAATCCCACATGGAGGTAAAATAGGAATTAATCATAAATATTCCCCATTATAATGGCCTCATTAATCATATATATATCTTGGAGGAAGATCCCAATATATCTATTAATCGAATGAAATGTGTT
Organism: Viscum album; assembly: GCA_963277665.1. Lineage (NCBI taxonomy): Eukaryota > Viridiplantae > Streptophyta > Magnoliopsida > Santalales > Viscaceae > Viscum > Viscum album. The sequence goes on along the minus strand of OY728157.1, from coordinate 1,235,478,524 downwards.
TGTCTTTGGGATCTACCTAATAACTGAGTCTAGGAGGATATTCCAATTATGATGTGAGAATGATTTTGAGACTCGATATTTATTGAATATTCCTATAACTTTAATCTCTCTTGATCTCTCTAATTATACAATTATTTGGTGGATGGAGTGAGGCCACCCCAAATCCATTCCAATGACTTATATAGGGAAAAGGTCCTTACCTAAATTTCATCCTTATCATTGATTTGTAATGGACTTCTTGAAGGTAGATTTTTAATTTTGGTTTTGTGGTTCTTGAATTTGAGGTCTTTCATCTAAATTCAATGGTGTAAACTCGTGAATGAACCCATCCCAATTATTGAAATCCTTGATAAAGTAACCATTTTATAACATGTTGGATCCATAAAGATTTCCATTATTATTGATCAAACATGTTTGTTGGTTCTAACATGGTCAAAGATACAAAATGGGTGCATCACTTAGAAGTTAATTCTCATAAAGGGATAGTCTATCTAATTCTAGTTAACACCTCCGGTTTTCCACTATTAGCTCAGAGATAATCTTATTTTTATGAGATAATGTTGGATATAATAAATGTTGTCATCCATTTAAATTCATCTTGAGGTTAAATATCGACCATCATGTCTTGGGTCCATTACTATAAGAAAATAGGAAATGAATTCTGTAGGTTGACCCAATATACAAAGAGAGATTGAATAATGGAACTCCATGAAAATATGTTCATTTGAACATAGGTATTATATGTAAACATACTCATGTAGGTTTCAAATAAGGTCAAATTTCAGGTATAAATTTTAAGGAAGGTATCCCATATAAAATTCATGTGAACAGAGTTATTATATGTAAATAATTTCATGATGGTGCGGTGTATGATTAATTTTTATATGCTCACCTGGTGAATGTTTCATGTAGTTTCTCTACAATGAAACTTTATGTGGTAATGATTATTCAAAAGTGGTGGATTTTATGTGGAATTATTGAATCATCTTGAATGTTATCAAATGGTTTCAAAGTATTTAAGGGGGTATAACACCCTATATATTGGGGTATTAGTGACATTTTAAGTTCCTTGGGTCATAATGAATTAATGTGGGAATACTTTTTTTCCAAAAAATTTGATCCAATTTAGTAATATTAGAAATAAAATTAAGACTGTAATTTTTTAAAATTTTAAAATTATTAGACACACATTGTGAAGAAGATTCTAAGACAACAAGGTGAAATGGTAAAACTTTGAAAAAGTGAATATGTTCCACTAAAATGAAATTATATGACATCATAAGAATTTTGTTTCCCTTAATTTTATGAAATCCAAGAATAAAAATCATTTATAGAAGATACATTCAATCCATTTAAATCCTTTATTATTTTTGATAGTGAGGCGTTGACCATTTAAAGACACCATCATTTCATATGGACCCTTTATCATTTCTAGTGGTGAGGTAGTAGTCCCTTTATGGTTTAATTCATTTAGTATGGTTCCTTTATCATTTTAGATCAAATGGAAATAATTTAGTGTAGACATGATATTTTTTATACAACCTGACACCTTATATTTTATATTCATTCAACCATCATCCTTTGTCTATAAATTTTAAAATTAGTACTCATTTCAAGAAACATAAATATTTTTAGAGAATAGAGTTTGAGAAATCAAATGATTTATGAGAAAACCTTTGGTGATTTTTTTTAAAATAATACTTATCTTATATATAATAAAAAATATAAGTTTATAGAGTGAAATATCCCTTATATAATAATTTTATGAACATGACCCATCCATGTAAAAATTTAACACCCATATCTGCATAGTTCGCTTTGGTAAGGGTCTCATGTGATATTTTTTAGAGGGATGTTCACTATATAGAACTTGAGTGGTGGACATCCTTGAATACCCATACACATTTTTGACCCCATTCATTTCCATAAACCTTAAATCTTATGTAAAATTTTAGAATCTTATAGTACTTTTTGTACTTTTTCTAATGTTTTAGTCCTATAAAAGATTTGATATAGGCTAACCCAATTCATGAAATATTCATTCCATGTATATTAAAGATTCATAAATGGATATAGGAGTATGGTTTTTTAATTAATAGACCACTAAACACTAATTAATTTACCAATGAATCTATTGAATAGTGAATTAATTCAAATCATCTTCTGTAACTATGGATATAGGAGTATGGGTTTTGAATTAATTAACTATTTAATAGATTCATTGGTAAATTAATTAGTGCTTAGTGGTCTATTAATAGTAACTATGATCAAGAAAGGGTTTTCATTGAGACCAGATAGTAGTGGAACTGTTGAAATCAGTAGAGCTCATCTATAAATAGATGGGTGGGGTAACTTTAACTACATGTTTTTATCATGTGATTTTTAATTTAGTTATGTATAAGTTTCATTTTTCTTTATCAGTGTGCCTATATTTATTCACTTGTAACTAAATTGAGTGATTTTATTATATTTTTTATATTCAGTTGAAATTAATTATTTTATATGGAGTCAGACTTCTTCCAAACCATGTAAATCCTTATGTCCTATGTTGGGTGAATCTATAATTTTTCTTGGTTTTTTTTTTGAGTTATCAATTTTAGGTAAGTTTTATGGACTATGTGTGGATGGGGTGCGAGGTTTCTTAGTTTTGGATGCACTGATTCGTGACATTGTGTATTTCAAACCTTTTAGTAAATCTATTTTCAACTTTTTATTTTAAGTGGTTCAATCATTCAGATCATGGATAACGACACAACAAGTGGTTTTAGAGTTTGTAATTATGGTTTTTGGTTATCTTTGAAAACAACTCATGTAGAACAATATATTCTTATCCTTCACACCAATCTATTTCAGTATATGTTTTTTATTTTGAAATGATGGAATTGAAATAGAGAAAGATATGGTAAACAAATTTGATGGAATAAATTTTACATTCATGATTATTTAAATTGAATAATACTTATTCTATAAAGATATTGATCTTTTATTCAAGGGGGCAAGTTGGTTATAATATTGAAGTAATATTGGGGAAGCCTCAACTAGAAGGAACCGGGTCTGATCTAGTTGATGCTAGCCTGATTCATGGCCTTCAACATCTATGAGATTATGTTAACTTAATAATTGATTTCAGTGCTTGATAACATATATGAGAAGTATTATATGATACACTAGGTGTCTCATACGTGGTAAATTTTTTTATAAATATGTCATAAGGAAGGTTAGTAGTTTATTATGTAAATTAATTCATCATAATATGGATTCACCAAATTTCTTTTGGGGTAAAGTTTGTTGTAGGAATTTAGGAATTAATTATTATATCATTACTTTCAAAATAATGGTATAAAATAGTTACTACTATGAGAAAATTTAATGTAAATACTAACTTTTTATTCAATATATTATTAATTTCATTATGAATAAAGACATCTTGAATAAGGAAGTCTCAGGTTCTACCAAAACTTCTTTTAGTACCGAAGGTGAGGAGTATTCCACTCAGAGAATTTAGAAGACAATGAGGGAGAACATAAGATAAATAATCCATGGGAAATTGGATGGTCATTTTGACTTAAAATTTTTTCACTATTAAAAAACGAACATGTGCATAAAGGATATCAGGAAGGATGAGTTAGATTCATAAATCATGATTCCTTTTAATCTAAAAACATACTATCTAAAGCGGAGGATGAAGAATTGATATTAAGGTTCATGAGTTTTATGGAGTCATGTATTCTTAAATTCATAGATTTATTTATTTAATGTACAATAACGGGTTCATGATGAATTATTTATTCTGATTCTTACAAAAGGCTCACCTTTTGAATGAGTAAGTGCTTGAAATTGTCATAAAATATAGTCTGAACATTAAAAATTCAAAAATATTCTTATTTAATTTAAAAAAGTTAGTCACATATAATGTCACGACTCGACCCACCAAGGACCAAGTTGCGACTACCCAAGCCCACATCCAATAGGTTAGAGGCTAGGATCTAGGGTTGAGTCCGCATATCACACACATGGGAGGCCTTATCCTATGGTACCTACAAACACACACTCACATACATCTTCATGAAATATTATAATGATAAAAATATATAAACAAAAATGCATGCATACATCTATCCCACAATCAAATTAAAAAATGTACTAAAAATACAAAAAAGAAAAAAATACAAGTCCACCAAAATTAGAAAAGTATCCAACCTTATCATAAGGAGGGGGACACTATCAAATAAAACCACAAATACACACCTTGTCCAAACACCAGCAAACATCTCGGTCTGTCTAGCTCTCTAATCTTTGTATGCTCCGGGTCCTCTTAGGACTCCATTGAAATGATTTTTGTCTTCAAAAGACACAATAAGAACGGGAAAAGCCTATGCAGGAGTGAGTATAACAATACCCAATAGGCATACCAAAATCCAAAATAAAAGGGAGAAACTGAAAGGAAATAGTCCACTCGACCCAAGCCAGAGGGAACCCAAATGAAAGTGAAACTCCATATCAACCACTCCTTGACTATACATGACTAAATATCTCATTTCACATGGTTTGTAAAAAAATATACTTGAAAAAAATGAAAGGACTCCTAGAAATCACCCAAAAATAGTTGTCTTAGACTTTGAGTCTCATGAGGTTCTGACCTCATATCCATCCACAAGATTCTACTTGAGTCTCAAAGGTAACACTCATACAATAACACACACTCTAAAATCCAATCCATCATATATGAAACTCATTTGAGAAATAAAATCCACTGATAATAGCTCTTTATGTCCAACTCTAGTGCCCAACACTAGAGGTCTTATCGCATCTACCTTTCTCCCCACACAAGCTCATAGGAACCCAATTGGAGAGTCCCACCCCTTGCCACAACACATAGTCAAGGGATAACTACTCCATACCATATACCATGTTCATCCAATCTAAAGGGAGAGAAAGGAGGTATCCATACATCATCATTTCCCCACAACCAAGGGAGTACTAACTCCTAACCATCCTGAGAAACCATTGTAGTACCTGTATGGAGAGGCCCTCACCTCACCGTATCGAGGGAGCACTAAATCCTAACCAGGAATTCACATAAAAAGTGGAGGGGACTGCTCCTCACAACTATGATCCATAGCTGAGGGAGATCTAACTCCCATAGAGGACCTTCTCCCTACTGCTACTTGGAGATAGGGTAGTACCACTCTAGAGATAGACGACATGTACTTTGTGTATAGGGGAGTTCTATCTCTACCTGTATGATCATAATGGGGGATCCACACCCATACATGATAGGGTAATACTAACACTAGAATAGAGGACCCTCACCCTGGTATGATAGGGGAGTACTAAATCTATCTGAACATCGCATATGGAGGACCTGCACCCTAGTGCGATAGGGGAGTACTAACTCCTTGTATAGAAGACCCACACCCTAGTATAATAGGGGAGTACCAACTTTATCTACTCAACGAGTATATAGGACATGTAAATTGATACGATAGGGGAGATTTATCTCCATCTACATGAATGATATAGGGGAATTGCACCCTGGTTTGATAGGGGAGTATAGACCCTAGGAGAACAACTCCATGGGTAGAGTACTTGCACCCACTATAGGGGAGTTCTATCTCAACCGATATAAGAGGTAACATAAATCTACACCATGATACAATAGGGGAGTACCAATCCCAACATCTCTCTGATAACCAAGACAACCTCTAGCATCAGTCACACATTTCTAGAAGGAGAGTCATACTCATTATGCCTCACGTTTCAACACTACCACAGGTAAGGGAACCACGCCCTGATAGTTGGGGAGCACCGCTCTACCAGTCTAAAGTGTCTAGGGGGACCCACATCTTGAGATAATAGGGAAGGGTACCATCCTCGATATCTCTCCAATGATATTCCCTAATAACTTCTCGTGATTAAGAATATTTATGCACTTTCATTATAGAATCACATCACATTGTATCTCAAAGAAACCTAGAAGGATACAATCACATTCTATATAGAAAAATTCTCACGATAGGCTACTAATAGACCTAAATCTGAGCCCTGGGGAAGGATATGCGCTAGGCAGATGTTCCCATGAATAGTGCACAACCTGTATTGAGGTCCACATGGCATGTGACCCCACCTAAACATCTATATGTGTCCTCTATCACATGTCTTGGATATCCATGTGATCTTACACAGTGTTTACATGGTGTACACATTGTTTCTAACCTCACCCAGGCCCCTTTCTGTGTTCTTCTCCACATGGCTTGACCAACTATGTCTTCCACATAGTGTGCACCCATGGTACACGACATGTCTTGGATAACCAGCCTCTTGGCCATGTCCTCAACCCATGCTTGTGTATTTCACCCCATGTCTATGTCTCTAATATTTAATCTCACATGTCCATGTCCCTTAACATTATATCCCTATTTATGCTCCTCAGCCACACAGCATGGGCTCACTACACGACATGTACCCCCAGTACAGGACATGCAGTCCCCAAAGTTCATCTTCCCCAAATGGGAAGAACATACAATGTGTGATTTGACACTACACATCGTGTGATAAGGAATTATGAATGGTAATTCCCTATGATCCACCCGAAACACCCCAGTTTCCAATGAAACCCACAGATCAACCCCCACTGGGTCCTTAATAGTCTTATAAGGGCTCTAAAACCTTAAAACAATGCATCAAAGGGGGATTCCAAACTTAAAAACTAAAATCTTTATATTTTGTGAATAAAATTTGAAGCTTCAGGTGCAGATTCATGCTCTGAAGCTACTAAACCATGATCCCAGAGTGATCACCATCAATCTTGAAGATCAGTGGTGGCCCTTCTCCTTAGTTTCTCCCTCATGAGGCGGGGAGGGCTCTCCTTCTCTGAAGTGAACCACATAAGGGGTGAGGAAGGGGGTTATTGATTTAATTTTTTATTAAATCAATAAACTCCATTTAACACCCCACCAACACTCATCCCCAATCGGGCACCCGATTCTGAAAAACTTTATGTCACGCCTAGGGTAAAACCCATATTTTGAGATCAATTGAAATATCATACATCTAATTTGATACTCTTTGTAGTATTTATTTTATTTTTACAAAGAAAATATGTGTTTGTGATAAAATATATTTAATATTCTTAATATCATCTCACCAAGGCTCTCTAACCTCGGAATCCCGCACTGACTCAACACCTAGCTTCAGAAATATTATTTGAAATATTCAAAAGTATTACACGGAAAAACCAGAGTCACTACACTCTCCCCACCATAAGTATTTTTGTCCCAAAAACTGAAAGGATAGGCATATGGGGTAAAATTAGGATCTCAAATGGGACTCCCACACCAGTGATCTCAGCAAAAGGGTTCTCATGTTTCCTACAAACATGCACTCCAGGGAACCTTAGAGGACACCATGCCCAAAGTCTGGATCAAACTAGGAAAAAATTCTACTATGATGCATGCAAATTTCCCCTCAGCTACGAATGGTGGTGAGCACCAAGCACCCATTCTATATGCAATCACAGGGTCTAGAAGTATACAACCTCACTAACCTCATGAAAATACTGATGTAACCTGATAGTTCTCAACTACCCCTAGATGAACCGCACCATGGAAACCTGAAGCATATCCAACACAAATCTGATGCCAATAACACAAGGGTAACAATTATTAATATAAGGTTGTCCAAATGTACACATTGGGTCCTACTGTGTCCTCCATATGAAAAATTATAGCTGCAAAACATCTCACAAATCCAAAAAAAACACTGCCACACCCATAAGAGGCAAACCATATGATCATGGATGGTAGGAAACTAATCCACATTAAGGAAATATCATAGGTCCAAACTCTATTACTACAGAACTATTCTATGTGAGGATCTCCCTCCACTAGGACCTCCAAGAATATGGGTTGATCTAAAAGGATCTACTGTTATCTCCAAGGCCAAATTTGACACTCCAATACACAACCCCGCTTTAAACACACAAGTAAAAAATAACTCATCCACCACACATTGAAACTATCCTCTTTGGGTGGCACTAAATTTCCTATATATCTTTAATCACATCACTAGAATATATATCAATGGGGTAAGAATACCTCTTCCTCATGCATTTGAAGCTAAATCAAACAACACTATCACATGTCCCTACTGATTCCCCTCATCACCCTAAGAAATCATCAATAAATAATTAACAAGAATATAGTACCTCACAAAAATTTCTAACAATACCACTAAAAAAGTAGAAAGTCCACAAAGCGTACCTATAATCACACTTAGAGCCTCTGGGTTAAAGGCCTCTATGGCCTGCAACTATCCTCATCCCCATCCTCCAGCTCATTAAACCTAGTGTGGACCACTTGGGGATGGTGGTGGAATATATCTTACAATATACCACCTCCTTCTCTCCCCACTCCTCCTCCACATCCTCCATCATGTGTAAATCCATGATCAAGATGATATCTCTACCAGTGCGTTCCATCATCCATATCCCTCTCAATAGCACGACGGGTCGAATAATCTTGTGCAAGATGTCCCTATCCATCACAATCATAACACCACCTCTCCTATGGATGAATAGATCCCCAACGTGACTTCTATACTTCAAACCCATGCATATGAGTCTAGGAATGGGTATTCCTCTTGAGTCATGATCCTATCAATTACAGCCTTCCAGATGCTACAGATGACTTAGCCATGTGATCACCACTACCATCCCCATCCCACCAACCTATTCTAGGAATCTTTATATCACAATATCTATCTCAAGCACCCCCACATAAGAGGGAAGGTATAAAGAGACCACACCTACTCATATGTATCTTAAGAGGATTTGATCAAAGGTTCATTCTCTACAAAAAATGATCTTGAACCAGATCCATGGATTATTGAGAAATGTCTGTGAACCTCATAGATTAATCTACCACAGACATTTTACCATTCCGAAGTTTCAAAAGATCCTAGATATACACCAATATAAATGTAGTTGGATAAAAATATTCCCTGAAGATCTGATCAAATTTCCTCTATGAGAGAATTGTCTCATTAGGGGTCTGCATCATCTAACACCACCATCGCTTGGTTGATCCCTATAAAAGACTCACCGCTAGGAGAACCATCTAATCATGAGGTTTCCTCACAAGGTGAAAAACATGTGTGACTACCTCAATCCAATCATCATCTACCTAGGGGTATAGCTCACCTCAATACCAAGGAGGTCGCTTCCTCTGAAACTCATGAAACACACTCAGCCTCCGCACATCCTTGGCCTAAATTGCCATCCCAACTTACTACTTGACAGGTGGTGGCTCAACTAGATGACCACCTGGAGGTGTTTCCTCATGCCTAGTCCTCTACACTAAAGTCTCATCACTGGGTGGATCTTCATCACAATCTCATCATGGAACCATATTTGGTTGTTATCATAGTGGAATCTTGAAATAAAATCAAGATGTTCCATAGTATAAGAGTATGTTTATGGAGCTAACTCAATAAGGACATAAAACCCACAATCAAGTCCTATATGATTCATTTACCAATATTCCCTGCAACCAGTGACCTAATGTACTGAGTCAAAAATTAGGTAATTAGAGTCTTGGTGAATGGATATTTCGGTCACCACACCAACATTGGAGTTCTTAATATAAATTTAAAATATGAAACACTTAATCATTGTCTCCATAAATCTCAAACCAATCTCACAGCCTCTGGTCCTAAGGAATGGCATGCTCTGATACCACTATTTCATGACCTGACCCACCGGGGCCCAAGCCGCGACTCCCCAAGATCACCTTCAATAGGCCAGGGTATGGCATCCAATGCTGAGTGGTCATATCACACACATGGTAGGACTTATCCTATGATACCTATACACACGCACACACATATATATACATCTACATGAAATAATTTAGAGATAAAAATATGGAAACAAAAATGTATGCATACATCTATCCCACAATAAGAGTACCACATAAGTACTAAAAATATAAAAATGGAAAAATAAAATCCCACCAAAATAGGAAAAGTGTCCAGCCTAATCGGAAGGAGGGGACCACTGTCAAATGAAAACACTAGTACACACCTTTACTACGCCCCATTAAACACCTTGATCTATCTAGCTCTCTAAGCTCTGTCTGCTTCAGGTCCTCCTCAAACTCTATCGAAAGACATGTCGTATGTACATGACACAAAATGTGAGGGAAAATACCATATGGGGTGAGTATAACAATACCTAATAAGAACCCCAAAAACCCAAAATAAATGTGAGTAACTAAAAGGAAACAGTCTACTCAACCCAAGACATAGGGAACCCAAATGAGAGAGAAAATCCATCTCAAACACTACTCATCTATACATGACTAGTCATATTAGTCCACATGGTATTTCAACTAAGATACGTGACAACACCACAAGGAATCCTAGAAATCACCCAGATATACTCATCTTAGACTCTGAGTCTCATGAGGATCTAACCTCATGGACAGACACATGACTCTACTCAAGGCTCAAAGGTAACACCCATCTAAGAGAATTCACTCCACAATCCATTCTATCCTAGATGAAACTCATCCGAGAGATATGTTCAATCAGGAACATATCCCTAGTTCCAAATATATTGACCAACACCAGAGAACCTATCGCCGCTACCTTGTGCGCCACATAAGCCCATAAAAACCCAAGTGTAGAGGATTACCCCTTTTCATAGAACATAGTTGACAGAGCACTACTCTAGATCATGCACCACATGAATCCTCTCTAAAGAGAGATAAAGGAGAGAACCATACCTCATCATTTCCCTATGGTCGAGGGATTAAGAACTATTAACCATCTCATAAAACCTCTACAGTACTTGTATAGAGAGGCTAGAACCTCCCTGCATCGAGGGATAACTAACTTCTAACTAGGAATGAACATAAAAAGTGGAAGGGCCCGCTTCTCACAACTACACTCTATAGCTGAGGGAGCTCTAACTACTATAGAGGACTTTCTCCCCACCGCTACTCAAATACTTGGGAGTACCACTCTATAGATAGAGGACCTACAGCCTATGTATAAGAAATTCATATCTCTACATGTATGATCATAATGGGGGACCCACACCCTGACACGACATGGGATTACTGACCCTAGAATAAAGGACCCACACCCTGTTATAACAGGGGAGTTCCAAATCTATCTGAACATCGTATATGGAGGACCTATACCTTGGTGTGACATGGGAGTACCGAATCCAGGGATAAAGTACCGCAATATAGAATCATAGGGGAGTATAAAATCTATTTACCCATTTAGTATGGAGTGCCTGCACTCTAACACAATAGTGGAAATTTGTATTCATCTATATGAATGATATGGGGGACCCGTACCCTGGTCCAACAGGGGAGTACCAACCCTATTAGATCCACCCCAGGGGTAGAAGACCTATGCCCACTATGGGAGAGTTTCATCTCTACCGATCCGAGAGGTAAGGTAAACCCATTCCCTCGCACAACAGGGGAGTTCCAGTCCCAACATCTCTCTAGCAACCAAGATGACCTCCAAAATCAGTCACATATCGCTGGAAGGATAATCTTTCTCATCGCACTTCATTCCACAACACTTCCATAGGTAGGGAACTCGCTCCCTAATAGTTGGGTAGCACCACTCTACCATCCTAAAGAGTCTATGGGGACTCACATCTTGAGATGATATGAAGGGTACTGACCCCAACATCTATCCAATGATCCTCCCTGATTACTTCTCGTGATTAAGCACCACTATACAACATCATTCTAGAATAAAGACACATAATATCTCAAATACAACACAAAGGATACCATAGTGTTCTATGTGTAAAACAGTTTAGGATATGCTACTTGCAGGCTTTAATCTGAGTCCTGAGGTAGGAGATATGCTAGGATGAAGTTCCCATTAATAGTACATTGTGTGTATTAGGGTCTACATAGTATGTGACCCCACATGAACACCTAGATATATCCTCTATTTCATGGATTTGTTGGCCATGTGATCTTTCATTGGGTGTACATGGTGTACACAACATGTCTTTCCTCACCCAGACCCCTGACCATGTCCTTCCACACACGGCTCAATTATCCATGTCTTCCACACTATGTGTATCCATGGTACATGGCGTGTCTCGAATAACTAGCCTCGTGTCCATGTCCTCATCCCATTCCCATGTATGGAACCCCATTTTCATGTCTATAGTCATGTACTCTCACATGGCCATGTCTCTTAAAATGGCATCCCTGGACATGTCCCATAGCCACATGACCTGAAATCACTACACGGTGCATACCACCATTACATAGTGTGTAGTTACAAGATTTCATCTTCCTTGAAATAGAAGAACACAGGATGTGTTCTCTTGCACTACATGATTTTTGATCAGGAATTACAAATGGTAATTCCCTACGAACCACCTAAAACACCATAGTTTTCCACCAAAACCCATATATCGCCCACCACGGGGTCCTCAGCAGTCATCTAAGTGCTCTAAAACCTCAAAAAAATGCATTAAAAGGGGTTTTAGGACTTAAAATCAAATCATCCTACCTAATGGTTAAATTTTGATGCATTAAGTGTAAATACATGATTTGAATCCGCTAAACCATGATCTGGGAGTTATCACCATCAAGATAGAAGATCAACGGTGCCTCTTCTCCTTGGTTTCACCTCAATTCATTGGTCGTGAAATGGGGGATCCTCTTCTCATTTTCTATATGCCACACAAGGGGGGTGAAGGGGTTTATTGATTTAATTTTTTATTAAATCAATAAACTTCATTTAACACCCCACCAACACTACCCCTAACCAAGCGTCTGATGTTGACAAACTTTATGTTGCGCCTAGGGTAAAACCCATGTTTTGAGCTCAACCGTGGTCTCAGACTTCCGATATGAGACTCTGCATGGTATTTATTCCATGTATAGAAAGTAATAATGTTTACATAATAAAATATTTTTAATATTTTTAATATCAACTCACTGAGGCTCTATTGGCCCTAAAATCTATGTTGCCTCAATTCCTATCTTTATAAATATTCCTTGAAATATTACAAAGTCTTACATGGAAAAAATAGAAATTCTACATCTTAGGTTTACAAAATAATTAAATTTCTGTTATTCATCTTGATGATGTAATATTTTCTACTTTCTTTATATATGCTGTGTAGAAGATCACATAGAGATATATAGTGGTGGATCACAATTTTAAGGATGGAACATTTTACTTGAATAGGAATTTGAATGGTATAATAAATATCAAAGAAACCAATTTAGGAATAGTAAATTTATGAAATAATAACTTTAGGTACATTTAAGAGATAGGTTTGTGGACCTTGTCTGTCAAGGAATTATATAATCTTAATCATGTGAAGTATAGAACATGTAAATGCTTCATCATTGAGAAGTAGCAGAAGAAGTCCTTTTCATATTTGGAAAAGGAACCAAATAATTGGGATATTTAGTTGGTTTATAAAAATGTATTGGGAAAAACACTAGTTTAATATCATAAAGAAAATTTTTAAACTATCTAATTCATCATTGATTCCACACAAATAGTGTGGGTTTTTTTCCTCAAACACAAGTTATAGGTGTCTAAAAAATTCATCAAATGGAGATATATGGTGTAATTTGAGATCAAAATGAAGATAAAATGAAATTATGGTGATAAAGGTGGTGAGTATGGTGGAAAAAGAGTTTTTAACATTTATATGGATGAATGAAATCCCTATAGACAATAATATTCCAAAAAAACATGAGTAAAATAGTATGTAAAAACAAATAAATCATACATTGAATTAGAGATCCAAGAGAATGGTATTAATTCCCAATTTCCCAAAGGGTTATTCAGTTGAATTAGTTTACTACACAACTTGTCTTTTGAATTAGATTCCTTCCAAGTTAATGGGGAAGAAACTTCTAGAGGATATCTGAACTAGAAGATTGGATGATTTAACTCACCATGAATTTTTGGATCAATTTTATTTCCCCATGTTGATGCCAAATAAAAAAATATATTGGAATTTAAGTCCAGGATGTGTTTACTTAATTTATATGGAAATAAAAACATTGGATTTAGGATTTAGGATAATAATCAATGAATTGTTATCAATGTTTTCAATTTCCTCTTCAAGATGAGATCCTTTGTAATGATCATAATTCTATTAAATATTTTGTTGGGTGCAAAGAATTAATGTGTGATAAGGTAGATATAAACAATGGTTGGGTTTTTCTAGATTTAGTACAGATAATGGAAGTTTCAAAATAATAAATATGTTTTGAAGAGGAATAAATTGATCAAGTTCTAGATGTAATAGGGTCTAATGTACTAGAATGATCAAGGAATGTGGAATCTCTAGGTAGAGTTTTTGATTTATAGGGTTCAAAAGGAGTTGAACCTGAAGAGTTGAGGAAATCTAATAGGGTCATAATTATAGAGCAATGGTTTTATTTTTTAAATCACTATCCTCTAATTATATATTGAAATAATGTATGAGATAATAAGTCTGAGTGACTCTTTGTAGTGGGAGTCAGTAGTGAAAGATGATTTAGATTACTTGAATATTTTTTATACATGGGTTCTAGTATAATCCCAATCATATAGGAGGTTGTAGTAGAATAAATGGTTTTATCTTATTAATGAGGAAGTATAATTTATAAAATATAATAATTAACAACTAGTTTTTAAGGACATTTAATAATTTTAAGTAGTGTGTTTTAGTGAGATTTTTTCTTCTATTGTAAATCATAAAACAATTGAGACAATGTTTGACCTAGTTTCCATGGAAGGTATATTTATTGAACAATGGAATGTCAAAAATACATTCCTTCATGGTGATTTAGAAGAAGAGAAATACATGGAGAAACCCGAATGTGGTTTAGTAAACCAAATTTAAGTTTTTTTATGTGGTATCAAATATAATTTGAATAGGATTAAGAAAAAACCAATATAGTTGAACCAAAATTTATATGAATTCATGGAATAAAGGAAATTTTTCTGATGAAATATGGATCATTTATTCTATAAAAAGTTATATTATGATGTAATATTAATCATTATACTTCTATATATGGAATAAATTTTCTTTGTTGGATTGATGAAGGAAAGGTTGGAAGAGTTAATGATTTATCAACCAAAACTAACATAGGTGAAGGACCACAGTTCCATAATTTGGATTTTGGGTATGATAATTAGAATAATATTAATGTATGTAACTTTTTTTTGACTCATACATAGTATATCTAGAAGGTATTGGAGTGATTTGTACTGATAAATTTGAAACTTGGGACCAACCTTGGTCAAAAACTTAAAACCTTTCAAGGAGAGGGAACCTAAAATAAATAGGGGTTACATACATGATTAAGGTTATGTTTGCATCAGTGGTGGGAATTTTTATGAACACCATGGTTTTTATAAGGCTTAATATCACACATTTTGTTAGTGTAGTTAGTATATTAATGGAAAATCAAATAAAAGAACATTGGGAGGTTATTAAGTTGATTATTTGGTATCTTGGTGGTTTGGTGTATCAATAACTCTATTCTAGGATTGATGATCCATTACAAGGGTTTAATGATGTTGACTTTGGATGAGATATAGAATCAAGGAAGAGAACCATTAGTTATGTGTTTAATTTTTAATTAACTTATGTGATATTTATGTCTCAAGTAAAACATATATTATCATTGTTAACCATAAAATCTAAATACATTGTAGTTACAGAATCATGGAAGGGGTCAGTGTGATAGAAGGGTCTATTGAATGAAATCAGTTGAATGGAAGAAATTGACACTCTGTTTTGTAACAACCAAAGTGTGATTCCCTTTTCCAAGAATCTGATTTTAACTTTATAAAAAAACACATTTAATTAAAGTGACAATTCATCTAAAATATTGTGGAGTCTAGAATACTATAATAATAAAAGATAATTGGGATTCATAATCCAACATGCATGCTAACTAAATTCACAATCAAAAATATTCTAGATTGGTGTTTCACTATAGTGGGTCTTGGATGAATAGTGGTCATGAGGACACTAAAGTCACAATAGAATGGAATTTTTGAAATAAAGAATATTTTTTTGGATATATGTGACCTGCGACCTAGTGGAATTGGTGGTAAATCCTTTCAATTTAGTCTTCAAGCTGGATATTTGTAGGCATGTGAAAACTTATTTTATTTTTTAGCCTAAAAATTTGGAAAGAGATATTCTAGATTAAGGGTCTTAGAGTTGGATGGAGGAATAATGGAACCATATACCAAAACCATATGTTTAAGTATTTATTATATTTGTGGATACATGAAGATGAATTCCAAACATGTACACTATCCCTCAGATGCATCAGTTGAGTTAGTGGAATTTAATATTCTACTAGTCATGGCCATGGTCAAGAAAGGGTTGTCTACATAGATTGGACAGTCATCGACATGAAAAAACTATCTAGGATTATCTATAAATAGATAGGTGGGGTAAATTTCACTACATTGGTTTTCATATGATTTAGAGTGATATTATGTTTATGTTATATTTCTTCTGAGTACTAAACCTATCTTTGGGAATATCTAGCTCAATTGATTGAATGTATTCTCTTAAATTTTTTTCTATTTAATTTTCTTGTTTTGTTTGGATTAAGACTTGTTCTAAACCATAACAATCCTTGTATTCTATATTGTGTGCTTCTTCTATTTTACTTGGTTCTGTTTTGATTGTTTTTTGTGATTACTCAATGTTCAAGGTGATTTGTGTCCATTGTATGGTTGGGGTATGAGTATTCTTAGTTCTGGATACATTGATCTATCATGTCATTTATTTTTGATCTTCCAATAATGTTTTTTATACCTTTTTGACTTAATAGTATGGATTTTATAGATCGTGAATAGAAATGTAATACAATCCTCTCAAAAAACCAACAAAACATATCAATACCTAAGACACATATCATGAATTCTATGAATGATAATATAAAACTTTCAATAATCTCAATCATATGATCAAATTCTAAATTATAATAAATAATATAGATGTTACAAGGTCCTCCAATAAATTGTAATCCTCAAAAAAAATTCACCTGACTCGTCTATAATATCAACCCAGAGAGGTCTTGTCATGCATTAATTCCCACACCAAACCATTTATAGGTATCATTCACCTAGTAGTCTATTCCACATGACTTTAAACTTATTGTAAGTGGTATTAGTGATATAAATTTAAACTAGAAGGCATAATGGTCCTAGATGCATGACCTTAAAAGAAACATCATTGGCCATGGTTGCATAAGTCTGAAAGTCACCATAATAGTTATTCTCACATGACCATAAAATATATGACGTGCCTCATGAATGACATAAAACTAAATGGATTACAATCACCTTAAAAGGATGATTTACAAATCCCTCTTCATATGTCCTATCCTAACTTCACAAAACCTATCACCTCCCTGGATGGAGATAAATTCCATAGTTCCCAACTATATAGATTTAAACTATATTTTAATTTACCCATCAATGTGGGAGAATCTAGAGAACCTATAATGAATTTTCATAATGGATTAATGATATTAACTGGTCACTTTTAAAACAAGGGTAACATGTAATATTACACTAAATTATTTCATGAATACATCTTAAATCTATATGTGAGTCTTGGACGATACGATAAGACCCCTAATGAGATGAATCAACCTCAAATACTCTTGGTTTCAACATGTAATATTTAAAAATTATTCAATTCATTAAAATGGATACCCATCTTTGGAAAAAATATTTTTTTATAAAAATAAGACATATGTGAAAACATCCTAAATATCTATGCTATCACATTTTCAAAAATAATGAAATAAAATTCTAGATATCAAATAATGAGGATGTATAGAATCATAGACCTCGCACATATGGTTTTTAGATTTAATGAGTTTTAGAATATAGTTATCAATATAAACTAAAATTCCATCAAATATGTATGGGGGTTTAGAAAGAAATCACAAAATCCTTCATTAGTGGACTCACCTCCAGTTTCATAAGAAACTCCTAATTAGAATATGGTAATATAGAGAATCTAAGAGTGAGAATATATCTTCTAAACATGTTTTGTTGATCACCTAGAACTTCACTACTAAATATCTCATGTTCTTTCATATATATGGATGATTAAGTAGTGGGAGATAATATATTAACTACCAAAGTGGAAATATATTATTTTGATATAGTAGAAATATATTTCACTAAATAGTAAATCGCTCTCTAAAAACTAAAATAAACATTTAAAAGAAGAATTAAAGTGGTATATTGGAACTCAAGAATAAAATATATATCCATCGCTATATCTTTCACGGATAAGGGGTTTATCCCTACATGTAAAACACTATAGTCATTTAAATTGTGCTAAAAAATGTACATGTAATGAAATAAAATATTCAAAGAAAAAAAATCCTCTATGGAGATATTAATATCCCATTATATACTTTCCCTTCCATCAATATTATTCAATGTGTCAATGAGGTACATATTATTTCATTCAAATGGAATGTTCAAACTTCCCATGAATTCTTTTGTGAATGCCAAACTTCCCATGATATTATGTTGAGTGCAGCAGATCATCCATTGTCATTATCTTCTTTTAACACATAGAGTGATAGAATTGACATAACCTTAAGTAAAATTTATATATTATATTGGATCTTATGTAGTCACATGGATTCAGTTCATGATATATCCTTGATTTGATATATTTTTAAGTGGAAACATGAAGTAGTGTTGTATAAGAATTAATCCTCATGTGCTAGAATGGTCTTTGTGAGACTTATAACATATTATTAGACCATGATATAAATGGATTTATCTTTCCAACGTAGTATTAATTACACAACTTATTTTTAGATTTACCATATAGTTTTACCTCTATATCTTTCTCTTAAACATATCATAATTCTTATGTAAACGAAATGTGAGGGAGGAAAATGAATGAATTATAAAAAAAATGGATAATTTTAATCTATAAATCCCACCAAACATGAACTATTAATAATAAAAACCTTTGAAAAGTTTCAAAAAGGTTCAATTTTATATCAAGTTATATCTTTGAGACAATAAAGTTTATGTTAAAAGAGATTAGTTGAATCAAATTACTAACAATCAACAACTTCATAAATCTCTCGCTTTTGAGATCCTTATAAAAAAATTAAATTATTAACTTCCTTGATACTTCCAATATGATTTTGTTTATACATCATATAACCATGCTTTGTTTATTTTTATAATTATCCAAATCAGTCCATCCCATTTTATAATAATTTACTTAATGAATTTTTCTAATCCATGTTTATATATAACACTTATTTGGGGATTGAAACAAAACTATAACTAATTAATTAAAAATAGTAAGCATCCTCTAATCTTATTTGTAATAATTTATTCATGAAATTAGTGGTTAGACAACTGAATATCATATTATTGTGACTCTTATTAATGGAATTGTTCTATCATTAATGCACCCAATTCTATGTTATCTTATGGATTTTTTAGAAAAATTATAAATTGATAGATTTACTCCAGTTCATAGTAGTTATCAAAATTTCATTTCGAAAGTCTCCTTATGGTGTTACTTTTTTAATGGAAAAGTTACCCAAAATTGAGTTCAATTTTACAATGTCTTAATGTAAAAATATTGATTTAGTTTAAATCTTTTTAATTGAACATCATTTTCTCTATTATTAATATGTGGATCTATATTTACAATATATCATTATATTCGGTTTTAGTGTGTATAAATTATTTTAGTTTAATCTCTAAAAGTTTTCAAAAAACACCAAGTATAAAAAAGGAACACAAAATGAAAAATGGAAACATAAAATAGGATAAACTATAGAAATGTGATCCTCCCAAGACAAGGATCATGAAATTTACTATATATATTTATTTTAATAGATATAAAAATGATAAATATATTATAGTATGGAATAATACAAAAAATAATAATAGATATGGATGAATTTGTTGTTTTAAATGTAAATGGGTTATAAGAGTGTGATCTCCTCTAATGCTTCCACTAGGTGATTTTCATATAATTTAATCATTAATTTTACATTAAAAGTTTATAGATTATTCACATCGATTCTAGTTATCTTAATTTCACCAAGCAGTAAAACATTAGTACCTATGAATGACCCTTCTCGTCTAGAATTATGTTTACCTCATATAAATTTTACCCTTTGATTTTAAAGAAGAAATTATTCTCTTGGATTAAAGTAACACTTCTAAATTTTTTTGTAATGTATTATCATTTCTCACTATTTGAAAATTTTAAGATTCATAAAATTTTCTCTTATGATTATTTCATGTTGTTGTATATGAAACTTCCTATGGTATCCACCTTCCTTCGAGTTCAAGATCATATTACTTAGTAACTAGAAGAATATATTCTCTAGTTCTATTGAAATGTGAAATATTTTTTCCATAGACTAATCTATATGATATAATTATAATAGTGGTTTCATAGGATATTTTTTATTCCCACATGGTGTCTTCCAAACGTTGGCTATAGTCTTTACTATTCGGTTTTATAGTTTTTGTTGTGCCTAAAGTATTTTGGTTACAATTTTTGTCAATATTTCAATATGTATTTAAATGAAATATTTCTTGGAGAAGTTAAGTAATTTTTGGAATAAGGTGAATGTGAGTTTCTGGAATAAGGTGAAATATGAATTTATTGTTAAACGTGAAATTTAAGTTGATGTTAAGAATTTTTAAAATAACATTTTTGAGTTTAATGAGAGGAATTATAGAAGAAGAAAAGGTAAGTTCAGCAAAAGAAGATTTTTTAAGAAGAATTTAGAGTTTACTATAAAATAAACTTCATTTTTCTAAAAGAATATTTGGAAGTTGTTTTACCATATGAGTTAATAAAGAGAGATTCTAGAAGGAGTGTCCTGAATTAATGAATCCTATTAAATAAATGTTGAGGATGTATGTAAATAATTATAGAGTTTTAAATATACTAGAAGATGGATAAATGGTAGAAAAAGGAACTATAAGGATAAGTAGGTGCATGAGAATAGTTCATATCTTCGGATAATAAAAAGATAAATATTGAGTAATGAATGGATTAATAATATTTAGAAGAAAAAAATATATGGAAAGAGTAATCATAGGTTGAAGTTAGAACCAGTCAGAATAATGGTTGGGAGTTGAGCTAATTGAAATAAGAATCTGAAGACAGAAGTTATGTTCAGATAAGTGGAATTTCAGGACATAAAAAGATGGAGGAAGAGTAGATTAGATCAAGGAATATATAATTCAATCAGAAGAAGAAGATATAAACCATGTTCAAACAATGAGAAGGTGTATTGGATGGATTCCATCGAAAGAACATGAATCGAGCTAAAGAATCATCAAAGTAGTAAAAGTTTGAAGAAGTATGAGTTGAGGAAAAGATAGGACCAGAATGTGCATAATGATTAATTAGAAGAACATGTTTTATAAGATGCTAGAATGACTTTACATTATTGTAAAGTCAAATATTATGATGATATTGAGCAAGGTTTCCAAAGATAAATATTCATTGAAGGAATTTTCATGATTCAAACCAAGATATTCAGATGAGTTGAATATTTTTTCCACTAAGTATTTCATTACCTATAATGAATTAAAATTAATATATCTTCAAAAGTTAATGAAGGTGGTCAATTCATTATTTAGGAGGTTGGATGTCCAAATTAAAACATACATGTTCTCATTATCTATCATGGGAATATTACCTATAAAATGGTGGGATAACACATGAGTTAAATGTATGAAAACTAAATAGAATATTAAGAATTAGATATTGAGAGTTAGTGAGAAGAAGAATTAAAAAAGTGGGATTTTCCAATCAACTTTCATCTGAAATATATTTTGGTTGAGGGAATTATGAGGAACCAAAAGCATAAAGTTTTTGAAGAAGAAGAACCGGCAGTAAAATCTTTCAGAATAAGAATATTTAGTATATCAAGATCTTCCAAGATCCATATGAAGTTTCAAGACCATAATATTTTTCCTTGAAGTTGTTGAATGTATTAAAGAAGTTGTAAACAAGATAAGGTAATCCAACTTTCTTATGGAGGAAGACCATTTGAAGAAGAAGATCTTTCTATGTTGGATCAACTCTAAAAAAGATCTTGTGGTTGGTGTAAATAACCAACTACTGGAGACTTGAGCTTAGGTTTATAACTAATCAATGAAGGAGTTTTCAATTAGGGTTTATAACCAAATGTTAATGAAAGGTTGGGGTGTATAACCAGTCAAATGAATACTATAGTTGGGGTTTATAACCAATTACTATTGAAGTTAGTGGAGAATCTGTGTTGGGGTGTATAACCAACATGGTAAGGAGTAAGATTTTATTCTAAACCTTATAAATCATTATGTTTTTGTTTTGAGATTTCATTTTCATATGTAAGAGATATGCATAATAAATTAAAGAATAGAGGATTATGGCTTTAAACAACTATAGTGGTTGAGGTTCTTAAACTTAATTTTTTTTATAAAAATTAAATAGATCACTGATACACTCACTCTCCATCTTAGTGATCCTACTGAACTTGAGTACATCAATTGGTATTATATTTATGTTAACTTTCTAGATATGTTTGTTAAAGTATGGAGAAATTAAGTTAAGTAATGAGTTGAAAAGTTCCCACTTTTGACATAAATAACTGTAATGGGTAAAATAATAAGATGATACCCCATAATATATAACTTGGACTAGAAATGATAGATACAAAAACCATTGTATTTCAACTAAGATAAAACTATTCACTAATTAATTTTTCTGATAAAATGAATCTTAAGGTTTATGGAAAAAGCTCAAAATTATATTCAAATTTATTTTTTGACAATGTTTTTATAAAGGTAATGGGTCTCAAAATATTGAAGGTAACTTTGGAAAAACTTTAAATAATCATTAAAGGTAATTTAAAAACAAAGTAAGAAAATATTAAAATCTAGATAATCAATTTTAACAATATCATGATAATGGAAGAATAAACTATCAATTTTTACTTAACCTAAGTGAATGAAATTTTGAACAAAATAATAGGATTCAATTATGTCTTGTAATATTCAATTTTTGTTAAAAAAAATAATGAGATACTTTTTATACAGGTTTGAACCTAAGTTTTCTACATTTGAGGATAGAGATAATTTATCTCTTCATGAAATTTGTAACATGATTGTTATGTATTAAATGATGAATCCCCTAATATTTAAAAAAGGTTGAGAAGGATATGGATTTGAATAAATGAGGAAAGGAAGAAAAAAGGAAGAATTTTTTTTGAGAAAAGTGATTCTGAAGACCATGAAGATTAATTTGACTTCAATAAAATTGTTTACCTTATTTCAAAAAGGTACATAAAATCAAAATGTAAGGGAAAGAATAAAACACAATAATTTTTTGAAATTATTATGATCTTTGAAACTTTTCCTATGATTTTAAAAAGTGTAAAATAAAATAATCTAAAACTAATAAAGATGATGAGAATATTTGAAAATATAAATGGGATAGAAAATAAATATTTCAGCAGCAAGAAAAATATTTTAATGAGAAATCATAATAAACTAGATTCATAATCAAGTAGATCTTCAGATAATGAAATAAATTTTCTTTCTAAAATTGAAAAAGGTTTTAATACATCAAACAGTTAGAATAATGGAAAATGTAGTACCAATCGTGAATATAAATTGAAGTGTGAGTTGGAATAATGTATTTAGGAAGTTACAAAATTTAGGAAAGAAAATAAACAAATATCAAAGGATAAAAATAAGATTATTTATGTAAAGTAATATTTCTTTAAAAGATTATAAGGATATCTTACACAAATTAAATATCTCAAAGATAAATTCATTGATTAATAAAAGTTGATAATAGACCATTATGATAAAGTTTCTATTAAATAAGAATAATTAGGAATGGTTCAATCAATTTTCTTAGTTTATGAAAAAACCTTGATAAAGTTGAATGAAGATTTATGAAAACCAATAGAAGTTAAAATCAACAAATCATGAACTTTTAGAGAGACCAACATTAAAAAAAGAGGTTAAATATAATTTTTATAATATTAATAAAGCTATGTAAAATGATTTTTAGGTTCAAAGAAATGGAATAATTAAAGGAAGTATGGATAAAAAAAATTTCTAACAATACGAAAAATTGTTGAAAAGGAAGGATAATTACTGATAATTCTTAGAATATATTAGAAGGACATTACATATTCTTGAAAAAAATTACACAATAAAGGATGGATAAAGCCACATTTTTAGAAGAACCATAATGTAATTACCCTAATCAATATTCTTATGGAATACAAAAAATGGCTATTGCTCGTGTTGAAAAACATTTGGTAAAAAATCATATAATCATTGGTTTAATATGTATTATCCTTTAGAAAGTAATGGGTCAAGGGGTATAAATTTTATAAGTATGATAAATTTTTATAATAGTAATAAAAAAGTTTGTAATTTGAAAATGATGTTAAGAATGAAATTCATAAAGTTAAATAGTCTAAAAGACAAAATAAGTATGAATTTCTTAATGAAGTGTACAGAAGGTGTGATAAATCAGGTCATCATTTCAAATAACATATGATTACTCTACCTAGAAAAGTTCTTTTTATTTATAAATAAAAGTAACATTGTAAAGTTATCATTGCATAAAATTAATGTTATGGTAATTCTTGCAAGAAAATTGTGATAAGAATTAAGAAATAGAGAAGCTGAAGAAAAAATATAACAAAATAGTGAAAGAAAATAAGTTGATAAAACAACCTATTGATACAATTTATAAAAAAAATAATTATTATTTTATAAGGAAATAATGGACCATATTGGGAAGAAATTATCAGCTTTAATATTTGTTCTAAAGTACAAAGAGTTTCCTTCTTATTCCTTATTATTTTATGTTTTTTTAAATAAAATTTAGTGAATTGAAGGGGATGCTAAAAATTTTCATTGGTAGGATAATAATAATAATGAACCTTCATGAAGTTTTATAAACTACCATGAAGTGGATATATCATGTTCATTCCTTAATGTGAAACTTATATAAAGAAAAGGTTGTAAAAAAGTTATTATCTTACGAAAACATTAAAAAAATATTGAACTTGAGGTATTCCAATCACATTATCAACTCTTATTATTTAATATACTAAAAAGGGGGTGTTCTTGGTTGATAAAAAGATAATATAAATATGGATTTTCTTATCTTGTAGTTGAAATATTTAATGTGTTTGTTTAAGAGTGGAAGGATTTTAAATTTCATTAATAAATATTATTATTTATAAAACCTAAAAAGAGAATTATTAATTATTGAACATGGTATAATATGTGAGTTTATTAATTTATAGGATAAAAAACCTTATTTATATATCTATTTTTTATATATTTGGGGTTTCCCGAATATTATTAGAGTTGATAAGATAAATTCTATTTGCTAAGAGTCATGTGATATAATTCCTCTCTTTAAATTTAGAAGAAATATAATGGGAATTTGTTTTTGAGAAGAAACTTTAGAAACTTAAGATTAATAGATCTATGTCCCCCTTTTAATTTAATTGTTAATAAGGTGGAGAAATAAATGTTATCACATATTGAAATTGAATATGTATAGTGATATTGACAACAAACACATAGGGAGAGTTATGCCCAAATTTGTTTGGTTGAATTTTTTATCAATATACAAATACGTATTTTTCGGAAAAATTCCTTAGAGATTTTAATTAAATTCTAGAAGAAGGTAGAAATGTGTTTTTAAAAGCAAGTGAAATGTGAATTTCTAGTATAAGGTTAAATATGAGATGAATTTAAGGAGTTATGAAGGAATTATCATGTCTTCAATGAATAGATTTATGAAATGAAAAAAGGTAAGTTCACCAAAATTATATTTTTTTAGAAGAATTTAGAGTTTTCTAGATGAAGAAACTTCAATTTTACAAAACAATATTTAGAATGTTTTTTATCGTATGAGTTGAAGAAGTGAGATTCTGGAATGGGTGTCCTAAACTACTAAATCCTACTCATAATAAGTTGAGGATAAATTCAAATAATCATAGAGTTTTAAATATATTAAAAGATGGAGAAATGGAATAAGAAATTAATATAAGGGTTAGGAGGTTCCTGATAAGAGTCTTAATCTTAGGATGATTGAAATATTGATATTGAGTAAAGATAAAATGAATATCCTCTATAATAAACATATCCTCAAGGATGAATATAAGGCTGGAGATGGGTTCAATCATAATGATGATTGGTAGTTGATATTTTTTTAGGAATAAGATGAAGTTTGAAGGTAAGTCTAGATAAGTGGATGGTCAGAACATTGGAATTTAGAGGATGAGTCAATCAGATACAAGAAAACCTAATTTGATCAGAATAAGAAGTTGAAAGACAAGTTAAAACTATATGAATGTTCATTAGATAGAGTCGGCCAAAAACACATGAATCAATATGGTGAATTTTTGAATTAATAAAGACTATATAATTTTGATTTGATGAAAAGGTAAAACTATAATTAGCATAATGATTAATTGAAAATACATGTTTTGAAAGATTTTATGAGGAAATTGAATTATTGTAAATTAAAATATTCCTTTAATGCTAAAATGGATATTTAAATATAATTATTCACGGAATTAAGTTATATGATTCAATAATAGATCTACATATGATTTGAATATTTTGTATGCCAATTTTTGTGAAGGATTTAATGAATTAAAATATTGATATCTTTATATGTTAAGAAACATGAACAATTCATGAGTTGATAAGGTGGGAAATTCAAATTAAATATGGTGAATTACCTTAATATATCAAATGAAGATTTCATATATAAATGGGGAACCACACTTGATTTATATTTATAAAACATATATATAATATTAAGAATTAAATATTGAGAGCTACTGAGAATAAAAATTAATGAAAAGGAGTTTTGAACTCCTTTCATCATATGTATATTTAGTTCAAATGAAGTCTAAGGAACTGAAGAACAAAGTTATAGAATAATAAGTACTCTAAGGAAAAAAATTCAGAAGAATAAATTCTAGAAGAAGAAATTACAAAAGAATAATATTGAGTAGATCGAGATATTAAAGTATTACACAATCTAAGGTAGTCTAAATTTCTTGTAAAGGAAGAACATATAAATAATAATAACTTTATACATCAGATCACCTCTAGAAAGATTCTTGTGGCTAGGGTGAACAACCAACTGCTATAGGCTTGTGGTTGGGGTATACAATCAATCACTAGAAGAGTTTTAAATTGGGGTGTATAAATAATTATTTAATAAATTATAGGTTGGATAACTTGTTAATGAAATATTTTATTTGGGGTGTATAACCAATTACTATTTAATTTAGTGTATAATCCATGTTGGGTTGTATAACCAATATGTAAAGGAGTATGATTTTATACCAAACCTTATAAATAATCATTTTCTTATTTCATTCTTTCATTTTCATATGTATACAGTAAGGACGAGACTTTAAATAAGAGAGGATTGAGTCTTTAACCATCCATAGAGTTTGAAATACATAAAATTGAGAAACTTCATAAAAATAAAAGAGATCACTAATTCTCCCCCTCCCCCTCTCAGTGATTCTACTGGATCAGGTTACTTCAATTTTTACTAAAATTAATTTTCTCTATATGTTGGAAGAATTTTATTTCCCGTTATTATAGGGGTGGTATGTTTTTTAGGTCATATAGTTCCCCAATATCTCATTATCAATGATTCCATGATTGAATTGAAAAAAAAATCATGTATTACTGATGATATCTCTTTTTATCGCAAACTGATAGAATTTTTTTTCTAAAAAATACCTAGATAACATATGAATTATAAGTTTTAGAAGATTTTTTAACTACCCATTTTGAATAATAATCCAAATAAAACATTATTTTTTTATATAAAAAATACATGGTAAAATGTATTATAAAATTTAATACTCTCACATAAAATATTTCATGAAATTCCCAGGGTCAATGAGGCATTTATTGTATTTTTAAAATGTTTCCAATAAATTGGAATTTTTTACATTTTTTTAAAACTCGTGAGAGCCTTTGAATATAGTATTTAAATACAAACCATATTATAGGACTTTAATAGTTTCTATCTATCACAAAAAATTTCCACCACATGATAGTGTGTGATAAAATTTTAGTGTAGATTGAATTTAAATTTTAGGAAAATATATTATAATCATTTGATCATTATAGATTATCAAATGATATGGATTATCCCACACATATTATTTTGATTCCAACTTAAGTCATAAGACTTGTTATTGGATGATATATGAAGAGACTTGAGAAGTAATAAGATAATTTATCATGTCTTCATACTAGTGTAATTTACTTTTAATAAAAAATATTTGTTCACTTAGTATTGAGTTAATTAGTGGACCCTTAAATAAAATTCTGAGATTGGTAATGTGAGGTATTTTCCTTATATGGACAACCACTTGTTTTTTGGATCCTATTTTATCATTAATTTCAAATTTTTAATCTTATAATAGTGGTATCCATATTTCAATCCTCTAATTTTCCACTGCCTTCTTTATTAGATACCTAATTACTGTATGATTAGAGAATACATAGACTTTATTCCTGAGTAGATATGATGTAAAATTTTATAATGAATTAGTGGAGGTTTATATTCACTAATTATATTGAAATTTCATTGAGGAATACTTAAAAACTTAGTTTTTTTCCATCAATATTTGGTGAAAGCATCACACCTATAGAATACTATAAAGCAGTATATAGTAACTCTAATAGGTGATTTCATTTTGGGGGTTGAATCACAAGTGGTCTTATCAAAAAACTTTTCAATTCATAAAATGATTTCCTATAATAGTCATCAAAAATTCATTCATCACTTTTATTAATCAATTTTATATAGTAACAAGTCTATCTTAATAAATTCATTGATGAATTTTATGTAAAAACCTATATGTCCCAAAAATGATCTAACATGTTTTAGACTAGTGGTATATGGCAGTTAGGTTAGTATTTCAACTTTAAATTTATAAAATTTAATCTAATTATAAGAGATCATATGGCCAAGGGAAAATATTTTTCAATCATGAAATGGAATTTCTAAAAATTAAGGATAGGACCCTTTTAATGAAAGTTTTCCAAAAATTATCTAGATTTATCATAAAATAGTTAAATGAATTTCTAAAAACAATGAAATAATTAATAAATAATTCCATAAAATCCTTAATCATATCAAATAATATGTTTATCTTACATCATTAAAAAGTTCATTGAGTGTTTCAAAATCAAATTTGAGTTCTTTTAAAGGAATAAGTTCTATAAAGATTCGTGAATCTTGTTTTCTTCTAGGCATCAGAGTATATGGGAACTAGAAAGTTCCCTAAAAATCTATCCAAGAATAAAAAATATGTCTTCCATAATAGTATTTAAAGTATTATTTCAATTAATGGTATTATAAAATTATTTTTATTACTTGCTTGGATCTATTTCTTATAGTCAATTAACACTCTCCCATTATTTCAAAATATTACAGGGATTATTTCATTATTTTATTTTCAAAAATGGTGAGACTTAAATTTTTAGAAATAATTTGAATTGGAAAAACATATTATAAGAATATAGTGGAGTATATTATTTCTTATTCTAGAAATTTTTAACTGGGTGTCCACTTCAGCCAACTATATACTTGGGTGACTACTTTTCCATTCCCTGGGAACCAATTCATATAAACCTATACATGGATGAACAGTTCAATTAGTCGTATACTCAGGAAACTAGTTCATCCAACTCTATACATGGGTGACCACTTTTCCTAACCAGATACATGGGAGAACATTTCACATAGCATCATACCTACGTGACTACTTCCCAAAACATAATACCTAGGTGACCACTTCTCCCATCCTCATAATGAGGTGACCACTTCACTCATCCCTATACTAGGGAAATCAATTTCCCTATCCCCATAACCAAATATCCAATTCACCCAAGTATTCTTCTAGGGTCTAATTCACCTAGTTAATCTATCAAGGCTCCAATTCTCCCAAGTATTTATACCTGGGATCAAAAATTCCTTGATTTGAGATACTCGTCTTGGTTTCTAAAAATTCCTTATGCGGAGATACTCCTCTGGGTTTCCCAAAATTCATTCAATTAAGATACTTGTATTGTCACCAAGAATATCTTTTCCTGACTCACCTACCAATGTTAACCAACATGGTACTCCTATTGGGTGTAAGACACAACCTCTATAATATTCCTTCCTTATTTATTTACTAGTATATAGGATGTTGACTACTACATATGGGCTACTTACTAGGTGTAATTTATAACCATATCATATTCCTTAATCATTTGATTGCCAAAAAAAGGGGTGTATACATCTATATATGGACATCCTTATGTAAGCCCCGTCCTTTTTAGTCTTCCTACCTCATCTCTTTACCAATAGGCAAGGGGGTATACATCCACACATGGGAGTTATACTTAGTATCATCCCCAACCATTCATTCTTTTATCTAGCTACCAACATACAAGGTTGACCCAAAAGGTCCACTGGAAAGGGACACTCATGAATAAGTTCAGTAATAATCATTATTAGGTTTCTTTCACTTAGTACACCTAGTTGTATGAGTTTAAATTGTATTTCATACTTCATTTATATATGAATTTAAACTAAATATACATAGGAATCCTATATGATGTAATCTCTAACCATATCATATCATTTATGGTTACTAAAATATAGGATGATCCATAATGGAAGCCCATGTATAATCCCTACTCAGTCCACTATTGTCACCCCTTTTATAGAACATGCATTATATTTGGGCCTCCTATATGTGTAAGACCAAATCTTCATAGTATCCCTTCCTCATCTAATTATCAAAAGACAAAAGTTTTGCATCAATATATGGGCCTCTTATTAGGTGTAATCCCCAACCATATAATCTCATCTCTAGTTACTAGTAGACAAGGTAATACATAAGAATAGTTCATGCATAATCCACATGTCAGTTCCTTAAGTCAAGATACTACTCTTTGTTTATTCAAGAGCCTTGAGTTAGGATAATTCTAGTGGTTTCATCATAACACTTTTATTTGAGATAATCCTCTTATTTTCACTCATATTCCTTGAATTAAGATCCACCTCATGGTTCCCTATAAATACTTTCACTTGGATCATCCAACAGGATACACTCAAAAAGGTATCCTAATTCACAATCCCTTATCAATCCCTAGTTGTGTAGCCTAATTAAATACCATTGATATTTTATTATATCTTATTTCTCACACAAATCATGACTCAAGTGAACTTTGGTATTTAATTTGATTATTTAATTAGTATGTTTGATATGTTTCATATCTAAAATCAAAGAGAATGATATAAGTTCTAACTTCATGAATAAAAATAGTATAACACACATCTGTAACACAATATGTTAAAAAACATGGATTGGTCTTGAAACATGACCTTAAAATATGAAAATTAAACTATATGAGTTTTAATTTCTATTAACCAGGATACATAAGACATCACTCTAAGGTTCAATTCCAAAAAATTATAGAACCTAGACACACGACCTTAAAAGGGACTTCACTTGGTCATGGTTTCACAATCCTAAAATTCACCACATTATTCCTTGTAATAGGAACTTAAAAGCTACAACATGTCTCTTTAAGGGATAGAAAACTATGTGGGTTCTGATTCATTTCCTAGGGATACATACAAAGACCATTTTATGGGCTTGATCCTAACACCATGACAACTATCACCTACACTATGAATATGTACCATCACTAAAAAATAATAGAAGATAGAGAACCTATGATATATGAATATGTTCATATATATATATGGTTTTGATGAATAAATTGAATGGTGGTAACCATACCCACACTATGGTTTTGGAAGGATTCATAAGTATATTTTAAATCTATAAGAGAGTCCTAAAGTAGGTAATAATTCACCCACAATAGGGTGAGATGAGCCTGACTGCCCACCTATCAACCAATATGAATTCTAAATAATTCCTAGTAAAGCCCCAATAAATGTATTCCTTTGGAAAGTAGGTTCACCCCAAATGAAAACATCACAGAAGTGGGAATCACATCAGTGTTTCAATAAAAATGGAATGGTGAACCTCATGTCAATCCCTTACCCATGAAATATATTTATTTACCATGCACTCTTAATTATTATAATTCATTAATAGGTTTATTATTTTTTCATTACATTAGAAACTTCATGACATACTTTAATACAAATGGAATCAACAAATACACTAATGAATTAAAATATCATTGTAACCTGAAGGACACCTCAAGTAATTATGAAAAACTAGTTGACACAATGACCATGCACCTCAGCATCCATGGAACCATGGGCCAAATACTTAACATACATTCTCATTAACCTAGTTAATCTAATTTTAGTAATTTGGAACTCTATTATAGGAATACCATCTCAATGACTTCATCCCAGATTTAGAGGTGGTGCAAAAAATCCTTCCGAAGTTAAATCTCTAAGGATTTATCTACAGATGAATGGTCGTAGTGAAGTATGAGACCCCTATTTCCATATCTAATTTATTTGGGATCTTATCCACTTAGTTCATCAACACATACCTATTTTACCTTAGGTAGCTCAGTAGGACATCCATTGTGTCTAGGAAGTCGTCCAAGAGATTCCTATAAAGGATCCTATTCATCATGGTCAACGTCACCAGTGTGTGACCCTAATTTTACAAGAATTCACAGAGGATGTTATTCTAGCCCAATCATTAAAAAAATAAAACCTAGAAAAAATCCTATTGGGGGTATCTAACCATGGAAACTCATGAGAAGGTCCATGTACCTATAGCTAAAAATTTCTATCCCTATGGGATAGGTATATTTTTACCCCCATGGTTTCCTATAGTATCATTCAATATACAAGAACATACCCAGGTTATGGATATACCTACTTCAAGAAAATATATGATTCCTTCCAAAGATT
Source organism: Viscum album (assembly GCA_963277665.1). Lineage (NCBI taxonomy): Eukaryota > Viridiplantae > Streptophyta > Magnoliopsida > Santalales > Viscaceae > Viscum > Viscum album. The sequence goes on along the minus strand of OY728157.1, from coordinate 1,235,445,496 downwards.
TTATATAATTTAATTTCATTAATTATGACCCAAATGATGTTTCAAACAATGATATTTTAAATGAATAAATAGTTGTGTCCATAGTCACTACTGTAATTCCCAAACCCTAGAAGTCTGGAGTCAGTGCATTATTTTAATACATTACCATGAGTACAGGGAATCAAGTCCCGAAGGACCGATCAGTTTAGCAGTCTTGGAAAATAAATTACATACATGAACTTTACATTACAGTTTATAACATAAAATACAGCATAGATAATCCTTTTAGAATTCCATTATTCCACAAGTTTAATCACTCATATCAAGCATAATATACTTCTTGGAATCCTGGGAAAATAAAACATAAAAAGGGGTGATCTCATATACTCAATAAGGGTAAATAATTAAATGGAAGCTATAAACATTTAAGGAAATATGTATAATAAAAACTATATCCTTTTAAACATAAAATTGAACATAATATAGAAAAAATAAAATCAAACATTACCATATAAACATGTACATGGATATTCTACTAGTTGAATAATCACATTTAATAACTAATTTCATAACGAAGGAATGCATAATGCCAGACATAATAACAACTACTTCATGGACCTGTTCCAAGACCATTCACAAATATTCTATCAAGGACATGTTCCAAGACACTAGTTTGTCTCATGAGACCTACCAATGCATTGAGGGGCTATAGTGGGCCCCACCCATCACTTACTAAGTCCAATGCATTCCTCATATGAAAATGGTGAAACATAACATAAATATTTTTATTAAAACTAGCATACAAAATGTTAATACTTTAACTATAAACCATGAATGGTATAAAAATATCACATCCATAGTCAAAAATATCATAACTCATTCAATACAATATGGAAGATTTTATCATAATAAATCAACCTCAATCAAGAATAAAATCCAATAAAGGATATCAACATAGATGAAAATAATCAGAAAAACTCTTTGATAGAAATATCTCTTTCTTTCTTGAAATCATTTAAAAGTGACACAATTTAAAATAGATTTTATTTAAAATATATTTTTGAATAAAATTTTCACATACCACTTTGAAACTTTTTAATGGAATTAAAATTATAAAACAACCATGTCCATAAAAATAAATCCTTAAAATCATTTTGGAAACATGGACATTAATTAAAGAGATTTAGAAAAATAAATCTTTAAAAAATTTAAAATGATGATATAGTTAAAGAGTAACTTCCATAAAACTTTAAAATATTCCTTTTTAAAACATTTTTATGAAACATGTACATGGATGATAAATATGTCCCAATAAATACTTACACATAAACAATCTCGGATAATAATGATATTGAGGAATTAACTCTTACCTTAGATCTGATACTCTCTTTAAGTGTCTGAAACTCTTGTATAATGTTTTTAAACATATTATTAACTTATATAATAATAATAATAATATTTATTATATCATATATGATTCTTTTATGACTTTATATTACCCATTTATTAAAAATTCCAAGTTAATGCAGCATTTCGGGTAATATTGCTTTGTTTATCATACGTGTTTTGACTTTTTATTCTAGATCATATTACTTAGTTCATGATTTAATTACTTATAGAATGTATAATATGATTTATATATCATATTTATTCATAATATAAATATATATAATAGATAGATATATAAAATGGAACGCATTGTTCATGGAGATGGTAGGTCGTACGTACGCGTGAACGTTGTTTCTGTTTTCTTATCGTATTGAATGGAAGTCAGTGAATGGAATGTATGTAAATATATATATATATAATCATTATTGTAGACTTATTATGCCATATATTTAATAATTGTGAATAATATATTTTTTTATAATCATTCTTGGATGGTTAAAGTGGAGAATGAATCTCATTGCGTCGTGGAGATGGTAGGTCGTACGTACGCACAAGCAACAATATCTTTACTTTAATGATTAAATGATATGGAAATGGATAGTATATTAATTATAAATAATCATAATAATGTCATAATAATTATTTATTTCTATTATACTCATCATTATCCCCATCCAAATAAAGTAATATGGAATGACAAATTACACCACAGTGTGAAGACGGTAAGTCATACGTACGCATGCATAGTGATATTATTATTCTTAGAATGGATAAAATGATGAATATAATTTTTCCATGATTATATTAACATATCAGTATATGGATGATACTGGATTTATTAATTGGGTGTGGAAACAATATATAAATAATAAGTAGAAGAAGAAAATAACTTTGAAAGAAGGGATAAAATGATTACCTCTTCTTCGGGTGGTTCCTTTTGATTTGAACAAAAGAGCTCATTGGGATGGATATATGAAAAAATTTAGGCCTCTAGGATTAATTGATGGAGTTTGGTAGGATAATTGGTCAGGTTTTTTCTGAACCAAAAGATTTTATAGGTGTGACTTAAAGAAAAAGGGAGGTTCCCTTTTATAAAAGAGTCGCGGGGAACTATAGGAAAAACCATGAAATATTAATTTATTATAAAAATATTTTCGGTTTATAATAGCTTAAAATTGATTTATTTAGATTATAAGATGATTATGGGTCGAAATACTCTCAACAAATAATTTTTAGACGTTTTTAGTTCATAAAATTAACCTTATCTTTTAGGTTTAACCCTTTGTAAAATAATTTAACTCTTACCATGTCCTCTTGTATTTTTATACTACATGGTTAATATGTTTACTATAAAATGAAAATAGAATATAAAGTGGATAATTTATGAAATTTTTATCACTACATAAGTTATTTTTTAAAACTTTATATTTTTAGTACATTTATATTATTTAACAAAATAGTATTTGTTTTAAAAACTCATTTATGTAAATTTTGACACTATTTAGTAATTGATTTTTTAAAGTCATAAAAACTTGATTCATTTGAAAAAAAAGAATTAAATAATCCATAATATGTCAATTTGATCCAAAAAAATTAGTGCATGTCATCAAAATGTTCAAATTACATTTATTTTAATATTTATAAATTCATTTATTTGAATCTTTCATTAATAAGGTAATCACTGCATCATCATTGTGTCATAAATAAATATATTTATCTAATGTATAAAAATTATAAATAAAATACCATGATGTAGGAAATAATTTTATATTTCTAATGACTATTTATAGGCATATATATATTTTATATAACCCTATATTAAAATTTATTTAGTAAAAGATATATGTTTATGTTATAATTATATTTACTTTAAATTAATTCTTATAACATGTCATTATCACACCCATGTGATACCATGGGGACCTAAAATCATCCTAATGATTCCCATAGTTATAAGTATCTCATCCTATAGGATTAGGACACGTGTTAGGGTAGTTTTATATTATTATAATATTATTGTTTACCCTTATTTACCTGATTTACCCATGGTAAATTAAAATAATTACTGAAGTTACTATTCATAATGTCTGAAAATAAAATGAAACTATTTAAAAAATTTGGACCTTATGATTATAAATATGGAATCCATTTTTCTAAATTCAAAACACAGAGTTGGCAGAAATTAATTTAAAGTTAATTCTCATTGTCAAAACTAGAAAGCGAGTTCTTAAGACGTAAAAACTATCAAAATATTGACATGTGTTTATGTCCAATTAAAATTTGAAATTACTTACAATGAACTAAATTATATTAAATGATAAAAATATAATTTAATTATACTTTAAAATCACTCAAATGTACAATTTTACACTATAAATTATTCCAATTAAAAAAGTTGTTTTCAATTAAAATTTTGTATTTTTTACTATTTATCAAAATATGAAAATTATCAAAAAAGTACCAAAAATTTATCCAAAAATAAATTTTTATGTCCCTCTTCTAAAGAAAAATTTAATTTCATCAAATTTAATATATAAAAGTTTTAAATATTGGATTTAAAAAGGGTTCCCCATTAAAAGGCAGAAAAACTGTAATTTTTTAAAAATACTTCTTTTATCTAAAAAATTGAATTCGTCCTTATATTATGTAAAAGAAACACAAAATATTAATTTTAAAATTATATGGGATATATAAAATTCAAAATTTTGTTAATACTATTCATAACCTTTTTTTAAACTGTTAGTTTGATATGTCGTGGTGCGCTTGAACTTGGAATTGCATACATCACACACTATTAAATTATTTTAAAAGGAAGTGTACCATAGAATATTAGGGTGTTACATTATCCACTACTTCAAAAAATTGAGTCCTTTCAATTTAAACTCGTGATTGGAAACTATGGATTTTACATTTCAAAATATCTTAGTTGAAATCCCACATTGAAAAATGGATTAATGAGACCTCTATTTTAAAATGAAGAAAGGTATGTATGAAGGTTACCAGAAATAACACATACAAGGGTTCCATGTAGGAAAAAAATGTACATGAAAGGAAAATCTAACCATAAATTTATGATGGAGAGTGATAGAGATTATTATTAGGATAAAGTTAACAATCTGAAAGACATAAATCTGTGATGATCCAAGGGACCATTTGATTCAACGCAAAATAAATTACTAGGAATTTTTTTTTGGATTTCAAGATATATTCCCTAAATCTAAAGAACATGAGAAGATATTCTTACTTGATTTAAATAAAATCTCACCATTGTTCATGCCTTGAAAAATTTCCACTTTATCTCTTATTCAAGGAAATGAAGTTGAATTTTTCATTTCTGAGATTTTCTAAGATCATTAAGTCCATAAATAGAATGATAGGTCATTTTATATGTCTCAAAAAAGTTATCATAGGTTATCACATATGCATAAGTCTACCTATAGTGAGATAAAACATTAATCAAACAATCTTTAATTGAATTATAACTTATACTATCCATAAATGGATAACTTTTCAATCCTTCCAAAAACTATAAATCTACAAATTTAGAAAGAGGTGAACCAAATCGGTTTAGAATTTATCTCCCATATCTCATACGGAAGTTTTGGGTTTTCACCTTCCAAACATGTGAACACCTTCATTGTGTATTCTCATGAGTCACAATAACAACCAAAATTATCAGATATCCTTATTGAAAACATTCATGTTTCCTTGTTCCAAAACATAGTGGATTATTCCTTAAGTCCCAAAAAGTTGTACACTTCATCCATGATAGCATAACCCTCTTGTCAATAAATCCAAAATCAATTCTCAAGAAACTAGCATAATCCAATTTAATTATTCAATTCCAACATATCTTTATCCAAACATTATTATCTTAATATAATGAACATATTAAGGTTTATCTTTACCTTAATCATATGTTATCCAAATATAATCTAACCCTTAAATCAATTTTCTTGTCCATTATAACTATTCAAAATATTCTCAAAAATACTTAACAAAAAACATAAACTGAATACTCTTTATATAATTCACTTATTCCTAATTCTTGGATCCAAATACATAAATACTTCAATCCTTCCAATTTAATAGTTGGCATGGAAAAGGTCCTTCCTTGGTTTATAGGTAGATTCTTATGTCTGTGCATTGAGTTGGGTAATTCCCATGATTTCCACAAATGATACATTGAACTCCATAACAATTGGTCACTCTACGACCCTTTTTCCTATATAGATAACATATTCCCCACCATTTGAGGTATTCCTCGTGGTTCTTCTTCCATTCCTCTTGACATGTAGGAATATGAGTCTTCTTTCCTCTATGATTCTAAAAATTTAAACATTTATAAATTTTTATCTTCCTCTTATGAAAAGTATTAGGATTGTCATCAAATATCAAATTTTTAATCATAAATCATGATAACTGATTCATCATAATCACAATATCTTTCTCTCTAGTCATTATCCAATTTTTTTCTCAAAATCACTAGATTTTCCATAAAACTCAATGATAATCCAATTCCTTCTGGTTTCATCCATTATCTATTACCAAAAAAGCATATGGTGGTAAATGCATCTCATTGAAGAAAACTACAAAATCGATGTAAGGTACATTAAATCTATAACATATTAGGTTTAATCCTAGATTGTCCATAATCATTACCAAAATTCTAGGGGGTTCTTCTATACTTAACCTCAAAGTCTATCTTAGGGTTACAATCCCTAATCTATGTTTTCTAAATCTATTTCCAAGGTTGTTTCTAAAATTATTCTGATACCAACTATAATGCCATGACCCTAGAATCCCAGATCCGGTGCATTATTTCAATACATTTTCATGATTACAAGGAATCAAGTCCCGAAGGACCGATCAGTGCAGCAGACTTGGAAAATAGATTACATACATGAACTTTACATTACAATTTATAACATAAAATATAGCATAGATAATTCTTTGAGAATTCCATTATTACCATAGTTTAATCCTTCATATCAAACATAATACACTTCTTGGCATCCTGAGAAAATAAAACATAAAAAGGGGTGAGCTATGATGCTCAGTAAGAGTAAATAATTCAGTAAAAGCTATAAACATTTAAGGAAAGATGTATAATAAAAACAGAAGCCTTTTAAACATAAAATTTAACCTAATATGGAAAAAATAAATCAAACATTACCATATAAACATGAAAATTGATATTATAATATTTGAATAATCACATGTAATAACTAATTTCATAACGAGGGAATGCATAATTCCAGACATAATAACTATTATGTCAAGGACTTGTGCCAAGACCATTCACAAATATTCTGTCAAGGCCTTGTTCCAAGATACTATTTTGTCTCATGATACCTACCGATGAATAAAGGGGCTATAGAAGGACCTGCTCGTCACTTACTAAGTCCAATGCATTCCTCATATGAAAAGGGTGAAACATAACATAAACATTTGTATTAAAACTAGCATACGAAATGTTAATACTTTAACCATAAACCATGAATGGTATAAAGATAGCTCATCCATAGTCAAACCTAACATAACTCATTAAATACAATATCTAATATTTTATTGTAATAAATCAACCTAAATCAAGAATAAAATCCAATAAAGGATATCGACATAGATGAAAATAATCAGTAATACTCTTTGAGAGAAATATCCCTTTATTTCTTGAAATAATTTAAAATCCACACAATTTAAAATATATTTTTGAATAAAAGTGACACATACCACTTTGAAACTTTTTAATTGAATTAAAATTTTAAAATAATCATGTCCAAATAAAAAAATCCTTAAAATCATTTTGAAAACATGGACATTATTAAATAGATTTAGATAAATAAATATTCAAAACATTTCAAATGATAATATAGTTAAAGTGTCCCTTACATAAAATCTTAAAATATTCCCTTGGAAAACATTTTTATGTAACATGGACATGGATGATAAATATTTCCCAGTAAATACTTACACATAAACAATATCAGATAATAATGAGATTGATGAATTAACCCTTACCTTAGATCTGATACTCTTTGTATGTGTCTGAAACTCTTGTATAATGTTTTAAACATATTATTAACTTATATCAGAATAATAATAATATTTATGATATCATATATGATTCTTTTATGACTTTATATTACCCATTTATTAACAATTCCAAGTTAATGCACCATTTCAGGTAATATCACTTTCTTTATCGTACGTGTTTTGAATTTTTATTCTTGATCATATTACTTAGATAATTATTTATGTACTTAAAGAATTTATAATATGATTTATATATCATATATATTCATAATATAAATATATATAATAGATAGACATATAAAATGGAACATACCGTTCATGGAGACGGTATGTCATACGTATGCGTGAACGTTTTTTCCGTTTTCTTATCGTATTGAATGAAAGTAAGTGAATGACATATATGTACAGATATATATATATATATCATTAAATTATACTTATTATTTCATATATTTCATAATTATTAATAATATTATTTTTATAATCATTCATGGATTGTTAAAGTGGAGAATGAATCTCATCATGTCGTGGAGATAGTAGGTCGTACGTACGCATGAGCGATGATATCGTTACTTTAATGTTTAAATGATATGGAAATGGATGGTATATTAATTATAAATAATATTAATCTTTTCATATTAATTATTTATTTCTATTATACTCATCATTATACCCATCCAAATAAATTAATGTGGAATAACAAATTACACCATGGTGTGGAGACAATAAGTCGTACATACGCATGCATGGTGATATTATTATTCTTGAGATGGATAAAATGATGAATATAATTGTACCATGATTATATTAAAATATTGGTATATATATTATACTATATTTATTACTTTTGTGTAAAATAATATAGAAATAATAAGTAGAAGAATAAAAGAACTTTGAAAGAAGGGATAAAATGATTACCTCTTCTTCGGATATTTCCTTTTGATTTGAACAAAAGGGCTTCTTATGATGGATATATTCCCAACTTTAGGCCTCTAGGATGAATTTAGAGATGTTGGGAGGTGAAATGGGCAGGTTTTGGCCGAACCAAAAGACTTTAGAGGTGTGAGTTAAAGAGAAAGGGAGGTGCCCTTTTTTTAAGAGAAGTGAGGGGCACTTTAGGGAAAATCTTGAAATATTAATTTATTATAAAAATATTTTCGGTTTCTAATAGCTCCAAATTAATTTATTTCAAGGGTAATGTTATTATGGGTATAAATCATATCAAAAAATATTTTTTAGACATGTTTAGGTCGTAAAATTAACCTTATCTTTTAGATTTAACCCTTTATAGAATAAGTTAACTCTTATCATGTCCTCTTGTATTTTTATACTACATGGTTAATATCTTTAAAATAAAATTAAAAGAGAACATAAAGTGGATAATTTATAAAAATTTATCACTATAAAAATTATTTGGATGAACTTTAAATTTTTATTATTTTTATATCATTTAATAAAATAATATTTTTTTAAAAAAATCATTTATGCCAATTTTGATACTATTTAGTAATTGATTTTTTTTAAGTCATAAAAACTTGATTCCTTATAAAAAAGGCATTAAATAATCCCTAATATGTAAATTTAATCCATAAAATTCATGTATGGCATCAAAATGTTCAAATTACATTTATTTTAATATTTATAAATTCATTTATTTTAATCTTTCATTAATAAGGTAATCATTACATCATCACTGTGTCATAAATAAATATATATATATAATTTTATAAATTATAAATAAAATACCATGATGTAGGAAATATTTCTATCTTTCTAATTACTATTTATAGGCCTGTATATCTGTTATATTACTCTATATTAAAATTTATTTTGTAAAAGATATATGTTTATGTTATAATTATCTGTACTTTAAATTAATTATTATAACATGTCATTATCACATCCAAGTGGTCCCATGGGATCCTAAAATCGTACTAAGGATGACCATGGTAGTAAATATCTCATAAAATAGGATTAGGACACGTGTTAGGGTAGTTTTAATATTATTATAATATTATTTTTTACCCTTTAACCATGGTAAATAAAAATAATTACTGAAGTTACTATTCATAATGTCCAAAAAATAAAAGGTAAATATTTACATAATTTGGACCTTCTGATTCCAAATATGGAATTATTTTTTCCAAATTCAAAATACATATTTTTCAGAAATCAATTTAAAATTAATTCCCATTGTCAAAACTAGAAAGCAGGTTTTCAAGAAGTATAAACTATCAAAAGATTGACATGTGTTTATGTCCAATTTAAATGTGAAATTACTTCTAATGACCAAAATTATATTAATTGATAAAAATATAATATAATTATACTTTAAAACCACTAAAATATATAATTTAACACTATAAATTATTTCGATTAAAAAAGTTGTTTTCAATTAAAATTTAGTATTTTTCATTGTTCATCAAAATATGAAAGTTATCAGAAAAGTACCAAAAATTTATCCAAACTAAATTTTTATGTCCCAATTCAAAAGAAAATTTTAATTTCATAAAATTGAATATATAAAAGTTTCAAATATTTTATTTAAAAAGGTTTCCCCATTAAAAGGTGGAAAACTGCATTTTTTTAAAATAGTGCTTTTATTTGAAAATTTGAATTTTATTTATATTATGTCAAAGAAACACAAAATATGAATGTTAAAATTATATGGGATATATAAAATTCAAAATTTTATTAATATTATTCAGAACAGCTTTTTAAACGGCTAGTTTGATATGTTGTGGTGCACTTGAACTCGGTGTTGCGTACATCACACGCTATTGAATTATTTAAAAAGCGTATCGTGGAAGCTTAGGGTGTTACAAATACTCACCCACCACCCTAAAGTGGTGAAGTAATATTATTAGTAGAAGAGAATAATGATAAATTTAATGACATAATAGAGGATCATGAGTATATCGATTCTGAGTTTCTCGAGGTATACGTACACACTAAGTATAATCGTCCAGTTGAAGCCACTATTCTAGCTTTAGCTGACCCTATTCAATGGTAGGAGACTGCTCAACCCAAATAGGAAGAATTGATCCACCCTATCAACTTTATATAAAATTAACTATACCAATTAACTATAGTTTTGATATATTATCAAGATTTTCCTACACTAGGAAAATATTATCTTTTATCCTAATAAAATGTTCTGACTTAAGTTTTATCTTAGGAAAGAGTGTACCAAGAATTACTGGATACTCTTAACACTCAGATAGATATCATATATAGGAAATAGGTGTGGGTACATCTATAATGTAAATTATATCCTGAGTGGGTGGATTAAACACTCTTTCACCCAACTTCTGGGATTGAGTTTTATAATAATTTGATGGAATAGGAGATCCAAAATTGAAACGCACCCATTTTTCTTCTTGGTGTAGCCCAAAGTTGGGAACCCCATAATAACAAGAGGCTTACAAGATCATATTCTTTATGAATACCATAGAATGTCCAACATTTTCTTAGTACAATAACCATGAATATTTATCTATTGAAATATAGGAAGATCTCCATAAAAAATCTCACTACAAATTCATCTCTATGTTTAGAAAAAAACTATCCTTGATCTCTCCAATTGTAAGTATAGATAATGAGAGTGTCATAAATTTCATTATAATATTTAATGGTGTGACATATTCCTCATAGAAATATATTTTTTTAACAATTTCTTGATATATATATATTAAGAATCAACATGATGAGTTTTCAACCATGATCATTACTCTAAAGTATCATAGTGAGTTCTGAGATTTTGTGACTATGGAATAATTTATAGAGGTTGTTATTAAGTGAATTGAAGAAAGAGGTCATCAAGAACCACCAGAACAAATGGGGAACATAGGGAAATAATAAACCAATATTCTCACCCTAAATCTAAATTGGTTGAGGTAATGTGAACTTGGAAGTAGGAAGAATAAAATTTATTCCTTTTATAGTGTTCATATTATAGAGTAATTCACCATTTCTCTAGAGAGAAACCTGATTGTGTAGCTAGAAATACATAATCCAGTTGAAGTAGGGTAGGAAAATCACTATATTTTTTCCTTTAACATTATATACTAAGCCACATGATCCAGTAATTCTTCATTATAAAATATATACTCCATGTGATAATCTATAATGTTCAAGTACCATTGGATATTGCCTAGGTTCATATGACATGCATGTCGATCATTCTCCCCAACAAAGGAGAATATTAGAAAGAAGCCCCATATAGAATTGTGCAATGCTTTGATGGCCAAATAATCCAAAATATAGTAAATCTATCACATTTCATCATTAGGGAATAATGGATCCAACCATTAATGACCTCAACTCCCTCTATAACCAATAATACATCGCCCTCTATTTCTCAACCTTTGAAAATATTTCATAATCAATATAAGAAGGAAAATGAAAAATAGAGACCATGAGGATTATAACACAAGTATAAAATATTATGGGAATTATGTCCCCATCATTGGGATAATGGGAAATATCCCACCAAATGATCCAAAGGCCACCATCCTACTAAACTGGTAAACAGGAACTGACCCTCTAAATGAGAAAATGTGCACTGTCACACAGAATGATATACTTTTCTGAAGATTATCACTAATTCACCTTAGTCAATGTTGTTTAATTAAAGATAAATCATGATGATAAAGAAGAGTTTTATAAATTTATATTCTTGGTTTCCATCAACATGGTGTTAGCTAGGTCTAAATAATTTTCAATTGTTTTAAACGAGTTCACTCTTAATAAGTATAATCATACACTTAAAAAATCCTCTATGTATCAATAGTATTTTTCATTCTCTACTCTTATAATTGGTGAAGAAATTATTGGTGATACCCTACCTACCTCTAAATATGGTTTATATAATCCTATTAATGCATTATATGGATATGTAAATATAAAATTCCTCTAATGTCAATAGATTTATTAGTTGTAGTGGGAAAATGAACAATTCTAAAACATGATCACAGAGATTCATTGAGGATGTTTTACCCAAGGTAAAATACTAGAATCCAACTATAGGGGTACTTCTTGTAGTGAAGTACCCTATACCATAAGTTTTGGGGGAATGTTTATATTTTTTACCCCCTCATCAGGTGCATTATGGGTATTATTTGACATTGGTAATCACTTTAGAGACCCTAAGATTATTGGATTTATTTAATCTATGGGTGGAATCAGCAATTACCTAGTTTTAAAATGCTTAAATATATTCCCCTTAATTGATCGAGGATAAGGAACCACCTCTTAGATCTTAAATTCAACCATATTCTCATGATGATAAATGTATATGTTTTATATAGGGTAAATTATATTATCATCCATCTCTTAATGGAAGGTGAAGAAAGGTATATTACTTATGATCAGAACACATTTCCTAGTATTTTACCTTTTCCTTAGAGAATTATTTTATTGATATCCCAAGGATAAAGTGAATTAATGAGGCATAATTTAGAGACCATGTCGATAACTTCCCCTACCATTGTTTTTTAGGTTATATAATCAAGAGTTGCTTCATCTTTAATGATTTGATACATAAGAAAATCAATGAGGGGATAATAGAGTAAGAAATACCCAAATATCTATTTCAATCATGTGAACACCTAGAGAGAACACACCAAATATGTGAAATAACCAAGGTCATCTATCTCTCAGTGAAAGAATAAACAAGGTTAATTCATTTATGATTGATCATGTGGGTTCATACATCACATGTTCATAAGAGAATAACATTATTGAGCTTCTAAATATCAAGTAACCTGTGAAATAACTTATGAATGATTATCCCAATTATTTTCCCTACTACCAACTATTGGGATATATGATTGAAGAATGATTCATCTTTAATGATTGGCTCCAGAAGCAGATAAATGAATACCTGATAGAGTTAGAGAATCTTGAGACTCATACAACATGTATGATAGTAACTCTCACTCCCACAAAAAGTCATCATGCTTAATATACCATTCTAGATGAATTGAAGTCCTAAATACATGACTTTAAACTATATAACACAATTTCCACACCCAATGAATTTAAACTGGTAATAAATTTTCCTTATTGTATATCCTTAAAATTTAAGGCATCTAAATCATTTTCATATGATGTTAAACTACATGATATATTATTCATCCTGTATGACCTTAAACATATTAGACTAGTCCACTCCATGATACCCAACTTTCTTATGTACAAGTCATATCTATATAAGAATCCACAATATATGGTTCTTTATCTATAAACCTTTTCCAAGGAAAAACACCCCAATGTTAAAGAATATAATCTTAGTATTTGGGCCTTCTTATTGATGGTGGATCTTCCCATGGTGGAATTTAATCTATGTAATATGTATAAAATTCCCCATAATACTCTATTTTATTCTAGTTTTTAGGTTTCACCACATCTATGAAGGGTCTCTTAATAGCCCTATATTGAAATGAGGCCACATATTTCTCTTGTACTTGAGAAATATTTTTGAAAATACCTTCATATGTTGGTCCTATCTACATGATATTAAACTACATGAAACCTTTTTCCTAATTACATTACTCTAAACAACACAGTATGAGGTCCTAGTCTAAGACCCTAAACTACATGAAATGAGGTCCTTACCATGAGGCCTTGAACTGTGTAGTGAATGGTCTATATCGTATGACCGTAAAGTTCTCATATAGGTCGATAATATATGATATTAATCAATGATCAAGATTCCCCCATTACATTTTGAGTCCTAAAAACATTTCTTGTGAGGTTTAGTTTACCCTTCTCTTTGATCAAAGTTTATTCCTCCTATATAAATAGCCTTCATAGAACATGATGGTTTAGCTAAAAAGTATTCCAAAACCTTTTTTATGTCCTCTCTTCCACTCAAACTACTTCATACTTTTAATGTCTAATTCTTCATCACATAAAACCTTGATTTAAGACACTTCTCTTAATTTTCCCTATTCATAGAAATCTGTAACGAGGTTATGGATTGATCTAAGAAATCCCCTCATTGAATGGTGAATGACGCAAAAAATATTAATTAACCCATGAGTATGTTTTATTCCAAGAGTAATTATCCCCCTTAACACCATATACTATTCCCTCATGATGCGACATTGATAGCTCCATTGATAATGGTTGAACTACTCCCACCACCCCTAGTGGTTTTGTAATGGTCTCTCTATTGGTACTAGTTTACCTACTCCCAAAACCCCTAATGGTGTGGAAATGGTCTCTCCTTTACTAATGATTGACCTTCCCTCACTAGAACTGAAGGTGCGGAAGTAGTTTTTCTATTACTAATGGTCGAATTACTCCTATATTTCATTATTTCATCATCTCGAATTCATCCATTTGAAGACATTATTTTCATCATCTATGTTCCTGATGTTAAAATAGATTAGAATTATCTCAATGTTTCATTCCCATATACATTATAGATTCTATTTAATAGGCTCCGAGTCATACGAGTGTAAAATACATGACAATTTAGTCAAATATTTATGACTTTAAAATATATGAATAAAAATTACACATCACATGAGTTTATAATATTTTGTGTGGTCCATATAGCATGATATAAAACTACTTATAAGGGTTTTATCAATGTTAATAAGATAATAAATTCCCCTATCCTGTATAAGAGCTCAATATACTTATGGATATTCTCTTCTTCCATCAAGGATTAAAATTTTTTGTCTATACTAGCCAACCATAATGCCATTGTCCAAATAGCCTATGACTAAAAATTTTCCTTATAATAACCACATGTGTCTTGATTATTTCCAATTCAGTATATGTTGTGATTCTTGGATCTCCTCTCTTACGACCGAACACAATTTCAATTTCCACACTTAATTATACACTTATGATGAGGCCCTTCCTGATTCACATCAGATTTTCATATTTCTTCCACCAGGGCACCCATACATTTCACCACTTTCTTATGTACATGGTCTAGATCTATAAAAATAGATTTTATATATAAGAACTATGTGTGGAATGATTCTAATATCATGTGATGTATAGTAACACCCATGTATCTTATTTTGGTCCCAATCATAAATTCAGTTGATTTTTTACCCCTATTAATGTATAGTCTTCTTATTCACATTGGTACTTTTAGTATTATATTTTTTACTGGGATGACATATCATTTTCTATGAACTATGTGTGGATTTATTTATGAAATTTAAATATATGTAGTGACACTTGGATTACTTATCTTGTTTCTAATTAGAAATCCTAATAAAAAACCTAATTCATCATAGAGTTTGGACCCCTTCATTCACACCATGTTTCCCCCCATAGGTTTAACAATGATATGAATCCATGTCATTTTGTACATGATCCATATCTACAAAAATACCTCCTATAAAGATCCTCATCATATGATCATAAAATGTATGGAATATGAATTTTGGTCACATGGTATTAAACTACATGATATATGGTATATTCTGTATGACCTTAAACTACTTAGAGTGGCACATGCTATATAATCTATTCCCTACATGAGATCAAGATCTATGTAAAGGTACCAAACCTATGTTCCATATACATAAATCTATGATATGGTTGAATACTCCATTCCTAATATAACATAAATCTCTTATCCTGGGTATAGTTAATAGAGATTCTCCAAATTTTAATCTCATTCCAGAATAAAAATTCCACCTTCCTTCATGTGAGTTAGATCTATGTAGGGAATTCATTTTAAACTATATGTGGATTAATTCTTTCTACCCCAAGATATGTAGTGATTCTTTGATACACTATCCCAAGAATAGCTAAAAATTTACATCACATTCATTGGTCCAATCACCAAGACCTTAAACTTTGTGTAATTATCTTTGAGGCTGCCTATATTTGTGTTGAGCTCTCATTCACATCCAGTTTACCTCATAGTTGGTGCTATATTGTCTAATTTGTATTTTTTTTTTAAAATTTTCATGACCTTAAACACTAGAAGAATTTTTCTAAGTTATATAACCTTAAACTTTATCCCATCATGATCCAAATTACATGATCTTAAAATGAAAATAAAAAGAGATACAATGTTTTTTCGGTTAAGAAATTGAAAAGGGAGACCAAATAAAAATTTAAGACTTTGATCATTAAGACCCCCCCCCCCCCACTTCATGACTTGAGAATAATTTAGAGAATAAAATAAAAAAGAACCAAATATTTTAGGGACCAAAAACTATCCTTATAAAAATACAATCTATTATCACTAGACCCCTCGGTCAAGGAAAAATTTATATAAGATATTATTTTCACTTCACAAGTGAGATTATGTTGTGATAGGTGTATGTTTTCATTCACAAAAAGACCAATTCTTCAAATTGAGTAATCTAATACTTGTGATTGTGTACTCAATAAGTTCATGTTATATCTCTTTACTCTAAAAATGTGTTCAATACATTATTTCATAACAATTCAGGTATTCGAACTCATTTTGAATTGAATGTTCTCTATGAACCAAATTTATACCTGTGATGCTTGGATCATCACCAACCCAATTTCTTAAGTTGAGATACACCTCTTAGAATCCCATAACATTGAATAGATTATTCCACTCGGTTTCCCCATTCAAATAAATTGGTAACTTGGTTATTAATTGATACAAATAGGACCATCATTGAATGGTGAACAACATTATAGATGCTAATTAACCCCTTGAGTATGTTTTGGTCCTAGAGAAATTGTCACCCTTAACCTCATGTTCTATTATCTAATGGTTTGGAACTAGTTTCTCTATTGTTAATTCTCATATGACTTTCACCTTTCTCTATATCCCATTGACTCAGGCATTATTAGGTTATAATTTAGATTTTCCATAACCCAACTATACAATTGGATTTAAATAATCTCAATGTTACACATTCACACATCATACCCACATTCAAAGAGAGATTATGAAATCTTATTCTTGGGAACCTTCACATTTTCTTGTGCATATCTTCTAAAAACCAAAATACATTAAGTCAATATATTACTACCAGCATCCCAAAGATTTGAGTGGAGATTGTCACATCATAAAATACTTATTCAAAATATGGTTCTCATAAACTAGTGTCACAAAATAGCCTATATAAACTGGTACCTAAATTAATCAAGACATATTCTAAAGGGAATTCCTAGTCTCCATGGTATTATGACTATCTTCTGGGTATCAAGAATGATTAAGAGGAATGATTTATCTATAATAATAACCAAACAAGACAAAAGTAGTGAAAAGAATCCATAAATAGTCATTATTCCAATACAATCATCAAGAGTAAAGTACAATAAGATAGGAAAGTACAAACCCCATTTTCCTAGACTTGGAAAAAGAAATTATAAAAAGGACCAAAGGAAAAAATATAGTGTGAGAAACTCTATCCCAATAGGATTTCACCAAGACATTCCATAAGAATTATATATCAAATAAACCAAATATTCTCAATTATAAATATAACATGACATGGTAATATTTTCAAAATTCATAATAAAATAATCTTTTCAAAACATTTCAATGAAAATTATAAAACATGTACAAATAAGCATTTACATCAAAATAGGCATGAATAAACATATCAATCAAAACAATCATAAATAAATTATTTCAAAAACAATGGTATGTATAATTTTTTTCAATAATATCACCATGGTTACAAGTACTAGATCTAGTTAGTTAAAGGATTAAGGTTCCTCATGTATCTTAGTGAAATATGGATCTATGTGTGTGCACATCCCTAGATGTTAGACCTAGGGGGAATAGGGGTCCACCCCAATGAATGAAATAAATTTCATAGTCATAGTTTAGTATCATTTTAATATTCATTACATGGTTATGTAGAACTAATACATGACTAGAGTTAATATCCTAGATTACCCACCTAAATACATAGTATCTCATATGCTTCAAAGAAATAAATATAAGGGAAAATCATTCATCTCAAATTAGTTTCATCAATCATCATTCAAGTCTTACAAACTCAAGATTTAAACATGAAAATTCATTTAAAAAACCAAAATAATTTAGTTTTTATCAAAAACATTCATTTCATAAAAAAAATCATGTGTTATTTTCTAAAAAACATGGTTTAATTCTTCCTTAAAATCATTCATTTCAATAGGAAATCATTTTCTAGAAATCAACACTTTATTTAAAAATCCATTTCCAAGGGGTTTAACCATGACATTTGAAATTTTTTATCAAGAATATAAAATCATACTTTTGAAATCAATTAGAAACACATTTCAAATAAAACAATCACCAATGGTTTTATTTTATAGGGACTGCATTGTGAAACCACCTACCTCAATCATGGTATCTTCAATCACCAACATGGGGTTCTCACTTAGAGAGGTGAAGGGATAGAATAAATCAAGTGAAAATCCTATAAATAAAATTTCCAAATAAAATAAAAAATCCAAAAATGTCTCAATATTTTATATGCCTCAAAGAATAAATAATATAAGGAATAAGTTGATTAACAAATGAATTAATATTACAATTATTAAAAGAGATCCAATTCTTCAATAAGTACTTCAATCCACAAATATTTGAGGTTGGAACGACCAAAATAACTTCAAGAGAGTCTCTAAAGTTATAGTTGTCAAATTAGGTTTGAGAGGAGATTGAAGTAATAAAACAAAGGTCTTAGGAAATAATATTATGATACTACCTGACCATTCATCACCCAGATTGGAATCACCGATTAGCTAATGGATTCCACTAGTTAGCTGATGGCACAGACAATCTTCTTGGGATTTTGAGAACACAGCTAGATGGTTAGTGGTTCTAGGAAGAATTATTACACCATTAGGAAACACTCTATCTGGCCGGTGGAATTCCTGTAGGAATTCCCTACTTCAATCCATCCATCATTCGACCAGTGGGTCTCTCTAGTGATCCTGTGAAATCCCTGTAGATTTTCTAGACAAATTTCTATGTCTGTTATTAATCCAAACTCTTGGAAAACTCTTATCCTCTCATATAAGAGTCAAAGACACACCCTAAACCCTAAAAGGATAAATAAATGTAGGTAGAACAAAGAATAAATAATAAAAACTAGTGACCAACTCAAAAAACTTTAAGAAAATAATAAACTAAGGATTATACCTGAAATAAAGTATTGGGATGTTAAAATTATTCCTAGTATAAATGATTTTTACCCTCAAAAAGCCTATCAAGTAGACTCCAAAGTAAATATATGAGTCAACTACTTCCTCATAATAGCCTCACACTGCCACATATCATGAATGTATAAACCATGCTGCCATAGAAACCACACCAAAGAAACACACTTATTCCACAACATCCACACCTGAGAATCAATAATCCAAACTAAATAATAACTCATGGTCATGTCAAGTTCCACATAAAGGTATTATCAATTAAAGACATGATATGGGTCCAAAATATATTTCTTGATCCTTGAGAAATGAAACACATTATGGATATAAGTCATTTACAGCGGTAAGGAAAAACTATCTGTCACTTTTCCAATCTGATCAATTACCTCAAAGGGCCCATATATCTTAGGGCTAACTTCCCCCAATTTTACAATGTTTTAGTAACCCATATGAGGAAAGAATATCAATAAAACTTGGTCACCTACTAATAACCCCAAAAGAAAACAAAAAATCTCCACATAATATTTATACTGGCTCTGTGCCATCATCGGCCTCTGAAAAATCATCTGGAACTTTGTTATAGTCTCCTAGACTAAGCTAGGTCCCACTAGAGAAGATTCACTAACCTCTTAAAAAAAAGAGAAGATTTAAAATTACATTCATACAAGGCCTCAAAAGGTGAAATTTTAATTGATGAATGGTAGCTATTATCGTAGGAAAACTCAACCAGTCCCCAATGGAAATACCAATATGCTATAAATTCAAGGAGAAATATATAAAGGATGTATTAAACAATATATATAGCCTATTATAAATAATTATCCATCTAAGGATGTTATTCCATGCTCAACTTTACCTGGGATCCCATAACCTTCTCTTGGGCTCTCCAAAATCGATATGTGAACTAGAGATCCTTATAAAAAAGGGAAAATATGACTCTATGAAATATAGAAATCTCCTCCACATACATATTCCCAAATCCTCAACTTTTGTGGTATCATTAATGGAAATAAAGTGGGATGATTTGGTCAATTAGGGAAACACAATGAAAATCACATTATATATTCAATGATTTTACAACAATCCAATGAAAAAAATCCATTGATATCTCATACCACTTCTAATTCAACATAATAAGGGGTTAAAGAATACTTTAAGGCTTCATATGCTCTACCTTGATCTTCTAGAACATATAAAAATGGAAATTAAAATTAATGATGTATCATTTCATACTTGACCACCAAAATTGATGCCACATATCATAAAACATATTAGTCATTCCTGGGTTAACCACATAATAAAAATGATGGAAATCACCCATCATGACCTTCCTTATAGGTGATGGAATAAGATAATGGTTCCTGAAATAATTGAAAACCTCTAGAGATAGAGACAACTAACTGATGGTCTCCTCAACATATAAAGAATCCCTAATGCCCCATAACTCATCATCAAACTATTTTTTTGAGAGGATAATCTCGAGATGATAGGATATGAACTAAAAACTAGCCAAAAACCTCAATATCATCCTCCAAAACTCCCAAATGTATGTGAGCAAAGATATCCATGATAATACATCCCTCTAATGATTTATTCAGGGTGTGGGTCAGTAGCTTCCTATTCATATAATTAGAAATAACATTCCTCTTTATAGGGGTGTAGGTGATGTTAGAGTCAAAATAGTACAGGTACTCTACCAATCACCTTAGCCTAAGATTCAAATATTTTTGTGAAAAGATACAACTCAAGATTTTATGATCTAAGTAAACAATAAACCTTTCTCTAAAAAGGTAATTCTCCCAACTATTAAGATCATGCATCACTACTGAGAGTTACAAATTTTGTGTGGGATAGTTATTCTTCAGAGGTTGAAATTGAAGAGAACCATATGCTACCATGTGATCACCCTATATGAGAATGTATCCCAACCCTAAAACTAAATCATAAAAAAAAATCACATAACCCTATCCAACCTTTGGAAGAGTCGACACTAAAGCTGAAGACAAATGGAATTTCAACACATCAAATGAAGTCTGAAATTTTGAATCTTAAAAAACTTCACTCCCTTTCTATTGAGAGTAGTAAATAAAGAATCCAACTTAGAGAAATATTTTACAAACTAGTAGTAATACCCTTCCAAACCCAAAAAGATCTGTATCTCAAAGAAATTAAATGATTTCTTCCATGATAAGAAAACTTTCACCTTTTCATGATCAGCTAAGATATCATGTTCCATGATAACATGCCCCAAGAACTTCACTTCTCAAATCTATAATTGTAAATTTTATAGCTTAACATAAAGTCATTTATTCCTCAATGTGTCTAAAACCTCTCTCAAATGAATCATATAAACCCCTTAGTTTTTGAATAAACTAAGATCTCATCCAATAATATCACAAAAAAAATAGTTGACATACTATTGTAAACTCATGTTCATCAGTTCCAAAAACATATCGGGAACATTGTTCAAACAAGATTTCATAATAATATGATCATAGTGGTCATACCTGATCCTGAAAGTAGTCTTTAGAATATTCGAATCCTTGATCTTGAGCTAGTGGTAACCATACCAAAGATAAATTTTATAAAACCACTTCTTCCATTTCAACTAGTCAAAAAATCATCAATTATGGGTAATGTATAATTTTTATTAACCATAACCCAATTGAGATTATGATAATAAAAATATATAATTAGGGTTATATAGGTCTTCTTGATGAAAATAATAGGTGTTTCGCAAGGTGGTACACTAGGTTGAATGATGACTCAAGACATTAAGTCAACCAAGTTACCCTTTATCTCCTTCAATTCAACTGGTTGCATATGGTATCAGGGAATAGATATTGGCTAAGTACCCAACATCAAGTTGATAGAGAACTCAAACTCCATCTCTAGTGGTTAACTATAAAAGTTTTATAGAAACACAATAACTACTAGAAGAATTTCACTACAATAGGATTCCAACTCCAATTAAACAACATACATAGATTTCATCCTACCCAGATTTAAAATAGTAGGTCTATATCAACTAGACCTTAGGTACGATTCTCCCTAAAAAACATGGTACTCCCCATAGAAGGATATAAAGAACATATACCAATGATAATAGTAAATCTAAGCTTTTTGAGCAACCAACTAGACCATCCTAAGAATAAAATCCATAGGTTTCATATCAAGAACCAAAAATTCCCAGATGATATCGATTTCAGATAGAGAGAAAGAATAAAAGGTGCATCAGAGACCCTGCTCTTTCTTCATCACAAGAGGCATTGCAATTTTCACCACATAAGGCATGATATATATAGAATATTTAACATATCCATAATATGGGTTGATATGAAAGAATTATAGGGAGTTATATCAAATAAATTAGACACTAAAGATGAAGAAATAATAATGGTACCTATCACTCTCACCATAGGTACATCATTATCCATTAGATACTTGTTTTGTGTGCAATGTATATTCATTCTTGATGCCTATAGTTGGAACCCCTTTTGTCTTGAAGAATTTTACCGCACCATAGATCCTCTCAGTACTGGAAATATGATGCCACTACATGGTTTAGTAAAAACATATAAAATCCTCTACAAGTGGCCTAAACATTCTCATTAAAAAAAATTGGTGTGCCTCTAAACAAGAATTATTCATGTGATCAACCTTGCCGCATTGGAAACAAGTCAATGGGACTTTACTAGACACTAAATATGGTCTAGAAGAAATATTATATCATGTACCACCACTAATATTTCCATAATGAGTCTCATTATGCTTTCTCATCCTTTTAAAGGAACTACTAAAACTGCCACTATGAGTTGGAGGAACTCTAGTAATCTCTGACTTACCAGCCAGGTCAATATCTACCATTAGAGACCAATATAGTACATCAACATATGAGGTAAGCTTTAACGTAAATAACCAAGATAATATTTATGATCTAAGACCCATATGAAAACTATGATCCTTCATATTCATATTTGACACCACCTTAGGTGAAAATTGACAAAGTGTATAAAAACAATTGGAATACTAAGTCACTATCCAATAACCTTGATAAATGTTGAGGAAATCCATGGAATTATCCAATTCCATCGAATCCATGTATAATGTATCCATGAAAAGGGTATTGAAGTCTTTCCACTCCAAACCATTATTCTAATTCACCATGACTATAGCATCCCACCATCTCTTTCTAGGTCCCACAAGATTAAAGATGAAACACTTCACCTTAATGGAACATGGAATCTCTAAGAAATCAAAGAGTCATTAAATATTACCCAACCAATAATCCACCTATTAAGGATCACTTTTTCCCTAAAAATATGGTGTTTCTAATAAACTCCTAGACTAAGTCTCTACTATCATCCCTTAAAGGTTCCACCTTTGTAGCTTTAACGGGGACATTTTCAACCTCCTAGCCCAGAACTTGGACCACATGCACAATTGCCTCTATGAGGTTTTGGTCAACTGGAGGGTTCACTTACTTTGGTTCATATGTATATCCCTCCTAAGGTTTGGTAATACAAATTATTGGGGGTATAATAATACACAACATCAACTGAATATAAGAAAATATTAGTCAAGAGACACAAGAACATAAACTGTATCAGTCATAACTCAGCTCAGGAATACAAATATCAGATAAAAATGTATGAAAATTCAAGAATTAGACCAATTTATTCCTAAAAGATGATTCTATAAACTAACCATTGTAACTTAAGTCTTAATATGATGAGTTTTATCTAGGCACTCACTTGTAACCTATACCTAAATTCCTAATAATTCTATCTCTTTTCTACCAATACATCCCAAACTGCATACCGACATCCAATAAGAGATGTAACTTGGACCTTCAATACCAATTTTCATGAAATAAACTATATTACTCAGAAAACTAGTACCCAAATTAATCTTAACATAGATTGAAGGGTATTCCCAATCCTCACAAGTTGGAGACTAGAATTTGGGCATCAAAAATGTTCAAGGAAAATGATTTCACCACAATAATAACCAAATAAGAAAAAAATAGTGAAAATAATACATAAATAGTTTTTATGACAATACAATCATCAAGAGTAAAGAACCATAATATAGGAAATTAAAAAATCCATTTTCTTGGACCTGGGAAAAGAAATTCCACACATTCCCAAAGACAGAAGTAGGGTGTGAGAAACACTAGCCTAATATGATCCCACCAAGAAATTTCATAAGCATCCCATATCAAATAAACCAAATATTCTCAATTATAAATAAAACATATAATGGTAATATTTTTACCATTCATAATAAAACTTGATTTTAAAACCAATTAAATGGAAAGTATAAATAAGGTATAAATAAGAATTTCCATCAAAACAGGCACAAATTAGCATCTCAATCGAAACAGAGATGAATAAATCATTTCAAAAACATTGTAATGTATAAATCATTTTCAATCATAGAAGCATTGTTACAGGACTCAAGTTTAGTTAGTTCAAGGATCAAGGATCCACACATATCTCAGTGAAATGTGACTCCAATTTTGTACACATCCCTAGATCTCAAGACTAGGGGGAATAAGAGTCCACCTCGATGAATGAACTCCCTACCCACAACATATTTTAGTATCAAGTTCATCATCATTACATGTCTAGGTAGAGATAATACATTACTAGAATGCTTTTACTAAACTACCCAGGCTCCCATGTTCTTAAAATAAATCAATCAAAGAGAAAATGAATCATCTCAAATCAGTCTCATCCATCATTGTTCAAGAATCCCCAAATCATGTTTTCAAACATTCCATTTCATTTCAAAAACCAACATCATTTGGTTTTTATCAAGACTCGTGAATTTTAGAACCATTTATTTTATAAAAAAAAATTCATGCCTTATTTTCTAAAAAAACATCATCTAATACTCCCTCTAAATCCTTTATTTCAATTAGAAATAATTTTCTAAAAATAAATATTTTATTTCAAAAGAAACTTCCTATAGGTAACAACACACACCATGCCATTTGAAAACAGTTTTCAAGAATATCAAATTGTGCTTTAGAAATCAATTACAAGTACACTTCAAATAAAAAAGTAACAATGGTTTAATTTTATAGGGAATATATTATGAAACCACCTACCCCAATCATGGTATCATAAATCACAAACATAAGATCCACAATAGAAGAGATTAAGGTATATAATCAATCAAGAGGGGATCCTAGAAACAAAATTCCTAAATCTAATTAAAATAAAAAAAATATCCCAAGATTTCAAAGTTCTTGGAGAAGAAGAAGAACATAGAATAAATTAATTCACAAAAAAAGTCAAGATTACACTTACTGGAATAGATTTAATGATTCAATTGGTATATTTATCCATAAATATTTATGGTTGGAAGGGTTAAAATCACTTTAGGAGAGTCTCCAAAGTTTTAGGAATCAAATTAGGTTCACAAAAGGAGATTAATTAAATAAAATAGAGGTTTCAAGAAATAAAATTATGATGTTTCCCAAACATTATTTTCCCATATTAGTGTCACCATCTAGCTACTAGCTTCCACTAGCTATCTATTGATTCCAAGAAGACTATGTAGGATTTTGGGAACCCCACCGGTAAGCCAATGGACTTCCACCAGCTGACCGGTGGTTCCAGGAAGAATTCATACACTACTGGGAGACCCACCGATAGGCCTATGGATTTCCTGTACATATTTCCTAATGTCATAATTCCACTAGCTATCCAGTGGGTCTCACCATCTAACCGATAGACTCCCTTAGCTTTTCTAGAAAAAATTTCATGTCCATTTTTAAGAAAAACTCTTGGAGAATTCCTGACCTCTTAGATAAGAATCAAAGACACACCCTTGACTCCTTAAAGGATGAATACAAGTAGGTACAACCAAGAATCAATAAGAACAACTAGAGATCAGCTCAAGAAACAAGAAGTTAATTTTTAACTAAGTATAATAACTGAAATAAAGTACTGGGATTTTACAAGTGTCTATAAACCAAATATTTATTTGATCATTTTGAACATAAACTACATGTACCCATATCTGAGGTGGTTTATAGTATAATTGGGCTCCCATTAATGTTTTATTTTACCACCCATGATACTATACATATTTTATCACCTTTTTTGGTCAAATATGTGTGACCTTAAACATAAGCTTCATTAGTATAACTTAAAATACCTTAAACTTCCTAAGGAAAGATACATAGTACTCTCCATGTTTAAAATACACAAAGATTGACTTTAACAAAATTCAATTATCTACTCAATAGGAATGAACCTTTCATAACCAAGGAAAACTTAGAGTGTTTAATAAAAAGTTAAAAGGTACTAAACATGTGAGGCTAAAACTCTAAAAAGGGAGGCTAAAGAAAAAGATAAGTTACTACCCATTATGAATCTCTATAAATTAACTTGAAAAAATTTAGGACTAAAATTAAAATATATAAATCTCATAAAGGATATTATTTATCCATAGGAAAAAACAAGTTATGCTTGGTAGGTCTATTGATCTAGGAAGAATTTAGTGAAACCCTTCATTTCTCACATAAATTGGTCTATAAAATACACTTAAGTACATATACAACCCATCCTATAAGACCTTAAATTACTTACATTGGTTTTTTATATATGATCTGATTATATTAATTATGAGTTAGTTTTATGTAAGAGTTCCTATTGTATGAATTTATCAATCCATGTTGGGTCGTCCTCAATAAATTTTCACTAGAAAATAATAATTATATAGTATCCTATGCATGAACCTAATTGGTATTGAGACCCATTTAGAGAACAATGTGTAGATTGATTATTTTTATCATAGGATGAATAGTGAAATCTATATCACTTATTTTAGATCCAATGAAAAATTATACTTTCATTCCAGTACAATTACAATCCTAGTATTTGGGCCTACCAATTCAAGTTAGGGTTTCCACTATTAACCCAATACTTGGATATAAAAAGCCTTGATTTGATTATTCCTTATAGATCATCCATAAATTTCTTAATTTAATTGATCCTTTAGGTAACAGAAAAATCCATGAGTCAATTATTCATCTTGGAAACCCAATAATCCTTGAGTTGTGACACTCCTCTTAGAGAACATCCTTCCACTAGTGTGTCAGCTTCAAAAGCTTAGATGATGTTGAAGTAATATGGTAAGGTTCCCTATGCTTCATTAGAATCTGATTCTTTTCATTATAAAAATAATAATTCTATGAGGGAAATATTATTGGTACCAAAATATATCTTACATTTAATTTTCCAAAAAATATATAATACATTCCCTACTTATATGGAAGAACTAGGTTCTAGGAAAATTATATCCATACCTAAATAATAAGAAAATTTGATCTCCATGTACTGCATGACTTATCACACATTGAGGGATATAGATTCCTTAAAAAAAATTCTTAATCCATTAATATGGTAATGAGAACCACCCATTGGTATTAGGATATATATTTCATCTATTATTGTATAAATGGTGTGTTAAATCCATAAAACCTATTTTTGGGATTTTTTGTGAATGTTTTGGCCTTAAAAAACACATTCAATGGGGGAACCTAGTATCCAATGGAGTAGTTCCTTTCACAATATTTGATTTGAAAACTTGTGGATCCAAAATAGATTTACAAATAAAATCTATTATTCATTTGAAGTTAGAATGAGTTTTCCCAAATTCATTTTTCTACACATAGGTCACTTTACCCTAGTCTCCTAGTATACACGCAAGTTTTCTCTACACAACACTGACCTTCACCCAACCCATACGCTCACCCAGGTCTCATTTTACCTAGGAAATGATGATCTCTTATGTTATTTTTCTTAGGTCTAGTCCATTAGCATGCTCTGCTCTCATGCCCAGCTCACTCTTTGTGCTAGTCATCTAGTGTGCTTGTGTCTATCACTCAAGTCTAATTTTTAAAACTATGCCACATGCCCAAATACATCACCAAGTTTCTTATGAATTCCTATAAATAAACCCAATCAGGTCCAACTTTTACACATTTTGGGAAGATGAAGGCACAACCAAATATCCTTTCACCAAGCTCTCCCTTTACCTCTCTATGTATCTTATAACACATAAAACCTAAGAGAATTAACTGAAGGGAGGGTAAATTGAGTCATCTAAAGGTAACAAAACTATAAAATACCACTTCACCCATAATTCTTCTATACTAGGGAAAAGGATCTCCAATGTCACTAATACTAGAGATCCATGTACCTAGACCCTTCCTGGAGCACCACACTAGGTCAAAATAAACCCAAGTTCCTAAGGTGAACCTTATAATGAGGCCAAACCCTTATCCCTACTTCCAAAACAAGGTTACTGCTTCACCCTACCTCGATTAGGGATCCTATTGAGGTGACCAAATTTCCCAACCATATAACTGGGTGACCATTTCTCCCAAACCTATACCTGGGTAACCACTTCACCCAGCCCTGTATTTGGGTGTCCACCTTTCCCAACCCTTACCTAGGTGACCACTTCACCTATCCATATACCTAGGTGATCACTTACCCTATACTCATAAATGTATAGCCATTTTTTCAATCAGTAAACCTATGAAAACACTTCACTCAACCCTATACTAGGGAGTGCATTTGTCTAAGCCCCATAACCAGGGTACCAATTCACCCATGTCTTCTTCTTGGGCTTCAATTTAACTAGAACTTTTACTTGGGCTCCAATTCACATGGGTATTCATACCTAGGATCTACAATTCCTCAATTCAATATAATCCCTTTGGTTTCCCAAAATTCATTAATTCAAGATAATCCTATTTTTTTCCCAATATTCCTTGAGTTATGATACTCCTCTTAGCACCCAAAATATATTTTTCATACTCATATTCTAGAGTGAACTGGCATAGAACTCTTACTAGACGTAAGCCCCAAATCACTAGTATTACTTCCTCATATAGTTACCAACATATGGAAGTTTTACTAACACATGTGGTCCTCATACTTATTATAATCCCTAATCATACTGTCTTCCTTCCTTGTCTAGTTACTAATATGGAGGGGGTAGAAATTTATACATGGGCCTTATTTAAATTGAAAACCCCAACCATTTTAGTCTTCCTTCAACATTAAATTACCAATAAGAAGGGGGTATACATACACATATTGGAATCTTACTAGGTGTAAGTACCAATTGTACCTTCTTCTATTTAGTTACCAACAAATAGGATGAACTAAAATGGTTTTTCAAAAAGGGATTATCATGCATAACTCACACACCATCCTTTTCTATATACTTTCACCTAGTAGTCCTAGCTACATGTCATTAAACTACATAGTATCCTATCATGTGTACGCCCCAAATACATCCCATTATTTTGAGTTACAAATAGAAAATATGACACACAAGGGAATATCATACATAATATCCACTCAGTCTCCTGTTATCACCCCTTTTAAAATAACAATCATTATATTTGGGCCTCCTTCTAGTTGTAATACCCAATCTTCCTAGTCACCCTTACTAATCTAGTTTCCAATTGATAGGTTATTGGAATTCATAAATGGGTTATTAATAGGTGTAATATCTAACCATATATTCTTCTATCTAGTTACCAATATACATGATAATATATAACACAATTTTATGTTTAATCCCCATATCAATTCTTTGAGTTGGGATACTTCTCTTGGTTTCCTTAACCACCTTTATTCATGGTACTCTTATTAGTTTAATTATAACATCTTGATTTGAGATACTCCTCTAAATTTCCCTCATATACCTTGAGTCAAAATCCTCCTCATGGTTCCCAAAAAATAACTTCATCTATCTCATCCTCCATAGTGCACTCAAAAGGATAGCCAAATAAATAATCACTCCTCAATATCTTATTGTATTCCCTCATAAAATATCGTTTTTTTATTATACCATGTTTCCACATTTATAATGACTCACATTGGATTAAGGATTTTAGTTGATCATTTTTTATCATGATTGAGATGGATTTTAACTAAAATTAATGAGTATAATGTAAGTTATAGTTGCATGACACTAAACAATATAACATATTTCCTTACTTTAAGGTGTTAAACTGCATATACCAGTCCTGGCACATTACTTTAAATTTTAAAACTCAAACTTCATGGGATTTTTTTCTATTAACTAGGATATTTGGGACACCTCTATAAGGTTCAATCATGAAATTACATAGGTTTTGGATTCATGATCATAAAATTAATTTCACTTGGTCATGGTTTTATGGCCATAAAATACTATACATTGGCCTTTGGGGAACAACTTTAAAAGGTTTGATGTTCCCTGTTAAGTGAAAACTAACTATAAAATTCATGATTCCATTCATAGGGATATGTAGAAACACCCTTTCATGGGCCTAATACTAAAAATATATCACCTACCACCTCCCTTGATGGTAATAAATTATAGATTTCCTAGTTGTGTGACTTTTAACCTATAACATCATAATGAATAAGATAAATATGAAGACCCTCTGGTAGGTATATATGTTCAAATTTAAACATGGTTTTTTATCAATAAATTTCATAGTGTAATCCATTATCTCACTAGGATTTGTGAAGGATTCATGAAAATATCTTAAATCTATCAAAGAGCCCTGAATTATGAAACAAGTCCCCCTAAATATTGTGTGTTGAGCCCAAACTCCTATCCTCTTGACCAACACACATTAAAAAATTTCACTAGTAAATTCTTAATGACCACCTACCTTTGGAAATAATATCTATATTGACTCAAAACATCTTGGAAGTGGGAAGTTCATTTGAGTTTCCTATTGAAACCTTTAAATTTCTCCAAGGGTACAAGGAATTGAAAATGTACTTGGATCTTGAAATTTGGTGGGTAAATGTGTTATTATAAAGGCTAAAAAATTTCTTCATAAACTAACTATTTCATTACCTTGTAGTATTTTATTATTTTTTTATAATTCCTTAAGGAATTTGATATAATTGGGAATTTATTATATAGAATCTAAAATGTGTGTGTTGATTTCAATTTTTTTAATGTATCAATTATTTATTTTTTTAATTTTCTCCTCATTAATCCTTTTTATTGAACTATTATTGAGGGAAGGGTTATTGGAATTTTCTCCCTCTCTTTTTAGTTTTTTTGGATTATTTTCCTTATTCCCTTTTAATCATTTATAGTCTTATAATCATATTTTATTTCATTGGTTATACGAGTTAATATTTTTATGTGCCTTAAGAAAGGATGAATTTCATATAAACTCCTAGTTCATATCAATCCCATGTTTATTTTGGAATTTTTTTTCTATTTGAGAAAGTAATTTTCAAGGGTTTTTAGTCATCATTTCTAATATAATCCCTAACTAGTTTTTCAATTCCCTAATGATTGGGTCTAGTTGGTTATGAAATTGATATTGAGAAATTGATGAATAATTCTCATGATATTTCCTCTATTTAAATGGTATTGGTTAAATTTTTTGGTAAAATACATGTTTGAAACTCAATGGGGATGTTGGGATTTATTGAAATTGATGTTGAAATGGTTGTATTGATTGATTTTTTTTGCTCGTGAATTCATATAGACTTAAAAATTATACCAATATCCTCTGTTATTAATTCTATTTTGAAATAGTATACCCTAGTAGGATGTAGTGAAACTTTTAGTTTCCTTCATTTGAATATATTACTTAGTAAAATTATTTGTATAAGAATAAAAAAACATATATTTTTCAGGGTTGGTTGTACATTGAATTACTTAAGATCCATCTATCTAACCAGTGCTTTTATCTCTTCTATCATAGATTCAAACAAAGGGTATTGGGTAGATTTTACCTCATGATATCCTCTTGGGGTAGTACCTCTTATTCAAAATTATTTATAATTATAAGAAATATTTCCATTAAGTCCCTTATATTCCATTGGTGACTTATTAACAAGGCTCCTCTAGATGATGCACCTCAAGGAATCCTTTGTTTAAAAAGACTTAGAAGTGGTATTTTTTAATTTATTGGTGTATAAATCTCACACATAACTTCTTGAATCTCTCAAAATAATATTACATTATTTAACCTAATACTTTTAATTCCATAAATCTATTTATTTAAATTATTTATCCTAGTAATGGGGGAAATTTTTATAGAATGTTTTTTGGATTTTATTTGAGTTATTATCTTTACCTAGTTATAGATTGTATATCCAATCCTTTTATACTCCATAAGAGAATATAAATACTCTCCACTTGACTTATTTATCTTATACTCCACTATGATTCAAATTTTCATTAAAAATGGTGAATTACTTGATGTGAATATTTGGATGTTAACCGATTAGAACATGAAACATAGGTAAATTAGCCTTGTTTTCAGTTCAAATTCATCTTTTAATGTAGTGTATAAAATATAGTTGTTTTGATTAGTTAATTGATATATTTAATGATCTATTTATCTTTTATCATGATTTTTTACCATTCTTACTAAAGAAGAATTATAATGAACACTATGAGTATCTCTTGAATTGGTGAAATATATGTTCTAAAACTCAAACCATAGATTATTAATATTTCATAATTATCTTTTTATAACCAAATAGGTTTTCTTGATGTTGAGATTAAGTTTTTATAATCCTTCACTATGGGGTCTGGTCATTCATTCCTAAATTAGTGATTGAGTGTTAACATGGAACCACCTCCCCAATAATGGTGTTAGTGATTTAATAACAAACCTATCATGGGTGATAAAATGTAAATATGAATCTAAGGTTTAAATGTAGTATAGTGATGACATAAAAATGTATTCAAAGGGAAGTACTAATTGAAATGTTGTTATGATGCTAGTGTATTTTCTATATATATGTGTTGATCAAGGATTATAGAGTTTGTGTAGAAATAAGTAAAAATGTGAGAATATTAAATAAGAAAGAAAAATTTAATATATGGAATATTATAATATGGATACAAGATTGATAAAAGGTTATGATTGTCAATATTATATTTTATAGTCCCTAAAATGATGAATTGTCCTTATAGATGTTAAATAATGAGAAGGTCCCCTATCATGAACCTCTCACCTCTAGTTGAAATATTTGATGAATTTTAGCATATAATGATCATTGTAAGTTTAATATCATTACTTTGTGTGTGGGGAAGTAGAAGGTGGTCTCTAGATCCTCTAATAGTGGACACACCATCATTTTTATAAGTAACTTCAAATTAAAAGATGGGGATCTTGAGTAGCTGAGAGTGAGAACCTGTCTTCCTCACATGTTCCAATGATTACTAAGAACTTAACTAATCAATATATAATGTCACATCATATAAAGGGATGATTTATTAGAGGGAGATAACTAATTAAAAACGAAAATATTAATTGATTACTAAAATAAAAAAATGAACTCTTTTTCACTGAATATTAAATCACTCTCTAAAAACCAAAATAAATATGTAAAGAAAAATAAAATCATAACTAGGATCTACCCCTCTAGATCAATCACTAATAATGGGTTTATCCCTCCATGTGAAATAATAAAACCATGTAAATTAAATTAAAAAAAAGTACAAGTAATGAAATAAAATAAACCAAGAAAATGTCACCCCCGATAAAGATATTTAGTTTCCTTCATATGCTTCTCCTTACTTATGGATGATTCTATATATCAATTAAGTACCTATGATTTCCCCCACAACCCATACATTATTTCGAGGTGTGATATTATGAATATTTAGTGCTCACCTAGCTCAAGTAGATCTTATTCATATTTTTTATTCAGATAGAGTTATATAGAGAACACCTGCTATGTTGGGTGCCAAGATTATGTTAATGGGATGACATATGCTACATTTAGGATTTAGGCTACATTGGATGAGAATATAAGCTTGAAATTATATTAGTTATTTCTCAAAAATATGGTTTCATAATGCTTGAAAAAATTCATATATTTTTCATGGTGCATTGGATTCTGTGATAGTGTTAGAAGCAACCTTGTTTCTATAAGTGGATGTAGTGTATGTTCTTAGTGGATTGAAACAATCCAAAGTTACTGTTAATTCCAAAGGGATGTTAGATTTAAAATTTATAAACTAACTCAAAATAATCTAACTACTAACTAATAAATTTAGTATTTGGAAGTTTTAGTTCAAATCCATGATATGAATTAAGTAAAATTTAAGAAATTTTTATTATGAAAGGTGTGGTTGAGAATGAAAGTAGAAGATTCAAATAAATAAGAGAGAAAAATCCAAGCTTTTAAACTCCAAGTTCCTATCATAGTGAAGTGTAAGGATAATTTTTGTCTATATTGTATTCATATTTGAGACTAGGTAATCCCTTGATCTTGATACTTTTCCTCTAACTCAAAAAATATCCCTTTCTTATAATAAAATACATGGGTCTTGTTTAAATGGGATTACGCAGTACAACATATACTAGAAAATAGAAATTAATCTCTACTGACACATTCCCCTTTGTTGCAATGCATGACAAAAGATAATACTTTCCCCATGTTTTATTCATGAGGGTAAAATAAAATAAAAATAACTTAAAACTATCAGAATCCCAACAGGTCGAGCATATCCTAGTAATAGAACTCCTCTTCTAGTATAGGTCCAAGTTTAGATGTAGAGTCCACTTCACCAACATTCAAACACCTCTATTTATAGGAATCAAAAACCCTAGGTATTGGATTGTGTTTATTCAAAATATAATATTCAATTCATATAATTTGTACTCAAATACCCATATTCAAACACTTGAATTATTCTTGAAATCTCACTAGGATTGTGATTTGAATTATTTGTTGATTTCATACTCAACCCCTCAATTGCATTTAGGTCATTAAATGAGTGATTTATAGTTTTTCATGCATGAGTATTCACTTTTCACATTGTATGCAGTCATTCAAGTTTTGAATATCTCCTTTTACTTCTATTGTATCTTCATTATCAAACCATTCATGTTGTGTATGGAGAATTTTGGACATGAACGCATTCTTCTATAGATTCCTTACCTTTTCATAGCCATCCTTCATAAATCCAAGATTGATATTATCATTTTTCTCATCCATGTATTCATTCATCATCACTGAAGGTTCAAAATGGATCATCCAAGCTTTAAAAATTATTCCACGGTGTTTTCCATGCATTATAGTGGAAATGGAACTCAATCTTAATATTTTCAAAAGAATTCATGGTGGTTCCAATGGTAGTAGTGGTGGCGATGAGTATATGGAAGGGGAAAGGGTGGTGAAAATCTTTGTCTGAGGTAGGAGACATGGGTTATAGAAAAAGTATCATTGTTTTGGTAAAAATGAATAGTACCCATGCATCGATCATCCCACATCAAACTTCCACACAGTTGGGATCTTCTATATCATATTTTTTCACTCCCATTGATAGACATCCAAGTTTGTAAAGCACTAGTTCTCACCCTTGGTCTCCAATGTTACCCCACACATGTAAGGCTGAACACCTTCCTTCTCCAATGAACCTACACATGCACTCCAATGCTCCTACTGACTCTTCACACACACACACTTACACACCCCTACACCAACCCATGTGGGGGATCTAGTGCACCTTGTCCGTCCTTTCTAGGTTCTTGGATCGCTACCCCTTGGGGTGTTTTTGTTTCTTACACTTAGGTTAAGTAATATTCATGTTTTATCCATATTTTATCCAATATTTAAATTACTTTTCCGTTTATAACTTCTCTATACACCTAAAAACACACGTTTTTCTTTATAAATTTTTTTTAAAAGAATAAAAATTAATTCATTTTCATTTTATTTTTAAAAAATTCATTAAAATTTTAATTTACTAATAAAATAATTAGAATAAATAATATTTAGAATAAATTAGAAAATAAAATTCACAAATTAATTAAATTAATCAATAAAAAATATGCATGAAATGCTCTTATCATGGATGTATCCTAAGTTTCAGAACTTGTGGTAGCATTGGATCAATTATATTTTGAGAATATAAATTGAGATAATTATTCTATCTTAAGTACTCAAAAGTTTAAATTACTTAAAATTAAATCATCTCAATGAATTCCATATAGTCTTTCAAATTTTTCCTTTAGTGTCTTTTCCACATTACATTGGTGTATTTTATTAGTATTAAGAAGTATAAAGATATTAAATTTAGTGAAGTGGAGATTCTGTTAGAATTATATCCTTACAGCAAACTGGGCATTATAATTTATGTAACCTTAAGTAAAATTATCACATTACATTGGCTCTAATATAGCCCTAAAAAATTATGCATGCTTCATCCTTGATCAAACATATTATGAAGTGGAAAATCAAGGCTATGCTAGATGAGAATATATATTATACTACTCATCTAGATCATGCTATTCTTATAAATAATTCTTAGACCTTGATTCTCACAAAATTGTCCTACCAATATAATATGCATTGAATAAGTTCATTTTAGGTTCCTCTTTCATCTCTTTAACTTAATCTTCCTCTAAATTCCTTATATGGTCAATTTATGTACTACACCTCACTAACTCAAGGAAATATGTATAATTTTCAATTCATTTTATCCTTGATAAAATGTTTGTAGTTTGGATGAATTAATAAATATTAAAAAAACCAATGAAATAGTGTTATCTCCAAAATATCATAGAATGATTGTGTAAGATAGATGTAAGGGAATAAAATGAACAAATTATGGAAACAAATATGATGAAAAAATTTCATCTATCGTTCCCACTTGACATATGAATGGGGTTATCCACTTGGAACTTTCAACTCCTTTCTTTCTATGGTATCTTTCCATATAACCATGATTAGAACATGTAAAATATCTTCGAATAAATTTGTATCATATATAGAAATGAAATATTTGAGATGATATAGTATATTTCCTTATACTATTGATCACATTAGAATCCAAGAACACATCCATTATGTACCTCAAAACTCTATAATAGTTTTACTTCATTGTCACCATCCTTAGAGGACCTTCACTTCCAAATTTTTCAATAAAATTTCACTTCCAATTGATTCTAGATTTGTAACTATGTATGCTCTACTTGTTGAGGATTCCAATAAAGAAATATCCATCGTTATATTTAAGTATTTACACATAATTTCATGATCCTTTATTTTTTATATCCTTATAATTCTTTTGGGAAACCATAAGACCCACCCTTGAAAATGATTCCTTTCCTGATTTTACCCTCTCTTTAAGTTGTGATTTGAGAGGGATAAAATTATACTTATGATCATTTTCTTTTAGATATTTTTTCTTTATGTTTGGGTGTAAATTATCCATTTAGATCACTTTTACCTTTTATCTTTGTACCCATTAATTTAATGGATCATTTTAAGGGAAACTCTTCTTGTTTCAACCTTTTATTCTCCAATACTAAATATGTTATAAATACATAATCACTACTACAAATACGCCATTTATCAGCGCTAAAAATGGCCTTTAACAGCGCTAGAAAAGTGATGTTAAAGCCGGCGAAGATAAAGGGTGGGGTTCCCTTTATCAGCGCTCAAAAAAACGCTGATAAAGACCCCTTTTATCAGCGCTAAAAAAAAGCGCTGATAAAATGGGTCTTTTATCAGCGCTAAAAAAAGCGCTGATAAAAGTACCCATTTATCAGGGATTTTTTAGCGCTGATAAAGGGGTCCTATATCAGCGCTTCCTTTATTAGTGCTTTCATTTTAGCGCTGATAAAGGACCCTTTTATCAGCGCTTTTAAAAAATCACTGATAAAAGTTAAAAAAATTACAAAAATTACAAAAATTACAAAAAAAATACAAAAAATTAAAAAAATCATGTCAATCTGTGGGGGCTTTATAGCGCTTGATCCCCCACTTTTAATAGCACTTTCCACCCCCTCCAGCGCCCCACACGCACCCCCTCTACCATTTATCAGTGCTAGCCCCCCACAACCACTCCCATGCGCGCGCCTCTGCCTCCAGCAGGTTTTGAACTCGAGACCTCTCCCTTGCGCGCCTAAGCCCTTACCACTACTCTATTTTGATTTGTTTGTTATTTCATGATATCTCTATTTATATATATATAGTTATATTTATTTTTATAGTAATATATATTTATATTAATATATATGTAGTTATATTAATATATATATGGTTATATTAATATATATATATATAGTTATATTAATATATATATATATAGTTATATTAATATATATATAGTTATATTAATATATATATAGATATATTAATATATATATATATAGTTATATTAATATATATATAGTTATATTAATATATATATATAGTTATATTAATATATATATAGTTATATTAATATATATATATATATAGTTATATTAATATATATCTCTATTTATATATATAGTTATATTTATTCGTATAGTAATATATATTTATATTAATATATATATATATATATAGTTATATTAATATATCTATATATAGTTATATTAATATATATCTCTATTTATATATATATATATATAGTTATATTTCTTCGTATAGTAATATATATTTATATTAATATATATATATATATAGTTATATGAATATATATATTTATAGTGATATTAATATATATATATATAGTAATATTAATATATATGTAGTTATATTAATATATATATATATATAACTAGATTAATATATATATATAGTTATATTAATATATAGTAGTTATATAAATATTCATATATTGTTATTTTAAATAAAATGGATATTAGTTATTATTTAGATAAATCTAATATATTTTATATGTAAATATGTTTAATTATTTATTTTGAAAATTTAATTTTTAGGTGTGAATATATAAAAAATATGTACATATAGTTATATATTTGATTATAAATAGCAGTGCATTATAAAAAACGATAAAATTTCAAAGAAATAATATCAAAATGAATGTAATACCTTGGAATAAATTCAGTCCCCACCAAAAAAAAGCCAATAATACCCCCTTAAACGAGTCTGAAAATCCACAAAATGTTAAAAAATCGGGGTACCCCGACTAAAAACTCAGTTTTGGAGGACTTATGGGACTCTTTTGGCCTCTAAAATCCCTTTACTGGGGTTCCCCCAAGTTATAAGGACGTAGAGCTCATTACAGGCTTTGATTTGATATGTGGTAGAGCTCAAACGGACACCCGGATCAAAAGTTATGGTCATTTGAAGTTTGAGTTGCGTTTTCAACATATTTTGGATCTTTTTTTAATTTTTTTAATTTTTTTAGTCTTCAAATTGTTATTAAATGACTATTACTCAATAATAATTATAAAATTATTAATTAAAAATATTTTTTAAATTTTTTAAGAAGCCATTTTCACTAAATATCTTATATATTAAGTATATTAAGTGTTAATGTACATTTATACTTATCTAAAATATATTTAAAAATTATATATTATATTTATATCAATATAACTATATTTATATTTTAATATTTTAATATTTTTTTAAATTTTTTTTTAATTCGACCCTTTATCAGTGCTTTTAAAAAAAGCACTGATAAACCCCCCCCCCCCCTTATCAGCACTACTAAACAAGCGCTGATAAAGGGGGTCCCTTTATCAGTGCTAAAAAAAGCGCTGATAAAGGGGGGGCCTTTATCAATGCTAAAAAAGCACTGATAAAGGGGTACTTTTATCAGCTCTTTTTTAGCGCTGATAAATAAAGGGACCCCCCTTTATCAGCGGATTTTCGTTAGAACTGATAAAGGGGGGAGCTGGGAAAAACTGTATTTGTGGTAGTGAATCCAATTCCAAAGTGATTTCCAATTAAATAACCTTTTATTTTAAGGATTAAATAACTCCTTGGTCACAGAAAGAAAATTCTATTTAATTATGAATCTATTTCATTTCCACTTCTTACATATAATTACTATCTACTTGAATCTTTTTGAATGAATTATAATTTCTAGATTAAAAGTATTCCATAATAATGTTTGTTTGATATATATCAATTGAATCAGATAAAATAACCTCAAATAGAAAGTTTAACCTATCATGATTCCTCCTATTTTTATTCCTCTTCTTATTAACACCTTCATATAAAGAAATTATTGACACCTTTGTCCCTTGATAACTCATAAAAACTATATTTTTTACATGCTCTTGAGGATGACATCACATCATTATTGGAATCCTAATTAGAATATTTTTATTGCTATTTTAGGTATTTTTAAGTATTTTCTTATTTCATTTTCTAGTAATTTAAATAGTTTAGTAGTTTTTTAGGTTTTTATATATTTTCCTCCTTAATATATTTACTCTTCCTAATGTGATGAATTTATTTGATAATTTTATATTCTATGAATTAATTTTTATAGTTTAGTATATGATTATATTTTGGTGTTAATAAATTAAAGGGATCAAGTTATATATTATTACATGAAAAATTTCTAAGGGATATATAAGAATAAAATTAGTGGAGTTAATATATTTTTAGGAGTCTGGTATTTCATATGTTAAGAGAATCCTTTGGATAATATGGTTAGTGTATGTATCTTAAAAAGGTTCCACTACACCATAATATATTATGACATCCCCTAATAAGGAATTATCACCAATGTTTCTTTCCATCAACCCCTAAGGTAGTGTTTCACTTCCAATGTATCTGGGATCCTCAACACACAATATAAAGTATATCTAAAATAATCAATATTTATATATTATGTTTTTTAGAGATTTCAATAATCACATTGATACAATCTAATGGATTCCCAATGTATCTATAAGAGAAAATGAAATAAGTATCCAAAATATAGTATAACCCCAAGTTCCTATACTACTTGAAGTCAAAATCTAAAATTTTATGAAGACCGCACCTAACTCAACTAAAAATTCCTAACATTGCATGAATTATACTTAACTCTACATCAAACAGTAACCCCATATATGTTTCTGAGAATCTTGAAATGAAATATCCATTACCCATGAACTTCACTCAAGAAAAAACTCATTATCACAGGCATGGGGAATTCAAGGAAGAGCCAATATTTCTATTTATTTTACATTGATTATATATTATATCCATGTGGATTGTATGAAATACTAAAGAGACCATATAAGATTTAGAAATACTAAACTATATAACTAAATTTGGAAATAATTCTAATAGAATTATACATGGAGGAAGATCATGGAGAGAGGCTTGGGTATTGAAAAAAAATGCTTTAGTCAGAAGTAATTTAAGATGAATGTGGAATTTATCTGATTCTTTACTACCACATATATATATCCAACTAATGAGTGAAAATTTAAATTAAAAATAATGTATAAGAAGAGT
Source organism: Viscum album (assembly GCA_963277665.1). Lineage (NCBI taxonomy): Eukaryota > Viridiplantae > Streptophyta > Magnoliopsida > Santalales > Viscaceae > Viscum > Viscum album. The sequence continues at coordinate 1,235,403,755 of OY728157.1, read as the reverse complement.
TTTAAAGTAAATAAATATGGGATCCCACTTAGTGGAAGAACAAATAACACTAGAGGAAAAGTTATATAGATAGGAAAGGAGTAGATATTTGAGAGGTAGTTGAATATAAAGGAGTGAAAAAGTGGTCTAGAGGATCTATATAGATATCATAATGAATATCCACTAAACCATTATTTTTTTATATCTTTATTTCACTTATTTTATTAATTTTTTATTATAGGTGGTATATGTATATAAATAGAGTGAATTATTTTTTACTAATTTATCTTTTTTTTAAATAATGAATGTGTTATTGATTTTTTATTTTGAACATAATATCTCTACACCTCTACTAGAGGATAAAAAAAACATAGAAGGTTAGAGTGAATAATTGAAATTTGAAACTCAACCTAATACCTAAGGATAAGACATTGGAATATAGGGAGGGGTAGTTTCGATTAGTGAAACTAAATACCTATATGATTGATAGTCACATTTTTGGGATTAACAACACTATAAAAACAAACATCCTCTTGGTAATATGGTAACAAACACATCACCAAAGGTGATAATTCAATTATTTTGATTGATAATTGATAGGAAATGCCTATATAACTTATATTTTCATTAGGAGGTATTAAGGGAAGACCTAAAAATTCTTCTTAATGTGTCTAGTGATGGGTTCTCATCATATTTATAGAAATAGTAGGTAGGATTGGGAAATTTAGTTATATTAACTTATCCAATGAGTGAAGAACACTTCAATTGATACTAAATATTTTCTAATAGAATCCATTACTAGACATCACATCATTATTTTCCTATCAATAAGAGTATGTATTTGACACATCCCACACTTCTCTTAACTAATTTCAATTATTCCAACCCAAATCACCATAGATACACAACCTATCTATATGGATCAACCTAGACTCTTAGTATAAATTTATTTATGCTCAATATACTTCAGTGTAGAAATTTACAACATTGTGGGTGATATATTTTATTAATACTAAAATTTTTAAGGAAAAATAATAAAATAATTTGAATAAAAAATATCATAAAATATATTTATACATTCATAAGAAAGAATTTATAAAATATAATTAAATCTAGTATCCTGAAAAAGTATTTATAGGTGATTGAAAAAAATGTAGACCTAAATAATTCACTTAAAAAAACTTACAACTAGTGGAGAGGGATTAGAAATACCTTATGATATAGATATCATCAATATAGCATCCCAATAAATAAATGGAATCCATTTCAAGATTTACTTCTCACTATGTGGGATAGAAATAATCACCCATGGGAAGAGTGATAAAAACTATGACATGATATAGGTGATACTCCAAGGAGAGGATAAGGGGATGATGAGGCCGCTAGCCACCAAACTAGATTAGAATTAAACTTTATATAGATTCATGTTTTCCATCATGAATAAAGAAATTATAAGGATTATTTCCATTGCTTCCACCAATAAAGAGGATACAGGGTTGAAAGGAGATGTAAAGAACAACACGACAAAACCTTGTTGGTTCTAGACTAATTTTACAACTTTTATTATAGAATTGATGTATAAAACAACATAATTTAGTTTTAATTAATGTTTTATGAGATCCATCCAGTCCATATACACCTGTGGGAACTATAATGGTGGGAAATATGATCTTAATTACAGCACATATCAATATATTTATGAAAGACAAATGATCATCATAATGAGGAATAATTGCCAAAACCATACAATAAGAAGTGATCTACAACATAAGAGTAGCAATGGGGGGTATGGATGATCATTAATTTCATTTCTTCACAATATAAAAATATTTTAGCACACTATCGTAAGCAAGATGGGACCGATATTACACTTGAGAGTATTCTCATGAGTTTTAGTGAACCATGAGTCCATCAGTAGGTCAAATGATATAATATTAGGATGAATATCCATTGTGTTACTGAAAAATAACCAAAGGAGTGTGACATATTAGATATTTATAAATATATGGTGAGTTTACTCGATGTTTGGGGAGGTGACACATTAATATTTTGATGTTAAGAACACACTATACTTTTTAATCTCCTGATCTTATATAATATCCCCTTTATATATGTTCCAAATTATAAAACTCATTTTTTTGGAATGATGGGGTTTCATATGAGACTGGCCCATAACATAATAGGTTTTAGAGAATGATGTAATAGGAAATATAAAGCTAATAAAAATTTACCTGAATAGTTGGTGAAAACCAACTGATCATCTTCTTTAGATAGAGAGAGATCACAAAAACAATATTTTCTTCATGTTAATCAAGTATAACTTCAATTAGGTATTTATGTAACCAAACTTGGTAGAACTTAAAGTAAAGTGTAGGAAAACATTATAAAATTAGTCATTTTTTACCCATTTTTCTTTCTAAAAGTATATTATCCCACTCCATATAATGGATTGATAGATAAAAAGTATAGTATCAAAATATCTTAAAACTTTTTTCTAAATTTAATATATAAAAATTTTTAGCTTCATATTTACTAAATCCAAAGGGTGTTCATATTTGGAATGCATAAACCATTCACAAAGAGTCTTACCTTCCATAAGTTCCTAGTAATTCTTCACTTAGATAGATTGCATATTTTTTTTTACAAGATGTGAATGTTAATTATGCCTTCCACTGTGGGTAGAGAAATATTCTTCCAATTGATACAATGAAGTTTCTTTTCAGATCATGTGTCCCATAAAAATCTATAAAAAATATTCTACAAAGATATGGTGAATGAATTTGAAACTTTGAGAATAGAGATAGTGTGAATTAGAATATATTCCATGAAACTCTGGATTATAGGGATCTTACCACCAAAAGTTAGGAATCAATTTTTTGAAAATATGGATATAAGATGACACATTCTCTAATAAAGAGTCAAAATGATGAATATGGGTCGATGTATAGATTTACGGAGTGCCCAAATACAAAAATATGGATACTTGTTTATAGAAACTGGACCATTTATCAACTAGAGAAACCCTTATACAAAATAGTGTATGTTCAATAAGGATTATTCTCTTATTATCACCATAAGTATGCTTGATCCATGCTCTATAATCTATAAAAAAATTATTAAACTTTATCAAGAAGGTAAAAATACTATTTGTGAACACAACCTAGGTGATCATAGCTTATAGTGAATATTCTTATAGTTCCATTCTCTATAATCTGGTTAAGATTTATATAGAAAAATGTGTTGAGAAAGTATGAAATGATTTGATATAGTGTATAAACTTGATGAAATCCCCTTATGAACTTATGAAAGTTGAAATGTTTTCCCATGTGTGAAATAGAGAACAAAGTTGAATTCATTCCTCTAAATAGAATATCACAATAATCTTATATAAAGCTGAATCATCTACAAGAAATCAGGATGAATCCCCATTCCATTTTATCAAAATACTTCTCCATATCAACCTTTATCATTATCTTACTTCTGTGGACCTTATATTCAATGTCAATAACCATTTATTATGAAAGATTTATGGCCCCATGAATAATTATTCCATTGATGAACCCATGTTATTCTTACAAAATAAACCCTAGAATAATTAGAAGAAGAAAATTATTGATAATTTTGGACATAGTATCATAACAGAAGATGTATAGGTTGATCATGATGAGTCAAATAATAAATTTATCTTTGGTTATGAAAATCACAATAGAATCATGTTTTAATTTGATTTACTTTAATGTTTTTATTTTAATTTCATGTTTATGAAGTTTTAATTTCTTAACATATAAGTTCTACTAAACTTTTTGATCTATATAATTTTACCAGAAAATATTGAGTGTTGTTTCATTATATACTGATGTCATCAGAATATGCAGTGCATTTTTTAATCAATCGAATGATATAGTTTATTCTTCTAATGATGGTAAAACTATACCAAATTTTTTTAGAATCTATATGTTAGAGTATCATTTATAAATAGAGTTGCAACTTCATGGAACTGAATATGGTTAGTTAATGCTTTAAACACTATAAAAATTTCTTTATTTAAAGGTTTTTTTTATCATTAGTTTATAATATACAAACTAAAACAAATTTCTATTATTTCATGGTGTTTTTTAAAAACCATTGATAAATATGTAAAAAAATGTGACTATTCCTCTCTCTACAATAGCTTAACCTAAGGGTGGAATTTCTTTCCTCCTTCTGTGAACCTCATTCCACCATAGATGATTCCCTATTAGAGGATTTACAGCCCATTCATCTACTTATTTTCATCATTGTAATCATTGAGTTCAATTTATATTGTTATTATATCCTTAATCTATTATTTTTACTCCACCTCCTCACACCATTTTCCATAAATTTATTATATTTCATTGAATTGATAAAGTTTTTTCCCTGTTTATTTGAGTTACCCTTATCTAATAGGATCATAAGGTGAATTTGGCTTTGATGTTTGGTTGCATGGATAATGATGATTGATTATTATCAATGATAGGGTTTTATAGGTTGGTATGTGGGGGTGGTCTTCATTTAGGGGTTTGGTGTTTCATTTTCAGTGTATTTTTTGAATGTTAATTATTTTATATTTTATTATGTAGTGTGGATTTAGGAGAGAGTTACCAAGAACACCAAGTTACCAGGGGTTTTTTGGTATTAGGACCATGAATTATAAGAATGAGTGATTATTTAGTCTATAAATCCTACGAGTGGGATAATAAAATCTTGGAATAAGTTATAGTGATTAATAAGTAGATTTGGTCTCATTGAGTCTTATATATGTTTTTATATCTACATGTAAGTTAATTTTGTTGTTTTGTGATTACATGTCATTATTATTGTCATTAGTTGAGCAATTATATGTTTTTTATTTTTTAAAAATTTAGTTTTAAAGAATCTTGGTTTTTCTATTTTTTAAATAGGTTGGTGTTAACCTAAAAAAAATTAATTGGTGTTTTGGGTCAATGATTTTGACTATCATTTCAGTATTTTTTTTTTTACTTTAATTAAAAACTCATGCGGTCACATTATACCTCTTAACATGTATTTTTTTCATGAAATATATTTTGGTTTCATTTTTTCATAATTTTTTATCTTTGGTCTAGAAAAAATATGTTTTTCATTAAGAACAACTAAGGATTTGTATATTTTTATGGGTTTTGAGTTTTTTAGTGTATGAGTGAAGTTCAAACAAAGGTATTTTAAAAGAAAAATGGTTTTGAATAATAATGTGAAAATTTATTTTGAGTTTTCAAATTAGTCCTATTCTCATACTTTTATAATTTTTACTATAAATTATATTTTGATATTTTTAATTTAATTTCAAAAAAAAATTATTTCAAACATTGAATTAAACCTAAATATTTTTTATTTTATGGTCATGTGAGGTTTTAATTTAGACAAAAAATGTGTTTTAAATTTTGAAAATTATTATTTCTTATTTCCCATATTACTCAATATGGGTTATTGGTGGTGTCAATAGTGATACTTGGGATTCTACAATGGGTTAGAGGGGCCCATCAATATTGAGTTTGATCTATTTTTTGTTTTTTTTTTGTAGTTGGGTTTTGGGATTGTTCTTTATGTATCATATATCTAATGGTTTTGAGTGTTTATGTCTTATACATGATTGTTTATTATGAGATGTATTCCAGTTGGAATAGAGAAAATTGATGATTTTAATATATGGTGGTTATATGTATTGAGTTATCCGTTTAGTGAGAATATGTTGTTTTATTTTATTATCATGAATTATTATTTAATTATATTTTGTTTCAAAAATTGTTGGTAGTTGGTCATATGTGGATAAAATTTAGATCACATTACCTAGTAAAAAACCCTAGTATTCTGAGGTTTAGGATAAGTTTTTAGATTTTTCAATTTCTAGATGATCCATTGATGGAAAAATAAAATATACATGTCCTAAATGTAAATTCATAATATTTTTGAAGAGATATAAAGTTTATGAACATTTTATATTGAATAAATTTCATACTCAATATGTACATTGTATTTGATATGGAGAATAGAACGATGCAGAAAGTTTGAGCACTAATGTCAATCAGTAGAATGAGTATGTTACTTCCTCAACAGTGGAGAATTAAATTCAAAAATTGATCAATGATGATTTCTACATTATAGGGAAACATCATCAATATAGAAACATATAAGTATAAATAGTCAATGTTACTACAAATATTAACTTAAAAAATGATGTTTTTGTAACCTTAGGACAACAAAATCAAGATTGTAACATATTGGTGGATCCTATTATTAATGTTGTAGAGACTAATGTATGAGAAAAATTTACTAAATAGAAAAATGTTTTTCATGATTTATTTAAAGATGGAAATCAAGAGTTATATGGAGGATGTATCAATTATTACAAGCATTATTTTCTAATCAAGTTATACTATATCATGTGCCTATATGAAATTATAAATAAAGAAATGTCCATTATATAGGAAACATTGTGTGCTACATTTCCTAAACCTAAGATCCCTGAGTATTTTTATAACATGAATAAAGTTTTTAATAAACATGGGATAAATTATAAAAAAATATATGATTTTACCAATTATTTTATGTTATATTAGGAAGAGTATTCAAGTAGACAAGAGTGAAAAAAATGCTCAACTTCAAGATGGAAGTCAATGGGTAATGTTGAAGGTCTGAATCAACATACTACCATGATAAAGTACAAAAATAATACTCCTTTAAAGGTTTTTAATTTATTATTTTTAAAACCTTGATTATAAATATTATTCATTTCATCTAAAATTATTGAGCACATGATGTAACATACTATGGAAAATAGCAATGATGGGTTAATGTAAAATCCAATAGATTCAAAATCATGGAAAACATTTGATTCATTATATCAATATTTATCATCTGGTCTTATGAATATGATATTAAGATTGTATATCTATATATTCAACCCATTAAATAATTTTAGTTCCATTTATAGCATTTTTTATGTTGTTTTGATCTCTTATATTCAACCTTTGTGGATGTGTATGCAACAAACTTACTTCATTGTTTCAATGATTATTCCAGGAAACAAAATGCCTAGAAATGACATTAATGTATACTTTCATCATCTAAATGACTAATTAGAGGAATTATGGAACAATAATATTGAGATATATGATGCATCTACTGTGAAAATGTTCAAAATGTAATATGATCTAATATAGACCCTTAGTGATTTCCCTGGATTTGGGAACTTATCTAGTTAGAATGCCCATACTATTTTTAATTTTATATTTTGTGATTTTTATTTTGATCTTGAACAAATGCCTTACATAAAAAATTATGCATCTTATGTCATCATATATTTCTTGATGAATCTCATTGACTTTAGTTAAACAATTCAAAATTCAATAGAATCGTTGATCATCAACCATGTCCAAAGTTACTAATGTGTTTATAAATATTATAAAAACTAGTAAATGTTGAAGGATGATTTTTTAAAGCCCATCATTTAAATGAAAGTGGGAAATGAGATTGAAGTACATCAACAGTTGAAATTAAAACACAATAATTGAATAAAAAATGTATATTTCTTGAACTTTTATATTGTGAATTTAATTTGTTACATCATAATCTTGATGTTATACATATTGGGAAGAAATTTTATGAAAATTTTATCATTATGTTACTTAATGAGAATGGAAGATAAAAGTACCATATTAATTCCTATGGATATATTAGAATCAAAAGTATATTACATTAGTTGTTTGTAATGAGAAAAAGGAGAAATATATATTCCTTTCAATATTAAAACTTGTGAAAGTGTCTGATGGGAATTCAAGTAACATTTAAAGATGTGTTGTAACATCCCAAAAAGTTAAAGGCCTAGAATACTAAATAACATTATTGATTTCAATAAGGTGAACCTTTATTTTTGAGATCATACCTAATTAGAACTTCATAGTTAAGCATACTCGGCCTAGAATAGTGTCATAATGAGTGACCTCCTAGGAAGATTCATAGAGTGTGTGTGAATGAGGATAAAATCACACTGAATGAAAACGTGTTATCATGTGGGGATAATCATTAGTCTAATAACCCATTCAAGGAGGTGGGTGGTTCCCAGGGAGGATATAACATGTGTTTATGGGGAAACTAGGTTCACTTGGAGGCTTAGAACCTGGAATCTAAATTAAAAAGGTGGGGTGTATGTGTTATTAGTGAAACCTATTTATTACAATGGTATCATATTGGTACCCATCCAAGAGTGTAGTGGAACTACCTAGGTTGAAATATAGGGTCCACAATAGGGATGTTGTACTCAAAAAGTATTATAATGTAACATTATAGAATGTTGAAGGGTTAAAATACTAAATGTTACCACCCATTTCAACAAGCTAAACTATTCTATTTGGGATCCTACCTTATTATAACTTAATAATTATACACGCTTGGGCTGAAGTAGTGTTAGGATGGGTAACTTCCTGGGAAGTTTCTCAAGGTATGTGTGTGTGAGGAAAAAATCACACTAAAAGAACATATGTTGTCATGAGGGGAAATCATTAGTCTGGTGACCCATTCAGGCATGTGGGTGGTTCCCTAGGATGGTACAACACATGTCTGTGGGGAAACTATTGTTGTTTAGTGGGATAGGACCCAATGACCAAACTAAAAAGGAGGGGTGCATGTTCTTTCATTGAGACCCAATTATTATAGGAATTTTCATATACTAACCTTTGATTTCCCTATTGATTTATCTTTTTATTTTTGTTTTATTTTATCCTTGAGTTTCAGGTTGAATGTCTTTGAAAATTTTATATTTTGAATTTTCAACATAGGGCATACGGTTAGGCACATAGTTAGAAGTATATTTGGTATTAACCATTTGGATGACCCTTATATAGTCTCTCTATAATGCATGGTTTAGTGCACATGGTTTATTGCAAACCATTTGGGTTAACCTTACATATGGCCTACTTAACTCATTTTTTATGAGAAGCACACGGTTAGGGGGAGACCTTGTGGGGTTACCATTCCATGAGTATTTCCTAATGTGTGGATTATTCATGGTTAGAAGAAACCATGAACACTACAAAAAACTGATGGTTGGTGGTGGTTATTTAGCGGTATAGTGACGGTTTAAACTACCGCCTAATTGTTTAGCGGCAATTCATAAAAGGCCTACGGGTCTCAAGGGACTACGGGTCTCAAGGGCTTTGTGACTACGGGTCTCAAGGGCCTTCGTCCCTATGAGTCTCAAGGGCCTTCGGGCCATCAAAGGCCTTCATGACACAGGGCCTTAGGACCATTGAGACCATGAAGTAGCATAATTCACACAGAGCAGGCCCCAGAAGAGGATCATAGCAACAAGAATAGTTGTCACCAGAAGCAGAGCTAACCTGTCACGAACCAGCCCGGGTCGACCCTGAACCGGTCACCCGAGTCGGTCCGCGGAAAGTCCCGAGGGGCGTTCCCGATCCCCCCGGGATGGCAACGAGTGTCGGGCATTAAAATTTGATCGTTGGGAACGATTTCAGCCCAAACAAGAGTAAATAGAACATAACAAATAAACACTAATAGTGGAAAAGAAAAAAAAAGCCACACGACCACGTACCTCCATGTGACCTTTCAGGTCACCACCCAACTAGAGAGCAACCTCGCTCCAACACTGAGAGACTCAAAACAGAAGACCTGAACATAAGGAACCTGCAACTGAAAAGGTAAAAGATAGGCGTGAGCACAAAAGTACTCAGTAGGTGAGCCCCACAACAAATCCCAATGCACCGCCAGTAAATAAAGAATCTACATAATCCAGGTTTGAATTATAATGTATAAAAGTAATTTTTCATAATGCTTTACTTGAAAATCAAACACGAGACATTTCCCTTATTCGTTTTTTTTGAAAGTTAGTTCCATTTCATCAGTTTTTAAATCATTCTGAAAAGAAAAGTGTTACATTTTCAGTTCTACGACACAAGAGAAAAACACATTTTTATTTGAAAGCCATTTCCGCAAAGCAACCGGTACAAGCTGTAAAGAAGAACTGAAAGTAAACGAGCAGGGGAACAAGTGAAAGTAAAGGTAAACAGGCAAGGAAAACCAAGTGCAAAAAAAAACAAACCAGAAGTTATCAGCAATAACCATGGGCGACCCTGAACATCCCTAGAAAACCCCTGGACGTACTCGGGTTCAGACTACCTGCCGGTATGGTACTCCACAGTCAATAACCAACTGGCCGCCCTAATAGCCAACCAGTGGCACATCCCACCTGGCTTGTCCACAACTCCAGGGGGTACCAACCCGTCTAATCAGGGTCAGCAAGCAACCGTCACTCGATAATCTACAAGACGCCCAGGAACCCATAGTGGTTTTAGTAACACTGTGTAAGTGGGAGACCCTCGCACGCGTGACTCATCTCACCGCACTTGCCAACCCCTTACACGAACATCGCTACACGACAACCCTCGAAGGGAAGTCCCCCTGTAGAAATGCCCTCACAAGTACGTATATATATATATATATATAATCACTTCACATTTGATAAAGTGCCAACCGGGCCGTCATGTCACTTACATTTTGATCATTTAATACTAAATAATTTCTAAAGGATGTGACACAAACCATTTCATTGAAAACCAGAAACACGCTTAGAACTTTATTTAAGAAACTCAAATCATCATATTGAACCTGAAACACACTAGTTTCACAAGTAGAATCATTTTCCAATATCCAAACACACTCCACTTTTATCAAGAGCCAAACGGGCCTTTTATCACTTTTGAAGGAATAATATTTCTCAAATGAAATCCCAACTTTTAATTACGCGTTAAAGTAAAACATTTTTCAACAACTAAGAATCACACTTAAAGGTTTCAAAATCAAGTTTAAAGGACATACGGTCATTTTCTCTAATCCAGGTCCTAAGAAACACCTATTTTTTTTTATTAACAATACATCTACTAATTTACACACGCTAAAAACATTTCAAAAACACAATTTAACATGTCTTTCATTATTCAGGAAGAACCATCTAGCAACACTACCGTGGAAGCACAAAATTAAATCCAAGAAAACGCTTTTAATGAAACACTACAATTAAAACAACGTTTGTCATCAGCAGATCACCAAACTATAGATAACTACCTAATAATACTTTTAAATTTACTGAAACTTAATAAAAAGTCAAGGAATAAATAAATTCTAAATTTAAAGGCGAGTGCAAAGGGAGACCTACCTCAAGATCCAAGCGCGGCGGTAAAACGACCTTGGAACCAAGGAGCGATGACACGACGTGTATCCGAAGCCACGTGATAAAGTCTAACACTCTCGAAACTGAGGCACGGAGACGGCGGAACCTCGGAAACAAGGCGCAGCGATGGCGCTCTCTCGGAAACGCCCTGCGCGGTTCCTAAAATCCTAAACCAACCAAAAAAAATATAAGTTGATGAAGAAAACCCCTAACAAAGCACAAGTGAAAGCCAGAGTAATAATAATGATAATAATTGTAATAATTGTAATTATAATAATAATAATAATAATAATAGTAATTTAGCATAATTATAATAATATAATAGTAATAACAATATTAATATAATAATAAAAATAATGTTAGCATACCCAATAAAATAATGATAACAATAGTAATATTAATAACAATAATAATATAATAATAATAACATAATAATATAATAATAATAATAGCATAATCATAATAATGACAATAACATAACCAAAATAATAACTTAATAATAATAATAATAATAATAATAACCTTGATAATATATTAATAATAATAATATAATAATAATAATAACATACTTTTGTAACAATAACAATTTAATAAGTATAATAATAATATAATGATAATAATAATAACTTAATAATAATATAATATTATTATTATTATTATTAACATGATAAAGATTTTAAAACGTCATATATATGTATAAAAACGCCAATAAAAGAGATTAACACATAAAGGAAAAAAATAAATAAATAAAATAAAAACAAAATAAAAATTTCACTCACAAAGGAGCGGGAGGGGGAGCCGGAACAGGGGGATTCGCGCGCAGGGGGAGGGTCGTCGGACGGGAGGTGAGGACAGCGGTGGCCGGCGACTTGGCGCGGCGGGACGGCGAGCGGCGGAGAGGGCTGGGGAGGCCAGGAGCAGGGAGGCAGAGGCGGTGAGCCGTTGCGGAGGACGGCGCACCGGGGCGGAGCAGGGGCGGAGCAGGGCGGCGGTCGGCTGGGTGCGGGTCGGCCAAACCAGGAGGGAAACGGGGCGGGGCGCGCGGATGCTGGATGGGGGTGCGGGCTCGGGACGGCGGCTGGAGGAAGGGGAGGCCGGGACGACGAGAGGTGCGGCGGCTCAGCAGGAGGAGGCCGGCATGCGCCAGAGCGGGACGAAGGAGGGAGGGGCTCGGCTTGTTGCGGCGGAGGCTGAATGCGGGAGCGAGGTCGGTAGGTCGGACAGTAGAGGAGGGCCGCGGCGGTCGGGTGAGGTGGGGCGGCGACGAGAGGTCTGGCGCAGGGGAGCCGCACGCAGGAAGGTGGGGGAAGAGAGGGGGAGAGGGATAGGGGAGAGGGTGGCGGCGGAAAGGGGTCTAGGGTTAGGCTAGGGTAGTTTTATATATATATTTATATATGATAAAAATAATAATAATAATAATTATAATAACAATAATAAAACTTATAATATTAGTAACAATAAAACTTATATAATAATAATAAAACTTATAATACTAATAAATAATAAATTAGTTAATTTAAAGATGTTACACATATATATATATTTATACATATATAGATCTATATATATACACATACATTATTATACATATATATATATATATAAAAACATATATAAATATATATACAATAATAATAACACAAATAAACAGGTATTAATAATAAAATGCCAACGTAAAAAAAATTATAATATTTAAAACACCGGATGAACACACTGTCACCCGGTCTGAACGCACGGTCACTGCTAACGATGCGGTGACCGCACACCGGCGCGAAACCGCCAATGCAATTAATCTCCGAAAAATTTAAATCGGGTCCAAGAAAGGAGAACAATTACAGACATCCGCGGTCGGGGTGTGAAAATTCTCCCCACCACAGACACTTTCTGCCCCCAGAAAGTCACCAGGACAAAAGTCGATCAAGATTTAAGTCCATGCCCCAACGGAACTAAAGGAACCAGAGAGAACTGAGAATCTCAGGGATGACCTTACTCAGCACAGGTCACACCCGACCGATTCAAGAGAACACTGGGGTCCGAGATTGAGGGGAGGACACGAAGGGGTTCTCCACACCACAAGAACTCAACTTGTGCAGAAAAGTTGACCATCTAAATAGACAACCCTAGGAAAAAGGGGGGTCAACGCGGGAACTCCCAACCAATTCATACCAACTCTTATAGCACGAGTGAAAAACAATACCTTCGTCGAAACCTTGAACCCACGACTAGAGTCAACAACTTCAACACCAGGGAAAAACCCATAGAAAAACATTTAACCAATATCAAATTGGAGATATGATTCACCGAAGTCCACGAAACATAACCACATCGACAACATAACTAAAACGAGGTCAACCCACACGAGGGTCAAACACACCTTTCAAAAGACACACGATTCAGAAACAACACATCCACATAAACCAGACTACTTGGATTATAATAGAACAATTCCATGATAACCCCATGGTAAAACAATGAACAAACAATATCGTCAAAACTTAACAGCAGGAAAACAAGTACTAAAAGATCTTGATTGTTCCACTGCTAACACGGAACACAAAACCTGGACCAAGGCTTCACACCCCTGGGGACTCCTGACTGTGCGCGAGCTTCACCCCGAGACCTGTGGCTGGAGCTCTAATGGCTGAAGCATCTTCTGCCTCACAGTCAGGTACTGACATTCTCCCATCACATCTTCCTCTTCAAGCGACGCTTCTTGCAAAACTTCTCCAGATGACCCAGACAACCACAGCGATGACACGTCTTCGGAGGGTTGCGACAAGACGACTTTAAATGCCCGAAACGACCACACTGAAAGCATACCATCGAACAATCTGATGAACTGGAAGCTGGGACCAAAGGGGATAACTCATTAGGAACAGGTATCTCTGGCGCCTTTTCCTCACCAGAGGGGGAACTCTTACGAACAACAATAGGGGACGCTGAAGTATTAACCACCCGCACACCAGAAACTAACTCAGCCAAGAAAGCTTCCTCCACCAGCTTCTCGAAACAAAGGTCTTTAGAAGGGAGGACTCGCTCCTTGATCTCTAGACGAAGACCCCCAGTGAAAAGAGAGACCTTCATGAGCTCATGCGACGCTACCTCTGGAGAAAAGGGAATCAGTTCCTTGAAATGGTCAACATATGCCTTCACCGTCCGTTGACCTTTTTGAATATGCATAAGCTCTCTCTTTTTCTCCAACTTCACTTCCTCAGGTACAAACCATTGGATGAAAACAATTCTAAAGACATCCCACGTCATTTCAACTTGCGTCGATGGTGGGGCAACCACCTTCCACCGGTCCAGAGATGGACCCTCGAACAACTTCATAATTGCACGAACCTTAACATTATCGGGAGTTCCCAACATTCTAAAGACACGTTCCACTTCCTCGAGCCATTTTACTGCCTCTAACAGACCCTGATCACCATGGAGAATAGGCAAAGTCTGAGGAGGACCAAAAACTGGGCATGACCTACCAGAATCCTTAGAGACCTTTCTGGGTGGCATTTCCTGAGCGATATATAAAACACAAGGCCAAAACCAACATCAAATCGAAGCAACATCAATAAAAGCACCTTCATCAAAAACAGTCAGCACAAGGACCAAACAAATACAACACAACCCAAAATAAAATCTCCTCTTTAAAATTCCCTTTTCATTTTTGACTTCAAAACCACCCTTTTTCAAGATCACTTTCAAAAAACTAATCCACTTTCAAACCAAAAACTTTCCAAAACCATTTCCCCTTTAAAACCAATTTAGAAAACAAGATCAAGCCCTTAATTTCAAATACACACCCAGGTAATCTCATGAACAGTTGCACATGTCTTTATCCACATTCCATTCATACTCACACCAACATGCACGTTTCATGCATTCTCACACATGTGCAAATGTTCATAAAGAGGACCTGCGGTTTTCATCCCGAACCATTCTTAACCAACTCCAAGCAAACAACAGATTTCCAAATCAAGAGATTTCAGTTTTAAAACCCATTTCACATATTTATAGTCCTTTAAAGGAAACCAGTCCAATTTTTCAAAAACCTTTTTCATTTCCAACAACGCACTCACACAAACCAAAACGAAAGCAGCAACCAAATTTGCATCAATCACTGAAATGAGGGACTAGTAGTCACACTCAACCTGGAGACATGGTAGTGGGCCATGTCCCAAGTCAGCATCGACCACTAGGAGGAATTCAAACCACGTACTCGGACTCCACATGGGTCACTACTCCATGTGAAATTACGATGTAACGTCGGCTTGCCTCCATTATCATCTCTCAATCCAAGACAAACCAGGAAAGACAAGGACACAATTCCCGAACTACCCCTGGTAACTCGAGGATCAGTGCGAGCAAGAGTTCGCGACGCTCTTCCCGTACCTACCCCTCGAGTTCCGACAGTCCTAATCTCCCTCTACCGGACAACCCAAATAACAAAAACCACCTTTGATACCATTTTGTCACGAACCAGCCCGGGTCGACCCTGAACCGGTCACCCGAGCCGGTCCGCGGCAAGTCCCGAGGGGCGTTCCCGATCCCCCCGGGATGGCAACGAGTGTCGGGCATTAAAATTTGATCGTTGGGAACGTTTTCAGCCCAAACAAGAGTAAATAGAACATAACAAATAAACACTAACAGTGGAAAAGAAAAAAAAAGCCACACGACCACGTACCTCCATGTGACCTTTCAGGTCACCACCCAACTAGAGAGAAACCTCGCTCCAACACTGAGCGACTCAAAACAGAAGACCTGAACACAAGGAACCTGCAACTGAAAAGGTAAAAGATAGGCGTGAGCACAAAAGTACTCAGTAGGTGAGCCCCACAACAAATCCCAATGCACCGCCAGTAAATAAATAATCTACATAATCTAGGTTTGAATTATAATGTATAAAAGTAATTTTTCATAATGCTTTACTTGAAAATCAAACACGAGACATTTCCCTTATTCTTTTTTTTTTTTGAAAGTTAGTTCCATTTCATCAGTTTTTAAATCATTATGAAAAGCAAAGTGTTACATTTTCAGTTTTACTACACAAGAGAAAAACACATTTTTATTTGAAAGCCATTTTCGCAAAGCAACCAGTACAAGCTGTAAAGAATAACTGAAAGTAAACGAGCAGGGGAACAAGTGCAAGTAAAGGTAAACAGGCAAGGAAAACCAAGTGCAAAAAAAAAACAAACCAGAAGTTATCAGCAATAACCATGGGCGACCCTGAACATCCCTAGAAAACCCCTGGACGTACTCGGGTTCAGACTACCTGCCGGCATGGTACTCCACAGTCAATAACCAACTGGCCGCCCTAATAGCCAACCAGTGGCACATCCCACCTGGCCTGTCCACAACTCCAGGGGGTACCAACCCGTCTAATCAGGGTCAGCAAGCAACCGTCACTCGATAATCTACAAGATGCCCAGGAACCCATAGTAGTTTTAGTAACACTGTGTAAGTGGGAGACCCTCGCACGCGTGACTCATCTCACCGCACTTGCCAACCCCTTACACGGACATCGCTACACGACAACCCTCGAAGGGAATTCCCCCTGTAGAAATTCCCTCACAAGTGCGTATATATATATACATATGTATATAATCACTTCACATTTGATAAAGTGCCAACCGGGCCGTCATGTCACTTACATTTTGATCATTTAATACTAAAGAATTTCTAAAGGATGTGACACACACCATTTCATTGAAAACCAGAAACACACTTAGAACTTTATTTAAGAAACTAAAATCAGCATATTGAACCTGAAACACACTAGTTTCACAAGTAGAATCATTTTCCAATATCCAAACGCACTCCACTTTTATCAAGAGCCAAACGGGCCTTTTATCACTTTTGAAGGAATAATATTTCTCAAATGAAATCCCAAATTTTAATTACGCGTTAAAGTAAAACATTTTTCAACAACTAAGAATCACACTTAAAGGTTTCAAAATCAAGTTTAAAGGACATACGGTCATTTTCTCTAATCCAGGTCCTAAGAAACACCTCTTTTTTTTATTAACAATACATCTACTAATTTACACACGCTAAAAAAAATTCAAAAACACAATTTAACATGTCTTTCATTATTCAGGAAGAACCATCTAGCAACACTACCGTGGAAGCACACAATTAAATCCAAGAAAACGCTTTTAATGAAACGCTACAATTAAAACAACATTTGTCATCAGAAGATCACCAAACTATAGATAACTACCTAATAATACTTTTAAATTTACTGAAACTTAATAAAAAGTCAAGGAATAAATAAATTCTAAATTTAAAGGCGAGTGCAAAGGGAGACCTACCTCAAGATCCAAGCGCGGTGGTAAAACGACCTTGGAACCAAGGCGCGATGACACGACGTGTATCCGAAGCCACGTGATAAAGTCCAACACTCTCGAAACTGAGGCACGGAGACGGCGGAACCTCGGAAACAAGGCGCAGCGATGGCGCTCTCTCAGAAACGCCCTGCGCGGTTCCTAAAATCCTAAACCTACCAAAAACAAATATAAGTTGATGAAGAAAACCCCTAACAAAGCACAAGTGAAATCCAGAGTAATAATAATGATAATAATTGTAATAATTGTAATTATAATAATAATAATAATAACAATAGTAATTTAGCATAATTATAATAATATAATAGTAATAAAAATATTAATATAATAATAAAAATAATGTTAGCATACCCAATAAAATAATGATAACAATAATAATATTAATAACAATAATAATATAATAATAATAACATAATAATATAATAATAATAATAGCATAATCATAATAATGACAATAACATAACCAAAATGATAACTTAATAATAATAATAATAATAATAATAATAATAATAATAACCTTGATAATATAATAATAATAATAATATAATAATAATAATAACATACTTTTGTAACAATAACAATTTAATAAGTATAATAATAATATAATGATAATAATAATAACTTAATAATAATATAATAATATTATTATTATTATTAACATGATAAAGATTTTAAAACGTCATATATATGTATAAAAAAACGCCAATAAAAGAGATTAACACATAAAGGAAAAAAAATAAAAAAAATAAAAATTTCACTCACAAAGGAGCGGGAGGGGGGAGCCGGAACAGGGGGATTCGCGCACAGGGGGAGGGTCGCCGGACGGGAGGTGAGGACAGCGGTGGCCGACGACTTGGCACGGCGGGACGGCGAGCGGCGGAGAGGGCTGGGGAGGCCGGGAGCAGGGAGGCGGAGGCGGTGAGCTGTTGCGGAGGACGGCGCACCGGGGCGGAGCAGGGGCGGAGCAGGGCGGCGATCGGCTGGGTGTGGGTCGGCCAAACCAGGAGGGAAACGGGGTGGGGCGCGCGGATGCTGGATGGGGGTGCGGGCTCGGGACGGCGGCTGGAGGAAGGGGAGGCCGGGACGACGAGAGGTGCGGCGGCTCAGCAGGAGGAGGCCGGCGTGCGCCGGAGCGGGACGACGGAGGGAGGGGCTCGGCTTGTTGCGGCGGAGGCTGAATGCGGGAGCGAGGTCGGCAGGTCGGACAGCAGAGGAGGGCCGCGGCGGTCGGGTGAGGCGGGGCGGCGATGAGAGGTCTGGCGCAGGGGAGCCGCGCGCAGGAAGGTGGGGGAAGAGAGGGGGAGAGGGATAGGGGAGAGGGTGGCGGCGGAAAGGGGTCTAGGGTTAGGCTAGGGTAGTTTTATATATATATTTATATATGATAAAAATAATAATAATAATAATTATAATAACAATAATAAAACTTATAATATTAGTAACAATAAAACTTATATAATAATAATAAAACTTATAATACTAATAAATAATAAATTAGTTAATTTAAAGATGTTACACATATATATATATTTATACATATATAGATCTATATATATACACATACATTATTATACATATATATATATATATATATAAAAACATATATAAATATATATACAATAATAATAACACAAATAAACAGGTATTAATAATAAAATGCCAACATAAAAAAATTATAATATTTAAAACACCGGATGAACACACTGTCACCCGGGCTGAACGCACGGTCACTGCTAACGATGCGGTGACCGCGCACCGGCGCGAAACCGCCAATGCAATTAATCTCCGAAAAATTTAAACCGGGTCCAAGAAAGGAGAACAATTACAGACATCCGCGGTCGGGGTGTGACATAACCGGATTGGAAGAATGAGAGGGTATGAAAACCACATTCGGGACCAGGCACCGTGCAGCTTTGTATGGGGAAATGCTAGTCGATCAGCAATGTAAGGTGGGAAGCTAGGAGAATAATGATCTAGAAGCTGGGGAGGGGCAGTTCTAGTGGGTTGGGCCTACAGGTCATGTATTGGGCATGGTATGCCTCGGGGCCTTCGGGTCATGTATTTCAAGTCATGTCGAGCCTTGGGCCTTCGTCCTACGGGTCATGTATGGGTTCCCCTTAAACTCTTAAAAGTGGGATTGTCCATAATAAAATAAAATAAAAAAAGAAGGCCTTCGGCCCATTCGAATCTAGTTAATTAGCGTTAGTTTATTTTATTTCACAGTGGTTTTTTAAGTTTAATTTTTAAAGAATTTAGTGGTGGTTCATTTTTTAATTGGTAATAATTTTTTAATAAAAAAATATCCACTGGGAATATAAATAAAATAAAAATAACTGTTGTAAAGCATTTCACGGCAGTTATTTTTAGCGGCAGTTAATCTAAATCACCGCTAAATATATTTTGATTTTAAAACAAAATATTTAATTAAAAACTATAAATATAAAAAAACTGACATGCTATAAACTAAAATATAAATATATGATAAACCCATCATTCATACATCACACATCCATAGTCATACAAACAGCCACTATCATCATAACCTAAATCTAAATTACCCCATACATTAACCAATACCTTGGTCATCAACATATACATATAAAATATGTCCAAAAATTACCCATGAAAAATATACATTCATGTCATAACCTCCACTACATCTTTCTTCCTCCACATCATCTCATCAACTGAAATTGACCATGTCATCTCATCAGCAATAAAAAAGACGAAACAAAAATTAAAACTAAACATAATAAATTAGAATTATAATAGAATAATTGATAAAATTTTAGCATACCATGGAAACTAAAAACCTTAATGATTGAATTCTAAAAAATAATGTGGATCAAAATAGTTAACCTCCTACCTACTTTCATCATCTACCACCAATAATGAAAACCAGAACATTTAGAAAAAGAAATGCGAAAGAGAAAAGACACAAAATATATTTAGAATCTTGCGCATAAAATTTGTTACTTTTTTAATGAAATAGAGAGGATTTCAACATAAAACAAATCATATACAATGAAAAACACATTGAAATAGAAACATGCCTATTTATGATAAGATTCAACACTTGAAATTGAAAATGGATAAGTAAATATTCTAATTTATTTTTAAAACGACGTGCGGTGTGCATGAAATTTATTTAATAAACAAATTTTATAGATTTTGATATCACATCATGTCCTATATGTTAAAAACAATTAATCGATGGTTTTCCCATGATGTCATATCAATCCGAGGACATTTTCTATGGTTTTGACCATTCCACACACGTTTTAGTATTTTAAAACACTAAAAACGTGTTTACAACCATAATGGGAAAACTGTAATTCAGAATGGTGTGAAATTAGTTACTACATTTCAAAATTAGACCTACAGTCTTTATCTCTTGATTTCATGACAATCTAACATCATTTTCCTAGTTTTGACCATTCCATGCATATTTTATTTTTTTAAAACACTAAAAACGTGTTTACGGCCATAACAGAAAAATCATCACTTGGAATGATGTATTGTTAGTTCCTACATTTAAAATTTAAATCTATAGTGGTTTCCCAGGATTTCAGGACAATCCAACATTGTTTTCTTGGTTTTGACCATTCTAGGCATGTTTTAGTGTTTAAAAACACTAAAAAATTGTTTACATCCATAACGGGAAAACCCTCATTAATAATGATGTTTCATTTATTCATACATTTCAAAAATAAATATATGATTATTATCCCATGATTTCACATCAATCAGAGGTTGTTTACCTAGTTTTGATTGTTTCATGAACGGTTTATTGTTTTGAAACACTAAAAAAGTGTTTACATTCATAATAGGAAAACTATCATTTGGAATGGTATGCCATCCGTTTCTTCATTTCACAATTAAATATAAAATCATTTTCCCATGATTTCATGATAATACAACATCATTTTCCTGGTTTTGACCATTCCATACATGTTTTAGTGTTTTAAAACACTAAAAACACATTTACAATCATAATGGGAAAATTTTCATTTGGAATGATGTGTCATCAGTTCATACATTTCAAAATAAAATATACGGTGTTTTCCCCTTGATTTTAGAAAAATCTGACATTGTTTTTCTAGTTTTGACTATTCCACACACGTTTTAGTGTTTTAAAACACTAAAACACATTTATAGCCATAATGGGAAAACTGTCATTCATAATAACATTTCATTAGTTCCTACATTTTAAAATTATATCTATGGTCATTTTCCCCTAATTTTAGGGAAATCTTGCATTGTTTTCATGGTTTTAACGCCAAACACTTATTTTTAAAGGCTTTTGTATCTTTCATAAGTGTTTACTGAGTAATTCTGATTACACTGCATGTTGGATTGGAGTTTTTTCTACATGTACACTTAAAAAAATCAATGGTTTCCCCTTGATTTCAATAAAATACAAAAACTTTTTCTTAGTTTTGACTGCTTTATGCACGTTTTAGTGTTTTAAAACACAAAAAATGTGTTTATATAAATAACGGGAAAACTTTCATTTAGAATGACATGTTATAGGTTCCTGAATTTCAAAATTAAATCTATGATGGTTTTACCTTAATTTTAGGACAATATGACCTTTTTATCTTGGTTTTGACCATTTCATGCACGTTTTAGTATTTTAAAATACTAAAAATAAATTTACATCCATAACGAAAAAACTATCATTCAGAATGATGTTCCGTCAGTTCCTACATTTAAAAATTAAATTTACAGCCATTTTCCCTGATTTCATGACAATATAGCATTGTTTTTATGGTTTTGACCACTCCACACACGTTTTAGTTTTTTAAAACACTAAAAATAAATTTATGATCATAACAGGAAAATCGTCATTCAAAATGATGTGACAATGATTCATACATTTTAAAATTAAATGTAATATCATTATCCCCAGATTTTAGGATAATATGATGTCATTTTTCTATTTTGGATTCTTCCATGTACGTTTTAGTGTTTTAAAACACTAAAAACGTGTTTACGGTCATAACAAGAAAATTGTAATTCGTAATGATGTGTCATAAGTTCCTACATTTCAAAATAAAATGTATTGTCATTTTATCTTGATTACAGGACAATTTGATGTTGTTTGTCTAGTTTTAATCATTCCACGCACGTTTTAGTATTATAAAACACTAAAAACATGTTTACGGTCATAATGGAAAATATTCATTAGGAATAATGTTCCATCAATTTATACATTTAACAATTAAATTTACAATCATTTTCCCCTGATTTCAAGACAATCCAATGTCATTTTTTTGCTTTTTTCCATTCCACGCATGTTTTTGTGTTTTAAAAGACTAAAAATATATTTATATCCATAATGGGAAAACCATCATTCAGAATGATGTGTTGTTAATTCCTACATTTAAAACATAAATGTAAAGTATTTTTCCCCTAATTTAATGACAATACGATGTTGTTTTCCTTGTTTTGACCATTCCATGAATGTTTTAGTATTTTAAAACACTAAAAATGTGTTTACTTCCACAATGGGAAAACCATCATTAGAAATGATGTGTAGTTAGTTCCTACATTTCACAATTAAATTTATAGTCAATTTCCCCTAATTTTAGGATAATATGACATTATTTTTATAGTTTTGATAGTTCCATGCATTTTTTAGTGTTTTAAAACACTAAAAAGGCATTTGTGCCCATAATAGGAAAACCATCATTCGGAATGACGTGCCATTGATTCTTACATTTCATAATTAAATGTACTATCTTTTTCCCTATTTTAAAGAAAATATGAGATAATTTGTCTGGTTTTTACCATTTTAGGCATGTTTTAGTGTTTTAAAATACTAAAAACACATTTACGGCCATAATGAGAAAACTGTTATTCAGAATGACATGTCATCATTTCCTATATTTCAAAATTAAATATATGGTCATTTCTCCCTAATTTCATGGTTTTAATCCCCCAACACTTTTTTTAAGGATTTTTTATCTTTCATAAGTGTTTACCGAGTCAAAACTGAGAAAACAAGCTTAGATTATTTTTAAACTTATGGATAAAGATCTATAAATTATTTTTGATGTGTAGGAATAGACCATGCATCAATATGGAACAATATGTGGTTGATATAACTCGAAATTCATGTTTTATATATAAAAATGACATTTTAGTTTTTTTATAGATGTTGTATGTGTTCTTTGCAAAGTCTATGGGTGTGAAACGGAGTCAATGACATCAAAATGAAAAACCATCTAGAAATAAAAAACATAAAACTTTATAATTATATTTAAAAAATTACTAATGAATTTTAAATTAGTTATCAAGGAATATTAAATTAATATTACCATTACTTGAGTATCAAAGAGTTCATTTTTCTAGAATATGCCTCCAATATTTATCAATTTGAAAAATGCACTAAATAAGTAATAAAATATAAAGTTTTTTTTTGAAAAATGACATACATGATAGTAATGGTAACCCGCTAATATCCCCTAGATGGAGGGGTGACCAACTACTCCATCACTTGAGATGAATTAGGCAGTGGGATACCAACGACATCTGGGGAAACAACTAACTTGCTAGAAGTCTCAAGTACAACAAATTCACTAAGATCCACAGAAGATGACGATAGTGGGGCATGCTCCAAAATGTTGATCGGCTAGAATCCTGAATTTTTTTTCTCGTAATTTCTGCATTTCAAACAGTTAAGGTATATTAAGTGTATAAAAAATGAAAAACTAAAATATTTTTACAAAAAAGAAAAAGAAAAACGAGAAAAGTGTATATATGTATGAAACACTTATCAATGAGAAATTGTAATATAATTTCATTACCAATTTATACATTAAATCATATTTATCTTTATTTTCTTCATTTTTATCAACCTCCATTATGAAGAGTCCTTTATTTTCACCCTCTATAGCAATTTCTACCATTTTTATATTATCAGGAAGAAATTGTTCGATATTTTGTGGTTGATGAGGTTCACTATCACAAAGCACCAATTGATCTTCATCACCCATATCATGGAACTCTCTCTAATTTAAGTGTATAAACACACTCCAACCTTAATGTATTTCATCATCCACATAATAAACAATCTTCTCTTGTAAATATTAGATAAATAGATCATGCTCTATACACTCATCGGTATCCATAAAATGAGAGAATTTGACGTAAGTAAGATGTAATGAATCTTTTATTAAACCCCTATTAATGTTGACCCACTTGCATTTGAATAATAAAACTTAAAGTTGGACATGATATTTTAATTCAATTATATAAATAAGATTACCATAGTATCCCACCTCTTAAAATGTAAATACATCATTACTTTGAGTTTTCAAGTATTCTTCATGATAAATTGTACGAAACCTGAGCCATAAACATTATAGGCACCAAATCTCTTAGCCTGACTTAGAGGACCTCAATACTAAAAATTCAAATCATTTAATATTTCAAATTGATTGTCAGCATTCATTATCTAGAATAAAATCTATAAGGTGTTAATTTTAACATAGAAAAAATAATTACACATCAATAATATGAATAGAGTATATACATACATGACAAGTGAACTATTCAACAAGCTCTTTATTAATCAATTTTGTTAATTCCAACTCATTTTGAGCTCAAAACATTAGTCACCTTTTTATTTGTCATCATAATTCTTCAATAAATGTATCTGTAATAACATTATTTTTGTAGCACATATCTATGTTCTTGTAGAATCTGAAATTTATTCAGTTTAAAATTTGACCCCTTTCCAATTGGTTATCCAATAATTGGAAATATCGATGAGTGATTTTCATAACTAGAATTAGTGGAGATATAAGTCCCCAGCCTTAAACCTTACTTAATCTTGAGTTATTACAAGATTACACATTGAGGATCTTTTCAGGTTTAGAGTTTTAGAGAATTAGATCATGAAACTTGCATTACATTCCACATTTAAACAAAGTGGTTACATAAAAGACAATATTCATTCTTCCCATCAACGGAAACATATTTAAAATAAAACACGAATTATTTCTTGACACATCCTTGACACTATCATCACATCATGTACCTTTCCCTTGACCTGTGAAAAACATTTCAAAAACTTGGGATGAGCATAAAAAGCTCAGTAAGGGTTATAAAAATATGGAAAGGAAACATGAGTTCATATATACATAAGAATGAAATCATACTTTACCCATAAAACATAGGCACTTTAACATACCTCATCAAACCATGAATAAATCATAGAAAACATAAGACATAAAGGTAACTTGAGGCATTCATAACATTCTTACGTAGGGAGTAACCCTCTTGGTTACGTTTGGAATACCCATCACAGTATATTCCCTAAATCTCTTCGGAGAAACCTTAACTTTTCACTCCTTCGTGTTACCCAATGCATTGGAGAGCTATATCGGGCTCACCCGCCCTTAGTTTATCACGGAACCACCCGTTTTCATAACAATTCCCAAGAAACATAACATAAACGTATCACATAAAACATGCATAAAGGAAACATAACATTTCCACATTTCAATCACAATATAACATTTTAGTGTATTGAAATAATTAATCCATTCAAAAAGAAACCATTTCAAAAACCATTTAAAACATTTAATAAAGAGATTTTTGAATCAAAGTGTCACATACCACCTTGAAGCTTTTAAAATTTTAAACCATTAATATCCATATAAATAAATCCTTAAAAACATTTTGAAAACATGGATATTAATAAGAACAAATCATTAAAACATTTAAAGCGATATTTTGGTTAAAGGGGTTTTACCAAAATTAGAGACACTTGAATACAATAATTGAGGAATAACATTTAGTCAGAACTTTATAATATCATGAGAATAAATGGATTCATGATATAATACTCCAAAGGACAGTATATACACCATATAAGAGTGAATTGGTGCATAACAACAATGAACTCTCAATAGAAATGTCAAATGTGATGAAATCCCTTTTAAAGAAGGTATCCTTAAATTAAGGACAAATCAATATCAAAATTATGTGTGACAAATATAAATACACCCAATATAAGTTGATATTAAGTGTAAAAAAATAAAAGTTCATTCACACATATTCAAAGGATGACATATTCAATGACTACATGTTGAACCCAAAGAAATCGAAATTGGGTTAAAAAGTTCCCTTGGTAAAATTCAACAGCCTAACGGCGTCACTTCAAAATTTAGAAAATGAGTTGACGAGAGATAAAAAGGGTATCTCATCACTTGGACATAAAATTTAAATAAATAAGGATATAGAATAATATATCCCATCATAATATTATGTGACTTAAAAGACATAACAAAAGAAGTCTTTTAAAAAGAGGAGGGTGAAAGGTTCCCTTACCGACATGGGTATCTTTCGAAACATACACCCCGTTAAAGAAGGAAAATACAACATTGATGTAAATACTCATAAATGAAATTATATTACACAATGAGTAAAATAATGGGCAATGCATACACCACTCAAAGGAATTTGTGGCAAATGTAGCATAAATCTCACGGGAATAAAAGTGAGATGAAAAATCCCTTATGAAAACTCGGCAGCCTAACGGCGCCACTTAAAACTTCCAAAAATGGATTGATGAGATCAAATAGGGTATATCATCACATTATAATAAAATTTAAAGCAATAGGAATATAAAATAACATCCCCCATCATAACAAAGAGGAGCTTAAAAGAAGTGACATAAAGGAGAGTACTTAAAGAGAAAGAGAGAGGTTAGATCTCTTACGAAAATTCGGCAGCCTAACGGCGCCACTCAAAACTTCCAAAATGGATTGATGAGAGAGAATAGGGTCTCTCATCATATGAACATAAAAATTACAGTAAGAGTAATATAAAATAACATCCCAATAACAAGAAATATGAGCTTAGAAGGAATGACATAAAAGAGTGTACTTAAAAAGAAAGAGAGGAGTATGATCCCTTACCTCAAGTCCAACTTGTCTTGTTCGTTTCTTTATATTCCTGAATAATAAACTTTGGTAAATTAATAATTGCCTAATTACCTCCTTTAGAGATTATTATTCAGTTCATATCACATATTATAATGTTATAATAATTGTTTAATGATGTTAGTTCATATCAGACGTTTTTGCCGATGTTTGGTACATGAGTCAAAAATGAACTTGTTTGAAAAAAGATTGCCCATGTAGTTATAAGTAAATAATTTCCAGAATAGTATTAATGATTAAAATATAATATATATCCAGTAAATATTCATTTCATACTATTCCATATCATTTGGAGATAAAAAACGAAAAGCACCGTTCATGGAGACGGTAGGCCGTATGTACGCATGAACGCTACTTTCATTTTTTGTCATATTAATGGAATTAAAACAAAATGAGAGAGATATATATATGTTATAATTCCAGAATGATATCCATAATTTTGATGTAATATATTACATATATATCCATTATATATATGTACTTATAGTATTACGTAACATTTTGAGATAAGAAATGAAATGTACCGTTCATGGAGACAGTAAGCCGTACGTACGCATGAACGCTACTTCCATTTCTATTTCATATTTAATGGAATTAAAACATAATGATACATAATAGTATTTTAATTCCAGTATGTTATCATATATAATATCATTAAATATATCCTTTATACGTACCACATATGGTATTAACGAATCAAATCACTTTGAGGGGGCGGTAGTCCGCACTTCCTTAAATGAAGATATCGCGTTTACCCATAATGGAAACCATAAAGGTATGCCCAAAATAAAAAATACAGAAGCTTAAGGAAAACATAAACATATTATATATCATATATAAATATAGTGTCATCTTAATGGCCACCTTTAAAGGTGTTAAAAGAATGTTGAACAATCATCGTTTCGGGAGGCCGAAATTCGCCATCCACAGAAACAGTATATTCTTTAACCATTAGATGTAGGTGTGTAAAAGTGTAGATCGAATACTTCTTATAACAACATCCTAGTATATTTATTATACTTGATTTGTTACAAATTAAATTAATAAAAAGAGTTTAGGGGGTTGGAGAAGCAAAATAAAACAAAAGGACTCAAGTGAAGGCATTACCTTAAAATTGGGTAACTCCCTTTGGTTTGAGCTCAAAGGCTTCCTTGGGAAGCATTCTGCCCAAAGTGAGGCTTCAAGGAGTAATAGAGGGAAGTGGAGAGACAAAATTGACAGAGGTTGGCCGATCCAAAGGCTTTGGAAGTGTGGGTAAGGAGGTAGAGGTGGGGGCCTTTTATAAGAGGAGAGGAGGGGCACTCTTGGAAGGTAAAGAAAAGTCACTTTATTTTAAAATGGTATTCGGATTTAAGAGGTCCCACATTGATTTTTTTAGAGGATAAGGTGATAAGGGTTCTAAATCCACTCATCCAATAGGTTTTGTACATGTTTAGGTCTTATATATTACATTATCTTTCCATTTTATTTAAATCGTTAAATAATGAGGTCATCACTGCATCATCATGATGTCATAAATAATTTAATTTATTTAATGTATAAAAATTATAAAAAAACTACTATGATGTAGGAAATATTTTTAGCTTTCCAATTAATATTTATAGTCAAAAATATGATTTGTATAACCCCATGTAAAAATTTTTTTAGTAAAACATTTCATGTTTGTCTCATTTTTACTTTAACTTTAAATAAAAAGATATTAATGTCATTTTCCAACCAAAGTGGCTTCATGGGGTCCCCAAGTTGACCCATGGGTTGTCTTGGTCGGCCATGACACATCCAATGAGGTTAGGACATGTGTCAAGTTTATTTCATATTATTAAAACATTATTTTTACCTTAAACTACACTAATTACCTCTAATCGTGATTAAAAACTTAATAAGTTACTATTCACCAAAGAAATTATTTTTATCTCATTGAACCACATTTTACTTCTTAATTACAACCATTTATGTTAGATTTTTGAAATTAAAAACACAAAGATGGAAAAATTTCATTTAAACGGAAAAATCAGTTTTTATAAGTACCACTTAGTGGTTTCACTATTCATCAAAAATTGAAGTTTTTCAGAAAAATCCCAAAAATTAACCCTAATCTATATTTGATATTCCGAATTCAAAAATGAAGTCTATTTTAAAAAATTAAAAACATATAAGTCACATTAATTAATTTAATAATTAATTCCCGCTGTCAGATCAAATAGCATGTTTTTATGAAACAATAAGTTTCAAAAGATTGACACTGGTTTAAGTCTGATTTCAAAGTGAAATTAATTCCAACGAACAATATTGGATTTAATGGTAAAAATATATTATAATTTCACTTTAAAACCAATTCAAAAGATAATCTAATCATATAAATAAATTAGATTAAAAAGAGGTTTTGAATTAAAATACAACATTTTACACTATTCATTTAAAAAATGAACTTTATTGGAAAGATACCAAAAATTTACACAAAGTAAATTTTGATGTCCCCATTCTTAAGAAGGGTTTTATTTGGTCCAATAGAATGTATAAGAGTGAACAAAACTATATTTAATGACGGTTCTCCATCAAAAGGCGATAAGTGAACCTTTAGTGAAAACTAGGGCATATACGCCTAAAATTGAATTCTTTCCGTATTTTAAGCCTTTATATTTTATTGGATAAATGTAAAAACATTTAAAAGCATATATAATCATATTTTACTTATTTCTATCCATTCCCGCCAATACAACGGCTACATGTTTACTACCATTTAAAATAATATTATTTTATTATTAGAGTACAACGTAAGATTCCCAAGAAACTCGTTGTTGCGTGTTGGGTACGCCATCGAGCATAGCATCCCCTTTAAAGACATATTAATATTTTATTCAAAAATATGGATAAATATGAAATTTTCATATTCTTTATTTACCTGGGGTGTTACAGGAGATGTCATCAACACATGCAGCATGATTGAATCTAGTATCAATCCCATACAAAGACCTAGAATATAAGGTCAATCACTCTTCAGCTATGTAACCTTCAGAAATAAACCCTTCTGGTTGATTCCTCACATATGGTTTCAAATGACCTAAGTACCTAATAAAAAAAATAAGAAACATATTAAAAAAAATTATGCAATGATTTGATAAAATAAAATTCACCAATGAAAATAAAAAAAATATCAATGTACCTCTAAATTGGATACATCCATAAATAGTGTATCAGCCCACCAAGTTTAGCTTCTTCAAACAAATGAACAGTCAAATGAATCATGATAATGAATAATGAAGGGGGAAATAACATCTTCAAATGACATAGTTTCAAAAAAATTATTTCTTGAAGTTTATCAAGCTTGGTTGGATTTATATTTTTTCCAAAAATCTCTCTAAAAAGGTACAAAACTCAACTAGAACCAAAGTTACTTTTTATGGTAAAGTATAATTCAAATCCAATGGAAACAACTTCTCCATAAAAATATGTGATTCATGAATTTTAAATCCATGTAACTTTAAATTTTTTAAGTCAATGATCATTGATATGTTACTTTAAAATCCATCTAGAACTTTTATATTCTTTAAAGTTTGAAGGGATACATATTTATCATGATTTTTCATTGTAAATATAACCAAAGAATACTTTCTATTTTCATTTTCCCAAAATCCATGATTTATATTCATTGAATCCAAACCCTTAAAATTGTTAAGGTGATCCTTAGATTTACCCTACTCATTAATCACTATAAAAATTACATTGTCACGAGAATTCTTCTCAATATGAATTACTTCAATATTGTAACGTATCAAATTAAACTCTGAATAAGGAAGCTTGAAAGATACCCACTTTTTATTCCATTGTTGTATTCCAACTTATTCGGATATTGAACCTCCTACCCTTTTCCCCCTTCTTTAAATTGGTGATATTTTCTAAATTCTTCAATTACATTCATTAATTTTTCCAAGATTTATGAACTAGATAACACCTTTGGTGACTTTCTCATTTAAATATATCCATTGAATCATGTATTATTAAACCTAAATTTATAAGGAGCATCAAGAAATCAATGATGAAACATAAAACACCATTTTCTACTATGAGGTAATCATAGAGGTTTAAAATAAAAATTAAAAACTGGACAAGAAAAACCAATATGAGTGTTCCAACCAAATAAATTCCCTAATCCAATAAAGTCGCTAATTATCCACATTAAAGCATCATGAATTTTAAATATTTGGCTCATTGAAGCACTATATGTTTCCATGCCATCATACCATAATTCTCACAATTCTTTGATTATATATTGAAGTTATACATCAATGTCATTTCCAGTAATTTTATTTCTAGAAATAATCAATAAAATAATGAAATAAGTCTTCTTCATACACATCCATGGTGGTAGATTATAGGGGATCAAAATAACTGGACAAATTATATAAT
Organism: Viscum album; assembly: GCA_963277665.1. Lineage (NCBI taxonomy): Eukaryota > Viridiplantae > Streptophyta > Magnoliopsida > Santalales > Viscaceae > Viscum > Viscum album. Next base: position 1,235,371,851 of record OY728157.1, on the reverse strand, counting down.
TATTAGTTAAAGTAACAAAAGGTTTAAAACCATCAGAAGCCAATCCCAAACATACATTCCTAGTATCTAAAGAAAATATTGATATAGAGAACAAAAAATATTCCATGATTTTGAATCATTTGGATGTATCATCAAGCCATTGTTACTATCTTGAGCATACCACTTCATGTCTTTTGAAGTCTTATAAAACATGAATAATCTTTTCAAGCATAGTTTCAGAGGAAAGTGATACAATACCTTTGCATAAGTTTTATTATTCTATTTATTCCTAGGGTTTCATTGATTTATACTATCACTGTTGTTCATTTAGTTCCATCTACTTGTATGAAATCTTGTGCATTTTTCTTTATCAGACTCTTCTCCCCAGTAAAGCATGCAATATTTAGGGCATGCATGTATCTTTGTATAATCAAGTACAATTTTATTTATGATTTTCTTCATCTTATAGAATGATGTAGGGATCTTAGTTTCACTAAATAAATCATGAATAAACTATAAAATCATGGAAATTTCTTGTTAGTAATTCCACAAAGACACTTGATATGATAAAACTTAAGTAAAAAAGACAACTTCAAATACTTGGAACACCCTTCATACATTTCTTACTGTTTTTCTTCAACTAATTCATAAAAATAATTTTTTTGATCATTGAAGTTCTAAGACAGATTAACCTACTTATGATCAAATTAAGTTTTTATTGATCTATTGAAATCTTTGACATTGTATTCAAAAAAACCAAATGCATCATTTAAGAAATTTATAACTAAATTATCCTCTAACGAGTCACATAGTATTTCCTTAATAGTGTCTTCATTGATTTTACTTTCCATAACACTTGATTCACTATTCCAAATCCAATATAAATATCGAGTATGAAACTTTTTCAATATCAAATTCTCATATACTTCGTTTCTATTCAACCATCGCTTGAATTTACAATCAGGACACGAACATTCTATTATACCATCCACTGATCGATTTTCAATTTCATAATCTAAAAATTCTTCCAAACCCTTGGCATGTTGAGGCATCGAGATTTCCCTAGACCCACAGTTTTGTAGAAACCGTGGGTATAGCCTACTAAAATTTCATATTACCCACGGTTCTGGTAAACTATGGGTATACATATATACCCACGGTTTACAGAACCGTGGGTATACATTTTTACAGAACAAATTATATACCCAAGATTAAGTAAACTATGGTTATAGATAGTTTCTATCATCATATATACCCACGGTTTAAAGAACTATGGGTATAGATGGTTTTCTCAAAAACAACAGTTTCCCACCTTGGTTTCACCTTGCTCTTACAAACTAGAATGCAAAACACTATGAAACAATGAAAAATTTCCTATCATAAATAATGAAATCACTATGAAACCACACCCCCTCCCCCCTTGCACACCCCCTACTCTCCCCTTGGACTGAACCCCCTTGAACACCCCCCCCCAGACACCCTCTAGACACCCACCTGGACACCCCCCTGGACACCCCCTCCCCCTAGACACCCCCCCCCCCCCTTCACACCCCCCAATGGACACCACCCGCTAGAACCCCCCTAAACACCCCCCCCCCCGGACACCCCCTCCCCCCTAGACACCCCCATGTACACCCCCACCCCCTTTAACACCCCCTCCCCGGACCCCCCCCCCCCCCCGGACACCCCCACCAGGACACCCCCCCTAGACACCCCCATTAGACCCCCCTGGACACACCCCTTGGACACCCCCACTGGACCCCCCTGGACACCCCCCCCCCCGAACACCCCCTCCCTCCCTAGACACCCCCTCCCCATGGACACCCCCTCCCCCTGGACACCCCCCCTTGGACACCCCCTGGACCCCCCCCCCCCCTAGACACCCCCCACTGGACCCCCTGGACACCCCCCACTGGACACCCCCTCCCCCCATAGAAACCCCCTCCCCCTTCCCCCTTCACCCCCACTACCCCCCCCCCTCGCACCTCCACTACCCCCTACACCCATCCCCCCTCCCCCTACACCCATCCCCACCCCCTTCACCCATCCCCCTAGACACCCCCTCCCCCCATAGACACCCCCTAGACCCCCCCCCTCCCCCTGCACCCCCCTTCACTCCCACTACCACCTTCCCCCTCATAGACACCCCCTACACCCAGCCCCCCCTTCACCCCCACTACCCTCTGCACTCATCCCCCCCCCTCCCCCCCACCTAGCCTCACCCCCTACACCCCCCCCCCCCCCCGCACCTCCACTACCCCCTACACCCAGCCCCCCTCCCCCCTGCACCCATCCCCCTAGACACCCCCCTCTCCCCATAGACACCCCCTGGACACCCCCCTCCCCCTACACCCCCCTTCACCCCCACTACCACCTACCCCCTCATAGACACCCCTGCACCCACCCACCCCCCCCCCCCCACCCCCACTACCCCCTACACCCAGCCCCCCTCCCCCCCTTCCCCCTCCCCCCCCCCCCCCCACCTGGCCCCACCCCCCCACACCCAGCCCCACTTCTACACCCCCACTACCCCCTGCACTCAGCCCCCCTCCACCCTGCACCCAACCCCACCCCCTGCACCCACCCCCTTAAACACCTCCTCCTCCCATAGACACCCCCTCCACCCCCCCCCCACCCCCTTCACCCTCACTACCCCTTGCCCCCCCCCCCATAAACACCCCTACCCCCCCCCCCCCCACCACCACTACCCCCTGCACTCAGCCCCCACCCCCTATGAAACCACTGTGAAACAATGAAAACCAGAATGAAAAAATAATGGAACCACAATGCATTGTTTTCACCTGTTAAAACATAGATAGAGCTAGCCAAAGTGTTCAAAGAAGAAGAAATTTCTTATCATAAAAAGTTCTAAATAAATTATTAATGAAAAAGCATCACAATCATTTATCTCTTATTGAAGCCAAATAAATTTTGATAGAGGATGAAAAAAATATAGTCTCATGCACAGTACAAAAGATGATGTCGAGTATACTAAGTCATCATTTTTAAACTTGTAATAAGAAAAATGTATTTCCCTAAAGTGGTGGACACTATCCATGGCCCATCTCCATCATCTATAATTGCCACATCAACTAGATTCATCATTACTTCAACTCTCAAAACCCATTTTTTTGCTTTCCCATCCTCTTCACTACTTCCTAATGCCAGCAATTCAAATGAATTTTGAATACTCACCTTTAATTTTTGAGTCCCCTTAACACGATGAGCCAGGTCTATGCCCGGTGTGCTCTATGCCTTATCTTTCATGGGAGTCTCAAAATATGAACCCCATGACTATCCTTGGAAAAAGTATTGTCACTAGTAGACTTCTTATAAGACAAGGTTGTAGCATTCCCAACCCATTCTACATTAAGAGAAGGGGTTAAGGAAATGGAATATTTGTTGTGTCCACCCTTAACAGAAGTAGAGGTCTGAGTCTACAAAGCAGGTGACCCAGGAACCAGGCTAGCAGTGGTACTAGTTAGTTGTTGATTGGATCCTCCAAGTCCATTAGATCTCTTCAAGGAAGAAGAAATCACAAAATCCAAAATATGAAAATTGAATAATTCACAACTCACTAGTTTTCCAGTTCGACATGCATTGTCTATATGAGAGGTACTTGTATGAGTGTTTGATAAAGAGTCAGCTGAGGCCAGATTAGAATTACCTCCCTGTGTAGAACAACTTTCTATCATAGGTACTGATTGAAAACTACAAACAAAATCTACAGGAGGTTGAGATTCACCAACTGTCTTGTTGGAATCCTTATCATCCAATGCAATACCAGAAAGGGATTTCCCTAAATTAGGATCAGAGGAGTGAGAAACCAAGTTGAAAGGTTTTCTATTGGATTTCCCGGAAGTTGAAGACACTATATTTGAATTACCTTTCTAGTTATTTGAAGAAATCGTTCGTTGATCGTGCCGGTAATTGGAATCCACCTCATCCTATGCATCATATTCTATTTCATCTTTACTATGCTCAAATGCTTCTCTAAGATGTTCATCGGAGATGACCCTTGATAGAGCATCTTTAAAATAAATTACCTCATAGGCAGGATGAGACTTTTCTACTATAGACTCCTCTACTATATCATCCCATAAAATAGTATTTTTTCACCTTCTCTTGAATAGGAGGAATAGGGCCACTAACCTCTCTACCATAGGAAACTAATTCAAGAATAGGAACATCCAAAGGGGGGGATTGTTGCAACCAAGGCTTGATTGGTTGGATTTTTAGAAAATATAAGAGGTAGGTTTGATTAAAGAGGCATGGGCTTTGTCAAGAATAATGTAATGAAGATCTATTTCATGAAGATGTGTTGAAAATATATATATGAAGAGTGAATTCGATGTGTTAACATAAAGAAGAAGTCTTGGAAGAGGACTGAGGGTGAAGGTATGCATGGAAGAATTTCATAATGAAATGACATTCATGATTTGGAGATATTGATATGTGTTTGGATCATGGATGAAATTTGATACAGGTTGGAAATTGGATGTGGATCATGTTCACTGGTTTAATTGAAGAGGTAGATAATATATTAAAGCTAGAACTGATCTTAATATCTGAAATCTAGAACTGATTTAAAATACATGAATGCTGAAGCAGTTTTTAACTGGTTTAGTAGGCTGAGGTAACACAACATTTCAATGGCCTACATAAATATTATTTCATAGGGAGTCATAAGCTTCCATGGAGCTATTATATAATGGGAACTACAGCTGTAGGTGTGGACAAGAAGGCTAACAAGCAGTGTTCATGAGGAAAAACATGCAGCATGTGAATGAAACTCTTGCATGGTTCATATGGTTGCATGAATCAAGTTTTTGGGTCTCATTCTAGAGATGCTTTGAATTAATATTTTTTGTAATATAGATTCCATAGTATTTGGAGTCTTAAATGAATAATATAGTGTTGCGATATTTGAGATTTTCTTTTAAGGAAAGCTTTTAATGAAGACTCAGCAGACTGGGTTCTTAAATGAAGATTTTTAAATAAATATTCAAACGTCAAGATTCTCAAGAGTTCGAAAGGAGATTTTTAATGTGGATATTCACAGATTTCAGTAGATCACATATTTGACTGTGGTGAAGGTTTTCACACTAGTAAAATCATAGTATGAAGAATAAAAATAGAAAACTATCTTTTATTTGTGTTATGCAGCACTCCCTTTGGTTTCTCGGACAAGGGATTAGTCACCCTACTTCTGGGTGCGATATGTTTGAAATTTGAAAGTATTACAAAGGGAATTTAGTTTTTTTATGTAGATATTGACAAGTAAATCTAGAGAACCCAATTATCATGAGGAATTTACCAGTCCTTTTCCAAATGATTGGAATTCCTTGGAAAAACAAAACTATGTGGGGTGGCTATAAGAATAAATGAAATATTCATAGAAGAACTAGTGGGAAGATTCACCATGTTCCTGATATTATATCAGAGAACTAAGGTAGATTCATACAACCTCACATATTTATTTTGTGGATATTGTTGTATTTAGGTTTGTGTGTCACTCCACTCAGTGTATGTGATAATGGAATAACTACCTTGCTCCCGGTTGCGATCTACTAACAAGTCTTGAGCCCTTCCATAAGGTCAATAAAAGTTTTATTGGGAATTTCAAACCAAACTATCTAGTGTATAATAGAGTATTTTTGGCACTAAGGTATTTCTATAGTTAAATTGGGATGGAGTCTAATCATCAACTCTGAAAATTTACAGTAGCTCGTGATCTAATATTACATTATCAAATTGGTTATGAATTTGAATTTCCATTTATTAGTCCCAACGTATTATCATTTCACCACATTTTATAACCATAGAATTTCCAGAATCAATATATATTTCATAGTCTCCCATATATTCCCATTATAAATTCCAATGTCCTTGATCCTTATTCATGGGAATTCATAATTCATTCCTAGAAATTCTCAATCCCTCCCTAATTATCCTTATTTCCTAGGCCTTCCCATGTTTCAGACATAGACTCTGATATAGGAATACTAGGATGGACTTAGGTGGATGGGTTATGCCCACGGGTAGGTACAAGTGTCCGGGAATCAAGGAATCACCACTCATGAATGATTTCCCCCAAAAAATTAATTAAAACCACAATAGAAAATAAATAAAATTTCAGCATGCCCCATCCATATGTCAGACATACACACCGAAGGAAAAGAAAATAAATAGAAACAACACAGTACAAAGGTAGAAAAAAATGAAACACACTAATTAATCCATATACTACCCCGATCTCCCTCCCCTAAAAAGAAAACTGTGTAGCCGCCTCCAGTGACCTTCTAGAAACCTTCGTGAAATATAACTACCCTTCTTCCATAGAAATCAGTAAAAGGATCCTAAGTGGCCGATACAATAAAGAAAATAAAATAAAAACTAAACTATAACATACCTATCTTTTGTGACTATACAAGTCTCTGCCCAACATATAAGAACCACAACGCCCCATGGGTTCATGTACATGCAAGCAAGGGAAATATAAATATGATGAGAATGGTTTCACCTAATTATCTTAATAAAATACAGAATAGAAATATGATAAGAAATGGAAAATAAGATCAATGAAATTGAAGTTTAACAGTGTTAAATTCTAAAAATAGAGTCTTTATAATTGATAATTCTAATGGAAATGAAACCCAAAGATACTAAAGTTTTTTCTTAGATATTTGAATATAATGATTCTATTTATAGTCATGATTCAAGATTAAGTTTTAAGAATATCAACTACGTGATCATCTTTATAATTAAAAAGAAACTTTATTAGTTTACAGGAATAATGAAAGTGAAAGAATGTTGATTCTCAAGTAAATCTTTATTGATCAAAATATTACAAAACACATTCTTATTGATGTATGGGAATGAGATGGGGTAATGGGATGCTTGATGAAAATTAAAGACTCAATTTGAGTCTATACAGAATTTATAGTAATACCACAATGGTCTTAATAAAATACCAAAATGTTCTAAGACATATCCATGCTTGTTCACACTAGTTAATCTCTTTATTATTTTCTCTTACAAGACTTGGTCTAAGGTAAGTACTTATCCAAACCACCACCCTAATAGTGGGGTTTGAAATATAGGGAGGTACAATGCTATAAACAAGGACTTATGAATCATTTTAGGGTAACTAAAGATATATAAAATCTCTATTAAAGTCAAATAGTCCTCCCATGAACTACCAAAGTTCATCACATGAACTCTAAGAACCTCCTCCCAGATTTATGATCACTCAAATTTTCCCTTGAAAAGAAGTAATTCTAAACTCATGGTTAATATGGTTCCAAATAATTAATGAAATGACCACCCAACCCCTTGAGAAAACTAGGGCTTGTGTCAGAGATGATGGTAATCAGTTCACCGTACAAGATAAAGAATTCATAGTTATACCCCACTTCTAGATATTTATAGACTTCATAACCTAAATTGAAATAAAATGAACAAACTCGATGAATATATTAACCACTACCCCAGAAACATCATGATTCTGAACCATCTTAGGCAATCCAATATCAAATCCTAGGGAAACTCCCTCTCATTTCACTAAATGGATGGGTAACAGTCGCAACATAACCACTGGTCATTGGTGTTTGATCTTCATTATCTATATACCTTCTCGAATTTTACATGGATAGTTCACTAGAGTATAGGTTCAGAGAAACTTTCCTAGAAAAATAAGAAACCAGATATGGATCCAGGAATTAAAGAGAGAATTCTCATTCCCTAACCACCCATTGATGGATCCTTACAATTAAGGTTTAACCTAATGGTAAGGCTATTATAATTTTAATGTTAAATGTCCTATAACTTATTCACTAGGGCCAATAATGAGATCTAACCAACAGAAAACCAAAACTCTATCCCAGTATATACAAACCAATTATGTTTGGGGAATGAGATCAGATTTTTGATATAGATAAATTCTTGGAAAAATTTGATGATCCACTTCAAGGAGGAGGATATTCCAAGAATATGGGATCATGGGATCTGTACAATCACTACTGGAAAATGGGGGAAAATATATTCCTCCTTTAATAATTTCATATATAAAATAATTAAAAAAATAAACAACACTTTTCTTCTTTTTACAATTTCAAAAAGTGGTCATAGGAAAAAATGAATGAAAGATGAAACTAACTATTCAATTAATTCCTTCACTGCTCTCCTTAAACAATTTACAAAAAAATACCCTTGAATCCTTTAAAAATATGTATAATAACCATAAAAACATTGATAATTAGATATCTATTTTGTTTACAAACCTTATTTTTGTGATTTCATGAATCTTGGTTCATCGAACTCATTGTTAGTGTCTTCAATCTCCCCATTTTCCAACTTCTCCATCTAGCGTTGAAAATAAAGATAACACATTCATCACAATCATCTAATTGGTACATCAAAAAACAAAAAATGAGATGAATCTAATTAATTACATCATCTATATGTTGGAAATTTCTGAAAACTGTAAATAAGACTTATACAATGAATACAAGAAATTATATGATGGAAGTACTTAGTATATAATTATAAACTAATTTCTATATGAATTTAATAAGAAAAAAATATACACCATAGACATATATAGAACCAACCAAATACATAAATAGAAACAACTTATTCCAAAAATTTAAATTGACTTCTTCGTATGCCAAAAAATACTCTAACGAAATAAGTCATCCCATCCACTGGAACCTTATAGAGAATGAACCCATTAAATCATCATCTAGACCTATTTATCTAAAAATACACCAAAAATACTTGTATACAATGAGTTAATCTTCATTTTAAATTAATTTAACATGTATGGTTTAAGTACAATTACATAATGGGTACCATCAGTGATATATATATACACACACCAAAAGGTCCTATAGGAGGTATAGGTGAGGTATAGGTTGAAATTGATGACGTGGAAGTAATTGAATATGGGGTTGAGGCTAGGGAATTAGTGGTATAGATGTGGGGTAAAGTAAGAGAAATTGGTTCTATAATAAGAACATTAGCAACATACATAAAAGGCTCTAGGATCATTGTTATATTAGCCACATTACTAGTCCCATGTTCCATAAATTGATGAAACCCATCATTCACTAACCTGAATTGATTGAGAAGAGAAATCATTACCAATAACTTATCTAACATATAACAGAATGTTGTTTTTTGGGGGAGGAATCTTAAAATATCTATCCAATGGTATGAACTAATTCTTGAGATATTATTTAGTGTAAAACCATTCGAGATAATAAATAATTGCACCCTTGAATAAAAAAATTTCTTTGGTATTCTTAATTGATTTATCTTTAATTAAATCATATTTATTTTCTATTTGAGAAGAAGTTTCCATTTGAACTTGATTTCTAATATCCTTCACATTTTCCAAAATATTTTTAAGTTCATCATGTATCAACATTAAAATAAAATCATCATAAATGGATAATGAAGGAGTATGATAAGGTGTTGATGCATTGCTTGAAGGTTTGGTTGGAGTGGTTATCACTTTGAGATATCTTATATCCATGATATCTAGCATATCTATGATTAAACTTATAGGGATCTAATGTGGATTCTAAAACATCAAATTTATCTTTTTAAATATTGAATCACTTCAATTATATTATATATTTTTAGGAACTGTCTTGTCTAGATTTGTGGAGCAACAAATTTAATAGTGTATAAAATACATTCCACTTTGTCATGAGTATTGTCCCAACTAACAGAAAAAAGAACTTATTTAAAAACATCCAAATGGTAATTCTTGATCTAAATGAAATATTTAGAAGTTATTTTAGGAGGTTGATCAGAATAGGGTTTATCTTGTTGAGATGGACCAGCATGTTCTTGAGTAGAAGAACCATCATAAGAGGAATCATCATCCAGATCAGAATAGTGAGAACATAACTCATGAGTCTTTCTACATGATTCCACATTAGGAGGGAAATTATAAGTATGCTGATAAATATCTCTAAGGTAGGCCTCATATTCTTCTTATAAATCCTCTATTATAAAACTATTTTTTGAGAAGATTCATAGATATTCTATTCTTGAAAGTGACTTATAGGAATATCTACAGGAGAAGGTTAAGTGGACAAATTCATTAATATATCTTTATAAGATCCAGGTCAAACCAGTGTTTCTAAAAAATGAGTATAATGTAACTTTGGATTAACATATTCATAATTACTTTCAATAATAACAATAATATTTTTTCTATATTTAGATGATTTTCATCTTCATCATTATCCCTTTTATCATCACTTTCCTTATCATGCTTATCAACTTTTTCATCCTCTCTATCATCCAATTTATCATTTTTTTAATCATACTTATCCCCATAAACATCAACAAGAGAATATACACCCATATCATAGAAAAAATAATTTATAGTTCCTTCTTCACTAAATGGAGAGGAATAAAAATTCAGATCTCCCCCTATCACAAATATTGGTGGACTCTCTAAAAAAATTAGATCCATATCCTCATCACATTATAAATTTGTAATAGTTGTTTCAAATATCCTGGATTTTTGAACTCTATCCCCCCCCCCTTATGAGGTCCATATTCTCATACTAATTCAACAACTAATGGTAATTCAGGTTCCTAGGTAGCTTGAACTAGAATTTCATAAGACTGTACAACAACATGAGTATGATACACCTCTTCTCTCACAATTTATCCCTCATCTAAAAGATCTTCATTCTTCATAATATGGTATGAAAGGGTTTAAGGATAATGCCTTATGAAAACCCTTCACTTTGTAACTCGATCTATTGAGGTGGAGGCTGAGGAAGATGTGGCTAGGAGGAGATGGAGGTGGAGGCGGCTGCAGAGGAGGAGGCGAGGGCCGGGAAGCAGAGGCGGAGGCGGCTGCAACTGCGGCTGCGGCTGGGAGGAGGCGGAGGCGGCTGTAGAGGTGGAGGAAAGATCTGGGAGGCGGAGGCAGTGGTGAGGACTAGGATGTGGAGTTGAGGGTCGGGAGGTGGAGGCGGGGACTGGAAGGTGGAGACAGAGGCGGCCGTGAAGGCAAGAAAGCGGAGGGAGGGAGGCGGGGGCCAGGAGATGGAGGCGAGGGTGGGAGATCAAGGTAGAGGAGGGGAGGAGAGGTCGGGAGGCTAGGGAATGGGGACACATGGGGGAAGGAAATGGAAAATTGTGAGGCGGTGCACGATAAAAGTCTCAAATCATTTTTAGTATTCCCACGATTTTAAATAAACCATGGGAATAGGTCAAAAAATACTATCTATACCCATAGTTTTTTAAATTGTGGGTATAGATGTGTGGGTAAAAACCCATTTTCCAGTAGTTTCATAACAACTATAAGGGAAAATGGTATGAATCAAATAATGAAATTTTTCTTAATAAACTTATAATATAAAAAATTAATCAAATAAATTATTATTTCTCACAAAAATATATGAATGGTATGAATCAAATAAAATATAATGGTGTATTTTATCCTAGTGTTGTAACTAAGGAGGATTCATTGCATTGAGAAATTAGTTACATTGATCAATGTCTGAACCATTTCCCATGATCTAACTAAAACCAAAATCACCCATTAAAAAATATAAATGGAAAGTATACTTTATTTGGATATCATGATATTTCATGCATACCCAAAATATTCAACTCTATATGTATATATTTTATTGAACTAGTTTAGTGTGACTTCATGTTGTTCCATGAATTATATAAATCAAATATGTTCACATAACATCAAATCGAATGTTCCTTTAATTTCAACTAAACATAAAAAACATGATGTTAACATAAATTTTAATAATGTATATTGTTATTTTCAAATCAAATGATAATTTTTTTATTTGACTCAATAAAAAACAATCTACATGCTATAATTAATTTTATTAAAAATCATGTTAGTTAAAATAAAATCAATGAAACTATGTTGGTTGTTCCAGTTACCATAATCAATAATTGATTATCATGCATGTAAAACATAACACTAACTACTATATCATTATTTGATAGATTTTATTAAACTAAATCATTCCTCACATATTTATAAAACATGAAGCATTCTAATAAATTTAAAAAGGGTCTAATATCCCATTTTCAAGGCATTTATCCTTAGAGACCTTGTCATGGTTGGTGATGAAACCATGTGTGACCCCAAACCCTACCACCAATTGGTCATGAGTTGGAAAATAGCTTCAATTATGTATTTGTAAAAAATTATAGGCATTAACATATATAGAACAAAGTGTAATTCATTAATATCAAATAAAAACCATAAAGTTATGAATGATCAAGATTCCATAACCAACATATATCATAAAGAATTTTTTTATAATTTAATAAAACATATCCAAAATTAATGATTGTTATAACTCCAAAATACTAACTGCAAAGTCCAAATAACACATTATAAATCAAAATTACATATATATTTACTATCCAATGAATAAAAAAATTCAATATTATTTTTATCACCCATGATTTTCCATATAATTCTACTTAATAAAAAAATTATGGTGAGGATGATGCAACCTTTAGGGGGGTTTTCATTCCCGCTGATGAGGGGATTTGAGCTAAGCAGAGGGAGATTGAAGGGGGGGGGGTTGTGTTGCTACTGAAGAGGGGAAATGAGCCAAGTTTAGGGAGTTTGGATGGGGGTTTTTTCATCAGTGATCCATCTAGAGAGCAGGTCGGAGGGGGGAGGGTCGCAAAGGTCGGGGTCGAAGGTGGGGTTGGGGGTCATGGGATCGGGGTTGGAGCTCGGGGATATGGGCTCAGGGTCACCACCAGGGAGAGAAGAGGAGGAGGGTTGGTGCAAAAAGGGGTCATAGGCTCAGGGTTGCCACCAGGGATAGAAGAGGAGGAGGTCAGGGGAGGTGGGGGGAGGGGTCAGGGTAGCACAGAGGGAGAGGGGGGGAGGGATTAGGGTTTTTAAAAATTTCTAGCGGTAGTTTAATTGTAACCACTACTAATTGAAAACATAAAAAAATATCACAGAAATTTTATGAAACTGCCGCTATATTATATTTTTTTTTAACTAGATTTATTTCACAGTGGTTACTAGAACCAGTATGAATAAACCACTACTAACCATCGCTTTTTTTGTAGTGGCAGTAACCATGAGAGAGCCTAAATTTATTAACAAGGAGATTTTCATGGTTGGTCCATGATTTACCAAACTATATGGATAAACCATGCAGCCTAACTAGAGTTTTATGATATTTTTTCCCTATTATACCCCTCTTGGTTTTAACCCCCAGTTATTTCGTTATATTCCCTATCATGTACCATCAGTAGGGGAACACCAAGGGTGGCCTCCTCCCTCCTTTTCCTTGTGATTTGCAGTCTTCTTCTTCATATTTTGTTGGTTCCATTTTTGGTAAGATATTTTTATTCTATTTTATTTATTATTATCCTATTTTCACTTACTCCTCTTATCTTAGTCTTCACTTGGTATAACCTTAGGCTAAGGTTTTAATGAGATTTTTTTTTGGTTCTTGATGTTAGGGTGTACAGAGTGTATCATAGGTTCTCCTCTTCTCATATTCAAGGGTTCTATTAAATCCACACTCTATATATGGTAGTTGGTTCTGTGAATTTCCTTTTTATTACACACCAAGTATAGTCGAGTTTTCCAAAATTGATTTCCCTAATATTATGTTATTTGGGAGTTTAAAGAATGAGTTTTGAAATCATTTTTTTAAATGGTATGACTTTATTATTTATTTTAAAAGAAATGGTTCTATGTTATGTGTCTGATAAAATGATAAAACGGGGTTTTATATGTATTTTTATTTTTTAGTTAATGATTTGGAATTTTATACTTCTATATTATTATAATATGGGTTTGAGGTATTGCTTTATTTTAAGTTCCATTTTTTATGTATTATATTGGTTTAGTAATGTGGAACCTTATACACTTCATGTGTGTTTTGAGTCTGGTGTTTTAATTCAATGTTTGGCCTTTCTATAAAATAGAAGAGGATTTTTGGATTTAAAACTCGATTTCCAAGTGGATATTTAATGATATTTGAAAGGTAAAATACAATGAGGCCCATTTGGAACATTAAAATGGGTTTTTGAATTACATTGAATTGTAAATGGTTTTCAAGGGGATCTTTAAAAGGTATTTATAGTTTCCAAATGAAAGGATCGGTCAGCACCTTAGATATATTTTTATCAATTGAGTGGCACCCCAATGGAATCCTTTTATGTGATTATGTGATTATTATGTAATCAGGTTTTTTTAGGATGGTTTCACATTGGTAGGAATTTGAAGGTGGGGTGAAAATATGTGATTGAGATGAGTTGATTTTGGTTGATACTTGAATTGTGTTATCTCACCTCCTATAACTTTTAATCATATGGATAATCAAGGTATTGGGGTGGATGAGAGATATTTATTATCTAGTTAAGATTAAATTAACTAGATTTTATGTGGTATCAAAGGCCATAGGTGATTTCCATCAATGAGGCTAGGTTACAGCATTAGGTTGGTTATAGACTTATGAATACATCAATAGGCTGATAGATAGTTCCAACCTGATTACGTATAAGGTATTCTAATTGGATGTTAAGTAATTTTCTATGTCTATATATTATTCATTTTACCTTGGTTGAAATATTTGTTTTAATTCCTGTGCTAATTATTTATTATTATTTTTCTCATGTGAATTGTTTTATTTGTTTCACATTTTTTCTCTGATGTTTTTAATTATTTTATATTAGTGATTTTATTTATTTGGTATACCTATTCAGTTGATATTTTCTCTTGGTTCCTTGTACATTCTTTTTGGATGGTTTTAAAAATGGGTTAACTTGAGTTTACATAAAGGTCTTAAGATTTTTATTTTAAAGAATTTCTTTTGGTTTTTGAGAAATATTTTTTTAAGGAATCTCAAGGTTTATTTTCTCAAAAAGAATAAACCCTATTTTATACTATTATTTCAAACTAGAATTTATAGTATATTTTGAAAAAGGAAATGCATGGTCTTTTTGGTGATTTCTCACTAAGCTATTATACCCATATCTTACTTGTGTCACTTGATGTTAGTATATTTGAGCATTTTTTGTAGTATTGGGTTTATTTTTGTAAAAATCATTGAGTGAGTTATTATTATGGATAAATGGATACCAATATGTCACATGTAGATCATATCAGGTATTTGGTTTTTATTTTTTATTATGGATGTATCATCCATGTTAGGCACCTACTCTTGGGATGTTGTATCTATTTTATTAATTTTTTATTTTTTATTTAGAGTTGTTTATTTATTTGTATTATGTTAAATTTAGTTTATTATTAGCATTTTTATCTTGTTATTGTATTGTGTATAGGAATCTGATAAACTAAGTGTTCATGTTATAAATCTTGGTGTAACCTCTATGTATTTTATTGTTCATTGGGTGAAATCATTCTCATAAGCCCATGTTTGATTCCATAATACTATTTTCTATCCCAGGGTGATTGAGAATGCAACTCGGGTATGTCATAGGCCTATTTGGGTGTCCACTTAAAGGGTGACATGAATTTAGTTCATGGAAAAATGGTATCAAAGATTAAGTTCTTAATCGGGCCTATGTTCTTAGAGCTTCCTCTATTATTTGGGATGTCTGGTAGATTGGAGTTAAGACTATAGGAACTTGAAAGGTATGAGTGGGAAGAGTCTCACAATCTCTTAATTGTTTTTAGCCTTGAGTTTTCATGGGATTTTGGGTTATGTCTTGTGAATTTTGAGTTCTCTATATGTATTTCTAGTTTTTTTATTTTGATTAGTTGTATTTTAGATTTTATCGATGTTTTATGGAATATTTAAGTGTTTTTAATGTTTTGGGGATGAAAAGGAATGAAGAAAATAAGGTGCATGGTTATCCTATATGATTTGGAAAACCATATAGATTTCATGTTATTAGTTCTATTTTCCTTCTAGCAACAATTTCATGATTTTCATGTTGTCTACTAAATTCTTCCACCAAATTGTGCATGGTCACTAACTCCCTTGATATTTTTTTGTATAGATCCCTTTCATCTGTTTTTTTAGTTGAATGTATATTTTATTTGGGGTGATTTAAATAATATTTTATTGGTATATTAGTGATTTACAGGTTGATATCAATGAGTTTTTGTAATTAAAACTAGTTTTAAAAAAGTGAAAGTTTTCTTTTGAAAATTTAGAAGATTGTTTCATGAAATGAGATAGAAGTAATTCAAGTTAAAAGAAAATTTCATGTTTTAAATAGATATCTTATATAATTTTAAAATAATAAAAGTGGGAAATTAAGGTTTCAAATTAAATTATGGAGTTTAAAGCGATTTTCAATTAGAGTTTTAAGGTTTTGAAACCGAAATGAGAAATTTTCAAATGGTTTGAAATATAAGTTCTAAATTTTTATTAGTGATTTTGATTGGGTCATTTGGATTACTACTTCGAATTTAGATTCTAATTTCATCTTGTTATGATTTAATCTTTATTTTTTATTGATTAGGAATTTTTTCTAGGTTATTTAGAGTATGCATCCTAGAAAAATTATGAAGAATCATAGGGGCTTGAGTGTGGCCTTTTTAGTTGGTGTCTCTTCCTTGACTCATGGTATAGTGGTGGGGTTATATTATTTTCAATGTTTTCTGGTCTTTTAGGGTGATTTAGGTCCAATATAGGCTGCAGAATGGTTAGAGAGGTTTAAATAAGTCTTTAAATCATTGGGAACTCTAGATTCTATGAGAGTGAGAATTGTTTCGGGTTTATTTGAGGGTCCTAGTCTATATTAGTGAAAGTTCATGGTTTTGTATCAGTTAAAAAGTGAAATAAAATGGGAGTTATTTAAGACCATGTTCTTTCAATGGTTCCTTTCTGAGTAGGCTAAGGTAAAGAATCTAGTGGAGCTAATAAGTCTCCATAAAGGCCAACTTTTGATGAAGGAGTATATTGAACACTTCAAAAAGCTGGTTCCCTTTTCATCTAAGATTATATTGATTGATTCCTTGAAGAATCACATGTTTTTGAAGTGTATCCTCTTATATTATAGTTCTAGAGTTATTTCATCTAGATTGAACTTGTTTAAAGTCTTTTTGGGTGAAGCTTTTATAAGAGATTTGGTTTTTGAAGGAAGGCATGTGATTGGTGGAAGCCCCCTCTCTTCTGGTGTGGATGAGGGTGAGGGATAAAATCCTCAAGGACCTATTTTGTGAGATTTCTCTTATTCAGTTGATGTTTCCTTAAGGTAAAAGTAATTTCTAATGAACTTCTAGTTTGGTAGGTTTGGGCATTCAAATCCCTATTGCCTAAATGTTCCAAAGACCAGACACTACTATGGTCGATTGGTACATCTCCAAAAAATCTGTAAAAAGAAGCATCATTGGGGGAATAAATCATTTTTAGTCTCAAGATCCTAATAGTAGTTTCTATTAGAATTTTGAGTCATGTTATCTTTTTTTTCTTCCTGTTATGTTTCATTTTCTTCCTCATTGTTATTAGTTTTAATTTTTGGATTGTGTGTTATGTTACTTGGTGATTATTTCTCTTATTTTATTAAGCATTTATTTTGAGGAATTAATAACGTTCTATTAATTTTATCTTATTTCTTGAGCCTTTTTTTAGAACTTTGAGTGGTGTTTCTATATTTCTTGGTTGATACAGCATGCTAAAAATTTATTAAATGGTGGAGAGATGCACTATAGGTCTCTGTTTCTTAGTCTCTTATTAGGGGAAGTCAGTTGTGAGTTAGATATTAGAGATAGATTTGTTCATATCAGTTTTATACATCTTTGATGAGATTTTGAGATCTAGTTAGAGGTGTCTTTCTTCTTCTAGTTATAAATTTTGAATTGTTTCCCTATCCCTTGGAAACTTGGTTGATTTATAGGGGTATAAATTGTTATGGTGGGGAGAATGATCACACCTCTACCTTTGATTTTCTTATTATTATTTATTATTTATTTATGCTTGGGTTTATTCTTTATTTTTGGGTTGAATTTCATTATAAATTTGAAGTTTTTGAATTTCAACATAGGGTGAATGGTTAAGCTCGTGATTATTATTAATCATGAGGATGACCCTTACATAGGTTCCCTATAATGATTGGTTTAGTATTCAAATTTTAGTGAAAACCATGTGTTTTGCCCTTATGTAGGGATTTCTCATTTTGTTTTTGAACATGCATAGTTAGTCTGCACGGGTAGCATATGGTTAGGGGGAGACCATGTGGGGTTACCCTTCTGTGAGGATTTCCTGACACATGACTTACTCACTATTATGAGAAACTGTGAATAAACTATGTGAGAGCCTATAGTTCTTGATGTAGGGTATTTTCATGTTTAGCACACATTTTACCATGTTTTGTGGCAAAACCATGTAGTCGACCCATAAAATTAAAAACATGATTTTTCTATTTCACCCCTCTTGGTTTTAACCCCCAAACCCTTCCCTCTCTTCTCTATCATAAACCATTTGTAACATCCTGGCACTTTCTCTCATTTATGATCATTAGTTTATTTCTCACCTCCTGATTTTCATGTTGATTCTTTATTTTGTTCCTATTAATTTTCTAGGAATGTATTAGTTCTACCGAGAAATGTATTGAAGGTGACAATTCTAACTATATTAGGATGATGGAAGGGATTTTATTCACCAAGATGGACTTATATTCCCCCTAGGACTAAGAACTAGGTATGTGTGCACACTTAGAGCTATATTTCACTGAGATGTGTGAGGATCCTTGAGCCTAACTAACTAACCTCGGGGATTAGAACCATGGTGTTATGATTGAAGTTAATTTATACATTCTAATATTTATAAAATGATTTACTCTTTCTTATTTTGATAGAAATGCTTATTCGTACCTACTTGGCATCGGCCTCCGCCTGCACCGCCTGCTTCGCATCCGCCTCAGCCTCCACTCTGCATCAGGCCTCTCCACCCGCCCCGCCTCCATTAGCTTCGCTTACGCGCCTCCGATTTTCTTCTCACCACCGGCCAGGTTTATAAGTTAAATAGAACACCTAAGATATGGCAGGACGTGACGATTTTGGGCGTTCAGAGAAGAAATCAGGTGATCTTGCCACTGATTTAACTTTTTTCAATGCTGAGAATCTGCAGAACAATACGAAGATCGTTTATTACAGCCGAACATTTTTATCGATTGTTGGTGGATTCATTGCCGGAATATTGGGATTGACCGGGTGGGGTGGATTTGTTTTATATTTCTTGATCATGGCAATGGCTTCGCTAGGGCTCACAGCCAAAGCAAAGTTCTCCATCCATTCCTACTTTGATTGCTGGAACCGAATTGCTCTAGATGGCTTTCTGGGTGGCCTGATGTCGTTCGTGCTGTTCTGGACCTTCTCGTATGACATCGTGCATATATTTTGATGGAGCTTGCCTGTGCGTTGGAAGGTTTTGCTGGTTTGATTTATGCAGTTTCATGTATTGTATTTTGTTAGCAAATAATCAAGAGGTTGATGAACAAGTTGCAGAAGTTTAAAAAGCGGGTTTGATTGAAACTGTCAAAAAAAAAAAAAAAGATAGATTACTTATGAAATATCTGGGCGGGATCCTTCTAGTCTAGTATTTTCTGAACCCTATATATGCCTTTGGGAATATGTAGACTTTATATTGTTAGGACCAAGAAAAGGAAAATAACTTCTAGGAGGTTATGGTTGTTCTTGACAGTGATACCTTTAGAGTTGGTGGTGATAGGTGGGGTATGTAATCCATCTGTTATGAGGAGATCTTGTTTTATGTGATGTTTTAGTTTGTTGTTCCATTTTGATATTTTTACTTTTCAACCTTGTGGTACTTTTTTTCTTTATGACTATTTTTGGAATACTGACTATTTATGATTTATTTCCACTATTTTCATTTTATTATTTTAGTGAAATCATTCCCTTTTATTATTTTTTGATTCTCAATCCTTAGTCATCAGCCTGTTGGGATTAAGAACACCCTTCAGGATGTTTCAGGGTTGATTCAAGTATTGATTTACTATGTTATCTGAGTTGGTTTATGAAAAAATGTTTAGTTAATATACTATATTCTTGAGATGATCCTCCATGAGAAAAAACATGATGATGAGCTCTGAGGTATCTAAAATTATTTATATAGTGGAGAGACCATCGGCAAGTCATCTCTATCTTAGAAGGGCATCTTTTACTTCAGGAAATACTACGTTGTTCTATCACCTATGATAAAGTATATGATGGGGGATTTTCCTTATTCCCAGTGGTCAGTTCACCCAGACATGACTAAGATGTTTTATTATATGAGGCATCATTTCTAGTGGATAGATATAAAACGATACGTCATTAATGGCGCCTCATTCGCTAGGCGTTCTCGAGCTCTCGACTCGCCTTTCGTCTTCTAGGGTTTCGTCCTCCCCGGCGGCGATGAATTCTTCGCCACACTCCATTCGGATTCACTTTTCTCTTCCTTGCTCGCTCTGGCCTGTGTTTTCCCATGCTTCTTTCTTCTCTATCGCTTGTTCCTCTTTGGGTTTCCCATCTTCGTTTCTCCTCCCTACTCTGTGAGGCGCTTTGGTTTCTTCCTGGCCGCCTCTCCGCGCTCTGACATCGCGTTCCTTCGCTCCTCTCCAGGTCAAATTTGGAGTGAGGGATACTCCGAGGTTTTGGGCAAGCAATTTGGCGAACGTTGGATTCCCAGACGCTATCGGAGTCGGCTCTTCCTGCTTGGGTTCCATCCCAGTTTCGTACTTTTGTTGTTGGGATTTCTTCATAGGGTTTCTTCCCAGGGCTTCTTTCTTGGTCGTCTTACCTTTCTCTGACCTAACGTTCCACCGCTCCTCTTCGGGGCGGATTTGGAGCGACGGATACACAGGGGTTTTGAGTCGTGCAGTTAGGCGGTCGCGGAGTCCCCCGGGGTTACTCCCCAGTTTCGTTTATCTTTTTGTGTTCTTCCTCGATGGTGGTTTGTGATCTACGGTGGTGGTTTCATTCTCTGGTGTTGATCGTGGGTGACATGAAGATGAGCCAGTGGCGACAGTGGCATCATCGGTTTGTGTCTCTCAATGTTTTCTTTGTTCGACAGTGGTATCTGGTGAAGTCTTAAGGCAAAAATTTCAGTGTTGTTTGTGATGTTGTGAAGTCGGTGACATGATGGTGCCGAGTTCATTTGGTGTTGAGGACGGTGGGGCGACGGTATATTGGTTTTCTTCCTTCGTCAATTTGCTGGTGTTTCTGTTCTGTGGTACTGATACAGGTCGGCGGTTCCTCTGGCCGACGGTCGACGGGGTTCATGACGACGATGCTTGGAGATGGGATGATGGTGAAGAGATAGTGCATTAGGTGATGCGATGATGGTGTTGACTACGCGAATGCGACTTGACAGGCCTGTCCTCGGTCCATGCAGTGGATCTCGCGGACTTCGAGGTGATGATTTGGTCGGATTTGAGGATCACTTTATTTTGAATTCATGGATCCTGTTTGGTTAAATTTTGAATTTTGAATCCGAAAATTTGAAATTTGTAATCCTGATGTACGGTTACCACTACCATAAAGTGGCTTTTAGAAAATTAAAAAAAAAAGAGATTTGAGGATACATCATTAATTTTTTTCCCATTGTTATACATGTGAGCAAATCAAAGTCGAACATCAAAATCCTTTGGGTTTTCTTTAACCTCTTCTCATTCTGACTTGGAAGTGGGATGAGATATTGATGGATTTTTTTGTTGTGTTTCTACATACTCTTTAAGTAAAGATTGAAATTTTTGTTTTAATTGACTGATTGACCAAATTGGATCACTTGATTCATATTCATGATACCAAAAAAGTTGAGGATTTTGGAAAAGTTTATGTGCAAGATATTTTCAAGTTGCACAGAGTTCCATATGGCATTGTTTTTTATAAGTATCCCAGGTTCACATATCATTTTTAGATAGGCCTCCGGGAGATAATGGTATCCTAGGTAAAGTTTATTACAGTGTACCATCCTCATATGGATGGTTAGATGGACCGGGATTTATATATTCTTAAAGACATGCTTTGTTCTTATGTTCTTGACTTTGGAGGAGCATGAGATTGACATTTGGGGATGGTTGAATTTTCTTACAACAAAAGTTACCATTTATCCATTAAAATGGAACCCTTTGAGTCCTTTTTTGGTCAGCCTTGAAAATCTCTACTTTTTTGTTCGGAGGTTTGTGAATCTTCCTTGGTGGGACCTAGTTTAGTGCAGGAGACAATGGTGAAGATCCAAATGATTTTTCAGAGGATGGTAATGGCTCAAAGATGATATAAGTATTATGAGGATTTCTTTAGATGTCCTTTGGAGTTCTCAGTTGGTGTCCATGTGTTCTTGATAGTCTATCCTTGGTTGGGTCTCCTAAAACTTATAAAATAGGGGAAGTTAACATCAAGATATGTGGGACCTTTTAAGGTCATTGAGCATATTGGGAAGGTGGCATACTACTTGTCCTTTCAACCACAGATGAATTCAACCCATAACATGTTGCACATGTTGCAGCTTAAGAAATATATTTTATACTCATCACATGTTTTGAATTGGAATGATATTTATGTGGAACCTAATATTTTTGTGATTGAGAAGTTGATTCATATTTTTTATTCTCGAGTGAAGATTCCATGGAATAAATTTATTCCTTTGGTCTGGGTTCTATGGCAGCATGGTTCAGAGTCTCATGAGACTTGGGTGTGTGAGGCATTGGTGAGAGAGTAGCAGCCTCACCTTTTTAGGGACCAGTATACTTGGAAAGTATTTTTAGGGGTAGAAAACATTATAGTGGGAAGAATTGTAACATCTCGACACTTTCTTTCAGTTATGATCCTTGGTTTTTTTAATCTTATCGATTTTCATGTTGATAATTGGGTTTTCCTACTCATTTATAGCCTTTAAAGGGTATGTGAGTGGTTTGTTTTCTTTTCTGATAGGTTGAGACATGTCTCGGGATCTTGTATTGAGAGTGGACTTGGACCTATAGCTAAAAAATCTATAGGGAGTTCACTGACTAGCTAGTGAGATCCACTGGTCAGCCGTTGGAAATATTCTATAAGGGAGTTCCTATAGGGACTCCACTAGCTAGTTTGTGGGGTTTCCAAAGTCCCAAACATTCTACCTATTTCCACCGACTAAGTGGTGGGAGCTGGTGGTAAGCTGGTTATATCGATATGGATGATAAATGGGTGAACAGTTTTATAATTTTGTTTCCCATAACCCCTTTTTAATTCTAATCTCCTCTTCCTTGAACATATTTCAACCCATTCTACTTTGGAGACTCTATTAAGGAGATTTTGGCCCTTTCAACCTCAAAACTTCATAGATCAAAGTTCTAATTAAAGTTTTGAATCTCTTTTGAAAAATATAACCTTGATCTAATCATGGATTCTCATCTCCTCATGTATCTTCTTCTTATAGGGATATAGATCCTCATGTCATTGATGGATTTAGATCTCAATTCATGAATTGTGTTTCTAGGATCCCCACTTTATTGATTTTATCCCTCCATCTCTAAACATTTGAGTATCCTATGTTGGGTGTCTGAAAATATCATGGTTGATGTAGGCAGTTTCATAATGCATCCCCATTTGAGGATCCTATGTTGGGTGTCTGAAAATATCATGGTTGATGTAGGCAGTTTCATAATGCATCCCCTATTAATTGAAATCATTATTTGATAATTTTGATAAATTCTATTGAGATGGTATGGTGTGTGTGATGTAACCTATTTGACAATGACTTTTAAAATAAAATTTAAATTTCTTAAAAATGATCTCAAGTTGAGATGGATGATTTGAAGAATGATTTTGATTATGATTTTAATAAATGAATTCATGAAATGTTATATGGATTTCAAATGAGGTGAATTTTTTTGAAAGTCTTGATTTTTAATGAAAACTATTTGATGTTGGTTTTTAAATGAAATAGCATGTTTGAAAACTTGATTTGGGGATTCTTGAATGATGATTGATGAAACGGATTTAAAATTAATGATTCCCCCTTGATTGATTTCTTTGAAGCACATGGGAGCCTGGGTAGTTAGGTGGGTAGTCCAGGATAATCATACTAGGCATGTATTAGATATTCCTATAAATATATTGATGATAAAAACACTGACTATATCATGATATGGGTATGGATTTCATTCATTAGGGTGGACTCCTATTCCCTTTAGGCCTAAGATGTAAGGATGTGTACACACGTAGAATTGTATTTCATTGGGATGTGTTGGATCCTTGAGCCCTAAACTAACTAACCCTGGGTCTTATAACTATGGTGATATGATTGAAGATGATTTGTATGTACCAATGTTTATAAAATGATTTAATCATGCCTTTTTTGATAGAATTAATTATTCTTACATGCTTTATACTTTCCAATTAAATGATTTGAAAATCATGTTTTATTATAGATTATGAAAATGACTACCATTCCATGTTTTATTTAAATTAAGAATATTTGGCTTATTGGATATAAAATGCTTATGAAATATTTATGAAAAATGTTATAAGGGTAGTGTTTCTCACAATCTACATATTTCTTTGGGTGTATGTGGACTTTCTTTTTCTAGGTCCTGGAAAAGGAAAAAAGAACCACTAGGAGGTGGTAGGTGTTATTAATAGTGATACCTTTAGAGTTGGTGGTGACAGGTGGGGTATGTGATTCAACTATTATGAGGAGATCTTGGTTTATGTGATTTTTTGTTTTATTATTCTATTTTGTAATTTGTACTTGTCTACCTTGTGGTACTTTTCACTTTATAACTATTTTTGAATATCAACTATTTATGGTTTCTTTCTGCCATTTTTTTGATTCATGTGGTGAAATCATTTCCTTTTATCATTTCATGATGCCTAGGATCTATTCATCATCCTATAAAGATCTAAAATGATATTTGGTCCATGTCAAGGCTTATTTGGGTACTAGTTTAGTTGGTTATATAGGTTGGTTTGTGACACCATTGGTTAGGACACACAAAGGGTGGACTCCTCCCTCCTCATCCTTGTGACTTTGGGTCTTATTCTTCATATTTGTGTGGTTCTTTCTTGGGTAAGATCTTATTATTCTATTATATTCCTTCCTATCTTGTTTTCTCTTACTCCTATTATCTTGTACTTATCTTGGATAAACCCATGGGTAAAGGTTTGATGAAATATGTTGGGGTTCTTGATTTTAGGGTGTGTATAACATTTATTGGGTTCTTCTATTCATATATTCAAGGGTTATGTTCAATTAATACTTTGTTTGAGGTAGTTGGTTTTTTTATTTTCTTTTTTCTTACACACCATATATTCTAGAGATTTCTAGAATCTGATTCCCTAAAATGATGGTTGTTTGGAGGTTTAAAAATGAGTTTTCCAACTGATTATTAAAGGTTATGACCTTACTACTTGGTTTAAAAGAAGTAAGTGTTTTCTTTGTGTTTGATAAAATTATAGAAATTATATTTATGTGTATTTTGATTATATAGTTAATTTTTTAAACCATTTATACTTCCATATTATTGAAATATGGGTTTGAGTTTTTGGATGACTTTAATTTCAATTTCTTATAGTTTTGTTGGAATTTCCTTGTGGAACCTTATACTTTTCATGTGAGTTTTGTGTGTGGAATTTTGATTCAATTTTTATTCTTTCTATAAACTAGAATAGGATGATTATTTTTTAGAATGGATTTCTAGGTTTTTTTAATGATATTTCAAAGGTAAAAGACAATGAGGCACATTTTTCACTTTTAAAGGGGTTTTCAAATGACATTTAATTTTAAATGGTTTTCAAGGGGATTTTAAAAAGGTGTTGCTAGTTCTCAAATACAAGGACCAATTGGAACCTTCAAAATGTTTTTATAAATTTATTTTCACCCCAATGGAATCCACATTTTTTATTTTTTTATTATGATCTTATCAAGTTTGTTTTAGAGGGGTTTGACATTTGTAGGTGTATAGAGGATGGATGCAGTTATGTTATTGTGATGAGTTGATTTTGATTGACACTGGATTTTTGAAATCTTACCTCTTATAGTTATTAATCATGGGGATACTAGGATTCTTAGGGAATGGTGAGAGATAGTTACTATAAAGTCCCAATTAGAAAGACTACATCCTCTATGGTATCATAGATCAAGAGGAGTTCCACCAGTGAGGCTAGGGTAGAGAAGTCGGCTAGTTATAGACTTAGGAATGCATCGATAGGATGGAATATGGTTTTAAACCAACTAAATATAAGGTTTCCTCATGGGATATTTAGGAATTTCCCATGATTATATATTATTTATTTTTCATTGGTTGTGAAGTTTATTTTCTTTCTAGTGATCCCTTGTTGTTATTATTTATTCTCATGTAACATGTTATATTTGTTTCATATTTGTGATCTGATATTGGTCTTTCCATTATGTTACAACTTTTATTGATTTGGTTTTATTATTAAATTGAGGTTTTCTCTTGGTTCCTTGGAAATTATTTTTAGATAGTTTTAAAAAAGGGTGAACCTGACTTTAAAGAAAAGTTTTAAGATGATTATTTTAAAACATGTTTTGGGTTTTGAGAACTTTTTTTGGGAGGAAGCTCATGGTTGGTTTTCTTTAAAAAATAAAATCTATTTTGTACTTTTATTTCAAACTAGAATCTATGTTATGTTTTGAAAAAAGAAATATATGGACACATTGGTGATTACCTACTGAGTTATTATGCTCACACCCTACTTTTGGACAGAGTCATCAGATATATTCACAATTTCATAATCATTTAGAATACAATGCTTTATAAGTTAAAATATAAATATAAATAATAATTTAATTTTAAAATAAATTATAATACATGTTCCAGAATAAGGGAGTGGAGATGAAGATTGAGATGTAGATGATTATCACTCACTTGGAGTTAGTCATGGGGATTTATTTTGAACTCCATCTTAGTGATGTTGTATAATTAAACTCAGTAATTGTAAATTATTGTGTTTAATTCAGAATATATTTATGTCATCATCCATTTTTTGTCTTATTAATGGGTATAGTTTTTTATTATGTTTTATTTTGTAAATATTAATTTTTGAGATCTTTTATGTTTTTTGTTTGTGATAGGGGTTATAATCAGAATTGTTTTATACTGTAATAAATTAAAGTGGTTTTAACCTCTATTAAATTTGGTTTTCATACAATAGTGGTTTAAACTATTTTAAGTACTATTATATATTTAGTAGTGGTTTAAACTTTCATTGTTTGAACTACAAAAATTCAAATGCAAAACCACTACTAAAAATGTAAAAAACATCATAAAGATAACATGACACGACATTTGAATAAAACCACCGTGGAATTCAAAAAAATGCAACAAAATATTTCTCAAAAACACTGGGGGAGGTTTCTTGAAATCTATATTAAATGATTTTATGACCGTTTAAACCACCTCCAAACACACAAAAATACTTCCACCGTCAACCCATTTTCTTATAGTGAAAGGCTTGCAATCACTTAACGTCTAAAATAGCTTATTGTTTTGATATATTTCGATTGTATTTTTTTCTGAGTGTTTTTATATGAATCTCATTTTGATACATTTTATGTAAATCTATTATATTGTTTCTTAGTAATTGTTTTTGTTTCCAACCATGGTGTCAACGAGTTTTTAGTGTGCAGAAGCAGGTTGTTACCGATCATTGTGATCGAGGGATAACTTGAGGAAAACAGAGCTACTTCATATCAAGTTAACTAATGTAACATCCTAGATTTCCAAAAAAAAAATTTATGATTTTTTTCTCAAATTATATAGATGAATTTTCTTTCATGGACTTAAAAAATCATATTCAATTTTAAATTCATATTTTTCCTTGAAATTTTAATTCGGTTTAGTTTTTTAAGTAGAATTTTTAACAAAACAATTATGAAATATATATTATTTGTATTAATATTTTATTATCATCACACACAAAATTTATTATGTATTGACAATATAGTTATAAAAGTAAAATAGTTATTGACATATCCTTGTAATTTTGAAATATAAAGTTTGTTACACTAAAATTTGTTTTCTTGATTACACATTTAGAAACTAAATTACAATTAATTGGAAGAATAATTTCACCTAATACATAAAATATTTTTATAATA
The DNA here is from genome assembly GCA_963277665.1 of Viscum album. Lineage (NCBI taxonomy): Eukaryota > Viridiplantae > Streptophyta > Magnoliopsida > Santalales > Viscaceae > Viscum > Viscum album. The sequence goes on along the minus strand of OY728157.1, from coordinate 1,235,343,811 downwards.
ATATAATTTATAAAAAAAATCAATAGAAACATAGATACACACCTATCTCATAATAAAATTAGATTTTCTAAATGTAATGTTTTCAAACTTTACAAATCGAATAATCGATTTTCAAATTCAAAAGTATTTGTAAATTTCTCATAGATAGGGAATTTTTTTAAGAAAATAAATTTATTTTTGTAATTATCACATTGAAATATATTAGGGTGAATTTTTTAATTCTTCTGAAAAAGTTGTTTTTTTGTGAAAAGGGAAAATTACAGTTTTATGGTACTATGATTTTAATAATAAAATTATGTTGTGGGAATTACATAAAAATTATTGAAATATTTTCCTAAATCCAAAATTAATTTGAAGATTATAATAATTAATTTAAAAGATTTAATTTGAATTTAAAAATGTATACTTGAAATTTTGGAACCTTAATTAGATTTTTTCTTAATAAAAATAATTTTTGGATTTTATGTATTAAATGAGGTGGTAAGAATCTCCCTTTATGTTTTATACAAATTAAAGGGTCAAATAATCCTCCTATTATCATTAATTATCCATCTAATTAATTTTAATTTATTCCACACACAATTGTTTGGATTAAATGTTCAAATAAAAAATATTTTAACTCTTAGATACTTGCCTCATCAAGTATAAACACCCACCCATTCTCTCCTAACTCTCCACTCCAAATCCATTAAGAAAAAATAATCTCTCATTTCCCCTCTCAAGAGTCTATCTATGGTGGTTCTATGGTTCTATGGTGACCCTATCAAGCTTTAAGAAGCACCCTAGCAAGGTAAGGTTTTTCTCCCTCCTTTTTTCAATTCAAGAACTTCCTTTGTTATAATCCTTTTTATTTTAAAATGATTATGTTTCCATGTGTTCATAGTCATTCCTTACTACAAAAAATTATGTCCTATTAATGAGATATTATAATTCTCTCTCATTAATTCATTTCATGAACTTTTATGTACAATCGTTATGCTACCAAAATTATCCCTTAATTTTTTGTTCCATACCCTTATATTGTGAATACCCAACACTATTTTCATTATAAGGGTATTCACCTAGATATAATTATCCTTCATTTATTTTGTAATCCAATGTATGAAAACCAAATTCCATAATCATGATATTGAAATGATGAAATACCTCATTATGTTATATGATCGATGTGTCACATGTAAAATTATACATATAAAGGGTGTGCCCATATAGTGCTCTAATGTATTGGGTAATATTTATATCTCATGAGATACCATGTATGGTGAGTGGGTGGTTATCCTAAGCACACTATGTTATGATGTCTTGGTGGTTAGCCTTGACTTATGCTTATGATGTCTTGGTAGTTAGCCTCATCTTATGATTATGATGTCATGTTTTATGTTGTTTCTATATTCCTATGATATGATGATTTTATGATGTCATTTTCTCACACCATGCCTCCATTGGAGTATGTAAGATTCTTACCTCTTTATGACACCATGATATTCCTCTTGAATCACATTTGTTATTTATCATCATTTTATGCTTTTATTATTCCCTTAGTATGATTTATATCTCACCCCTTTATTTTGTATGTCCCCAGGTTATTCTTTTCAGTATTAAGATTTTAAGGGAAACTAGGATCACATTATGGTGTTTTTAATAATGATTTAGAATTTTATTTTATGCTAATGGTTTGTGTACCTAATTTCCTAAATACACCTAGACCTATTGATCTCCTGGGATTGTATTATATGGTTCTTTATGTGAAAAATCATAAAATAAATATATTAGACATATATGTTATTATAGATGGTATTTGATTAAGGTTTATTTATTTTTGGGGATTAGTATTAGAGAACATTTATAAAATCTATTAGGGTATGTCTAAGTATTAAAACATCCTAAATTTTTCTAAAGTATGGGGAGTGTTGTATTCTAAGAAATGAAATCCTTGGTAGGATACAAATAAGTGGATGTAGGGTCTAGAACATATGTATCTAGGGATAATGACTCTAAAAATGGAAGATTAGGTATTAACTCAATCATCACATGATGCACAACAAAGAGGCCTTACTATGTTCCCGGATTGATACTTCTGGGGGATATTCTTTAGATAATTCATATGATCTTTACAAACCATTATAAGGGATTTGAATATTATGTTATAGAACTTACTATGAAATAGACCATGGATAACCTATATTGAAACTTAAAGGATCATAAGTTAGGATATATATGTCATTCCTTCTAAGATATGTAGTTTTCCTTTATTTATGATTATTGAATCATATATAATCATCCCAAACATTCCTTTATTTTAGAAAATGGTGGTAAATATGAGTAATCATGTAAAAACCCATGTGATGGGAAACATGTTGGTTTTCCGAACAAAATACGTAATATGATGAGAGCAAGAGTCAAGAACTTCATGGAAATACTATAACAACCGACCCAAGTTATGAGTAATAACAATAATCACATCAAACACCCTCTATCTCCTAAGAAAGAACAAGCTGCAATTAAATCCTTTATAAGAAAAAGGCCTCCTAATATTAGTGGATCTTATGATCCTTTAATTTTGGAGAAATTTACTAACTCTGTTGAGAAATATTCATTGCCCTCTAGTTCTCTAAGAAGAAGAAAGTTAGTTTTTCCAAATATCAACTGGAAAGAGAAGGATATCAATGGTGGAAACTGCTATAGAATTCAAATCCCAAGGAAGATATTAAATCTATATAATTGGATGGATTTAAGAATTCATTTTTCAATAAAAAAATTCCTCATACTCTCCATCTTAAAATGGAGAGGGAATTTCTTAGACTCAAGAAAAAGGAGGAAAATGTATTAGGGTTTACGTAGAAAAATTCACAAGTATTACATGATATGCCTCAAGATTTTTTATAGATATTGAAATTAAGGTTGATCGCTTATCTAATTGACTAAATCCTAGTCATAAAAAAATAATAAATAATTAAATATTTCAACAGCTTTGAGGAAATTGTCTATTGTGACATTAAATTTGAAATGGAAATTGGTGATTCTTAGTGGTCCCATAGAACAATAGATAAAAATAGAGGATAGATTTTAAGTCTATAGGATCGTCAGATAATTAACAAGGTGGAAAGAGAGTCCAACTTCCTATATGTCAAAAGTGTGGTAAGAAGCATCTTAGAAATTATATCAAGGGGGCGATGAGGTGTTTCAAGTGTGTAAGGGAAGGGTGTCAAGCTAATGAATATCGAAGGGAGATGAAAAACCAAACTGATGTGGTAGAAGAAAAGAAAATTATGATCTATCCTCAGCCTATGGTCCAATATTTCAACTATAATAAACATGAAAAATATGAAAATAATTTCATAAATACAAGGGTTGTCAAAAATAACTGATGACAACCTTCAAGGCCAAGATATTGGGGATGGGATTATGCTATCACAAATGTTTTATGGATCCTGATAATTAATTGGTGATAGGTATGATAATTATTTATTCAATAATAGAGATATTTTATTCTATTTATATGCATTCTTTCATATCATGCAAGGTTAGTAGACCTATTAAAACACCACCTCAAAACATGGAGGTCGAGTTATCGATGAAAACAGAAAATGGGGAAATTATTGCATCTCAAGCATATAACTCCTCCCAAGAAAACATTTTTGGGATAGATCTCTCAAAAAACCTTTTTATACTCCCTTTAGTGGAATTTTATGTTATATTGGGAGTGGATTGGTTATCCCTATATAGATCCAATATCAATTTTCATGAGAAGTAAATAACTTTCCATATCCCATATCATCCTATGATTATATACAAGTGTAAGGATGATGAATCTCCATGGGAAACTTCTTCTCAAGCATGGATATTATTACCTTATGAGCATGCATATCTAGTTTACATGATTGAGACAAAAGATATGATCACTCTAGAGGACATTCCCATTATAAGGGAATATTCTGGTGTATTCCCTAAAGAGTTTCTAAGTCCTCCTAATCTAGAGGTTGAGTTATCAATTGAACTTATACCTAAAGCTTTTATGATATCCAAGACTCCAAATAGAAAGGAACTGGAAGAACTAAAGAATAAACTTTGAGTTAATCTAGAAAAGTGTTTTATATACCCAAGTGATTCAACATGTGGTTTATCAATATTCTGTCAAAAAGGATATTTCAATGTGTCTATGCATTGGTTACTATGAGCTCAATAAGATAATGATAATGAAAAGGTATTCCCTTACATAGATTGATGATATGTTTAATTAGCTACACAGGGCCCAATACTTTTTGAAAGTGGAACTTTAATTAGGATATCATAAATTAAATTTGAAATGGGAGGATATCCCCAGACTACATTTTGTATAAGTTATAGACACTATGAGTTCATAGCAATGTCAATCGGACTCAATAATACTCCAAAAATATTAATAATCTTAATTAATAGAGTCATTAGAGATTACCTCAACAAATTTGTGGTAGTCTTCATAGATGAAATTATAATATACTCTAAAAGGAAAGAGGAACATGAGGAGTATTTTAATATTGTGTTGAAGACTTTGAGATAGGAAAGTTTATATTAAAATTATAGTAAATGTGAGTTTTTGATAGATCAAGTATCATTATTGGGGTATGTTATCACAATAAAGGATAAATCTATGGATCCTTAGAAGATAAATGTGGATGAGGAAGGTCCTAAACCAAAATATGTAACTGAGATCTATAGTTTCCTTGGATTAGATAGGTAATATTGATGATTTGTGATAATTTTTTCATGATTGTCAAACCCACTAACCATTTTTAACTTAGAAGGGAGTAAAATTTGTTTGGTTTACTAAATATAAAGAACGATTCAAGGAGTTAAAGAAAAGTTTAATCATGACACATGTACTCACACTACCCACATATGGGGAAGGATTTGTGATCTACAGTGATGCATCAAAGAAAGTCTTGGGTTGTGTACTCATGAAAAATGATAAAGTTATAGAATATGCCTCAAGGTAGTTGAAGGTACATGAGAATAATTATCCTACATATGATATGAAGTTGTATGCAATAATCTTAATATTAATGATTTGGATAAATTGTCTCTATGGAGTAAAGTGTGACATATATATGGATCATAAGAGATTAAAGTATATATTCACAAATAAGGATCTCAATATATACTAACAAATATGGTTAGAGATAATCAATGATTATGATTTCTCAATCCACTATCATCCTGAAATGAAAAATAAAGTTAAGGATGATCTAAGTAGAAAATATCATACAAACTTATCCATGATGAGGATTGAGAAGGGACCAATACTCTTAGAAATTAAAAGGATGGACATGATAATCATAATATAAGGAACTACATCCTACCTTGCACAAATAACTGCTCAACCTTCCATTCTGGAGAAGATCAAGGAATCTCAGAGTGATGATGTGGATATATAGAAGAAGGTGGATATTTTAAGGAATGGGAGAGTCTAAAAATTCAATATTGATAAAGATGGAGTTGTGATATTTAGTATGCAACTATGTGTACCAACAGATCTTGAGATAAAGAAGTAACTATTGAATGATGCTCATGGTTTAACATTCTCCATACACCCAGGGAGGAAAAAATGTATAGAGATTTATGAGAGAACTATTTATGGGACAATATGAATATGAAGATTGCAGAATATAAATCAAGTTTTCTGGTATGTTAGAAAGTTAATTCTGAAAGGAAAAAATCCCAAGGGGATGATGCAACCATTACCCATACCTTAATGGAAATGGGAGAGCATTATCATGGATTTTTTCATTGGTCTTATAAAGAAAACCAAATAGAAAATTTTCATATGGATTTTGGTAGACTGTAATATAAATATTTATCATCTCATTTCCATTTAGGGGGACTTATCACTCGATCAAATTGAAATAATATACATTAAAGAGGTGGTGAGGCTACTTGGAACACCATTATTGATTGTATCTAATCAAGATTCGATATTCACCTCAATTTTTTTGAAAAGTATCCAACGAGATTTCAGTGAATAAATATATTTTAGTATGAAATATCACCCTTAGAATAAAGACCAATTTGAGTGTAAAATATAGAAACTTGAAGATATGTTAAGATCTTCTTCAATGGACTTCAAAGGTGGTTTAGATCAACCTCTTTCGTTGGTCAAGTTCTCATACAAGAATGATTTTCACTCAAGTATTTAGATAAATCCTTATGAATCCCTATATAGAAAGAAATGAAGAAATCCAACATGTTGAGATGAAGTTGGAGAATAGAATCTATTAGGACCCAAACTGGTAGAAGAAATGATTGATAAGGTCAAATTAATTCAATAACACATTAAAGAAACGTAAAGTCGACATAAGAGTTATGTTGATAACTGTTGATGAGACCTAAAGGTCAAGGTTGGAGATAAATTATTCCTATGTATATCTCTTTATAAGAGAGTCTTGGGGTTTGGGAAGAAGAGAAAAATGCTTCCTAGGTATATTAGACCATTTTAGATTTTTGATCGCGTCAGAGTTACGACCTATCAACTAGTGCTCCCACCAAACCTATCTCAAGTAAATGACATATTCCACTTATCCTTCTTAAGGAAGTACATACCAGATTTGTCACATGTACTGAATTTAAAGGTGGTATAGTTGGAGAATGGTCTTCCTTATAAGGAGAATTCGATGAATATCTTGGACTGTAGTGAAAAATTTCTATGAAAAAAAGATAACTCACTTATTCAAAGTTCTTTAGTGGAATTATAAGTATGAGGAAGCAACATGGGAATTAGAAGAAGTAATGAAATAGGCGTACCCTCAATTGTTTTCACCTTAGTGTATGAAATGAAATTTTAAGGGAGAAATATCTTAAGAGGGGTAGAATGCAACATCCTATATTTCCAACAAATTGTTCTTTTATGAATTTTGTTCTTAAATTGTATAGAATAATTTTATTTCATGAACTTAGAATTTATATTCATATTTGAAGGCATGTTTTTTCTTAAAATTTTATTTCATTTTTGTAAGTAAAATGTTTCACAATAAAATGAAATTATGATATATGTATTATTTTTATTAATATTTTAGTATCATCACAAAAAAAATATTATGTCTTCATATTATATTTTTTAGAAAAGTAAAATAGTCATTAACATAACCTTGTAATTATGAAATATAAATGTTGTTACACTAAAACATGTTTTCTCGATTACGTATTTAAAAACTAAATTAAACATAATTAGAAGACTAATTTCACCTAATGCATAAAATCCTTTGATTGTAATATAATTTATAACAAATATTAAATAGTAACATTGATACACACCTATCTTATAATGAAATTAGATTTTCTAAAAGTAGAGTTTTCAAATTTTACATACTGAATGCTAGATTTGGAAATACACAAGTTTTTTAAATTTCACATAGATATGTAATTATTTTTTATAAAAGGAATTTAATTTTGGACTCATCACATTGAAATTATCTTACAGTCAATTTTTGATATTTTTTATACAAAGATGATTTTTTTTTAAAAGTGAAAATTACAGTTTTACGTGTACTGTGATTTTGATGATATCATTATGATGTAATCATTAGATAAAAATTCTTGAAAAAAAATTTAAAATCAAAATTTTATTTAAGTATTATAATAATGAATTTAATAAATTTAATTTGAATTTATAAATTTATACTTGAAATCTTGGATCCATAATTAGCTTTTTCCTTAATAATTTTTTTGGATTTTATGCTTTGAATGAGGCAGTTAAAAGATCTCTTTAGGTTTTGGACTGATTGAATGTTCAATTAATCCTCCTTTTATCATTAATTTTTCATAAAATTCATTGTAATTGATTCCAACCACAAATTTTTGGATTAAATATTAAAATAAACAATATTTTAACCCTTAAATACCTCCCCCCTCAAGTATAAATACCCTCACATTCTCCCCTAACTCTCCACTATAAATCCATTAAACATTAATCCACTATTAATATCCATCTCAAGAGTCCCTCCAATATGTTTATAAGGTTCCACTCTCAATCTTTAAGAAGCTCCATCACAAGGTAAGGTTTCCCTCCCTCTTTTTAATCCAAACACTTCTTTTGGTATAAGCCTTTTGATTTCCAAATGATTATGTTTTCATATGTTCATTATCATACCTCATGTCCCAAATTATGTCCCATTAATGATATATTATCCCTATATTTCATCCTTCCATAAACTTTTATGGACAATTTTTATGATGTTGAAATTATCCCTTGACTTTCCATTCCATGCCCTTGTGTTGTAAATACCCAACACAATATTCATTCAAGGATATTCTCCTAGATATAACTAGCCTTCATTGATTGGGGACTTCCAGGTAAGAAACTCGCATTCCTTAATCATGGGATTAGAATTTTGAAATATGTTCTTGTGTTATATAATCGATGTGGAAAACATAAAATTAAACATATGAAGGGTGTACCCTGATATCATTCCAATGCTTTGGATAATGTTTACATATTATGAAATACCATGTATGTTGCATTAGCGGTTATCCTAAGCACACTATGTTATGATTTCTTAGTGGTTAGCCTCAATTTATACTTATGATGTCTTGGTGGTTAGCATTGAATTATGTTATGATGTCATGTTTTATGTTGTTTCCACATTCTAATGATTCCATGAATTTATGATGTCATTTTCTCATGTCATGCCTCCATGTGAGTATGTATGTTTCTTACCTCTTTATGTTATCATGGTATTCTATTTGACTCACATGTGTTATTTATCATCATGTTATGTTTTGATTATTCCCTTACTAATCTTTATAACTCACCCCTTTCTTTTGTATGTCTGCAGGTTATCTTATACAATATTTAGAGTTTAATGGAAACTAGGAGTACACTGTAGATTTTTAAATAATGATGTTGTATTTTATTTTAAGTTAATGGTTTATGTACCTAATTTCCCAAAGACATTATGCCTCTTGGTCTTCTAGGATTGTATTATGTGGATCTTTATGTTAAAAATAATGAAATAAAATATATTTGAAATATAGGTTGTGTTCATTGAGGGATTTCAGTGTATATGATAGAGTATTATCCGATAGGTCTAATATTGAGGACTTCCATGTGTAGAAGATAGAGATACCTTCCAATAGGTCTACAGTCAAAGTATTCCAGGGTTTTGAAGACATATACCTTCTAAAAAGTTTAGTTGAAGAAGTTATTTGAACATAAATTCCTTAGATCAGGTCTATGATCCTCCTTACTCTTTGGATTAAAAGTTTGGCTTTAATAAAATTCTTTTAAAGGTGTTTTGAATTATTATCCAGAACATCATGTTTAATTATTTCCATTGTGCTTAATTTTTTTGTTATTTCTATTGTGTTGATATCGATAATTCTAATAATTCAATTTATGTTGTATTTAATATCTTTGTTACACTAATTTTATGGGTTGATCGAAAACTTATAAATCCAGTTAATTTACACTTGAGGTGGTTAGAAAATTGTAAGGGTTTTTAGGCTACAATTCACCCCCCCTGTAGTATGTATGTCATCTCTATCTGGGACAACATTTGATATCAAAGCAAGTCTCTGCATTTGAGGTTGAGCCTTTTTTTCTTTTTTGGATTTTAGTTTGTTTATCAGTTTTTGAATATCTCAGTTTCCTTATGAAAACTGAATAGAAGAGAAAAATGTTTTTATAATGGAAGGGTTTTCTATTGGTTTGATTGATAATTTAAATTCAAACAGGTCATCTATCTTTAATGGGAATGATTATGAGTATTGGCATGATCTTATGGAGACATTTGTTATTAATACTGGTGTTGAAAATTTTCTTATGCTTACCAGTAGCTACAAAATTCTAGAGAAAGAAGTATCTACTTTTACTCAGGATGAGAGAGCATGATTTAAGTTGAATTTTAGTGTCTGAAGTACTTTTTTTGTTTATAAAAATATCTATAGTCAATTTTCTTCATGTAGAACTACATGTGGTGTCTAAAAAATCTTGAGATTACACACTTCATAACATTGAAGGTGTTAGACGCAAAACGAGCCATGCCTAGTGCTAATTATCAAAGTTTTGGTTTTATGCCTGGTGAATCTATTGCTCAAATTCATCTAAGATTCATGAGTTATGTGAACAACCAAGAATCTATTTGTGGGTATGAATTGTTTGATGAATAGTTAGTTGAGAAAGTTATTGACATCTTACCTAAAGAATGGGAATCAAAGAGAATAGTTATAGATGGTATGAAACACATTACTAAGTTGAGTCATGATGATCTTATTGGAATATTCATGAAATATGAAAGTAAATTGAAATGAGATGCATAGAATGAAAGGAAGAATAATGGTGGTATTTATTTTGCATCTACTTCTAGAGATTTAAATTCCAAGGCTTTTACTTCTATACTGAGTACATCTAATAGAAGTTCTAAAAATATTTTTGATGGTTTTGAACTTGAACCTACGGATGGGGATATTTCTAATATGGAAAGAAGAATGTTTAAAATCATATTTTCCTAAGAGATTAGAATAAAGATAGAAGAAATAAGAAAGAGAAGAAAGCTTCATAAAAAACTATCTATTATGAGTGTAGGAAACTTGAATATATATGGGTGGGTTGTCCTTAGTTAATGAAAATAGATATGAAGTAATGTAAGAAGTTTTCTAAGAGGAGGGAAAATAAAGGTTCAAAATCTTTGAATACATGGAGTGGTAGTGGTGGTGACACTACTTATGATAGTTCATTAAATGATAGTGATGACAGTAGAAGAATCACGTCATTTTGTGCTCAGGTTCCTAAATATGCTAATTAAATGAAAGATGTCTAATGGGGAAGATAACAGCTAGTGCTTTTTTCATTTTATCCTTGAGAAGTGATGGTTCTTTTTCATCAAATGTTAAGTCAGGATCTGATGATGAGAATAGTGTTCTTGAAACATATGATGAGATGAAATTTTATAGTTGAAGAATGTGAGGAGATATAACAAAAACTTTATAAGAAATACTTAGAGATTAAAAGTGAAGTTAATGAGAAAGGTATTGAACTTAAAAATGTTAATGATGAGATAGCTAAGTGGGTGAATGGAAACTCTAAAGTCAATTCAGAGTTGGAGAAGTATAAGAGTGAAGTTTCAAAACATGCTTCTGATATGAAAAGAAAAAATGTTGTAATTTCATCAAAAGATAAACTAATGGAAAATACTATCTTAATTTCTCAGAATAATAATAAAGTAAAAAATGCATTATTTTCACAAGATAATTGCACAAGATAAAGAGTGAAGTTATCAAATTGAAGTTAGAGTTTGAAATTCTGAATAAGCTATTGACAAAATTTACCATAACAAGAAAATATTTTGAAAAGATGAATGCTCAACTAAGGGATAATATGACTACCTTTGGACTTAGTAGTAAAACAACCATAAGATCAACTTATCAATCTAATTACTTTATGCCAAGAAGAGAACATTTTTTACTATATGCCAACGAGGACACTAGATGAAGCATTGTCATTTGAATAGAATTCAATCATTTAGAAGAACTCAAGTGTTTATTACTACAGAACTTGATGCTTATGAGAATAAAAGTGATAAGAAAATTTGGATGCCAAAAGTTTTATTTATAAATACTTTTGTACTTAAGAAGGGTTATCTTCCATAAACATCATTCTAAAGATTTGAAATCATTGTGTACCGACAGCTAGATTTATATCTCTGGTACCTACTAATTTCTGTTTAGTTTATCAAAAATTACACTGTGTTTAGTGAGATTTTAGTAAAAGAAAATAAATGATTTGATAGTTTATAAAAGAAAAGAAATGAAAAGAAATGATTGTGATTTCTCTCCTTGTGTTTGGATCAATAACTTAGTAAAAGAAAAGAAATGATTTGGATTTCTCTTCATCTTGTTTGGTGAATCTTATTAAAGGAAAAGAAAAGAAATTATTTTGTGATACATATAGAAAATAGGGATAAAATTGGAATTTTAAAATATTAACAACCCTCCACCATCATTTCTTTCCAAATCATCCCAACTTTAGGGTGATTTAAAAACAATAACATGAGTGAAATCTATTTCTCTCCATTTCTCCCTTTAATGTTTCTCTCCCCTTTACATTACCTGGCCAACACATGAGAAACCAATTTCTACCCACAATATCATTTCTTTTCTCTTCATATCACCCCTGCCAAACTAGCTCTTAAAGCCTTCATTTACTTTTGGTAAATGCTTGAGTTCTTTTAAAAAAATTACTTTACTCATTAAACTCTCTTGTTAAAGGGGAGTTTTCTTTTTTGTTTGACTAACTTTTTAGTACATTGTAGATGATATATTTTTTATCTTTAACGAATGATATAAATTTGTTTAAATGGAATTTCTAGAACCATCTTTGAAATAAGATCAATCCATTAATATGTTATATAACTTCTGGAAACTCTATTTTCTTTAATCTTGTCATTTATAGATATTTTTAATTGAATTAGTTATTCTACATGTCCTTATATTTTATGATAGTTTTACTTCATCATATATTTAACCAAGAGAAGTTTTTTTTAATGTTGAGGATTTGAATTTTGAACTTGAGTTTTTTTTAATAAAATCTTTTTGAGATTTTGGTGTTATCTTCTTCTGCGTGAGTTGTTGTGAATCTTTAAATGAATCTTCATGAAAAAGTTCTTCAAAACTTAACACCAAAAGTGAAAGAAATGAAAAACACCAAAAGTCATCATTAATCAGCTGCAAAGGATTTCAAACATTATTCATATCCTTATGCAGCATGATTTAAAGTTAATCAGATGGTGGATAATATCTCAAAAATTCAGATTTCTTGGGCCCTATAGCAAGTACTTGATAGGCAAGTAGAATTAAAATTTGATCAGGTTATTTTCAAAGAAATTTGTGAAAGTCAATTCCAAAACTTTGAGAAAGTTGTTGAGTATGAGAAATTAAATATCTAATGGATCAAAATACTAGTAAGAGAAGGGATATTGATGAAGTGATTCAGTTTGGTGGCCATCAAATTCGAAGAGTTTTGGAGCTTGAACAAAAATAAAGGGAGGATAAATGGAAAATAAAAGACTAGGACATGGAGCTTTCTTATTTAAGAGAAGTAATGGGAAGGGATAATTTGGATAAAGAAGTTTTGAGAACAGAAAGGGCAGATCTTGAGATGAGGTGATGAAGGCTTGAGAAGATAGTTTTAAAATCTCCTAAAAAATATTGAATTTCAATATTCTGATGATGTTGTAAACTTAACTCTTACATCATTTCTAATCTAAAAGAAAAATATTTTAGTTGAATGTTTTCAATTCTTTTTTTTCTAAATTTCTTAATTTTCATTTTTTACATGACCTACTTTCTACGGAAATTATATAATGAAAGTACATGTATGTTTATCTTAGTCAAGGGGAGTGTTGGAAATTCTTATCTTTGTTAACCATTATACTCTAAATGCTTGTCTTACTCGAATGATGTTGTATTAATTGTTTTTCAATTTGAAAATAGCTAAGGTGGGGAAGTTTGGAAAAGATTGTTTCATTTGTTTCTAACATTTTGAATGTTTCTTAAAGTTTTTATAGAAGGGGGAGAAGTTTCTTTATTTTATAATGGGGTAGAAATTGAAAGAATTGGAATTTCATCAAAAGTTACAAGATGTTTTCTCTTAAATATCGTCAAACTTAGCCTTTTTATTTGTGTTTGTGTTTTTCAAAAAGGGAAAGATTGTGGAGTCAATAACTAACTTTATCTTTCATTTTGAAAATCATAATACATTCATGTTGTAAGTTATTGTTTTGCATTTCATGTTTAAGGAATTTTAATTTCTAGACACCTATGTTTCGCTGAACTTTATGTTCTACCTCATTTTACCAAAAAATACAGAGAGATGTAGCAAGAGACTGATTCCATCCAAAGATGTAGTGTGTTTTTGAATCCATTGGAAGATGGAGTTGCGGCTTCTGATGTCGTTACAACTGTACTCAAGGTTTGAAGAATCTGATCATTGAAGCGTTGTCTATAACTAATTGTATCTTCGTGGAATAGAAGATGATTACCTGATTCTCTAAAGACTTGCAATCACTTTACAACAGATTGTTGATTTAAGAGCTTCTGATTGTATTTTTTTCTAAGTGTTTTGCTAAGAGTTTCATCGTTATGTTTTTCGTGATGTGTTTCGTGTAAATTTCTCAACTTGTTTCCTTGTAATAGTTCATGTTTCCGACCGCGATGTCGATGAGCTTCTGGTGTGTGGAAGGGGGTTACAGCCGATCGTTGTGATTGAGGGCATCCATGAGTAAGACGGAGCTATTACCGATCAGGTTTATCGGGGGTTTCCTGCGTGGAAGATAAATTACCTTCTGACAGATCTATAGTTGAGGGCTTCCAAGCTCGATGTGTTCTGTCTATATCCAAGACAACAGACCGGTTGAAAGAGTTGGAAGGAGAAGGGATTATGGATTTTAAAAATCGGAACAACATAAATTTATGTCAGATCTTGGGAGATGACCTCCTTTGAAGAAACCATGAACTACACTAATAACATCTTCTTTAATAACACTTTATTCCTTGAAACAGAAAGAGCTTGGGTAACCGTCGGGCTCCAGTGCGTTGTCTGCCCTGAGGCTTTTCACATCCTTAATAATTTCATCATCGTTTGGACAGAATCCAAGCATAGAATTATACTTTGGGAAGAGGGTAAGATGGTCAACATCAAAAAATTCCATTGTGTTTGCAGGGTTGTATCGAGCTCATGTATTTCCTTGCCAAAGTTCTGAGATCATAGCATTGTAATTTGAATCCATCTTGGACCATTCCTGAAGTGAGGGGCTTTAACCGCTTAGAGTTTTGATTGAAGGATCACCCATGAGGCCTTGAGTAGGTTCCTTCCACGACCCTAAGACAACCTCAATGAAGTCTGTCACGACCCATCTCCCTGGGCTCGTGTCATGGCGTACCCCAAGCCCGCCTCCCGAAGGCCAGGGGTTAATGACTAGCACCGAAGGCGTCAACCTGCAAGCAGGAGGCATTTGTCTGAGTATCTGTATGCACGCACACACAACCACGTCCCAAAGCTGAAAAAGTAAACATGCATGCCAGTAAACAACCATAGAGTAAAAATACAAATTTTAGGTCAAATGAGCCAGAATACAAACCCAACAAAAGATAAACCAAAAACATGAAAGTACAAGGAAAACTATGAAATTTGTCCGCTGGAAACCCCACCTGATGGGTAAGTACAAAGTACCTGCTGAAAGCTGTAGAAGTATGCCCCGCCTGCCTGGTCTCACTAGGCGCCACCGGGTCCTGAGCCACCAAGTCCTCTGTCAAGGCGGCGATCATATGCACCAGACACAACACGTGTGGGCGAAGCCCGTGCAGGAGTGAGTAACAATATATTCAGTAGGGACCTCAAAACACAAAGGAAAGGCCACAAAGAAATCCACAGAGCAAACCACGAAACATGATCACGAAGCATGATCATAACACAAGATAGCTCACACCGAGTATAATTTAGAGTAGGAAAGTAGGACCATTATTCACATCATCAAACACCATGGGCTACTGGAGAACTCATCCTCAATAAGTAAAGTGGGTCTGCCGAGTCACACAAAAGCCGCTTCCTGTTGCAAAAACGTCAGGAGTTGCAGCGACAAAAATGGTGAAACACATAAGAGTAAAAGGGGAAAAAGAACAAGGACACAAGGATTTACGTGGTTCGAGAATAATCCATACGTCCACAGAGAGGCAGAGAATCACTATATTCGAGAGCACAATTACATAGTTTTTTTCAGTAAGAAACCCTAGCCCGAAATAGGCTACAAATGGAGAAGATGGTCCACTGTTCCACCAACTGCACAGGAAGTCCACGTCACTACAATGAAAGGCGGTCACCCAAGTCAAAAGTGCTATAGTGGCTGCCGACTGGAAGTCCAAAAGGATACAGTAAAGTTGACTCCAAGGTCCGCACTGCTACAGTGCTCTGTCGGTGTCGGTCGGTCAGCTCTACTATACTGGTCAAAGATGCTATAGCTCAACCCGCGAAAGTTGCGGGCCACAAGCATTCGGCCCAACCAGATCGGGCTACACCAATCCAACAATCTCCCACTTGGAGCCTGATCCACTACACAACTCTGCTTTGATGTCACTGACTAAGACAACTTACTTAATCTAAGTTCTTCCTCTTCTTTACTCACCAGTGCGTGTGTTTTCCATTCACAACTTCAATTTCAACCTGACAATTCATGAAATACAAGTTGTTTTCCTCTTGTGCTCCCATCGTGTCCTCCCTTCTTCTGCCTCTCATCCTCCATTCATCAGTGGAGACCAACAAAGGCACAATAGTGCCTCAACTTCTGTATTACCATGGCATTCGTCAACGTGTTTTCCAGATTGTTGGTTCCATAAATCTTCTACAATGTCAGAAACTCATCCTGTATCAAACCTCTGATGAAATGGTACTTCAACTGTAACATCCCAAGTAAGTAATGAATAATAGATATTTTTATCTATGTCTATTAATGATTAAGATAGTGTTATAGCGGCTTAAAATGAAAATAAATACAATCTTATGCATGGAATACACTAATATTCTTAAAAGATTGTTTTACTGCCTTTTGATGGCAAACCATTTTTTGAATCTATATTTTGACAATTTTATAAACTATGTTTGTCAAAATAAACTTATTCTTTATGATTGGGACATCAAAATTTACCTTGTGTGAATTTTTGGTATTTTTCTGACAATGTTCATTTTTTAATGAATAGTGAAAAATATTGCATTTTACATCAAAACTACTTTTTAATCTAATTTATTTATATGATTAGATTATGTTTTGAATTGGTTTTGAAGTGAAATTAGAATATATTTTTACCATTTTATCCAATGGTGGTCATTGGAATCAATTTCACTTTGAAATTAGACTTAAACTGGTGTCAATCTTTTGATACTTATTGTTTTGTAAAAACACGCTATTTGCTCTGGCAGCGGGAATTAATTATTAAATTAATTAATGTGACCTATATGTTTTGAATTTTGTAAAATAGACTTCATTTTTGAATTCGGAATATCAAATATAGCTTAGGGTGAATTTTTGGTAATTTTCTGAAAAACTTCAATTTTTGATGAATAGTGAAGCCACTAAGTGATAATCAAGCAAACTGATTTTTCAGTTAAATGAAAGTTTACCACTAATGTGTATTGAATTTTGAAAATCCGACATACATGGTTGTCATTAAGAAGTAAAATGTGGTTCAATGAGATTATAATAATTTTTTGGTGAATAGTAACTTATTAAGTTCTTAATCACGATTAGTGGTAATTAGGGTAGTTTAAGGTATAAATAATACTTTAATAAAATGAAATGACCTAGACACATGTCCCAACCTCATTGGTTGTGTCATGGCCGACCATGACATGCCATGGGTCAACTTGGGGACCCCATGGATCCACTTTTGTTGGGAAATGACATAAATTACTTTTTATTTAATGTTAAAGTGAAAATGACACAAACATAATATGTTTTACAAAAACAATTTTTAAGTGGGGTTATACAAGTCCAAAATTTGATTATAAATAGTCATTGGAAAGATAAAACGATTTCCTATATCATAGTATTTTTTTTATAATTTTTAGACATTAAATAAATTTAATTATTTATGACATAATAATTATGCAGCGATGACATCATTATTTGACGATTTAAATAAAATAGAAAGATAATGTAAAATCTATGAACTACACATGTCCAAAACCAATTGGATGAGTGGATTTCGAACCCTTATCACCTTATCCACGAATTCTATCAATGTGGGACCTTTTAAAACCGAAACACATTTTCAAATAATGTAATATTTCTTTACTTTCCAAAAGTGCCCCTCCTCTCCTCTTATAAAAGGCCCCCGCCTCTACCTCATTTCACACACTCTTCAAGCCTTTGGCTCGGACAACCCCTGCCCATTTTCTCTCTCCACATCCCTCTCCTCATCCTAGAGGATTCCCTTTGGGCAGAATCCTTTCAAAGGAAGCCTTTAGGCTCAACTCAAAAGGAGTTACACTTTTAAAGGTAATTCATTCTCTCATGTTCATTTGTTTTATTTTGCTTCTCCAACCCCCTAAACTCTTTTTATTTACTTCTTTTGTAACAACACCAGAATCATCAATATACTAGGATGTTGTTATAAGATTTATTTGAGCTACACTCTCACACAACTACATCAAATGGTTAAAGAACATACAGTTTCCGTGGATGGCGAAATTCTGCCTCCCGAAACGATGATTGTTCAACACTCATTTAACACCTTCAAAGGTGGTCATTATGATGTCACTATTTTTATATATGATATATAATATGTTTATGTTTTCCTTAAGCTTCTGTTTTTTTTATTTTGGGCATACCTTTATGGTTTCCATTATGGGTAAAACACGATATCTTCATTTTAGGAAGTGTGGACTACCGCCCCCTAAAAGTGATTTGATTCATTAATACCATATGTGGGATGTGTAAAGGATAAAGTTAATGATATTATATATGTTATTATACTGGAATTATAATATACTCTTATATCATTATGATTCCATTCCAGAAAATATGAAATAGAAATGGAAGTAGCGTTCATGCGTACGTACGGCTTACCGTCTCCATGAACGGTGCATTTCATTTCTTACCTCTAAATGTGATGTAATATTATAAATGCATGTATGTACTGGATATATATGACATATATGATATCTACATCATGAATACCATTCTGGATATAATGAACCTTTGACCAAATTAACAACATGTAAGTGTAAGAAGACTATTTTTGACTTAAGAACCAAATACCGACAAAATGAACATTATTAACTTAACTGATTACATGATGTTCATAACATGGTATAAAAGGAATAATGAACCTGAAAAAGATTCATAAGCAAGTAGAGATTAACTCAAGTTTATTATTCAGGAGATTAAAGAACGGTTGGGTCAAGTCGGATACGAGGTATGGGACTTCGTCTCAATCTCCTTTCGTTGAGGCATATTTTATTTTATACACAACTTTCATTTATACAGTGTATAAACCCCTTTGACTTTTATGTTTATTCAAAAGGAATCTTTTTTATACGAAGCGTTTACTAAACGACAAAAGGGAATGTTTTTGTCGTACATATGCGGCGACAACGACTTCTCCGCCGTCATGACCGTTATTTGAGTTTCAGCTTCCTCTACAAGCCATACCTTCTTTTTAAAAGAAAAATAAATACCATGTTTTACTTTTCTTTTATTTTAGTATTGAAAATGGTTTTCATAATGTTTTTATATCAATGTGTTGTATTGATATCTCGTGATTGAAATGTGGAAATTTTATATTTCCTTTATGCATGTTTTATGTGATATGATTATGTTATGGTTCTTGGGCATTATTATGAAGACGGGTGGTTCCGTGATAAACTAAGGGCGGGTGAGCCCGTTATAGCTCTCCAATGCATTGGATAACGCGAAGGAGTGAAACGTTAAGGTTTCTCCGAAGAGATTTTAGGGAATATACTATGATGGGTATTCCAAACGTAACCAAGAGGGTTACTCCCTACGTAAGAATGTTATGAATGCCTCAAGTTACCTTTATGTCTTATGATTTCTATGATTTATTCATGATTTTATGAGGTATGTTAAAGTGCATATGTTTTATGGGTAAAGTATGATTTCATTCTTATGTATATAAGAACTCATGTTTCCTTTCCATGTTTTTTTTATAACCCATACTGAGTTTTTATGCTCATCCCAAGTTTTTGAAATGTTTTTCACAGGTCAAGGGAAAGGTACATGATAAGATGATAGAGTCAAGGATGTGTCAAGAAATAATCCATGTTTTATTTTTAAATGTGTTTCCATTGATGGGAATGAAGAATACTATCTTTATGTAACCACTTTGTTTATATGTGGAATGTAATGCAAGTTTTATGATCTAATTCTCTAAAACTCTAAACCTGAAAAGATCCTCAACGTGTAATCTTGTAATAACTCAAGATTAAGTATGGTTTAAGGCTGGGGCCTTATAGTTGGTATCAAAGGTCGGTTTAGATAACTTTAGGAGTTAGAATTTTATTAAATGATTATCCAAAAATATTTTTTTTTTCGAAATGATATAGCATTTAAAGATTACCATGTTGCTTCATCTAAGACATGTTTGTTCAGAATGTTTTTCTGCAGAGGAAACAGGGAAGCAGTGCTAGGAAGGCATACAGAAGGAAATAACCTTCCGAATCAGCATCCAGAAATGGTCGGAATTGGAACTGAACAGTTTGTTGCAGTAATGGCGCAGTTGACTCAAGCGATAAATGGCGGTGGTATCCATGCACGAGATCAGCCAGATCAACCGCAGAGGAACATGTCAGTGGTGGAACATTTCATGAGGCAATATCCACCATCATTCAGAGGATCATCTGACCCTGTGCTAGCTGAAGGGTGGATTAAACCACTGGAGAAGATTTTTGATGTCATGGGGTGTTCAGACAATCAAAAGGTTAGTCTTTCTATTTACCGTTTGGAGGGAGAAGCAGATCAGTGGTGGTCTATGGTTAAAAATATCAGGGACGCCGATGAGATTGATGCTCTTGACTGGGATGAATTCAAAGGTATGTTTCTTGAGAAGTATTTTCCTAAGGCTGTTCGACTTAGGATGGAAAAGCAATTCTTGTAATTGAGGCAAGAGGAAGACTCAGTGGCTGCCTATGAAGAAAGGTTCACTCGATTGGCAAGGTATGCTCCAAATTTTATCCGGGACCTTGATAGTAAAATAAATCGTTTTTACTCAGGATTAAAGCCAAAATATCGAAGGGCATTAGCTTCTCGTGAGTTTAAAAGTTATGAAAAGCTTGTTTGATGTGCTGAGAAGGTGGAAATGGAGTTTGCCGATGACCAAGTTTTCTATAACAACCAGCAGAAGAAGAGACCGAGGTGGCAGGAGAAAGGTAAGAATTCTTCAAAAAAGTCTGATGGTAAGAAAACTAAGTTTCCAGTTTGTGATAAATGTGGAAAAAGGCATGCTGGGGAATGTCTTCTGAATTCTGGAAAGTGCTACCGATGTGGTAAGATGAGACATAAGGCTCGTGATTGCACTGAAAAGGATCAAGCTGAAGGTAAGAACAAATTTGATTTACAGTTAGTGAAGTGTTATAAGTGCAATGAGATGGGTCGCTATGCAAACGAGTGTCCGAAAAGGAGCTTGAGTGATGGGAAGCAGTTAGACTACAAGCAGAAAGGGGTGGTGAAATCCTTTGCAAAGACTTCAGCAGATGTCGGGCCATCAAATGAAGTTGTATCAGGTACTTTGTTTTTTCAGATTATGCCAGTGTGTTGTTTGATTCGGGGTCTACACATTCTTTCATCTCTGAAACCTTTTCTAGTAAAATGGGAATACCATCTCAAGAAATGACTCCTGAACTTTTGGTAAAAACACCTGGGGGAAGTGTCGAGGCAAAAAGAATTTATAAGAATCTTCCTATCCTTATCTGTGGAAAGAACCTACTTGCAAACCTTATTGTTCTACCTCTAGTAGAGTTTGATGTTATCCTGGGTATGGATTGGCTCTCTATTTACCATGCTAAGATTGACTGTAGAGCTAAAGAAGTTTCTTTTCAGAAAGACTTTCAGTTTGTTTACAAGAATGAACCCTTACTTTTGATAACATATTAAGAGGCCGAGAAACTTTTAAAAGATGGAAATGAATGTTACCTTGCACACGTCGTTGAAAATAAAGGAACTGTTCAGATTAATGATGTGTCAGTGGTAAATGAGTATCCTGATGTTTTTCCTGATGAGTTGCCTGGAATAATACCAGATCGGGAAGTTGAGTTTACTGTTGACTTAGTTCCTGATGCTAAGCCAATTTCAAAACCCCCTTATCGAATGGCACAAATTGAACTTTTAGAGTTGAAGGAGCAATTGCAAGATTTATTAGAGAAAGGTTTCATTAGACCTAGCACATCACCATGGGGTGCTCCTGTTTTATTTGTTAAAAAGAAAGATGGTTCTATGAGACTTTGCATTGATTATAGAGCCTTGAATAATATCACTGTTAAGAACAAATATCCTTTGCCTCATATCGATGATTTGTTTGATCAGCTCCAGGGAGCTCAGTTTTTTTCAAAGATTGACTTGAGATCGGGGTACCATCAGCTGAAGGTAAAGGAGGCAGATATTCCGAAGACCGCGTTCCGTACGAGATATGGCCATTATGAATTTGTAGTAATGTCTTTTGGGCTAACCAATGCACCTGCTGTATTCATGGACTTAATGAATAGAATTTTCCATGAGTTCTTGGATAAGTTTGTGGTGGTTTTCATTGATGATATTTTGGTGTTTTCTAAAAGTAAATAGGAGCATGAAAAACATTTAAGGGTTATCTTGAAAACCTTAAAAGAAAAGAAATTGTATGGGAAATTCAGCAAGTGTGAGTTTTGGTTGCAAAAAATTTCTTTCCTTGGTCACATTGTTTCTAAAGATGGAATAACTGTTGATCCTGCAAAAACAAAAGTTGTGGAAGAATGGCCAAGACCCACAAATGTAACCGAGATTCGTAGCTTCCTTGGTTTGGCGGGCTATTACCGAAGGTTTGTTAGAAATTTTTCACGGTTATCTAGTCCAATGACTAAGCTAACTCGGAAGGGTGTTAAGTTTATCTGGACAAAAGAATGTGATGATTGTTTTCAGGAATTGAAAAGAAGATTGGTGAATGTTCCAGTTTTGGCACTACCTTCCAGGAATGGTGAGTTTGTTATATACAGCGATGCTTCATTGAAAGGACTTGGTTGTGTCCTAATGCAGAATGATCAGGTAATTGCTTATGCTTCACGACAGTTGAAAACTCATGAGATAAATTACCCTACACATGATTTGGATCTAGCTGCTGTTGTTTTTGCTTTAAAAATTTGGAGGCATCATTTGTATGGAGTAAAGTGTGAAATATATACCGATCACAAAAGTTTAAAGTATATATTCACTCAGAAAGAGTTAAACATGAGACAAAGGAGATGGCTGGAATTAATCAAGGATTATGATTGTACAATTCATTACCATCCGGGAAAAGCAAATAAAGTGGTTGATGCTTTGAGTCGAAAAAGTAATGCTTCATTAACAATGTTGCGTTTGGAACGTGATCCTTTGGTTAACGATTTGATGAATTTTGGCATAGAAGTTGTTGGTGCAGGAAGTCCTTCTGTTTTGTTTCAGGTATCAGTGAGATCTTCTCTATCAGATAGAATCAAGCAAGCACAGAAGCAAGACAGTGAGTTGCAGAAAAAGGTAGAGCTGGTTCAGAAAGGTAAGTTGTCTGAATTCAACATTGATAGTGATTGTGTTTTGAGATTTGGGAAGAGATTGTGTGTGCCTTGTGATTCACAGTTGAAGAGAGAGCTGTTATGTGAAGCTCATAGTTCTCCGTTTTCAGTTCATCCGGGCAGTACTAAGATGTATAGAGATCTGCGGGAGTATTACTGGTGGGATGGAATGAAAAGAGACATTGCTGATTTTACTGTGAAGTGTTTGACTTGTCAGCAGGTTAAAGCAGAGCGGCAGCTACCGAAAGGGATGCTTCAGCCTTTACCAGTGCCAGAATGGAAATGGGAGAATATATCCATGGACTTTGTTGTTGGATTACCGAAGACATCTCGAGGTAATAATGCAATCTGGGTTATTGTTGATCGCTTGACCAAATCTGCTCATTTCCTTGCTATACGAGATACTTTCTCTCTTGATCAACTTTCTCGTTTGTATCTTAAAGAGATAGTCAGGTTACATGGAGTTCCTCTCTCCATTGTATCAGATCGTGATCCCAGGTTTACTTCTAACTTTTGGAAAGGCATTCAGAAGTCGTTGGGTACTGAATTAAATTTTAGTACAGCTTTTCATCCTCAATCAGATGGGCAGTCAGAACGAACAATTCAGACATTGGAGGATATGCTACGAGCTTGTTCTATGGATTATCAGGGAAGTTGGGACCAACATCTTTCTTTGGTTGAATTTTCATATAATAACAGTTTCCATTCTAGTATACAGATGGCACCATTTCAGGCATTATATGGGAAGCGGTGTCGAACTCCAGCTTTCTGGGATGAAGTGGGTGAAAGGAAGTTGATGAGACCAGAATTGGTAGAAGAGATGGCAGAAAAAGTTCATCTGATTCAGAAACACATGAGAACAGCTCAGAGCAGGCAGAAGAGTTATGCAGATAACCGGAGGAAGGATCTATCTTTCGAGGTAGGTGATCATGTTTTTCTCAAGGTTTCTCCTTGGAAAAGCGTGATGAGATTTGGTAAGAAAGGAAAATTGAGTCCAAGGTTTGTTGGACCATACGAAATTCTGGAGAGAGTTGGATCAGTTGCATACCGAGTGGCTTTACCTCCGAGTTTATCTCAGGTACACAATGTTTTTCACGTTTCGATGTTGAGAAAGTATATGCCAGATCCATCTCATGTTTTGAGCCCAGAGGTAGTTCAGCTGGAAGAGAACCTATCTTATGAGGAACAACCAGTCCAGATTCTTGACCACAGGGAGCAAGTGTTACGGAATAAGGTGATTCATCAGGTAAAGGTTTTTTGGAAAAACCACATGATTGAAGAGGCAACATGGGAATCTGAAAATGCAATGAGGGATAAGTACCCACATTTATTCGATAAGTAAATAAATTGCGGGGACGCAATTTTCTAAAGGGGGGAAGGATGTAACATCCCAAGTAAGCAGTGAATAATAGATATTTTTATCTATGTCTATTAATGATTAAGATAGTGTTATAGCGGCTTAAAATGAAAATAAATACAATCTTATGCATGGAATACACTAATATTCTTAAAAGATTGTTTTACTGCCTTTTGATGGCAAACCATTTTTTGAATCTATATTTTGACAATTTTATAAACTATGTTTGTCAAAATAAACTTATTCTTTATTATTGGGACATCAAAATTTACCTTGTGTGAATTTTTGGTATTTTTCTGACAATGTTCATTTTTTAATGAATAGTGAAAAATACTGCATTTTACATCAAAACTACTTTTTAATCTAATTTATTTATATGATTAGATTATGTTTTGAATTGGTTTTGAAGTGAAATTAGAATATATTTTTACCATTTTATCCAATGGTGGTCATTGGAATCAATTTCACTTTGAAATTAGACTTAAACTGGTGTCAATCTTTTGATACTTATTGTTTTCTAAAAACACGCTATTTGCTCTGACAGCGGGAATTAATTATTAAATTAATTAATGTGACCTATATGTTTTGAATTTTGTAAAATAGACTTCATTTTTGAATTCGGAATATCAAATATAGCTTAGGGTGAATTTTTTGTAATTTTCTGAAAAACTTCAATTTTTGATGAATAGTGAAACCACTAAGTGATAATCAAGCAAACTGATTTTTCAGTTAAATGAAAGTTTACCACTAATGTGTATTGAATTTTGAAAATCCGACATACATGGTTGTCATTAAGAAGTAAAATGTGGTTCAATGAGATTATAATAATTTTTTGGTGAATAGTAACTTATTAAGTTCTTAATCACGATTAGTGGTAATTAGGGTAGTTCAAGGTATAAATAATACTTTAATAAAATGAAATGACCTAGACACATATCCCAACCTCATTGGTTGTGTCATGGCCGACCATGACATGCCATGGGTCAACTTGGGGACCCCATGGATCCACTTTTGTTGGGAAATGACACAAATTACTTTTTATTTAATGTTAAAGTGAAAATGACACAAACATAATATGTTTTACGAAAACAATTTTTAAGTGGGGTTATACAAGTCCAAAATTTGATTATAAATAGTCATTGGAAAGATAAAAAGATTTCCTATATCATAGTATTTTTTTTTATAATTTTTAGACATTAAATAAATTTAATTATTTATGACATAATAATGATGCAGCGATGACATCATTATTTGACGATTTAAATAAAATAGAAAGATAATGTAAAATCTATGAACTACACATGTCCAAAACCAATTGGATGAGTGGATTTCGAACCCTTATCACCTTATCCACGAATTCTATCAATGTGGGACCTTTTAAAACCGAAACACATTTTCAAATAATGTAATATTTCTTTACTTTCCAAAAGTGCCCCTCCTCTCCTCTTATAAAAGGCCCCCACCTCTACCTCATTTCACACACTCTTCAAGCCTTTGGCTCGGCCAACCCCTGCCCATTTGCTCTCTCCACATCCCTCTCCTCATCCTAGAGGATTCCCTTTGGGCAGAATCCTTTCAAAGGAAGCCTTTAGGCTCAACTCAAAAGGAGTTACACTTTTAAAGGTAATTCATTCTCTCATGTTCATTTGTTTTATTTTGCTTCTCCAACCTCCTAAACTCTTTTTATTTACTTCTTTTGTAACAACAACAGTATCATCAATATACTAGGATGTTGTTATAAGATTTATTTGAGTTACACTCTCACACAACTACATCAAATGGTTAAAGAACATACAGTTTCTGTGGATGGCGAAATTCTGCCTCCCGAAACGATGATTGTTCAACACTCATTTAACACCTTCAAAGGTGGCCATTATGATGTCACTATTTTTATATATGATATATAATATGTTTATGTTTTCCTTAAGCTTCTGTTTTTTTTATTTTGGGCTTACCTTTATGGTTTCCATTATGGGTAAAACACGATATCTTCATTTTAGGAAGTGCGGACTACCGCCCCCTAAAAGTGATTTGATTCGTTAATACCATATGTGGGATGTGTAAAGGATAAAGTTAATGATATTATATATGTTATTATACTGGAATTATAATATACTCTTATATCATTATGATTCCATTCCAGAAAATATGAAATAGAAATGGAAGTAGCGTTCATGCGTACGTACGGCTTACCGTCTCCATGAACGGTGCATTTCATTTCTTACCTCTAAATGTGATGTAATATTATAAATGCATGTATGTACTGGATATATATGACATATATGATATCTACATCATGAATACCATTCTGGATATAATGAACCTTTGACCAAATTAACAACATGTAAGTGTAAGAAGTCTATTTTTGACTTAAGAACCAAATACCGACAAAATGAACATTATTAACTTAACTGATTACATGATGTTCATAACATGGTATAAAAGGAATAATGAACCTGAAAAAGATTCATAAGCAAGTAGAGATTAACTCAAGTTTATTATTCAGGAGATTAAAGAACGGTTGGGTCAAGTCGGATACGAGGTATGGGACTTCGTCTCAATCTCCTTTCGTTGAGGCATATTTTATTTTATACACAACTTTCATTTATACAGTGTATAAACCCCTTTGACTTTTATGTTTATTCAAAAGGAATCTTTTTTATACGAAGCGTTTACTAAACGACAAAAGGGAATGTTTTTGTCGTACATATGCGGCGACAACGACTTCTCCGCCGTCGTGACCGTTATTTGAGTTTCGGCTTCCTCTACAAGCCATACCTTCTTTTTAAAAGAAAAATAAATACCATGTTTTACTTTTCTTTTATTTTAGTATTGAAAATGGTTTTCATAATGTTTTTATATCAATGTGTTGTATTGATATCTCGTGATTGAAATGTGGAAATTTTATGTTTCCTTTATGCATGTTTTATGTGATATGATTATGTTATGGTTCTTGGGCATTATTATGAAGACGGGTGGTTCCGTGATAAACTAAGGGCGGGTGAGCCCGTTATAGCTCTCCAATGCATTGGGTAACGCGAAGGAGTGAAACGTTAAGGTTTCTCCGAAGAGATTTTAGGGAATATACTGTGATGGGTATTCCAAACGTAACCAAGAGGGTTACTCCCTACGTAAGAATGTTATGAATGCCTCAAGTTACCTTTATGTCTTATGATTTCTATGATTTATTCATGATTTTATGAGGTATGTTAAAGTGCATATGTTTTATGGGTAAAGTATGATTTCATTCTTATGTATATAAGAACTCATGTTTCCTTTCCATGTTTTTTTATAACCCATACTGAGTTTTTATGCTCATCCCAAGTTTTTGAAATGTTTTTCACAGGTCAAGGGAAAGGTACATGATAAGATGATTGAGTCAATGATGTGTCAATAAATAATCCATGTTTTATTTTTAAATGTGTTTCCATTGATGGGAATGAAGAATACTATCTTTATGTAACCACTTTGTTTATATGTGGAATGTAATGCAAGTTTTATGATCTAATTCTCTAAAACTCTAAACCTGAAAAGATCCTCAACGTGTAATCTTGTAATAACTCAAGATTAAGTATGGTTTAAGGCTGGGGCCTTATATCAACTGAATGTGCTTCGTCTGGACATGAAACGATGGGTTCTTTGTAAGATGTATAGCACTCTGACTGTCACAGTGCAATACATTCTCCCCTCGCTTTCTTCCCAATTCATCCAAGAAGTTTTTCAGCCAAACCATCTCTTTCCCATCTTCTGTTACAGCAATGTATTCTGCCTCTGTGGTGGATAAAGCCACCACCTTCTACAATTGCGATATCTAACTTACCACAGTCCCTCCACAGGTAAATACATAACCCGTGGTACTCATCCTGTTGTCAACGTCGCCTCCAAGGTCAGCATCCACATACCCCTACATTGAATTTCCTTTTTCAAAGCACATAGATACCTCTTTGTTGCCCTTCAAATATCTAAGTATCCACTTCACAGCTTCAGAATGTTGCTTTCCAGGGTTAGCCATGTACCTGCTCACAACTCCCACTGCATGAGCGATGTCAGGTCGAGTGCAAACCGTGACATACATCAGGCTTCCAACAACTGATGCATATGGAACCTTTGCCATGTACTCAACCTCTTTTGTCATCTTCGATGATTGCTCCTTTGAGAGTTTGAAATGGTCCGCCAAGGGAATAGAGACTGTCTTTGCTTCTATCATTTTGAATCTTCTCATAACCTTCCCAATGTAGCCAACCTATGATAACATCAATGTTCCAGCTACACGATCTCTCTTGATCTTCATCCCCAAAATCTTGCTAGCTTTTCCAAGATCCTTCATTTCGAACTCCTCAGCCAACTGCCCTTTCAACTCATCAATGCTCTGCATACATGATCCCGCAATGAGCATGTTATCCACATATAGAAGCAATATAATATATTCATCACCAAAAGATTTTATGTAGCAACATTGATCCATACCACATCGTTTGTATGCATTTTTAGTCATGAATGCATTAAACTTTTTGTTTTACTGCCTAGGTGTCTGCTTCAACCCATACAAGCTCTTCTGGAGTTTGCACACCAGGTCGTCCTTCCCATACTCTACATTCCCCCGGGCTGCTGCATGTATATGTCCTCCTCCAGATATCCGGGAAGGAAAGCAGTTTTGACATCAAGCTGCTCAAGATGCAAGTCTTCCGATGTCACAATGCTGAGAATCACCCGGATGGCGGTAAGCTTCACTACTGGTGAGAATATTTCAGCAAAATCCACTCCCTCCTATTGGAAGTCTTTCACCACCAGCCTTTCCTTGAACCTCCTCTTTCCATCATGTTCTTCCTTGACCCGGTATACCCATTTGTTCTACAATGCTCTCTTTCCTTGTGGTAGAGGTGTCAGCTCTTAAGTGTTATTATCATGCAATGAGGAAATCTCATCCTTCATAGCCAGCTCCCACTTGCTCGACTCCTTCGGCTGCATTGCCTCTTCAAAACATTTTGGTTCTCCACCATCAGTCAATAACAGATAATGCAAGGATGGTGAATACCTCTGCACAGGCCTTCTCACCCTTGTTGTTCTCCTCAAATCCACTAGAGTAATAGGTTCCACCGGTTTGGATGTCTCATGCTGGGATACACCTTCAAGCTCCACTTTCTCTTTGCACTCTGATTCAATGTTCTCATTTTCATCTTCAGCTGCATGACAATCTTTGTACATGACATTTTCATTGAATATCAAATTCTGGCTCCTGATGGTCATCTTGTTGAGATCATCCCAAAAGCGATAACTAAACTCCTCAGCATCATAACCAATAAAGAAACATTTTTTGGACTTCGCATCAAGCTTGTCCTTTACAACAACATCAACATGTACATATGCCAAACAACCAAAGACTCATAAATGTGATGGTCTCACCTTCTTACCAGACCAGAGCTCCTCAGGTAGACATTCTTCCATGGGCACAGATGGACTCTTGTTGATGAGATATGCTTTCATGTTCACTGCATTAGCCCAGAAGATTTTGGGCAACCCTGAGTGTAACTTCATACTTCTGGCACGTTCATTCAATGTCTTATTCATCCTCTTTGCCACACTATTCTGTTGCGGTGTGCTTAGATTAGTCTTCTCCTGCCGAATTCCATTATCAAAACAGAATTCTATGAACTCTTGACTTCTATACTCTCCAATGTTGTTAGACCTCAAACATTTCAGCTTTGATCCCGACTCATTCTCCCCCATGACCTTCCACTTCTGAAACATCTTAAACACATCAGATTTCCTTTTCAGAAAGTAAACTCATACCTTCCTTGTTGAGTCGTCGATGAATGTCACATAGTATTGTGCCCCTCCGAGGGAGAGTACAGGTGCAGGCCCTCAAACATTAGTGTGCACCAGGTCCAATTTTCCAGCCTTCGGTGTTCTGCCTCCTTTTGTAAATGATACCTTCTTCTGCTTTCCAAGGATGCAATCTTCACATAAGCCAACTTTCACGGACTTCAGCTCGGGTAGCAGCCCTTTTGTTGACAGCACCTTCATCTCCTACTCACTCATGTGGCGTAGCCTGTTGTACCATAGTTGTGAATCTCCTACAGCTTTGAGTGTTGCAGTCATGTTTATGCAATTTTTTTTCATGTTGTAAAGGGTATCATTCTTTGCTCCCCGAGCTATGATCATAGCTCCTTTGGTGATCTTCCATGCACCACCAGTGAACGTGGTACTCAACCCTGCATCGTCAAGTTGTCTGATAGAAATAAGATTTCTTCTTAAGCCAAGGATATACCTCATGTTTTCCAGAACCAACAGACTCCCACTATTTGTCTTGATCTTTGCATCTCATTTCCCCACAATTTGCAAGGGTTCATCATCAACAAGATGTACCTTACCGAAATTTCCAGAAACATAATTTTTCAGGAAGCCCTTCTCCGATATAGAATGGAAAGACGTCCCAGAGTCTACAATCCAAGACTTCATTGGGCTATCCACGCTCAACAGCAGCACATCATCAGTTCCTTTTGCCGCTGTGTTTACTCCACTGGTTTCAGGTCCCTTCTGTTTTTCTCTGCACTCCTTCTTGACATGTCATTTCTTCCCGCAAATCCAGCAGGTAGGACCATCCCCCTTTGCCTTGTCTCGGCTTTTCCCTCTTGACCTTGATCGTCCTCTACGATTGTCTCGTTGTGGGTATCTTCCTCTTCCTTCAACCTTCATAGCAGAACCAGAGAATCTGCCCGATTCCCTTTTTTGCATATCCTCACTGAGGATTAGGTCTCGTACATCTTTCAGAACCAGTTTGGTATTCCCCGAGGTACTGCTCACAGCTGTTACAGTTGCTTCCCAACTGTCAGGTAAAGAGGACAGTAAGACCAGTGCACATACCTCATCACCAAGATCAATCTTCACTGATGTCAACTGACTTATAATGGTGTTGAATTCGTTGATGTGGTCTGCAACAATTCTCCCTTCATCCATTTTCAGGTTGAACAATCGTCGCATCAAGTGCACCTTGTTTGCCATAGAAGGCTTCTCGTACATATTTGCAAGAGATTTCATCAGATCAATCATCTTCTTCTCCTCTCTGATGTTGAACACCACGTTTTTTTCCAATGTAAGGTGCACAACGCCCAGAACCTATCGATCTAGCAGCTCCCACTCCGATTGCTCCATGTCCGTTGGCTTCAGACCCAGAAGCGGCAAGTGCATCTTTTTTTATAAAGATAATCTTCGATCTGCATCCTCCAGAAACTAAAGTCAGTTCCATCGAAATGATCGATATTCACCTTGCCTTCATCCATAACCATCGTTGGAGAATCCTGAACTCAACCTCTGATACCAATTATTGCGGAAATGTCGGGAGTTTCAGCAACAGAAACAGTGAAACACATAAGAGTAAAAGAGAAACAAAGAACAAGGACATAAGGATTTACGTGGTTCGGGAATAATCCCTACGTCCACGGAGAGGTAGAAAATCACTATATTCAGGAGCACAATTACATAGTTTTTTTCAGTAAGAAACCCTAGTCCGAAATGGGCTACAAATGGAGAAGACGATCCACTGTTACACTAACTGCACAGGAAGTCTGCGTCACTATAGTGAAAGGTAGTCACCCAAGTCAAAAGTGCTGCAGTGGCTGTCGGCTGGAAGTCCAAAAGGCTACAATAAAGTTAACTCCAAAGTCCGCACTGCTATAGTGAACTTTCGGTGTCGGTCGGTCAGCTCTGCTACAATGGTCAGAGATGCTACAGCTCAACCCGCAAAAGTTGTGAGCCACAAGCATTCAACACAACTGGATCGGGCTACACCAATCCAACACTTCCCACTAACCTTGGATTGTTGTGGTACTCATCCCTGATGAGTACCGTGGGTATGCTGGGTCACACAGAAACTGCTCCCATCGTGGGCATATCGGGTCACACAGAAGTTGCTTCCCACCTTGGTCATACTGAGGTAATCCTCCTGTCGAGTATCGTGGGTCTGTTGGGTCACACAAAAGTCGCTCCCCACCATGGGTCTGTCGAGTCACACAGAAGCCGCTTCCCACTAGGCCATAGTAGCAGGTCCACACAAGATTGTTTGTCAGCAGTCTTTAGGCCTCAGCCAACCGCAGGGTTTTCGCGCATAGTGCGCTTGATTCCGGGAGAACCGCTCTCCAAAACATTCATCAAAATTCAACTTCCATGAAAGCCTCCCTAGAGTATGCCAAAAGTTCTGTCTTGTCGTAAGGGTTCCAACTCCATAAACGGTTCGTCAATCGGATGCTCGGTTTGAAAGATATTGGTGTTTTTTCAAAAAGGGGTCGGTTGGGTTCGGGTCCGGCCCGTTAGGCCGCGGGTCAGACCCGTTGAGTCGTGGGTCCGGCCCGCACCCTGCCCGAACGCGCGGTGCGTCCGGGTGTGTCACCTCACGACCGGCAAAGTCGGACACCCATTTTCTCCTTGCAGGCGGTCGGAGACCACGTGCCACTTGGAGTCGCACCCCGCGGTTGCGGGCCGCTCCACCGTCACAACCGAGGGGCCGCGTCCTTCCGCCAGTCGCCGGCCCAGTCGGTGGCTTCTGCTACACCATCGCGGCTCGAGCCGACCGCGACGCTCCTCCCGGCGCGACAACGAGCTCTTTCGCGGACCACCAGGTCCGCACCAGTGGTTCGTTCTTCGCGCCGCCTGCACCTCCGACCTCCGTGGGGTGACGCCTTCCCTGCGAAGGCTTCGAATTTGCCTTGCCGCCAATTTGAATGCTTGGCCACGAAGAACGCACAAGCAGAGGGGCTCAGGCCTTGTTCGTGTCGATTTTCGCCCTCCGCATTAGAGTTTTAAAAACGGGAGGAGGTTGGGATTACAGTTCCAACAGATAATAATCAATCCCGGTGCAAAACTCTAAGAAAAACATCCTCCCGCAAGAACACACGATCTGCTGATCAACCAGTTCGTTGGTTGATCCACGTTCGTTGTTTTAGAATAAGAACAGGAAAAACTTAAAACAATTAAACCCCTACCTCGAAGCAGTTCGACGTTGAAGTGGTTCGCCCACGAAGATTCAAGAGGTCGAAGGCGTTCGTCACTCACCGGTCCCGTTCTTCGAGATGCATCGAAGTCGTCAACGATCTGTTGGTGTTCGTCGTTCGTCATTGGAGAGAGTTCTCGTCATTGGTTCATCAGAGAAAATCCACCATTTGATTCACAACTTTCCAACGCGTTAAGCCATTAAAAGAAAACGCGTCGCAGCGTTTCTGTTACGCTGCGATGTTGCGTCGTTACGTTGATTCATTTATGAAACAACGTATCTGTTACGTTTCAATTAATGCGTTGTTACGCCGCACAAAAACGAGTCATCAATGAGCTTCATTTAATGCGCCTCGTCACCGCACCGCAGCGCCGCCATCCGCCGCTCAACGGTGAGGGAAGAAAATAAAATAACATTTTAAGTTATTTTATTATTTTCTGAAAAGTCTGAAAGCTATATTTTTCTGTCGATCCTCACCAATCGAAGTTAAGTCCTTTCTAGGTGAATCTCGGCATTCTGAGTTCAACGGTGGTCTCAGATTTTCGATTCGAGCATCAGTTCAAAAGTTAAAAAAACCCGCTCGTCGGATCTCAGAATCACGTGTCGTCAAAGCGTCTTATCTAAAAAATAATTTCATATAATTTTTAAAAAAAAACATGAAAATTCTGGAATATTACAAAGTTTGGTTGAAGAGTCTAAGGTTTGGAAGAATCAGCCTGTGAATTCCCAAAGACAGAATAAAAGGGGTGAGTGATTCGAGAAAGAATAAGGAAGATGGGTGACCATGGAACTGTCCCAGGATCAAATTCTGAAATACAACTCCAGAGAGACCGCCTTCTATTGACATTGCATCTGGCATGCACACATTTAATTAAAGGTGAAAGAGGATGAGGTGACCTTAGAGGTGATCTGCAAATCTGAGCCACTAATAAACTCCACATCCACTTCTACATCATCCTTCCATAAGGTCCAACTATGGGCGTTGATAGGGGCAGAATGCATATAGTTCGAGAAAAGGGTTTTCTTAGCGAAGTCTTGGATATGTTCTGCACTGTGATTTGGTTACAGAACTATCAGAACAGATAGCTCAGCTACCCACCCCTCTGATATTCCAAGTGATAGACATTAAGACGGAGAAGTGAACAAGCTATTGACGGTGGGGTTCCCACCCCCCTTGGACATAGAGTTCCCTTCATTCAGTACTCTAAATAGCTTGGATAGGGATCTTGTTACCCTTTTGTCAGAAGTGTTGAGTGGGGGAGAAGGGAAGCGGAGGATGATCCCCTTACATTTCCGCTTTCTTGATGATGTGGGCGAATTCATCAAAGAATCTGAATCCAGAAAATCAGAGGACGGCAGGGAGAAGGAGTTGAAACCAGGATCGGGAAAGGAAGGTTGACTATGGGCAAGGAGGGAGGAGGGAACCACTAGGAATAGGAAACACTAGGGGATGGAGATTCTGAATGAAAGGGGGCATAAGCTGGCAAAATGGACGAAAACAACAGGATCCAAGCATGGGGCAGAAAGCGCAAAAGCCCAGGAATAAGAATGCAGAGCTAACGGCATAGAAGAAGAGGCAGAGGTGGATGATCAGTTGTTACCTAGAGGGGTCTTACAGCAAGACGCAGAAGGGGCCGCGTGGGATGACATCTTGGGAGGGCGGAGGCATTTGCGGTAGAAGTCGAGGCCATAACCCTGTAAGTGGAATGAGGAGCAGAACCTGAGCTTTAATGCATAAATAATGTGCTGCCAACCGAAGACCTGATCCCCAATCTTGAGTTGCAGGCGAGCAGGAAAAGCAGAAGAAATATCCAACTCCACGCAGATCTGAGCTGAACTTCGCGAGGAGACCAAGTGAGTGAAAGCTCTTATCCTAGTGAAGTTCTTCTGGGGAAATTGAGAACGCCGGAGATCCTCGAACGCCGGCGGTTTCAGAGAAAATCGAATTGGGGGTGCTCGAAGTGGGCCTGGACCAGAATCCTGGAACCCTCTGTTGGGCAGCGGAGCGTCGTGGCGACAACGGGAGAAGAGGGGGTCGTTCGGATTATTTCGCTGTCCGGACGAAACGTTGGAGGATTACAACCACATGTAATTCATGAGATTTTGATCCCGTTTTAAAGAAGAACGAAACACAGATGTCAAAGGGTTTGTTTGTCAATTCTTGAAAACTTCCACCTCCGGAAGCTGCGCGTCCGCTGTGTCGGCCGCCAACCGTGGAAGATGCCCACCAAAGGAGACCCTTCTTACCGACAGTAGAAACTTCCCGCTGAATTCTCCCTTGATTGGGAGTGGCTCCCACAAATCTCCCCCTCACGACCAATTTGGGGTAGAAGCTAGACTCGCAATCTCCTTGCAGGCGTCCAACTTCTCTTTTGGTAGAACCTTCGTCATCATGTCTGCCCCATTATCATTGGTGTAGATTTTCTCAACTTTCAACAATCTTTCTTCCAACACATTTTGAATCCAGTGATATCGCACATCGATGTGTTTGGACCTAGAATGAAATGTTGGGTTCTTGCTGAGATGAATAGCGCTCTGACTATCGCAATAGAGAATATAATTCTCCTGACTTTTTCCCAGCTCCTGTAAAAACTTCTTCATCAACAGCATCTCCTTGCAGCCCTCAGTGACCGCGATATATTCTGCTTCTGTAGTGGATAAGGCAACACACTTCTGAAGTCGTGATTGCCATGAGATTGCTCCCCCTGCAAATGATATCAGGTATCCGAATATGGATTTCCCCGTGTCCACATCTCCTGCCATATCTGCATCTATGTATCCTTCCAAAACAAGTTTATCACTTCCAAAACATAAACAATGACTAGATGTACCTCGAAGATACCTCAATATCCATTTGACTGCTAACTAGTGCTCCTTTCCTGAATCTGATAAGAACCTGCTCACAATGCCAACAACGTGAGCAATATCTGGTCTGGTGCACACCATGACATACATAAGACTACCAACTGCAAACTGATAAGGAACTTTTTCCATATCTGCTTTCTCATCTTCAATTGATGGACTCTGACTTGTCGTGAGTCTGAAATGACTCGCAAGTGGAGTGCTAACTGGTTTCACCTTGCTCATGTTGAATCTTTCAAGAACCTTTCCAATGTATCGCTCCTGAGATAGCCAAATCTTGTGATTCCTCCTGTCACGAGTAATCGTCATACCAAGAATCTGAGTAGCATCTCCCAAGTCCTTCATTTCAAAAGACTTGTTCAACTCCTTCTTCAACCTGTCAATCTTGGTGATATCTCTACCAATAATTAGCATATCATCAACATAAAGCAATAAGATAATAAAATCACCATCAGAAAACTGTTTGATGAAAACACAGTGATCAGCCGTAGTCCTCTTGTACTCATTTTTCTCCATGAATGAGTCGAATTTTCTGTACCACTGCCTTGGTGCCTGTTTCAGACCCTATAAACTTTTCTTAAGCTTGCATACCAGGTTTTCTTTCCCTTTCATCTGAAATCCCTCTGGTTGATCCATGTATATCTCATCATTGAGATCACCATGTAAGAACGTTGTCTTTACATCTAGTTGTTGAACCTCGAGGTTCAAACTAGCCGTCAATCCAAGAATAACTCTGATAGAAGACATTTTAACCACAAGAGAAAAAATGTCATCAAAGTCAATACATTTTTTCTGGCCGAATCCCTTCACAACCATTCTGGCTCTGTAGCGCGGTTGTGATATGCCATCTTCTCGTCTAATTCAGTACACCCATTTTTTCTTGAGTGCCTTCTTTCCTTGTGGTAACTCTACCAAATCAAATGTACGGTTCTTGTGCAAGGATCTCATCTCCTATTGCATGGTCTTCTTCCATTCCATCTTCTGCTGTAAAGACCTATAAATTTCAAGGAAATTTTTTTTCTTAAATTCTTTGGGATTTTACGAGTACGTAATTTCTGACGGCACCTGATTTCGAGGCCTGAAGTGTCTGGAATCAATTTCCGAAGTTTAGCTCGGGTACGTTCAGTGAACGAACGAGCGAGATTTTCTATCTTCTGAACCAGTGCTCGGAATTGAAATCAGAGGGCACCGATGAACTCGTAGCACCGATTTTTGCATATGATGACCTTTCCCGAAGGTGCTTTTGCTCGGGATGAGTTGTTAAAAATTGAGGATTAAATGTGAAGTAAATAAAATTGTGGTACAATTTAATTTTCTTTATCTAACGGTTATATCCTACATGAGGTAGTTGGGGTGGGACCCACAAGCTCCTAACTACCCATGTTAGGATATTTGTGAGGTGAGGCCCACACGATCCCCACCCCTCCACATTCCTTTAACTCCTCTAACCCCCTCTTAAAGTTGGTAACTCTTCTTAACATGTTTAACTCTCCCATTAAGTGGGTGACTTCTCCTCTCCTCACCTTCCCCTCATTAAATTATGCCAACACACTTATTCAAATAATTGAATTAAGTATTTGAATTTTGTAATTTGAACCCACGACGTGTTTTAATAAAATAAGAGGAGCTTATTTTATTTTGGGGTTAGTTTTTGTTGTGTGGGAAATTGGGGAAGGGAGAGCTCTGTTTCTTTTGAAGAACTTCATCCTCCCGCGAAGAATATCATCTCTTCAACGAAGAACGACTCAGCGACTCCGGACTCTCCATCCCCTTCCTCCTCCGCGACAAGGGAAGAGACACTGACGTGGGAGTTCTCCAACGACGTGCAATCATCTTCTTCTCTCCGTGATAAAAGAGAAGACGACG
Organism: Viscum album; assembly: GCA_963277665.1. Taxonomy (NCBI): domain Eukaryota; kingdom Viridiplantae; phylum Streptophyta; class Magnoliopsida; order Santalales; family Viscaceae; genus Viscum; species Viscum album. The sequence goes on along the minus strand of OY728157.1, from coordinate 1,235,305,468 downwards.
TTTCCTCGAGTGCACACCGTTGACGACGGAAACGACGCCATATTTTGCGGCGCTTGACAACCATGAATTACTTTGCGAGGGAGGGGTTATTTTACGTTCATGATTAATTTAACTTTATTCATTAATTAATTTGGCCGATTGTTATCAACATAACGAGAGGAGAACGGACCGCACAAACACGGCCGATCCTCCTCCCCTTTTTATTTGTTGATCCTCGTTGAACTTTGCGGCGAAGGTGGCGCGGTACCGTTGCACCGCGCAGAAACGAAAAGGGGCCGTGGCCGAAGAGGGCCACGGTGAAGGTGCACAGCGCCGGTCGGACAGGAGTCGCGGTGGTTCTTTAAAGGGGCGGCCGGCAGAGCCGGCCGCCGGTGCCACCTGGAGGCGGGACCCCCTCGGGTCCCGTGGTTACAAAAGGCCAGCCTTAATGGCCGACTGTTTTGGAAACAGGGGGCGGCGCCCCCCCCCCCCACTTCGCACCTCGCTCGGCCGCGAGCCGAGCCGCACCGGTCGGACAAGAGTCGTGGAAGTTCTTAAAAGGGGTGGCCGGCAGAGCCGGCCGCCGGCGCCACCTGGAGGCGGGACCCCCTCGGGTCCCGCGGTTACAAAAGGCCGGCCTTAATGGCCGACCATTTCTGAAACAGGGGGGTGGCGCCCCCCTCCCCCCCCCCCTTCGCACCTCGCTCGGCCGCGAGCCGAGCCACGACCGGCCACTGAGCCGGGCCGTTCCCAAATGGGCCAGACCTGGACCTGGGTCGGGCCGACCCGGTTCGGGCCGACCCAGGGGGTATCGGACCGGGTCGGAACGGGCTCGAACCCCCTATTTTCGAACATATTCATTCAAACGCCCATATCTTGGGCTACAGACCTCCAATCGACGCACCGTCAGTTGCGTTGGGATCCTTGGATCAAGGCGGTCATTTTGGTATATTACACTCAAGATTTCGGTAAATTTTGTGTATGGCTGGGTTGGTTCAAACCTGAAACCAACCGGGCCCTTGGAGCGGAAACGCCTATAACTTAACGACCGGACGTCCGAATGACGTGTCGTCGATCACGTTGAATTCCTCTTAATGAGATGGTTCTTTCGGCTCACTCCGCTCGAGGTTTGGATACAACTGGAGTATGGTCGGGTTGGTTTTAACTTAAAAACCAACCGGGCCCCTGGAACGAAAAAGCCAATAACTCTCAGACCGGGCGTCCGATTGGCGCACCGTCTGTCGCGTTAAGTTCCTATTGATGAGACAGAACTTTGTGATACATCAACTATGGACTTCGTGACAGTTGATTTATCGAACCATTTATAGAATCCCACCTTTTTATCACATAAACTTTCATTACATTATATAAAACCGATGATCTTTAAGTTTAGTGTCTTGAAAACCAGGAACGTAATACATGAAAACAACATAAAACAATCTTCTTAAACACTTGAAAGGCTTCCTCATTGTTCATCCTAATTTCATTACAGCATCTCATAACCTGGGAGCATACATCAAAGGAAAGGGTGAGCAGAAGACCCAGTAAGGGAAACAAGGGAAACATTTTACATGTGAACTTGAGATACATCAATAAAGTCATGAAAAATATCTTTAAGGCATGAGAAAGAAATCATGAGGTATATCATAATAAAAATAACATATTCCATAACTTGAAGATTTGGCTACAACATTTAACATAGAAAATCATGAACATATCACCAAGGTCCATCCCCAAGGTGTCATTTGAAATTACCAAGGTAAACCCCAAGGTATCGTTAAAATTGTAATCTCTAGTGGTTACATCATTACCCAATGCAATGAGGCGCTATTAGGGCGCACCCTTAAATTTATAATCTATAATGGTTACATCATTACCCAATGCATTGGAGCGCTACCAGGGCGCACCCTTAAATTTGTCTTTATTATCATGTGAGCCACATATATTATCATCAACATTTCATAAATAACCCATATAGCATAAAAGAAATGGGTTTCATTTCATAATCATAACATTTTAAAAACTGCTTTTACGACATGATCTTTATGTCACTTTAAACCCCCAGAAAAAGGAAAGCGGGTCTCATGTATGTAAATCCCGGAATTTAAAACAGAACATCTTGATATATATGTGAATACCCTTGTAGAATAAATATCTTTGAGTATTTACTTAATAAAATAAAATAATTTGAGAAAAAGAGAGAGACATTTTGAGACGAAAATTCTGCAGCATAACGGCTATGTTACAGGGTTTTAGAAAACATTGAAAAGAGAGGGGACATGGGTCACCCACTCATAAATGATCTATAAAATAGTATAGGGATAGAATATAAAGGGTTTAAGAATATGGTAATTAAATTTTAAAGATATACCATATGAAATTAAGAACATGAAATGAAGACAAAAATAAGATTCTCTTATAAAAATTTGGCAACCTAACGGCGTCACTTAAACTTCAAAAAATTGAATTGATGAGATCAAATATGGTATCTCATCATATGAACATAAAAGATCAGTATTATAGATATAGATATCATACCCCAACATAATAAAAAGTAACTTGAAATACTTGACATGAAAATAGAACTTGAAAATGAGAAGGGTGAAAGAATCCCTTAAGAATTCGGCAGCCTAACGGCGCCATTTAAACATTCATAAAATGAAATGATGAGAGAAAGAGGGGGTCTCTCATCATATGAACATAAAAAGGATATTAGGATGAATATAAAATATCATCCCCAACATAAGAACATAGAGCATAAAAGAAATGACATAAAAGAGAGTACTTGAAAAGAAAAAAAGTGGTAGGATCCCTTACCTAAAAACGTAACTCTTAAAACTTGAAGGTTGGGACCTTGAGGGGCTTGAGGGCACCTTGGGAGGACTCTTTGGGAGGTAAGGAGACCAGAACTTCGATGAGGATGATTTTAGAGTCTAAATTATGAGAGAATGGCTTGGTATTTATAGGGAAAGTGAGGGGACAAGGCATTAATGGCTAAGGGACACCTCATCGGTGGTATTGGCAAAACCATGGGCTTGCCCATGGTATTTTCCCATGGAATTGGCCACTTGGGACACCTCATACAATAATTAACCCCTTTAGTCGGCCATCCCTTAAAATATCTCATGACATCATCATGATGCAGTCATGATGTCATTAAATATACCGAAACCCTAAAACTGTATTTTTACTATTCACTGAAAATTCATTTTTTTCAGAAAAATCCCTAAAATTCACCTTAACATAATATCGATGCTCTGAATTCAAAAAAAAACTCTATTTTATAAAAATAATTTTCTAAATATTTTTAATTGAATTTTTAAATAAAAAACACTATTCACCTGAAAAAACTAACACTTAACTAAAAATTTATGAAACCGTTATTTACATATTTTATTAAATCACATTACTTAATCAAGGTGCCTAAAATATATTAATACTTTCTTTAAGTGAGATTACTAATCCATTTGGTCACATTACTAATCCTAAGCATAAAATCACTATTCATAAATTATTATTCACCAAAAATTAAGTTGATCTTATTAGACTCTAAATTTCTTACTGAACACATTTGTAGAAGACCATTTTTTGAAAATCTTTACACATTATTAATTATTTAAGTTTTACATAAATATTTTAAATGTCCTTTTTCCAAAATTCATCAATAATATACATCCTAAAATTATCTGGACATTTTAAAATTCACAAACTTCACTAAAGGAAGAAATCTCAATTTATTTATCCTAAAGGATTACACAAAGTAGCTACATTCTCGTCACATATCCCCTTATAACACCAGCATATGACCTAAGTGTAAGGTGTGCTATGGTGAGAGAATCTGAGGGAGGCTTAGATAACATTTCCCTAGTAGTAATCTCCACTAACTTGAACTTCTCCCGTAGGCATTTATGTTCAAGATTGACACGCTGAAGTTCAGCTTGGTCTTGGTCCAAAGTGAAGCCCAAAGATGCCACCTCCTTCCCAAGCTCTGATAAGTGGGATTCATAAGGTTCGAGTCTACTGGATGAAGCCATTGACTCCTCTTTCTACATTAACCATTAACATCTATATTAAATCGCTAAGAGTAAATTAATATACTATTCAAAGAAGTTTGGGTCGTTACATTCTTCCCTCCTTAAGAAATTTCATCCCCAAAATTTTATACCTAAGGCCTAGTCGAAAAGGTGAGGGTACTTTTACTTCATTGTTTCCTCAGGCTCCCAAGTCGCTTCTTCATACTTATGATTCCTCCCCAACGCTTTCACAAGGTGGGTAGTCTTGTTGCGTAGAACCTTGTCTCTACGATCTAATATATCTACTGGATTCTCCTCATAAGAGAGGTCATGTTCCAGTTGTACCACCTTTGGGTTCAGTACGTGCGAAGGGTCGAGTATGTACTTCCTCAAGAGGGATACGTGGAAGACATCGTGAACTTGAGCTAGGTTCGGTGGAAGTGCTAGACTATAGCGACCCGGCCTTTTCTTACATTACTATTACATCATTTCAAAGATAAAAAACATAATAGTATTACACATAGAGGATACAAAGGTTTAGTGTCTTGGGAAAACTAGGACCACGCATAACAATTACAACATCGAGCATAAACATCCATTTAATTTCTTCTTCTATAGCTTCTTATTGGCACTTGTCCTCTCCTTAGTACATGTAGACACCTGAGGATATACATCAAAAGGGGTGAGCTAAAATCCCAGTAAGAGGATAGATAAGAACAATATATCATGGGGTGGGCATAATCATAACATAGACAAAAGATCATGAACATGAGAGGAGCATAAATAATAGACTTGAAATGTGGTAATGCATAAAAATGAAACATCATGTCTTAGTGGTTAACTACCACACATACTTGTGAACCAAGATAGCATCTTGTTCACACATCATTTCAAATTTACTCATGAGATTCATCACTTTAACCAATGCATTGGAGCGCTGTATAATTCCGGGCGCACCCGTCACATTTAAACATTCATATTGCGCTATATAATTCCGGGAGCACCCGTCACATCATAACATTATCATTTATCATGAATGCCACAATGAACATATAAAATAAATGAACATAACTAACCCATGAAAAGTAATGGGTTTCATCTCATAAGAACACATTCATAACTTTGGGTTCCCAAAAGAAAGAGGAAACAACATACTTGATACAAGAACCATCAACCATGAATGAGAGGTAAAAGTTGAGTTCTTAAAAGAAGAGTTATTTTAGAAAACATTTGGATTGACATAAACATCATTTTAAAACATGTATATCCCAAAAAAGGAAAGAAAATGATGATCAAATGATCTTTAAGGAGTGACCATATCAAAAATGGATTGAAAGAGGAAGAACCCGAAGGATGAAAGTTGGGTTCGAGAATTTCTCCTTACCTTGAACCCGAATGCTTCCTTCTATTTAATGTCCTGTATAATGACATTATATTCATTAATTAGAAATCCAGAACCATTTTTACATTAATAGGGTTCATTCTTGTTTCATTATGTCATATTATGTTCCTTTGGATGACTTATAGAGTTTAAAAACATTGTTTGGGATGTTTGTTTTTATGGTTTTTCTTGGGTGGTTCACTTGTATTCTTAAGTTGAAGTTCGGGTAGATCATGGGTAAACATACAGAAATTATATTACATGTTATTAGTGATATTACATGAGATTTAATTATTTTATAATGAATTATATTAGATCCATGTGGGTGAATCGTTAGATAAGAATTAAATTATGATTATTTGGGTTAATTTGAGCGGTTTTTGGATCACAACGAACTTGTTTTAACTTTTCACTTATTAATATGGTCATAAATTATTTAAAGAACTTAAAATAGAATATAATACATATAAAATATTCTGGTTCAACTATAAAAATGGTTTCATGACCAGATTTGAAGGTAGAAATGGAAGAAGAGAGCATGTCGTTTTTGAAGGTGATAAATTTAACACCTCATGAACAACGTTCTCTTTAATAAAATAAAAGGAAGAGGGAAAGGGGGTGGGGTGATATAATATCCCATTATCATCATAAAATTTCATTAGATTTATAATACTGGAGTTAAAATACAATTTATATGAAAAGAGGTGGGGAGAGATCAAGAAATGAACTTGAACTTGAAAGGAAAATAAAGGAGAAGAGGGAGGGAGATTACCTCTTAAATCCTTTTCTTGAGAACCTCCTTAAGGGCCTAAGCTTGGTCTTTTGATGAGGCCAGAAGCTCTTGGACATGGAGGAGGGATAGGGGAGATGATTGGACAGATCTTAGACAGTGCGTGAAGCTTGAGAGGTGTGGTTTGGCAAGAGGAGGTGGAGGGCTTATTTATACATGAGGAGGGAGGTGTTTTTGGCATAAAATATTAAATAAAATAATATATCAAGAGTTAGACTTGTAATAGTAGTTTTTTGACATCATAAATCATATATTAATATAATATAATTTTTTTAGGCTTTAATTATTCTTTATAATTCGAATTTATTAATTTAGTAAAAGGAAAGTGAAAGAAAGAGAGAAAGACACTTTAAGAAATCACCTTTTGACTTTAGGCTTTGGAAAGTTCTTTTTAGGTTTGAGAATTGGATTTATTGTATTTTAAGGAAAAATTTATGAAATGTAATATTTTTTGGCTGAAACTAAAGTTCTATAATGTTTATGTCATCATTACATCATCAATGATGCAATTTAGTATACACTGATTATGCGAAAAACTGTTTTTTAACTATTCACCCGAAAATTAAAGTATTTCAGAATAAACCCAAAAATTTAACCCTACCATTTTCGACGTGTAAAATCCAAAAATTAAGTCCATTTTTCAAAAATAATTCTCTAAATATTATTAATTTAATATTTAATTAAAATCATAATTTACTTAAAAAACAGTTTTTAAGATTAAAACTGATTTATAGTGCTTTCAAAAATTACGTAGGGTCTTATAAAATTATCTAAAAACTATAAGACATTGATTAAATAAATTTTAGGGAAATAAATATTCATTTAAATTAATTAATTAATTATAATTAATTATTTATGACTTACAAAATACCAAAACGTTTACCAAGGTCAAATTGTCACTTTCTAAGATGTCTAAATTTTATTTAATTATTCATAGGTAATGTTACTCTTATGTTGGATGATTTACTATTAATAAGAGTCATATTACTATTCATAAGGTAATGTTACTATTCATAAGGGTAGGTCACTATTTACCAAAAATTATTTTTGTTTCATTAGACTCCAAAAATCATCTTGAACACAACCGTGTATGTCAGATTTTCAAAATTCCAAACATAGGACTAAAAAACTTATGTTGAAAGGTAACTTATCACTTAGTAGTTGTGATTTCATGTTATTTTATGACATAATTATAAGAAGGGAATTTTCCATTGAAAAACTTTGGGTCGTTACATTCTTCCCCCTTATGAAATTTCACCCCCAAAATTTCACTTTACACAAAAAGGTGAGGGTACTTCTCCTTCATTGCCTCTTCTAGTTCCCAAGTTGCTTCCTTAAACTTATGGTTCCTACACAACACTTTGACAAGATGGGTTGTCTTGTTGTGTATAACCTTATCACTTCGGTCCAGAATCTTTACTGGTTGCTCCTCATAGGAGAGATCATCTTCCAGCTGCACCACCTATGAGTTTAGTACATGTGAGGGTTCTGGTATGTACTTTATCAGTTGTGATACATGAAACACATCATGAACCTGAGCCATATTCAGTGGAAGTGCTAGACGATAGGTCATAGATATTATGCGGTCAAGGATCTCAAAGGGGCCAATATACCTTGGGCTTAGCTTCCCTTTCTTCATGAATCACATGACTCTCTTCCATGGAGATATACGAAGGAAGACTTTATCTCCAACATCAAACTCCAAGTCCCTTCGACGGTTGTCAACATATCTCTTTTTCCGACTTTGAGTAGCTTTGATATGTTTCTGGATGACTTGAACCTTCTCGGTCATCTCTTGAACAAGATCGGGCCCAAGTAGCTTTCTTTCTCCAACTTCATCCCAACAAGTTGGAGTTCTACATCGCTTCCCATAAAGAGCTTCATATGGATCCATCTGAATACTCGAGTGGAAGCTATTGTTGTATGAGAACTCAACCAATGGTATATGTTGATCCCAACTACATTTGAATTCAAGAGAGTAGGCTCTTAGTATATCTTCAAGCGTCTGAATAGTCCTTTTAGACTGGCCATCAGTTTGGGGGTGATAGGCCGTGCTGAAATTTAATTCAGTACTCAAATCATGTTGAAGTCTCCTCCAAAACTTAGATGTGAACCTTAGATCATGGTCAGAGACAATTGAGAGTGGAACACCATGTAGTCTCACCACTTCCTTCACATATATATTTGCAAGTTGATCAAGCGAGAGGTCTTCCCTAATAGCGATAAAATGGGCGGTCTTAGTGAGTCGGTCAACCACAAACCATATCGCATTATTTTCCTTGGACGTCTTTGGGAGACCTGTGACAAAGTACATAGTAACATTTTCCCATTTCCACATGGGTATAGGCAATGACTGCATCATACCCTTGGACTTTTGTCGCTCAGCTTTAACTTACTGACATACCAAGCACCTTGATATATATTCTGCAATCTCCTTATTCATGTTATCCCACCAGAAGTGTTCTCGGAGATCACAGTACATCTTGGTACTCCCAGTATGGATAGAGAAAGTTGAGATATGTGCATTATCCAATAGCTCCTTCTTTACCCCAGGTGATGAAGGCACACAAAGCTGTGTTCCAAACCGAATCACACCATCATCGTCGATATGGAACTCTTGCAGCTTCCCTTCCTTTACTGCATTCACCACCTTTTATATCTCCACATCATCCCTTTGTGCTTCCTTAATCTTTTCTTGGATGGATGGTTGCGCAATCATTTGGGCAAGGTAGGATGTATCCCCTGCCCTTATGATTTCCAAATCCATCCTTTGCATATCCAAGAAGATTGGGTCTTTCTCAATCCGCAGCATGGATAGAGTAGTAGGTTCTTTTCTGCTTAGAGCATCAGTTACCTTGTTCTCCTTTCCAGGATGATAGTGAATAGAGAAATCGTAATCCTTGATTAGCTCTAACCATCTCCTTTGATGCATGTTGAGCTCCTTTTGTGTGAATATATACTTTAGGCTCTTGTGGTTGGTGTATATGTCACACTTCTCACCATAAAGGTAGTGCCGCTAGATTTTCAAGGCAAAAATCACGGCTGCCAACTCTAGATCATGCGTCGGGTAGTTCTACTCATGGATCTTTAACTGTCGTGAGGCGTAGGCTATCACATTATTATTTTTCATGAGTACACAACCCAAGCCTTTCTTTGAAGCATCACTGTATATCACAAAACTTTCTCCACTTTTCGGTAGCGTGAGTACAAGTGCAGTGATCAGCCTTCTCTTTAGCTCCTTGAAGCTTCCCTCACATTCTTCTTTCCAGGCATACTTTACCCCTTTCCTTGTTAACTTAGTTAGCGGGCTTGACAATCGTGAGAAGTTTCTCACAAAACGTTGGTAGTACCCAGCTAATCCAAGAAAACTACAGATTTTTGTGACACTAGAGGGCCTGGGCCATTCCTCAATCGCCTTTGTTTTTGAAGGATCCACAGAAATTCCCTCACTTGTGATCACATGTCCCAAGAACATGACTTGATTCATCCAAAAGTCACACTTGCTGAATTTGGCATACAACTTCTCCTTTCTCAATGTCGCCAACACAAGTCTTAGATGGTCTTCATGCTCCTCCTTTCTCTTGGAGTAGATGAGAATATCATTGATAAACACTACCAAAAATTTGTCAAGGTAATGTCTAAAGACTCTATTCATCAAATCCATGAAGATTGCAGGGGCATTAGTAATTCCAAAGGGAATCACCAAAAACTCATAGTGCCCATACCTTGTTCGGAAGGCAATCTTCTGAATATCTTCCTTCTTCACCTTTACTTAACGATATCCAGAAAGAAGATCCACTTTGGAGAAGTATTGAGCTCCTCTTAACTGGTCGAACAAGTCATCAATCCTAGGGAGAGGATACTTGTTCTTTATGGTGATCTTGTTGAGTTCCCGATAATCAATACACAGCCGCATTGTTCCATCCTTCTTCTTCACAAAGAGCACTGGCACACCCCAAGGTGATGCACTAGGGTGTATGAACCCTTTGTCCAGATGCTCTTGCAGCTGCTTCTTTAACTCCTCCAGTTCGATAGGACCCATCCTATAGGGGCACTTCGAGATAGGAGTAGATTCGGGTATGAGTTCAATTGAGAACTCTACCTCACTATCCGAGGGAATTCCGGGTAACTCTTCGAGAAATACATCGCTGTGTTCCCTCACGATGGGCATTTCCTCAAGGATGGAACTTTCCTTTGACTCAACCATTTGGGCGAGGTATGCTTCTTCATAGGGAATCAACACCCACACCATTGAAGGATTTTTCAAAGGAGATTCATGATCTTCCTTGCTTTTGTAGAGGAGCATGGGATGGTTCAGAATATGGAAATATATTTCCTTTTCCTGACACTTGATATGTGCTCTATATAACGAGAGACAATCCATTACCATTATTTCATTGAATTCCACCAAGGGAAGTATTACGAGATTTTCTGGAAGAATCTTCCCACATACGCCAACAGGAGAGGAGTCCAACACTTGGGTTGCAATGATTTCACCACTTGGTGTTTTTACAAATATCTCTACTTCAAGGTTTTGGGGCTTTGATTCTATAGTTCTAGCAACCTTGCAAGATATAAAGGAATGCGTAGAACAAGAATCAAATAAGACTTTTTCCATTCTTGAGTGAATAGGAAGTGTACCTTGTATGACTTCATTATCATGATCCACATCTGTAGTAGTGATGGCATAAGCCTTCCCTTTTTCCTTTGGCTTTGGTGGTTGCTGATGTTGATTACCCTCGAGAGCTCAAGGTTTGGTGCACTGGTTTGCATAGTGCCCTAGCTCCCTATAGTTGTAGCATTGAACCACGAGTGGTTCTCTCCTTTCATCAGCTACATTATCCTTCCTTTACATGTCTTTTCAACACTCTTGAGCATAGTGTCCTTCTTTCCTACACTTGAAGCATTTCCCCATCCCTTTGAGGAAGTTCCCATTATACAACTTCCCACATTTTTGGCATGTGGGTCGTTGATTTTTCTTCCCACCATTATCATTAGATCCACCATCTTGAAACTCCATCTTTCTTTTCTTATCACCATATCCATGGGACCATTCTCCAAACTCCATCTCCACTTTGAGAGCACACCGAACAACTTCTTCATAACTCCCAAAGTCTTGAATTTCAAGAGCCTTTTGAAGGTGTGGTTTTAATCCACTAAAGAATCTATCAATTTTTCTATCATTGTTGATAAAAAAACATGAAGTGTACCTTGCAAGCCTTGTGAAATTCACTTCATAGGTTGTGACAGATTCTCCTTCTTTTTGCTTGATCTCTATGAATTCTCTCTCCATATTCGTACGAAGAGTTCTTGGGAAATACTTATTAAGAAACATTATCTTAAAGTCTTCCCATTTCATCTCTTCAATTTCCTCCCTTGGCTTGGTGTTCTTAATCAAATCCCACTATTGATCAGCTTCTCCATCTAGATAATAGATGAATAGAGTCACCTTCTCCGTCTCAGAATAGTGAAGCACAGAAAAGATATTCTCCATGAATTTGACCCACTGTTTTGCAACTAGTGGATCGGAAGATCCACCAAACGTTGGTGGTCGTTGCCGCATAAAACATTCGATAGCCAGTTGCTCCCTCTTTGGTGAATGAGGACATTACCCATTATTATGGTTATTGTTCATAACCTGAGATAATTGGGTAAGAATCACCATGAAGTTTTGAACTCCACATCCCAAATTATTGGGGATGTCGTTCGGGAAATCGTTACATCGGCCCTTGCAAGAGTTGTTGGCCTGATTTCTCCTGGTTCCCACCATTTTCTAAAATAGAAATGGTTAGAACAAAACATAAGTAAACAAGTCATGAATAACTTATTCATTTAAACAATTTATACCAAAAACAGAACATATGGGATCCCTAGGTAAATATTCTTGTGTGCATATTTTTACTTAGTCTCATACTAGAGGTTTTCTCTAGGGTTCACTAATCATAATTGCCAAATTAACTAAACCTTGCCTCTGATACCAACTATAGCGACCCGGCCTTTTCTTACATTACTATTACATCATTTCAAAGATAAACAACATAATAGTATTACACATAGAGGATCCAAAGGTTTAGTGTCTTGGGAAAACTAGGACCACACATAACAATTACAACATCGAGCATAAACATTCATTTAATTTCTTCTTCTATAGCTTCTTATTGGCACTTGTCCTCTCCTTAGTACATGTAGCCACCTGAGGATATACATCAAAAGGGTTGAGATAAAAGCCCAGTAAGAGGATAGATAAGAACAATATATCATAAGGTGAGCATACTCATAACATAGGCAAAAGATCATGAACATGATAGGAGCATAAATAATAGACTTGAAATGTGGCAATGCATAAAAATGAAACATCATGTCTTAGTGGTTAACTACCACACATACTTGTGAACCAAGATATCATCATGTTCACACATTATTTCACATTTACTCATGAGATTCATCACTTTACCCAATGCATTGGAGCGTTGTATAATTCTGGGCGCACCCGTCACATCATAACATTATCATTTATCATGAATGACACAATGAACATATAAAATAAATGAACATAACTAACCCATGAAAAAGAATGGGTTTCATCTCATAAGAACACATTCATAACTTTGGGTTCCCAAAAGAAAGAGGGAACAACATACTTGATACAAGAACCATCAACCATGATTGAGAGGTAAAAGTTGAGTTCTTAAAAGAAGAGTTCTTTTGGAAAACATTTGGATTGACATAAACATCATTTGAAAACATTTATATCCCAGAAAAGGAAATAAAATGATGAACAAATGATCTTTTAGGAGTGACCATATCAAAAATGGATTGAAAGAGGAAGAACCCGAAGGATGAAAGTTGGGTTCGAGAATTTCCCCTTACCTTGTACCCGAATGCTTCCTTCTCTTTAATGTCCTGTATAATGACATTATATTAATTAATTAGAAATCAAGAACCATGTGTACATTAATAGGTTTCGTTCTGGTTTCATTATGTCATATTATGTTCCTTTGGATGACTTATAGAGTTTAAAAACATTGTTCGGGGATGTTTGTTTTTATGGTTTTTCTTGGGTGGTTCACTTGTATTCTTAAATTGAAGTTCGGGTAGATCATGGGTAAACATACAAAAATGATATTACATGTTATTAGTGATATTACAGGAGCTTTAATGATTTTATGATGAATTATATTAGATCCATGTGGGTGAATCATTAGATAAGAATTAAATGATGATTATTTGGGTTAATTTGAGCGGTTTTTGGATCACAACGAACTTGTTTTAACTTTTCACTTAGTAATATGGACATAGGTTATTTCTAGAACTTAAAATAGAACATAATACATATAAAATATTCTGGTTCAACCATAAAAATGGTTTTATGACCATATTTGAAGGTAGAAATGGAAGAAGAGAGCATGTCGTTTTTGAAGGTGATAAATTTAACACCTCATGAACAACGTTCTCTTTAATAAAATAAAAGTAAGAGGGAAAGGGGGGTTGGGTGATATAATATCTCATTAGCATCATAAAATTCCAGTAGATGTATAATACTGGAGTTACAATACAATTTATATGAAAAGAGGTGGGGAGAGATCAAGAAATGAACTTGAACTTGAAAGGAAAATAAAGGAGAAGAGGGAGGGAAATTACCTCTTAAATCCTTCTCTTGAGAACCTCCTTAAGGGCCTAAGCTTGGTCTTTTGATGAGACCAGAAGCTCTTGGATGTGGGGGAGGGATAGGGGAGATAATTGGACAGAGCTTAGACAGTTCTTGAAGCTTGAGAGGTGTGGTTTGGCAAGAGGAGGTGGAGGGCTTATTTATACATGAGGAGGGAGGTGTTTTTGGCATAAAATATTAAATAAAATAATATATCAAGAGTTAGACTTGTAATAGTAGTTTTTTGACATCCTAAATCATATATTAATATAATATAATTCTTTTTAGGCTTTAATTCTTCTTTATAATTCGAATTCATTAATTTATTAAAAGGAAAGTGAAAGAAAGAGAAAAAGACACTTTAAGAAATAACCTTTTGACTTTAGGCTTTGGAAAGTTCTTTTTAGGTTTGAGAATTGGATTTATTGTATTTTAAGGAAAAATTTATGAAATTTAATATGTTTTTGCCGAAACTAAAGTTCCAGAATGTTTATGTCATCATTACATCATCAATGATGCAATTTAGTATACACTGATTATGCAAAAAACTATTTTTTTTACTATTCACTTGAAAATTGAAGTATTTCAGAATAAACCCAAAAATTTACCCCTACCATTTTTCGACGTGTAGAATCCAAAAATGAAGTCCATTTTTCAAAAATAATTTTCTAAATATTATTAATTTAATATTTAATTAAAATCATAATTTACTTAAAAAAACAGTTTTTAAGATTAAAACTGATTTATAGTGCTTTCAAAAATTACGTAGGGTCTTATAAAATTATCTAAAAACTATAAGACATTGATTCAATAAATTTTAAGGAAATAAATATTCTTTTAAATTAATTAATTAATTATAATTAATTATTTATGACTTACAAAATACCAAAACGTTTACCAAGGTCAAATTGTCACTTTCTAAGATGTCTAAATTTTATTTAATTATTCATAGGTAATGTTACTCTTATGTTGGATGATTTACTATGCATAAGGGTCATATTAATATTCATAAGGGAATGTTACTATTCATAAGGGTAGGTCACTATTCACCAAAAAATATTTTTGTTTCATTAGACTCCAAAAATCATCTTGAACACAACCGTGTATGTCAGATTTTCAAAATTCCAAACATAAGACTGAAAAAATTATGTTGAAAGGTAACTTATCACTTAGTAGTTGTGATTTCATGTTATTTTATGACATAATTATAAGAAGGGAATTTTCCATTGAAAAACTTTGGGTCGTTACATAGACGATAGGCCACTGCTCCTATGCAATCAAGGATTTCATAGGGGCCAATGTACCTAGGGCTGAGCTTCCCTTTCTTCCCAAACCGCATGACTCTCTTCCATGGAGAAATTAGAAGAAAGACTTTGTCACCAACACCAAACTCCAAGTCCCTTCGACGATTGTCAGCATAGCTCTTCTGCCGACTCCGAGCAGCCTTTATGTGTTGTTGGATGGCATGAACCTTTTCTGTCATCTCTTGCCCAAGATCAGGCCCAAGAAGCTTTCTCTCACCAGCTTCATCCCAACAAGTAGAAGTTCTACATCACCTTCCATACAGATCTTCATAGGGTGCCATCTGAATACTCGAATGGAAGCTGTTGTTGTATGAGAACTCAACTAATGGGAGGTGTTGATCTCATTCACCTTTAAATTCCATTGAGCATAATCTCAGCATGTCCTCAAGTGTCTTAATAGTCCTTTCAGATTGGCCATCAGTTTGAGGATGATAGGCCGTACTAAAATTTAATTCAGTATTCAGAGCATGTTGAAGACTTCTCCAGAATTTTAATGTGAATCTTGGATCATGATCAGATACGATGGATAGTGGTACCTCATGCAACCTTACCACTTCCTTTATGTATATCTTGGCGAGTTGATCCAGAGAGAAATCTTCCCGAAAAGGGATAAAATGGGCGGTCATGGTGAGACGGTCCACTATAACCCATATCTAGGGGTGTAATTTCGGACCGGGCCTGCCATGCAAAGTATCGAGCCGCTGACCACTATTCAGGCCGGGCCGGGCCGGCCCGAACAACCCCATGAGGCGGCCCGAGCCCGGCCTCGGGCCGGTCCAAACCATCGGGCCGGGCCGGGCTTTTTCGGGCCGGGCCGGGCTTTTTCAAGTCAGGCCGTGGTGGGCTTTTATTATTTTCAAAATAATTGTCTCTTAATTTTTTTATTTAAACATTTTTATAACATTTATTTAAAATGTTTCTTTACATTTATTTTTAAATTCATGTTTTTTGTAAAAATGTTTATTTATTTTTTTATTAACATTTTACAGTGGGTGGATATGTTTTTTGTATATATATATATATATATATATATATATTATTTGCAAATTGTAAAAAAAATAATGAGGGGTGCGCAGCTGCCGTGGGTGAGTTTAAAGCCTTATTATTTAAACGTTTTTCTAACATTTATTTAAAACATTTTTTACATTTATTTTTTTAACTTATTTATAATTTTTAAGCGTTTGTTAGTATTTTTTATTTAAACATTTTTATTTAAACCGTTTTTTTAACATATGTTTAAAATGTTTTTTTTACATTTATTTTTAAATGATTAATTTAAAACATTTTTGAATTTTTTTAAACGCATGCTTTTTACAAGTATTTTTTTAAAACATTTAACTTTTTTTCACATTTTAATGTAAAAAATATTTTTTAAGTGTTTGTTTAAAAAAAATTAATTTAAATGTTTGTTTTAAAAACCTTTTAAACATTTTTATTTAAACCATTCTTTAACACTTGTTTAAAACGTTTTTTTGCATTTATTTTTAGATGTTTAATTTAAAAAGTTTTTTTGAACGCATATTTTTTACATGTATTTTTTTTAAACATTTTACACGTTTTTTGTAAAAACATTTTACAGTGAGTGAATATGTTATTTTTTTCTAAATATATTTATACATGTCTGTGAATTTATATATATTATGTACAAATTAAAAAAAATTAATGAGTTGTTGGGGGGGTGCGCAGCAGTGAGTGGTGAGTTTAAAATGTTGTTATTTAAATGTTTTTTATCATTTATTTAAAACATTTTTTTACATTTATTTTTTTAACTTATTTATTAAAAGTATTTTTTAGCGTTTGTTTAATTTAAAACATTTTTTAAAACATTTTTTAATTTTTTTGCAGGGCAGGCCCGACCCGACCCTGTCTGGACTGAAATTACACCCTTAGCGGGTGCGCAGCAGTGGGTGAGTTAATTTTTTTTCTAAATAGATTTATATATGTATATATAGTATATATAATATATGAAAGTTTTATCATATTTTTAAAAAAAATAATGAGGTTGGGGTGTGCGAATATCATTTATTGAGTAGTTATTTTTTGTTAATATATAATAAGTTATTATATATATATATAATATGAGAAAATTGTAAAAAAATAATTAAGGGGTGTGCGCGAACATCATTGGGTGAGTTAATGGCTTTGTTTATATATATATATTGGGGGTGTGCGTGAACATCATTGGGTGAGTTAATTTTTTTTCTAAATAAATTTATATATGTATAGTATATATAATTTATGCATGTTGCAACGTACTTAAAAAAATTAATGAAGTTGATGGACTTGCACGAACATCATTAGGCGAGTGTGTTATTTTTTTTATTAATATACAATAAGTTATTATATATATATAATATTAAATCATTGATATATATATATATTGCTTTGTTAATATATGTATATATTATATTAAATCATATACATATACATATACATATACATACATATATATATATATATATTATTAATGTATTTTTAAAAACCGCACTTAATTGATGTATATTATTAATGACTTTGTTTATATATATACACTATTATATTAAATCATCGATATATATATATATTAATAGCTTTGTTTATATACATATATATTATATTATATCATATACATATACATATACATATACATACACACACACACACACACACACACACACATATATATATTATCAATGGATTTTTAAAAACCATACTTTTTTTTATTAATATACAACAAGTTATTATATATATATATATATATAATATTAAATCATTGATATATATAGATATATATTAATAACTTTGTTTATATATATATATTATATTAAATCATATACATATACATATACATATACATATACATATACATATACATATACATATACATACATACATATATATATATATATATATCTATTATTAATAGATTTTTAAAAACCACACTTAATTGATATATATTATTAATGGTTTTGTTTATATATATACACTATTATATTAAATCATTGATATATATATATATATTATATCATATACATATACATATACATACATACATATATATATATATATATTATTAATGGATTTTTAAAAACCATACTTATTTTTTTATTAATATACAACAAGTTATTATATATATATAATATTAAATCATTGATATATATATATATATTTATTAATAGCTTTGTTTATATATATATATTATATTAAATCATATACATATACATATACACACACACACATATATATATATTATTAATGGATTTTTAAAAACCACACTTAATTGATATATATTATTAATGGCTTTATTTATATATATAAACTATTATATATATAATTATATATCGTTGTATATATATATTTATACACACATTATAATTATATATAATAATAATTATATGTATATATATAATATCATTTTTTGTTAATATATAATGATATATGCACATATAGATAGAAATATATACACATAGACACATATATATAGATACATATATAGATAAATATAAATGTATAAAGATACATGTATATATAGATATATAGGTAGATATATATATAGATGTATGTATATATGTATGTATATATAAAGATATATAAAGAGATATATGTATATAGAGATAGAAATATATATATTAATATATATATAGATATATATATAGATATATAGATATAGAGATACATATACATAGATATATGTATATATAGATAGATATATATACATATAGATATAGATATATCTATATATAGATATATGTATATATAGATATATGTATATAGAGATAGATATATCCAGATATATATATATATATATATATATATAGACCTGTGATTAATTTACAGGTGCAGCGCCTGGACTAGTTGGTCCAGGCGCAGCCTTAAGAGCTTGAGGTAGGGGGATCAAATCCCCCTACCTGCAGTTTCCCCGTTATATTTTTTACAACAGGCGGGCCAGCGGGCCGGGCTTTTTCGGGCCGGCCCGGCCTGGCCCGATGCAGGCTTTGCCGGGTCGGGCCGTTCGGGCTTTCGGGCCGCCGGGCCAAAATTACACCCTTACCCATATCACATTGTTCCCTTTGGATGTTTTCGGGAGACCAGTGACAAAGTCCATAGTGATATTATCTCACTTCCATGCTGGTATGGGTAGCGGTTGTAATACCCCCTTAGGAAGTTGTCGTTCTTTCTTTACTTGTTGACACACCAGGCACCTTGTAGTGTAATCAACAATCTCCCTCTTCATGTTATCCCACCAAAAATGATCACGAATGTCTCTATACATTTTAGTACTTCCCGGATGTATAGAGAAAGTAGAGCTATGAGCTTCATCCATTAGTTCTTTCTTTATCTCTGAAATAGATGGAACACATTGTCTTGTACAAAATTTCAGTACACCTTCTTGATCAATATTGAAATCAGGAAACTTACCATCCTTCACAGCCTCAAACTTCTCCTACAACAAAGGATCTTCTCTTTGAGCCTTCTTGATCTTCTCTAGTAATGGAGGTTGAGAAATCATTTGGGATAGGGTTGATGATGTCCATTCCCTTACAATTCCTATGTCCAGTTTTACTAGATCCTTAATCAAGGGATCTCCTAGAATCCTCATTGTTTCCAGAACAACATGGTCTTTCCTGCTTAACGCATCTGCGACTTTGTTTTCTCTTCTAGGGTGTTAATGAATTGAACAATCATAGTCTTTAATAAGATCCAACCATCTCATTTGTCTCACGTTCAATTCTTTCTGAGTGAAAATATACTTTAAACTTTGGTGGTCGGTGTATATATCACATTTCTCCCCATAAAGATAGTGCCTCCATATCTTTAGAGAAAAACAACTGACGCTAGCTCTAGATCATGCGTAGGATAATTCTGATCATGAATCTTCAACTGTCGAGATGTATAATCAATGACCTTGTCATTTTGCATGAGGACGCACCAAATCCCTTTTAGTGATGGATCGCTAAAAATAACGAATCCTTCTCCGATAGAGGGTAGTGTTAACACAGGTGGAGTAACCAATCTCTTCTTCAGCTCTTGGAAACTTTCCTCGCATTCCTTTGTCCAGATGAACTTAACCCCCTTTTGAGTCAACTTGGTTAGTGGATTAGAAAGCTGTGAAAAGTTTCTCACAAACCTCCAATAATATCCCGCTAAACCAAGGAAACTATGAATCTCAGTTACTGTTGTGGGTTGAGGCCACTCCTCCATAACTATTGTCTTTGTAGGGTCAACCAATATTCCTTCATTGGTTACGATGTGCCCCAAGAAATATACTTTTTGTAACCAAAACTCACACTTGCTAAACTTTCCAAAGAGCCTCTCCTTCCACAGAGTCTGCAAAATAACCCTCAGATGATCTTCATGCTCCTCATGACTTTTTGAATATATCAAAAAATCATCAATAAAAACTACCACAAAGTTATCAAGGTAGTCCTTAAAAACTCTATTCATCAAATCCATGAAAATAGTAGGAGAATTAGTCAAGCTGAAGGGAATAATAGTAAACTCATAATGCCCATATCTTGATTAGAAGGCAGTCTTTGTAATATCTTCCTTCTTCATCCTCAGTTGATGATAACCAGATCGAAGATCAATCTTGGAGAAGAATTGAGCCCCATGAAGTTGATCAAATAAATCATCAATTCTTGGAAGAGGGTATTTTTTCTTCACTGTGATCTCATTTAGTTCTCTATAATCAATGCATAGTCACATTGATCCATCCTTCTTCTTCACAAAGAGAACTGGTGCTCCCCAAGGAGACACACTCGGTCGGATAAACCCCTTCTCCAACAAGTCTTGGAGTTGTTTCTTTAACTCCTTTAGCTCCACATTTTCCATTCTATACGGGGTCTTTGATATCGGTTGAGATACAAGTACGATTTTAATGGAGAACTCTACCTCTCTTTCTAGGGGAGGTCCAGGTAACTCCTCAGGAAATACATCCATGTATTCCTGAACAATCGGAACATCTTCTATTTGTATAATCCCTTTTTCTTCTTCATCCTCACTGATTAACTCAATAAAGAAGGTTATAGGAGGTGATTCTAGACAAGGATCAGGTCGGAATATCTCTCCTTGGAAGATAATTGTAGGTTGTTCATTTAAGACTACTGAGATTTCCTTACTTCTGCATTTGATCTTAGCATTATACTTTGAGAGCCAGTCCATCCCTAGTATAACGTCGAATTTCATCATGGGAATGACTAATAGATTTGCGATAAGATTGTGCTCACTAAAGTAAAAACTAGAGTCTCTAAACACTGTTGATGCATGGATAATCCCACTTGGAGTCTTGATTGACAACTCTACCTCTAGAAGTTCAGGGATTGATTCTATATTCTTTGAAAACTTGGAGGAAATAAAGGAATGAGTCTAACCAAAATCAAACAAAGTACTAACTAGTTTTGAGAGGACAACAAGAGTACCTGCTACCACGTAATTCCGAGCTTCAACCTCAGTTGTTGTGATAGAAAAAGCACGACCTTGATCCCTTGTCCTTTGCTGAGGTTGATGGTGATTCCCCTCCACTACCCTCCGATTTGGACAGTGATTAGCAAAGTGCCCAAGCCATCCAAAATTGAATCATTGGACTTCGGGTAGGTCTAGAACCATCTTTCCTCTGTCGTTAGTATTGGGAAGTTGAGGCTTCACATCACTACGAAAATTCTGAGAAATATAGCCTTCTCTTCCACACTTGTTGCACTTACCACTTCCGATCAAGCAGTTCCCCGAATGCTTCTTCCCAAATTTATTGCATGTGGCATGTTGCATTTTCTTTCCACCTCTTTCCTGATCAAAACTTCTTCCCAGTCTTGGTTCTAGAGCTCTCTTCTTCTCATTATATTTGTGAGACCACTGTGTCTCACCAAACTCCAGTTCGACTTTCATAGCACTTCGAACTATTTCTTCGTAGCTATTATAGTCCATGTTGGCTAGATTCTTCAGTAGATGAGGTCGTAGTCCACCAAAGAATCTATCAAACTTTCCATTAGGGTCCATGACAAATCTAGAGGTATATCGTGAATGTCAGGTGAAGTTCATCTCATAGCTTCCGACAAATTTGTTCTCCTTCTGCTTTAGCTCGAGAAACTCCTTCTCCATTCTCGTTCTCATTGAATGAGGGAAATACTTATTAAAGAATATTCCCCTAAACTCTTCCCACTCCATAGCTTCCATCTCTCATCTAGGCTTCGTGTTTTTGACCAGTGACCACCACTGATCAGCTTCTCCCTCTAGGTGGTAAACAACAAGGGTGACTTTTTCTTATTCCGAACAATAGATTACAAAAAATATCTTTTCAATGGAGCTTATCCATTGTTCTGCAACCAATGGGTCAGTAGATCCACTGAATGTTGGTGGCCGTTGATGCATGAAGGACTCAACAGAGTGTTGTTCCCTTCGTGGTGAGATTGACATCTCAAATTGATTCAAGTTATTACTCATAACTTGAGTCAGTTGGTTCATCATTTGCATGAATTTTTCTATTCCGGCTTCCTTCAGAGGACCGTCAGCACATGGTGCATTGCAATCACCATTTGCACGGTTCCTCCTATTGCCCGCCATTTTCTAAAAGAATAAAACCTTAGTGAGAAACTTGTTTCATTTACGAGTCTTTTTACTATAAAGGATTCTATGTCTTAAAACATCATGCTTACACAATTATATTTATCTATAATTCCTTCATAATGATTCATAAAAATCTTGCGATTAACCAAACATATCCCCCAGGAGTGTCGTAACCAAGAGTGCAGCAAGACCCGTTATCATGCACCAGTTCCCATTTGAGTCTATCTCAAAGTGGTGTTTTCGGGTTTTACCCCTATGTACATCTGTGCCAGAGCTGCCTCTACCTGCTCGTATCCAGATAGGGATGTATTTGTTTGATAAACCACTAACTCTATACTCACCAAAATACCAGGAATATTTCCTATATTTAAACTTTCTATAGGGTTCTTCCTAACGTTTTCATATCCTAATTTCCACAAATAACTAAACCTTCCTTTGATACCAACTATAGCATCCCGCCTTTTTATCACATAAAATTTCATTACATTATAAAAAACCGAGGATATTTAAGGTTTAGTGTCTTGGAAACCAGGAACTTAATACATGAAAACAACATAAAACATTCTTCTTAAACACTTGAAAGGCTTCCTCATTGTTCATCCTAAGTTCATTACAACATCTCATAACCTGGGAGAATACATCAAAGGAAAGGGTGATCAGAAGGCCCAGTAAGGGAAACAAGGGAAAAATTTTACATGTGAACTTGAGATACATCAATAAAGTCATGAAAAATATCTTTAAGGCATGAGAAATAAATCATGAGGCATATCATAATAAAAATAACATATTCCATAACTTGAAGATGTGGATACAAAATTTAACATATACAATAATGAACATATCACCAAGGTCCATCCCCAAGGTGTCATTTAAAATTACCAAGTTAAACCCCAAGGTATAGTTAAAATTTTAATCTCTAGTGGTTACATCATTACCCAATGCAATGGAGCGCTATCAGGGCGCACCCTTAAATTTGTAATCTCTAGTGGTTACATCATTACCCAATGCATTGGAGCGCTATCAGGGAACACCCTTAAATTTATCTTTATTATCATGTGATCCACATATATAATCATCAACATTTCATAAATAACCCATATAGAATAAAATAAATGGGTTTCATTTCATAATCATAACATTTTAAAAACTTCTTTTAGGACATGATCTTTATGTCACTTTAAACCCACAGAAAAAGGAAAGCGGGTCTCATGTATGTAAATCCCAGAATTTAAAATAGAACATATTGATATATATGTGAATACACCTGTAGAAGAAAGAGCTTTGAGTATTCACTTAATAAAATAAAAAAATTTGATAAAAAGAGAGAGACATTTTGAGACGAAAATTCTACAGCATAATGACTATGTTACAGGGTTTTAGAAAACATTGAAAAGAGAGGGGACATGGGTCAACCACTCATAAATGATCTATAAAATAGTAGAGGTACAAAATGTAAAGGGTTTAATAACATGGTAATGAAATTTTAAAGATATACCATATGAAATGAAGAACATGAAAGGAAGACAAAAATAAGATTTCTCTTATGAAAATTCGGCAACCTAACGACGTCACTTAAACATCAAAAAATTGAATTGATGAGATCAAATAGGGTCTATAATAATATGAACATAACAGATTAGTATGATAGATATTGATATCATACCCAAATATAATAAAAAGTAACTTGAAAGACTTGACATGAAAATAGAACTTGAAAATGAGAAGGGTGAAAGAATCCCTTAAGAATTCGGCAGCCTAACTACGCCATTTAAACATTCATAAAATGAAATGATTAAAGCAAGAGGGGGTATCTCATTATATGAACATAAAAAGGAAAGTAGGATGAATATAAAATAACATCCCAAACATAAGAACATGGAGTATAAAAGAAATGACATAAAAGAGAGTACTTGAAAAGAAAGAGAGTGGTAGGATCCCTTACCTTAAAACGTAACTCTTAAAAATCGAAGGTTGGGACCTTGAGGGGCTTTAGGGCACCTTGGGAGGACTCTTTGGAAGGTAAGGAGACCAGAACTTCGTTGATAATAATTTTGGAGTTGAAATGATGAGAGAATGGCTTGGTATTTATAGGGAAAGTGAGGGGACAAGGCATTAATGGCCAAGGGACACCTCATCCGTGGTATTGGAAAAACCATGAGATTTCCCATGGTATTTGCCCATGGTATTGGCCACTTGGGACACCTCATAAAATAATTCATCCCCTTTAGTTTTCCATACCTTAAAATATCTCATGACATCATCATGATGTAGTCATGATGTCATTAAACATACCAAAACCCTAAAACTGTATTTTTACTATTCACTGAAAATTAATTTTTTTCCGAAAAATCCCCAAAATTCACCTTAACATAATATCGATTCTCTGAATTCAAAAATGAACTCCATTTTATAAAAATAATTTTCTAAATATTTTTAATTTAATTTTTAAATAAAAACACTATTTATCCGAAAAAACTAACACTTAACCAAAAATTTATGAAACCGTTATTTACCTATTTTATTGAATCACATTACTTAATCAAGGTGCCTAAAATATATTAATACTTTCTTTAAGTGAGATTACTATTCCATTTGGTCACATTACTAATCCTAAGGGTAAAATCACTATTCATAAATTACTATTCACAAAAAATTAAGTTGATCTTATTAGACTCTAAATTTCTTACTGAACACATTTGTAGAAGACCATTTTTTGAAAATCTTTACACATTATTAATTATTTAAGTTTTACATAAATATTTTAAAATATCCCTTTTCCAAAATTCATTAATAATATACATCCTAAAATTATCCAGGCATTTGAAAATTCAAAAACTTCACTAAAGGAAGAAATATCAATTTATTTATCCCAAAGGATTACACAAAGTAGCTACAGTCTCGTCACATAGTCCCTTAAAACACTAGCATATGACCTAAGTGTAAGGTGTGCTATGGTGAGATAATCTGATGGAGGCTCAGATAACATTACCCTAGTAGTAATCTCCACTAACTTGAAGTTCTCCTGCAGGCATTTCTGTTCAAGCTTGACACGCTGAAGTTTGGCTTGGAATTAGTCCAAAGTGAAGCCCAAAGATGACACCTCCTTCCCAAGCTCTGATAAGTGGGCTTCATAAGGTTCGAGTCTACTGGATGAAGCCATCAGCTCCTCTTTCTACATTAACCATTAACATCTATATTAAATCACTAAGAGTAAATTAATATACTATTCAAAGAGGTTTGGGTTGTTACACCCTTGTCTCGTGGAGCGGACCCTCCCGAAATCGAGCGTGTTGTGTGCGGGAACCCTAGAGCTGGCTGCGACTGCGATGACGATGACGACTGTACTTGGATCTTACGTGGGTTCGGCAGTAAGGACGACTGTACTTGGATCCTCCGGGGGTTCGGCAGCGATGACGACTGTACTTGGATCCTACGTGGGTTTGGCAGCGATGGTTACTATACTTGGATCCTACACGAGTCCGGTAGCAATGAATTCTATACTTGGATCCTATGTGGGTTCGGAAGGGGAGATGATTCAGAGGCTACATCTATCATCTACACCCCTCTTTGTGAGTAGCATACCTGTGTGAGCTGAGTCTTGATTTTCAATCATTATCTTCGATATGATTGACTTTCTTTCCTGTGTGGACTGGGTTGTGCTTTCCTGTGTGGACTGGGTTGTGCTTTCCTGTGTGGAAAGGGTTGTACTTGGGCTCTTGAGTTGGAGCCGAACTGTAAATGATGACTTAGGTATATGTATGGGCAAATACCTAAGTAGATTTGGTTGTTACTTTGTGTTTGTATCCTTCCTTTGTGGTTTATCCTTTGTGGATTCTGGGAGACCTTCGGGGGTCTCGGGGTCCCTACTAAGTATCGTATACTCACCCCTGCACGGGCCATGCCTACACTACATTGTGTTGGTTGCAGACGACAGACAACACTGATCGTGGTTGAGGCTTGTAGAGCGGGACGGTACCCGGAGGTGGACTATCAGGCGGGACATACACGGAGCAGACGGCCGGACCGGAGGAGCTGAGGAGACCATCTGTACCCACCCTTCAGGTGGGATGGCCGGAGGATGACTCAGTGGTTTCTTATTTACTTTACTATTGCTGTACTTTCTTTTCAGTTGTACTGTATTTTCAGTTGGGTTTGTATTCTGGCCCATTTACTTTTCAGCACTTACTTTTGTACTCAGTTTACTTAGTGATTACTTCATCTTGCGTACTCTGTTGTGTTTCTTTACTTATATAAAGGAAATGCCTTCCCATTTTTCGGGATTTACACCTTTGGTGCTAGTCACCAGCCCCTAGCCTATGGAAGGCGGGCTTGGGTTAGTCACGGCACGGGCCCCGAGGACGGGTTGTGACAAATTGGTATCAGAGGATTCAGATCTACCGCATAACTCAGGACTCTGATAATTTCTTCCCTATGAAGTGATAGTGTTTAGGGTATTGAGTGTGGTTATTAGTCCAGGGAGTCCAGTGTTGGTGTGGCGACCGACGTATCCATACACCAGGACCCGGACTTCTGATTTCCGACTCAGTGCCTGAAAACATTGATTGCATGTGTGTTTCAAAAGTTTTCTTTGTGATTACTTTGTGTCAGCTCACCAGGTATACTGTATTAACCGTGGCACACCTTTTTCTTTTCAGGATGTCCCCATGATGGCAGCCAGCTAGGGTTCCGAGTTTTGTGCGAGACGACAACCCACCAAGTGACGAGGCCTCGGTGCAGGGCCCCATTATAGTGGAGGCACCAGCGGTACCTCTACCTACCGAGCCACTGATGCCACAAGCCCCAGTAGCTGAGGGTGCACGTCGCCTGAGTGCACTGCATGGGTTTCAGCATCAGAGACCGCCCAGGTTCCATGGGGAGATGGACCCTCAGGAAGCTGAGGACTGGCTGGATACTATCGTTCGAGTCTTCAGGTTGGTAGGGACACCAGCAGACCTCATGGTGATACTTGCAGCGAGTCTCCTACACGCAGCAGCAGGTAGATGGTGGAGCCTGATGCTCCCGATGCACGACGAGGCATCTCTCCTTTGGTCGTACTTCGAGAGCCTTTTCCGCTCGGAGTTCATTCCAGCCACCCTCTGTGTGGTGCGCATTCATGAGTTACTACAGTTGCAGCAGGGCAACATGACAGTAACCCAGTACTCGACGAGATTTACTGATCTCTTGCGCTACTCCACAGACATGGTACGAGACCCATTCTTCTGGGCCTGGACCTTCGAGCAGGGACTGAGGCATGAGATCAAGGCATCGATGATCTCCCTCAGTATTCTGATGCAGATAGGAGTACTAGAGTGAGCCCTTCTTGTGGAGAGATTTCTTGCTGAGCCTTCACCAGCAGCAAGACCTACCGTAGGGAGGCACGTAGCGGAGTATTCTGCAGCCGGCAGTAGACAGATGTCACAGAGGTCCAAGCGGACCGGACCATCAGGTGAACGACCTCAGGATACTGTTTCGGAGGTGCGGGGCACACACAGCAGAGCCAGTCATTCGAGAGGCAGACAGTGCTATGCATGCGGCGGGCATGGCCACATGGCTCGTGACTGCCCAACCCGCCATGCAGAGGAGCAGCAGACGATTGAGGGACCACCCAAGCAGAGGCAGAGGTTCGACCCTGGCAGTCCGCAGGGAGCAGACGGATGAGGTAGAGGAGCTTGCCGAGTAGTAGGTGGTGGATGACGCTTCGAGGCTCTACCACCACTACCACCAGGAGGTCCACCCCAACCACAGGGAGTTAGCAGGCAGAGGCAGGATCAACTTCAGGCAGTGGATGCCTACGACCACGGCACACCTGAGATGATTCAAAGTACTATCTGTGTCTACTCCACCCTTGCTGTAGTTCTTATAGACACAGGAGTGAATCATTCTTTCATTGTCGCTGCCCTTGTTCGGAGATCGAAGATTCCGACAGAGCCGTTGGCTCGATCCTTACGGCTAGAGACTCCTACGGAAGCAGACTCAACGATTACGCACTGGTTCCGGCAGTGTGAGCTTTCTCTAGGAGGTGATAGATTCGGCTAGGATCTTTTTGTAGTGGCGTCGAGGCCTTACGACGTCATCTTGGGCATGGATTGGTTATCTACAGTCCATGCTCAGATCGACTGTATTAGGCGCAAGGTGTGGTGTGTCCGCACCGATGGGAGTAGGTTCACCTTCACTAGCGAGAAGGGAGCCTTTGCAGTGCAGGATGGACTCACACAGAGGAGAGGACAACTGATCACTCATCAGTTGGCTAGTATCATCTTAGGAGCAGTTGATATGAGGAGTCCGAGTTTTCCTGTAGTGGTGGATCAGTATGCGGACGTTTTTCCTGACGACGTTCCAGGACTACCCCCTCACAAATAGGTAGACTTCTATATTGAAATGTACCC
This sequence comes from Viscum album, assembly GCA_963277665.1. Taxonomy (NCBI): domain Eukaryota; kingdom Viridiplantae; phylum Streptophyta; class Magnoliopsida; order Santalales; family Viscaceae; genus Viscum; species Viscum album. The sequence goes on along the minus strand of OY728157.1, from coordinate 1,235,276,428 downwards.
CGGGATAGCCCTGATATCTACTTCAGCATATCGGATGGCTCCCGCTGAGCTTCGAGAGCTACGAGTAAAACTGGAGGACTTGTAGGGCAAGGGATTCATTTGACCCAGTGTTTCACCCTAGGATTCCCCAATTTTGTTCGCCAAGAAGGCGGACGGGAGCTTAAGACTGTGTTTCGACTACCATCTCCTGAATCAGGTGACTATGAAGAATAAGTATCCACTTTCAAGGATTGAATATCTCTTCGATCAGCTCAAGAGAGAACGCTAGTTCTCGAAGATAGAACTCAGGTCGGGCTATCATCATCTCAGAGTTCGAGATGAGGATGTGTAGAATACGGCCTTCAGGTGTCGGTATGGCCACTAGGAGTTCTTGGTTATGCCTTTCGGCATAACCAACACTCCATTAGTGTTCATGAGTCTCATGAATAGGATCTTCCAGCCTTACCTTGATCAATTTTTCGTATTCTTCATCGACGACATATTGATTTACTCGACTACTAAGGATGAGCATGCCTACCACTTGCGGGTTGTACTGGACACACTCTGAGAGCACCAGCTTTATGGTAAGCTATTGAAGTGTCAGTTATGGATTCGAGAGGTCCACTTCTTGGGACATGTCATCTCTGAGGTGGGAGTTGCGGTGGATCCTGTGAAGATCAAGGAAGTGCTAGCTTGGGAGCCACCCTGAAGCGTAACGGAGGTGCGGAGTTTCCTAGGTTTGGCTAGATACTATCGGAGATTTGTTCCAGACTTCTCCAGAGTTTTAGAACCACTTTTAGCTTTAACGAAGAAGGGGAAACCCTTCATGTGGTCAGATAGATGTCAGCAGAGCTTCTAAGAGCTGAGATAGAGATTGACCAGTGCACCCATCTTGAGGCTACCAGTGGAGGGCGTAGCATACGTAGTTTACTGCAATGTATCAGAGACCGGACTCGGGTGTGTCCTGATGCAGGAGCAGGTAGTGATCACCTATGGTTCACGACAGTTGAGGCATCATGAGCAGAACTACGATACCCATGACCTGGAGTTAGCAGCAGTGGTCTTCACCATGAAGATGTGGCGACACTATCTGATGGGCGAGCGCTTTACAGTCTAATCTGACCACTAGAGTCTTAGGTATATCTTCTCGCAGAAGGACCTGAACCTGAGACAGCGGTGATGACTCGAGTTCCTCCAGGACTATGAATTTGAGATAGTCTATACTCCTGGTAAGGGGAACGTAGTAGCTGATGCTCTCAGTAGGTGGTCGGGCATTCAGCTACTTGGAGAGGCGACAGAGCAGTTATACTGATGTTATTAATATTTTCATGACTTATTATATTCCCCCTTTACTTATTTTATATGAAATGTGCATAATTTGTGTGAAATATTAATGTTTTAATTTTAAGTATAATATTTGAGCATTTTTAGAAGTAGTCAAATTGAGTCAGTTTAATGTTTTAATTATAACTATCACTATACTGAATCAAATTATGTGGTTCTTGTTTTGTAGGATTCTTCTTTCAATATACAACATTTAATTAGAAGGCACCATGATCCAATTCTGCCATTTGAAGGGTCATATGGTCCTCACAAACAAGACTAAAGAATATGTGAACAAACTGGACCAGCCTTGAAGATTTATTTACTGGGCTCAATACAGATATCCAAAAACCTTAACTCTCCACCATAATTCGGGGGACACTACATGTCATCTTGGATAAAAATTTCATGGCCCAAATCCAAGTACAAGGGGCCCAAATAAATCTTTGAAGTCCATCCCACCATTCTGGACGAGAATGAAAATCAGTAGAGTATGCATGACATATCTCCTGGTGTAATCATCCAAGCGAGCTGATATTTTGCAGTGTGAAAGAGGAGATGTAGGCGGCCGACTTTGTTGAAGAAACCATTCGTATTTGAAGGCATATTAATATTCAAAAACCCTTTCACATTATGGACTTCAAAAAGATTGGATTGAAATGGACAGTTTAATTTTGTTTATGCAACCGGCCATAACTTTTTATCCTTACGTCCAAATGACTCCACATTTTTATAGTAGTCGGACAACGTTATTGTCTACAACTTTGAATAAGGAGATATTTGAAGATTCGTCTGTATAAATTGCCAAATTGGCGATGAAAGTGGAGGGACAGATTGGGAATGCAAACAGTCCACTCCTTGGGCTATAAATACTCTCCCCTTCTCTCCTTGAGAGGGGTTGGCATTTCAGAAGAGAGGAGATCATATTGGCACGACCAAAGCTTTGCCAAAGGCTTGGGAGGACCTTCCATACTCAAGTTTACACTTGAGAGACCTTTCCACCTCTCTTTCTTTTCACTTACTTTTGTGTTCTTCATTTTTGTAATCTTGTAATTCTCTTTCTTTGTAATTCTGTTTTAATGCAAGTTACTTCTTCAATATCTCTTATTCTCTTCCACCTTATGTATTTTAATATTAATGTTCTTAAAATAGTTTAAATTCAGTTCAATCCCCTTCCCTTATTTAGCTTCCTCATTCAATCGAAAGTTCGTTTTTAATTATCATCATTGTTCGTGTGTGTGTGTCGACGTACCACTCTTTTCTTATCCCTTTCTTTTTCTTCTCTTATTAATTTATAATCATAATCATTATAACCAGATTATTAATCACCCAAATGGCTGAGTAAATCTCTCATTGGGGTGAGTTATAATTTAGGTATGTTAAGTGATTGAGAGATTCTGCTCGATGAATATTCTTTGAATTAACATTGTGTATGTTGGACTTAACATGTCATGGATTAATGACTTGTTTTGTTTAACATGTGGTTTCCATGGATTATTGGAACCATAAATACACAACCATAAATAAGATATGATTGAGATTATAACCTTAAGTTAAGTTAAGTCTTGGTTTAAAGCCTTAACACTTAAGAATTCTAATCAACATCATCTTGTGACATGGGTGTTAATTTAAATGCAATATAAAGCAAAGCTCGAGGATATCACAAGCTTAACTAACCTAATGATGAACTCACCCCAATATTTATCAATTTGGTAAATCAAACATCATCCATAAATCATTTCAATTAAGCTCTGCAAACAAACCCCCCTAATCAAAATACAATCAACTAAAAACAAACGACTACTACAAAGTATCATCGCTGAGGATTCGACCCGAGTGCTGCTATACACATTAGTAGAGCACCGGAACCTTGAACGGTCGATAGGAGACAATCGAACGCACTTTCAAATGGCGCCGTTGCCAGGGATGGTGCTTTAAGTAGTCATTAGTTTCTGGTTATTATAAAAAAAACCCAAAAAAAAAACAAAAGTTTAAAAAAAATTGAAAAAAAAACACAAAGAAAAACCCGTCTTCCTCGTAAAAATCATAAACTGAAAAAATACAAAGAAAAACCCGTCTTCCTCTTTCTTCCAAAATCTCTCTGAATGCCCCGTAGCCTTCCAAACAATCCCTCAGATTTGTTTGACCCTGAAATTGATAGAACTCTTCGTCGAATTAGGAGGACCATTAGGGATAACCAAATCACCCAAGAACCAATCATTGCCCTACCAATTGAATTAGATATGGCCAATCCTAGGGAACAAACATTGAAAGAACTTGCTGCCCCTGATATGAATTACCAACCTCTTGGTATTCAATATCCAAACATTGAAGCTGACTTCGAACTCAAATCGGGTTTGATTCATCTTCTCCCTCATTTTCATGGGCTAGCCGGTGAGGATCCACATCTTCACCTTAAAGAGTTCCAAGTAGTATGCTCTACCATTAAGCCTCAAGGGGTTTCTGAAGAACAAATCAAGCTTAGAGCTTTCCCATTTTCCCTAGCAGATTCTTCCAAGTCTTGGCTCTACTACCTCCCACCTGGTTCCATAAACTCATGGGTTGACATGAAGAGACTTTTCCTTGAGAAGTTCTTTCCCGCTTCCCGAACAGCTTCTATCCGAAAGGAAATAAGCGGCATCCGTCAATTCCCTAATGAATCACTCCATGAGTATTGGGAGAGGTTCAAAAAGCTTGTGGCAACTTGTCCACACCATCAAATCCTTGACCAACTCCTGATCCAATACTTCTATGAGGGGTTATTGGCTATGGAGCGAACTCTCATTGATGCCGCAAGTGGCGGTGCTCTTGTTGACAAAACTCCTGCAGCTGCAAGAGATCTCATAAGTAATATGGCTGCAAACACGCAACAATTCCATACTCGAGCACATGCTCAAGTGAAACAAGCCCAAGAGAATCAATCCATAGAGCCCAACAAGATGACTGAGTGGATGAGTGAACTTACAGGTCTTGTGCGTCAACTAGCGGTGGCTACCAAAGCCCCAACCTCATCTTCTCCACAGTCACTATTCCCTGGACCTATCAAGAATTGTGGAATCTGCAACTCTCCGTCTCATCCAACTGACACATGTCCACAACTTCAAGATGATCCATCTGATTTATCTAGTCCAATGGAGCTCAATGCAGCATATGCTCAGCGAAACTACAACCCTCAACAATCAGGTCAGTTTGTTAGAAACTTCAACCAACCCCACTCTGAGCCCTTCTCTTCTACCTTTAACCCACCTCTGAGGTATGGTAATCCCATTTCTCATCTTCCTCAGTTCCCTCATCAAAATCCAAACCAGTTTCAATATGGTCAAAGTGGTGGTAACATCCATCAACCTTATCCTTTTGTTCCTCAACCCCAAAGGAACAATCCTCCTCCTGGATTCCACTATCCTAACGATCCTTCCCAATTCCCCACCCAATACAATCGCTTTCCCAAGAACCAAAATCAAGGCCAACCCAATTTGGGACAAGCCTCTTCTTCTAAACAACCATGGGAAAGTGCTGTAGAGGATCTTGCTTCCTTCACCCGTTCTAGCCTCAAGAACATTGAAACCCAAATAGGTCAACTTGCATCCCACCTGAGCCAGCAACAACCATCCAATTCATCCCAACTCCCAGCTCAACCATTACCCAACCCTAAGGGTAATGTAAGTGCAATTGCACTTAGATCGGGAAAGCAAATTGCAATGCCACATGCTGATTTCTCTACCTCCCCTTTCGATGTTGATCTAGAAAATGAAAAGAACAAAAAGCTGGAAAAGGAACTTGAATCCACTCCTTCACCCCCTTCCATTCCTCTAAGGAACCCAATTCCTTTTCCTCAAGCCATCTCCAAGCCTAAGAAGTCCTTTGAACCTGATCCTGAAATGCTTGACATGTTTAGACGTGTTGAAGTGAACATCCCCCTCTTAGATGCCATCAAAAAAATCCCTAAGTATGCCAAGTTTCTTAAGGAATTGTGCACCCATAAGAGGCAACTTAGGAACATTGAAAATGTTTCAACCCAACAGTCCATTCCCATGAAGTGCAAAGATCCAGGGACCTTCACGGTTCCATGTCAAATAGGGAGTTACAACTTTGATGATGCACTCATAGACCTTGGAGCCTCAATAAATGTCATGCCCAAATCCATTTTCTCCAACCTTGGTCTAGGTCCCTTGCACCAAATGGGTGTTGTCATTCAATTAGCCAATCGAAGCACTACCAGTCCTGAGGGGATAATTGAGGATGTTCTTGTTCGGGTCAATAATCTTATCTTCCCAGCTGATTTCTATGTCCTTGACATGGAAGGTGAGACGACCTCTTCTCGATCTCCCCTAATTCTAGGAAGACCATTCCTCATGACTGCGAGAACCAAGATTGATGTCCATTCAGGCATCTTATCCATGGAATTCAGTGACCAACTGGTCAAGTTCAACATTTTCCAAGCCATGCGATACCCATCTGAGGATCACTCTGCATTCTCAATCCATGCTTTTGAGGACACTTCTAAGATTCAATCGAACCCCAATCCACCATGTTCTTCATGTTCTAATGATAAAGGATCTTGTGAAATCTGCACCATGATTAACAAAGTCATAAATGGTGAAGTTGATGTGGACCTCTCATTCATAGACTCCATCAATCTAGAGGAACTTGAAAACTCTCTTAAATCCCACATCAAATCTGATCTCTACTGCTCCACCTTGGACAGTGTTGAGGAAAATGATCCAAAACCATCTGGAATCCCTTCTCCTGCTCCTAACTTGTCTAGCTCTCAAATCAAGGCTGAAACTGATCTAAAACCACTTCCTTCACACATCAAGTATGCATTCCTTTTCCATGATCCCTCCTACCCTGTCATTATCTCTACTTCACTTTCTGAAACTGAGGAGTCCCAACTTGTTCAAGTGTTAGAAGAAAACAAAAATGCCTTAGGTTGGACCCTAGAGGATATTCCAGGAATCAACCCTGCCCTTTGCATGCATCACATCCATCTAGAGGAATCATCCAAACCAATTAGGCAACCTCAAAGAAGACTCAATCCACTCATACTTGAGGTAGTTAGGGAAGATATTACCAAGCTTCTTCAAGCTGGTATTATCTACCCAATTTCTGATAGTGAATGGGTTAGTCCAATTCAAGTCGTTCCTAAGAAGGGCGGGATAACAGTTGTCACAAATGAACATGGAGAAGTGGTCACAACTCGAGTGAAAAACAAATGGCGTGTGTGCATCGATTATCGCAAATTGAATGCTGAAACACGAAAATATCACTACCCACTTCCTTTCCTTGACCAAATGCTTGAGAGATTGGCCGGAAAGTCACACTATTGCTTTCTTGATGGTTACACCGGCTACTTCCAAATTCCAATCGCACCTAAAGACCAAGAAAAGACCACATTCACTTGCCCCTTTGGAACCTATGCCTATAGGCGAATGCCTTTTGGCCTTTGTAATGCTCCTGCAACATTCCAGCGGTGTATGATGAGTATCTTTTCTGAATTCATTGAGAATTTCATGGAGGTCTTCATGGATGAATTTACCATTTATGGCGAGTCATTTGAATCTTGCTTACATTCACTCTCTTTGGTCCTTCAAAAGTGTGTCAAGTGCAACCTTGTGCTGAATTTTGAAAAATGTCACTTCATGGTTTCAAATGGGATTGTTCTAGGGAACATAATTTCTTAAGAGGGTATCCAAGTTGATCCAGCCAAAATTGAGGTGATCCAATCACTTCCTGAACCCAAATCAGTTCGAGACATTCGGTTCTTCCTTGGTCATGCCGGTTTCTATCGGCGATTCATTCAGAACTTCAGCAAGATTTCCCTCCCACTCACTCGTTTAATTCAAAATGATGTCACATTCAATTTTGATGAGGCTTGCAAGAGAGCCTTCATTGAACTCAAATCTTCTCTCACATCTGCTCCAATAATCCAACCCCCAGATTGGTCCTTACCATTTGAATTGATGTGTGATGCTTCTGATAGGGCCATTGGGGCTGTTCTTGGTCAAAGAAGAGAAAACATTCCTCATGTCATCTTTTATGCCTCAAAAACATTGGATGAAACTCAATAACACTACACTGTGACTGAAAAAGAACTTTTAGCTGTGGTTTTTGCCTTGGATAAATTCCGGCCCTATCTCTTAGGTGCCAAAATCATCATCTTCACGGACCACTCAGAATTAAAGTTCTTACTTAAGAAAAGTGATTCCAAACCAAGGCTAATAAGATGGATTTTAATGCTCCAAGAGTTTGACCTTGTGATAAAAGATAAACCTGGAAAAGAAAACCCTGTGGCTGACCACCTGAGTAGAATTTCTAATTCTTCTCATTCTGAAATAATTGATCCTGAATTTCCAACTGAACACCTCTCCTCTCTCACTCCAAAGTTACCATGGTATGACCCAATTGTCAATTACTTGGTTTCCGGTGTTTTCCCTGAATATTTTTCAAAAGAAAAAAAAGAAAAGATGAAAAGTGATTCAAAGCATTATTTTTGGGAAGATAATAAACTTTGGAAAACCGGGGCTGACATGGTAATCAGGAGATGTGTTGATGAAACTGAACAATCCTCCATCTTGGAATTCTGCCACTCAATGCATGGAGGTGGCCACTTTGGACCACAAAGGACTTCTCGAAAGGTCCTAGATTCTGGATTCTTTTGGCCTTCACTCTTCAAGGACTCACACGAGTTCTGTCAATCATGTCCCACTTGCCAAAAGTTTGGCACAATTTCCAAAAGAAACGAAATGCCTCAAAAGCCATTAATCTTCTGTGAGCTTTTCGATGTTTGGGGCATCGATTTCATGGGACCATTTCCCCCTTCCAATGGATTCTCATACATTATTCTTGCGGTCGATTATGTTTCTAGGTGGGTCGAGGCCAAACCCACTAGGAAAGATGATGCTCAAACTGTGAGTGAGTTCCTCAAAACCCATATCTTCCATCGATTCGGAACACCACGTGCTTTGATAAGTGACTTAGGAACTCATTTCTGTAATAGAACCATGGAGTCACTTTTGAAAAATAATGGGGTTGTACATAAAACATCCACTGCATATCACCCTCAAACAAATGGAATGGCTGAACTTTCTAACAGAGAAGTGAAAAGAGTGCTTGAAATAATTGTTAAGCCCACAAGAAAAGACTGGCCCGATAGACTTGGTGAAGCACTTTGGGCCTATCGAACAGCCTATAAGACACCCATTGGGATGTCTCCATTTAGGCTAGTTTTTGGTAAAGCCTGTCATTTACCAGTTGAAATCCAACATAATTCATTTTGGGCTGTCAAAACTTGTAATTTTGATTGTGAAAAATCTGGTGAAGAAAGATTGTTGCAGTTGACTGAATTGGAGGAGCTTCGACTCGATTCGTATGAGAACTCCATTCTCTAAAAAGAAAAGGCAAAGTCACTCCATGACAAGAACATTCTTCGAAAGGTATTTCATGAAGGTGAAAAGGTAATGCTCTTCAATTCTCGATTTCGACTTCACCCAGGTAAGCTTAATTCTCGTTGGGAAGGTCCTTTTGTTATTACTAACGTTTACCCATTTGGTGCAGTGCAAGTCCAAGACCCTTCTTCAAAAAGAACATTCACGGTAAATGGACACTGGTTAAAGCATCACCATGAGAGGTCTCACAATCCAGGAACCACGTCGACTTCCATCGAAACCCCATCCACTTCAATAGAACCACCACTGGATGGAGACCCGCCAAATCCAAACCAGGGGGAACCTCTTTCCCTTTAACTCTATCTCTCCTCAATCTCTCTTCCCTCTCTTCTTCTCTCTATTTCTTCTTCTTCCTCTCTCCCTCTCATTTTTTTTACAACATTCTTCCACAACCTTTTTTCTATTTTCTCTTTTGTGTGGACCTGTCATTAAAAATAAAAAAATTTAAAAAAATTATTAAAAACAAATGAAAATTGAAAAAAAGGGGTGTCATAATTACTCATCATCCAATATTGAAATTTTTTCCAACCATTTTGGGGAGTCAAAAGGCTTGTTTTAAACTCAAATATATTGAATTTTTATCTCAAACTTGGGTAAACAATTTTGTGTCAATAACAAACATTTTGAATGAACAATTTTTGGTGGAAAATGATTCTCCCCTACCGTGAGGAATAACATTAGCCTTCATTCCAAGGTCATCTATGGCCATGTTTTTTATTGTGTGTCTTCACCACTGATTGTGAGTCTTGAGTTTGTGGACCTTCGAGCTGAATTTCCATCTTTAGTGTGCATTAATATGATAGAGGCATTTTCTAAGCCACATGAGAATCAGAATAGCCAAATAGCCTCCCGTTACCCTTACATTGATCCTACTTTTGAAAGCCCCTTTGAGCCTATGAAAACCTTTATTTTGATATCCACATTACAAGCCTAATACCTTGTCCCACCCAACATCTTCATGGATTTTCATTGTACAATTTATTGAAATTTAAGTGTGGGGGGAATAGACTTCATTTTTGGGTGTACTTTCATTGATTTCCAATGTGTCATAATATGCTTGAGGGCAAGCTTCCATTCAAGTGTGGGGGAGAGGTTGTAATTCTGTGAGCTTTGGGGTGTATATGTGTAATTGTCATTTGTACAAAAGTCATTGAAAAGTGTTCAAAAAAAATGAAAAAAATTATATAAAAAAAATGAAAAAAATAAAAAAAAGGAATGGGTTGTGTCTTGGGTGGGTCAAAAATCATTCATCATCAACCTTTGTTCGTGTTATAAATTAGTTCCATGTGGAGATCAAGCATGGGTTGGGAGATGACTGTGAGACCTGTTTCAAGCACAACTTTCAAAAAAAAAGAGCAAAAAGAGAAAAAAAAAGAACACTTGAATCATCTTGTATTGTGCCATTATTGGAAGTCTTCCATGTTGTACATATTCCATCATCTCAAACTATTCCATTTTCTATCTCCCTCACTTTTCATTCATCACACATTCATGCCCTTTTAAATATGTGTTTCTATTTCCTTTCAAATCAAATTTCAAAAAAAAATGTGCATTGATTTTTCCATGTTGGTGTTTTTAACCCCTCTTTTCCTTTGGACATTATATACCTACCGTCCCATAGCCACTGAAAAACCCCTTAAAAGACCTCTTGATTCTTGTACACATTAGATTTGGGAATGGAAGCTGAGAGCTCTTACAAAATCTTGATTTTCACTTTTTGTTGGTGAATGAGTGAACCTCCTAAAATACATTTTTATCATCTTGAGAGGAGTAAGTTTTGAGTGCCTACATTTTCTAATTCAAACCTTGAACATGAAAAAATTAATTGTTTCTGATGCATTATTGTGAACCAAATTTGTGATGGAATTCAATATGGATGAGTGAAATAGTCTAAACCTCCCCTGATTGGAGAAAACAAAATTTTAATATTTGTTGGTGAGTGAAAATGATTTTGTCATGTTTTTATATTTGTTGCACATGAGGACACGCGCAAATCTAAGTGTGGGGGAGTTGATGTTATTAATATTTTCATGACTTATTATATTCCCCCTTTACTTATTTTATATGAAATGTGCATAATTTGTGTGAAATATTAATGTTTTAATTTTAAGTATAATATTTGAGCATTTTTAGAAGTAGTCAAATTGAGTCAGTTTAATGTTTTAATTATAACTATCACTATACTGAATAAAATTGTGTGGTTCTTGTTTTTTAGGATTCTCCTTTCAATATACAACATTTCATTAGAAGGCACCATGATCCAATTCTGCCATTTGAAGGGTCATATGGTCCTCACAAACAAGACCAAAGAATCTGTGAACAAACTGGACCAGCCTTGAAGATTTATTTACTGGGCTCAATACAGATATCCAAAAACCTTAACTCTCCACCATAATTCGGGGGACACTACATGTCATCTTGGATAAAAATTTCATGGCCCAAATCCAAGTACAATGGGCCCAAATAAATCTTTGAAGTCCAGCCCACCATTCTGGACGAGAATGAAAATCAGTAGAGTATGCATGACATATCTCCTGGTGTAATCATCCAAGCGAGCTGAGATTTTGCAGTGTGAAAGAGGAGATGTAGGCGGCCGACTTTGTTGAAGAAACCATTCGGATTTGAAGGCATATTAATATTCAAAAACCCTTTCACATTATGGACTTCAAAAAGACTGGATTGAAATAGACAGTTTAAGTTTGTTTATGCAACCGCCCATAACTTTTTATCCTTACGTCCAAATGACTCCAAATTTTGAGAGTAGTCGGCCAACGTTATTTTATACAACTTTGAAGAAGGAGATATTTGAATATTCGTCTGTCTAAATTGCCAAATTGGCGATGAAAGTGGAGGGACAGATTGGGAATGCAAACAGTCCACTCCTTGGGCTATAAATACTCTCCCCTTCTCTCCTTGAGAGGGGTTGGCATTTCAGAAGAGAGGAGATCATATTGGCACGACCAAAGATTTTCCAAAGGCTTGGGAGGACCTTCCATACTCAAGTTTACACTTGAGAGACCTTTCCACCTCTCTTTCTTTTCACTTACTTTTGTGTTCTTCATTTTTGTAATCTTGTAATTCTTTTTCTTTGTAATTCTGTTTTAATGCAAGTTACTTCTTCAATATCTCTTATTCTCTTCCACCTTCTGTATTTTAATATTAATGTTCTTAAAATAGTTTAAATTCAGTTCAATCCCCTTCCCTTATTTAGCTTCCTCATTCAATCGAAAGTTCGTTTTTAATTATCATCATTGTTCGTGTGTGTGTGTCGACGTACCACTCTTTTCTTATCCCTTTCTTTTTCTTCTCTTATTAATTTATAATCATATTCATTATAACCAGATTATTAATCACCCAAATGGCTGAGTAAATCTCTCATTGGGGTGAGTTATAATTTAGGTATGTTAAGTGATTGAGAGCTTCTGCTCGATGAATATTCTTTGAATTAACATTGTGTATGTTGGACTTAACATGTCATGGATTAATGACTTGTTTTGTTTAACATGTGGTTTCCATGGATTATTGGAACCATAAATACACAACCATAAATAAGATATGATTGAGATTATAACCTTAAGTTAAGTTAAGTCTTGGTTTAAAGCCTTAACACTTAAGAATTCTAATCAACATCATCTTGTGACATGAGTGTTAATTTAAATGCAATATAAAGCAAAGCTCGAGGATATCACAAGCTTAACTAACCTAATGATGAACTCACCCCAATATTTATCAATTTGGTAAGTCAAACATCATCCGTAAATCATTTCAATTAAGCTCTGCAAACAAACCCCCCTAATCAAAATACAATCAACTAAAAACAAACGACTACTACAAAGTATCATCGCCGAGGATTCGACCCGAGTGCTGCTATACACATTAGCAGAGCACCGGAACCTTGAACGGTCGATAGGCGACAATCGGCCTCACTTTCATATCCACTTTGCAGATATCCTTCGTAGATAGAGATGGGGCGGCCTTTCTACAGTCGCTCACTGTCACACCTCCACTACTTCAGCAGGTCAGGAAGGCACAACGTGGGGACGATAACTGTGAGGCGCGACGTGCTCAGATATCCTCAGGCATGGAACCTGATGGATTTTCTATAGGAGGAGAGAACTTCATACTTTTAAGAGGACGTACCATGGTACCAGTTGCATTACGGTAGGAGGTGCTGAGGGAGTTTCACACTTCCCCTCTAGCGGTACATCCTGGATTAGCGAAGATGTACTAGGACCTCAGACGAAAACACTGGTGTCCGGGTATGAAGAAGGCTATGGCAGAGTTCATTTCACGATGCCTCACCTGCCAGCAGGTGAAGGTGGAGCACCAGGTACAAGTAGGCTTGGTACAACCCTTAGAGGTCCCAGAGTAGAAGTGGGACATGATATCTATGGATTTCGTGATGGGATGTCCACGTAATTCTATAGGACACGACTCCATCTGGGTGATTGTCGACCGACTCACCAAGTCGGCCCACTTATTACCCATCAGAGAGCAGGGCTCAGTAGAGAGCTTGAGACGCCTCTACGTTCAGGAGATCGTATGAATTCACGGTGTTCCATCGACTATCGTCTCCGATCGAGATGCTCTCTTTACTTCCTTGATTTGTAAGGGGTTGCAGGAGGCATTTGGGACACAACTATGCCTGAGCACCGCCTTTCACCCTCAGACGGATGGACAGACAGAGAGGACCATTCATACTCTTGAGGACATGCTCCGTGCATGTGTCCTTGACTTTGGTCGCAGCTGGGAGAATCACCTACCCTTGGTGGAGTTTTTATACAACAATAGCTACCACTCCACCATCGAGATGGAACCATACGATGCATTGTACAACCGACGTTTCAGATCACCTCTATGCTGGAAAAACCCTAGGGAGTCAGCACTTATAGGACCAGAGATGGTCCAGGCCACGAAGGAGAAGGTACAGATCATCCAGGAGAGGATGATGACTGCTTAGAGCCGACAGAAGTCCCATGCTTATAGGAGGCGGAGACCACTAGAGTTCGAGGATGGCGACCACGTTTTCTTATGGGTCTCACCTCAACGTAGATTACGGAGATTTGGTCGGGGTGGCAAGTTATCTCCGCACTTCATCGGACCATTCTAGGTTCTCAGTAAGATAGGAGAGGTGGCTTATCACCTAGCTCTTCCACCTCAGTTGCACTGGGTGCATGCCGTTTTCCACGTATCTCAGCTGAAGAGATACGTGCACGACTCGATGCATATCATTGATCATGGGGAGCTGGACATCGATGATGGGGCGACTTTTGCGGAGGTCCCGATGGAGATCAAGGATCAATAGGAGCGGGTCCTATGTGGATGGTCGATTCCTCTAGTGCACATCAGGTGGAAGCACGAGAACCTCCAGGAGAGCACATGGGAGCGGGAGGCTCAGATGCATGCACAGTACCCTCATTTGTTCCCCTATTTTGTGATGTATCTTTACGGGGACTTAAATCCCTGAGGTGGGAGTAATGTAAAGACCCGTAAATTTCAAGGAAATTTTTTTCTTAAATTCTTTGGGATTTTACGAGTACGTAGTTTCTAATGGCACCTGATTCTGAGGCCCGGAGTGCCGGAATCAATTTCTGAAGTTTAGCTCGGGTACGTTCAGTGAACGAACGAGCGGGTTTTTCTATCTTTTGAACCGGTGATCAGAATTGAAATCTGAGGGCACCGATGAACTCGCAGTGCCGATTTTTGCATAATATGGCCTTTCCCAAAGGTGCGTTTTCTTAGGAGGAGTTTTTAAAAATTGAGGATTAAATGTGAAGTAAATAAAATTGTGGCACAATTTTATTTTCTTTATCTAATGGTTATATCCTACATGGGGTAGTTGGGGTGGTACCCACAACCTCCTAACTACCCATGTTAGGATATTTGTGAGGTGGGTCCCACAAAATCCCCACCCCTCCACATTCCTTTAACTCCTCTAACCCCCTCTTAAAGTTGGTAACTCTTCTTAACATGTTTAACTCTCCCATTAAGTGGGTGACTTCTCCTCTCCTCACCTTCCCCTCATTAAATTATGCCAACACACTTATTCAAATAATTGAATTAAGTATTTAAATTTTGTAATTTGAACCGAGGGCATGTTTTAATAAAATAATAGGAGCTTATTTTATTTTGGGGTTAGTTTTTTTGTGTGGGAAATTGGGGAAGGGAGAGCTCTATTTCTTTTGAAGAACTTCATCCTCCCGTGAAGAACATCATCTCTTCAACGAAGAACGAATCAGCGACTGCGGATTCTCCATCCCATTCCTCCTCCGTGACAAGGGAAGATACACTGACATGGGAGTTCTCCAACGATGCACAATCATCTTCTTATCTCCGTGATAAAAGAGAAGATGACGTTTCCTCGGGTGGGCACCGTTGACGACGGAAATGATGCCATATTTTGTGGCGCTTGACAACCGCGAATTACTTTGAGAGGTAGGGGTTATTTTATGTTCATGATTAATTTAAAATTCTTCATTAATAAATTTGGCCGATTGTTATCAACATAACGGGAGGAGATCGGACCGCACAAACATGGCCGATCCCCCTCCCCTTTTTATTTGTTGATCCTCGTTGAACTTTGCGGCGAAGACGGCGCGGTGCCGTTGCACCGCGCGGAAACGAAAAGAGGCCGCGGTCGAAGTGGGCCGCGGTGAGGGTGTGCAGCGCCGTCGCACTACACCGGTGAGGCCGAAGGAGTCCGCGGCCAGGAGCGGGCCGCAGTGGAGGGGCGGGGCGTCGTCGCGCCGCACCGGTCGGATAAGAGCCGCGACCAAAGGCTGCGACAGTTCTTCCAAGGGGTGGCCGGCAGAGCCAGCCGCTGGCGCCACCTGGAGGTGGGAACCCCTCAGGTCCCGCTGTTACAAAAGCTCAGCCTTAATGGACGACCATTTTGGAAATAGGGGGGTGGCACCCCTCCACCCCTTCGCACCCCGCTCGGCCGCGAGGCAAGCCGCGACTAGCCTCCGAGCTGGGCCGCAGGCCGCGCCCAGCCGCGAGCCGGGCCGGGCCAAGCCCAGGCGGGCTGAGCCGCGCCCATCCGGGCCAGGCCGCGCCCAAATGGGCCCAACCTAGACTCAGGTCGGGTCGACCTGGTTCGGGCCAACCAAGGGGGTATCGGGCCGGGTCGGACCAGGCCCGAACCCCCTATTTTCGGACAGATTCGTTCAAACGTCCATATCTTGGCCTAAAAACCTCCAATCGATGCACCATCAGTTGTGTTGGTATCCTTGGATCGAGACGGTCGTTTTGTTATATTACACTCAAACTTTCGGTACAGTTTTGGTATGTCCGGGTTGGTTCGAACCCAAAACCAACCGGGCCCTTGGAGCGGAAACGCCTATAACTTAACGACCGGACATCCGAATGACGTTCCGTCGATAACGTTGAATTCCTCTTAGTGATAAGGTTCTTTCGGCTTACTCCTCTCGAGGTTTGGATACAGATGGAGTATGGTCGGGTTGGTTTTAACTTAAAAACCAACCGGGCCCCTGGGACGAAAAAGCCAATAACTCTCAGACCGAGCGTCCGATTAACGCACCGTCTGTCGCGTTGAGTTCCTATTGACGAGACAGAACTTTATGATACATCAACTCTGGACTTCGTGATAGTTGATGTATCGAACCCTTGGCTCGTGGAGCAGACCCTCCCGGAATCGAGCGTGCTGTGTGCGGGAACTCTAGAGCTGGCTGCGACTGCGATGACGATGACGACTGTACTTAGATCCTACGTGGGTTCGGCAGCGAGGATGACTGTACTTGGATCCTCCATGGGTTCGGAAGTGATGAAGACTGTACTTGGATCCTACGTGGGTTCGGAAGCGATGGTTACTGTACTTGGATCCTACGTGGGTCCGGCAACAATGACTTTTGTACTTGGATCTTATGTGGGTTCAGCAGGGGAGATGATTCAGAGGCTACATCTATCATCTCCACCCCTCTTCGTGAGTATTATACCTGTGTGAGATGAGTCTTGATTTTCAATCATTATCTTCGATATGATTTACTTGATTTCCTATGTGGACTGGGTTGTGCTTTCCCGTGTGGACTGGGTTGTGCTTTCCTGTGTGGACGGGGTTGTGTTTTAATGTTTGGACTGGGTTGTACTTGGGCTCGTGAGTTGGAACCGAACTGGAAATGATGACTTAGGTATATGTATGGGAATATACCTAATTAGAGTTGGTTGTTACTTCGTGTTTGTATCCTTCCTTTGTGGTTTATCCTTTTTGGATTCTGGGAGACCTTCGGGGGTCTCAGAGTCCCTACTGAGTATCGTATACTCACCCCTGCATGGGCCATGCTTGCACTACGTTGTGTTGGTTGTAGACGACAAACAACGCTGATCGTGATTGAGGATTGTAGAGAGGGACGGTACCCGGAGGTGGAATATCAGGCGGGACGTACACGGAGTGGACGGCCGAACCCGAGGAGCTGAGGAGACCATATGTACCCACCCTTCAGGTGGGATGGCCAGAGGACGACTCGGTGGTTGCTGATTTACTTTACTGCTGTTGTACTTTCTTTTCAGTTGTACTGTACTTTTAGTTGGGTTTGTATTCTATCCCATTTACTTTTCAGCACTTACTTTTGTACTCAGTTTACTTAGTGATTACTTCATCTTGAGTACTCTGTTGTGTTTCTTTACTTATATAAAGGCAATGCCTTCCCATTTTTTGGGATTTACACCTTTGGTGCTAGTCGCCAGCCCCTGACCTATGGAAGGCGGGCTTGGGGTAGTCACGGCACAGGCCCCGAGGACGGGTCGTGACATCTGCTGAATCCTAACCACATCATCATAACTGTCTGGTTCTCCCCCTTCAGTGAGCATCACATACTCATGTGGTGAGTATCTACGACTCGGTTGCCGTTCTCTGGTGGATCTCCTCAACTGTGCTTCAGGTGGAATCTGTTCTGGAATATCATATGATGAAGGCATATCAGCAGATGAAGACATATTACCTAGTAGTGATTTATCATCAGTGTCGTGTATCTCTCTCACACTAGCTAGTACTGATGGTGATGAGACTGGTTCTAGATTGACTGGAATTTCCTCATACTACGATTTCTCTGCATTTTCTGGCTTCTCAAAATCTTCAATCGTCTGATCCTCAAGAAACACCACATCTCTGCTTCTGAAGATCCTCCTGCTGATAGGATCCCAGAGTCGGTATCCAAACTCTTCATGACCATATCCTAAAAAGATACATTGCTTACCTTTTCCATACAGCTTTGCCCTCTCATCTTTCGGGATGTGAACAAAAGCCCTGCAGCCAAATACTCTCAAGTGTTTGTATGAAACATCTTTACTTGTCCAGACACTTTCTGGAACGTCGTAGTTTAGTGGGACTGACGGAGAAAGGTTGATAAGATCAACTGCGGTCATCATTGCCTCCCCCCAAAAGGTGTTTGGCAGTTTTTCATTTGAGAGCATACATTTGACTCTCTCGCAAATTGTTCTATTCATCCTCTCAGCAAGACCGTTATGCTGAGGCGTCTTTGGTACTGTTTTTTCTAGACTAATTCCAAAACTCTTGCAGTACTCTTCAAAAGTACCACAATATTCTTCTCCATTGTCTACTCACACACACTTTAACCGTCTTCTTGTTTCTCTTTCCACCTTTACATGAAACTGCTTGAAAACATCCTGCACTTGATCTTTAGTTTTCAACGCAAAGGCCCAGACTTTTCTAGAATGATCATTAATGAAGTTAACAAAATAAATAGCACCTACCATCATCTTATTACTCATCATGCAGACATCAATGTGAATAAAATCTATAACATTTGCTTTTCTAGACGGTATATAACCATGAAATGATACCCTGTTTTGTTTTACCATGATGCAATCAACACAAGTATCCAAATGTGTACCTCTTATTCCTGGAAAGAGATCCTTCTTGGAGAGAACTCTGATTCTCCTCTCACTCAAATGACCAAGCCGCATATGCCAAACTTATGTAGGAACTTCTTTTCTGGCTGCATTGACTTCTCCTCCACATGGTCTGGCATCTATGAGATAAAGAGAAGTATCTTTCTTTCCTTTAGCAATTACCATGTTACCTTTGGTAAGCTTCCATTTCCCATAACCGAAGGAACTGACATATCCATCATCATCAAGCATCCCAGTGGATATCAGATTGAGGCGAATATCAGGAACGTGCCTCACATCCTTCAACAGTAACCTGTATCCAACATTAGTTTCCAGAAAAATATTACCAATACCAATGATTCTGGATGCACCATCATTTCCCATCTTCACATTTCCAAAACTCCCTGAAGTGTAAGATGAGAAGAAATCTCTTTTGGCAGTGACATGATAGGAGGCACCAGAATCGATTACCCATGTCGAGTCTTGACTGGCAAGACTAGCCTGATTTTCTTCCTGAACAATAACAATCTCTTCGTTAACAACAACAACATCGTTATTTTGGGTCTTACCATCCTGATTCCTCTGCTCTGCCTTAAACTTTCTACACTCCTGGATGAAGTGTCTGGGCTTTCCACAGTGATGGCACTTCATGTCATATCTCGATCGAGATTTCGATCGCTTCCTCCTTTACAGACTTTGGTCATAGGGTTCTCTTCCTCTATTTATTCCCTGCCATTTTTGCTTCCCTTGTCTTTTAGTGACAAGAGCCTCTGATTCTGGTGTATGTCCCTCATCTTTCCTTCAAGATTCTTCATTCAAAATTCTATCTTTCACCATCTCCACGGTGAGTGTTCCATCTAGAGTAGAATTGATAACCGACACAACTATTGTGTCCCACGTCTTTTGTAAAGAACTCAACATCAACAGTGCCTGAAACTCATCATCAATCATCATTTTCATAGAATTCAGCTGATCAAAATTACCTTGGAACTCACTCATGTGCTCTGATATGATGGTCCCGTCTTTGTATTTCAAGTTGAAAAGACGACATATCAGTTTTGCTTTGTTCTACGCAGTTTTCCTCGCATACATCTTTTCCAATTTTTTCCAAATAATAGAATCATCATGTTCGTTGGAAATTTTTTGGAAGATGCTCTTGTCAATCCACTGTCTGATTTGGGCAGCACACTTCCTATTGAGTACGACCCACTCCGCATCAACGAGCGAGGTACTAGTTTTCGTCTTCTCATCAGGTTTACCGCTTGTTGAATATTCCTCCGCTTGCACTGCAACGGGCTTAGTAGTTTCCACAATAGGCTTCCACAAATATTTAATATACAAAAGATCCTCCATTTTCAGTTTCCAGATGGCATAATTAAACGCAGTAAATTTAATCATATTACCGGTATTTTTGTCCAATTATGGAGTGATAATTTTGAAAATCTAACCATACGGATGTGTCCGAAATGGTCGAAATACATGGAATCGACTCTTGGATCACTGAAAACGGACTCCGATTGGACGAGTTATAGCCGAAACAGATTCAACAGTTTGGATTGAATATTGATATGGCGCTGACGTGGTGTGCCAAAGCATTGGTCGGAATGTCACCGTAAAGTCACCGGCGGCGTTAATAGTTTCATCTTCTCCGGCATGGGGGTACTGTAGCACCAGCCGGTTTGACTAAAGTTTGACCGAGCCTATCTCCTTCGTTTCAGCTCCGTTTTTAACGTCGCTTACACCATTGGAACCGGCTCACCATGCTCTTCACATATCTGGGATCGAATTTTTTTTCCAAGGATGTTCAATTTTCTGGTCACTGGAAAATTTCACTGCCGCGTCGCCGTTTCACTTCTGAACCTCTCTCTGATACCACTTTGTTGGGGCAGCGGAGCGTCGTGGAGATCAAAACGAACACAAACAGGAAATAAAACGGATCAACATAAGAGGTTTAACATGGTTCAGCAAATATTCCTACGTCCATGGGAGAAGAGGGGGCCGTTCTGATTATTTCGCTCTCCGGATGAAACATCGGAGGATTACAACCACATGAAATTCATGGGATTTTGATCCCGTTTTAAAGAAGAAGGAAACCAAGATGTCAAGGGTTTGTTTTCCAACCCTTGAAAACTTCCACCTCCGGCTACTGTGCGTCCGCTGTGTCGGCTGCCAACTGTGGAAGATGACCCCCAAAGGAGACCCTTCTTACTGATAGTAGAAACTTCCTGCTGAATTCTCCCTTGATTGGGAGTATCCCCCACACCCTCGCCGTCTAGGGTCAGAGGCAGCTTTAGGTGTTCCGTGGAGGTGGAATTGAAAACGCAAGGGATGGTTGGGGAAAAGAGTCCATCATTGGTGTCCTTAAAATCCAAAAAATATAAAATCATCAAAAATATAATAAGAGGTTTACTATGATTATTTCTTTTATTGAATTCATTGGTGGGCTCCTATTGATTTTAATGATTTCATATACTATATTTGGATTGTCTGTTTTTCCCAAATTGTGTACTTGCCCAAATTTAATTTTTTGGAATTGAATGGACTTGGATGTAGTGTCGAGAAGACAACTTGTGATATTTGTGAAATAACTAGATAACTATTCTAGGTTTGCATGGGTATGAGGAAAAGGAAACCTCAACTTTTGGAAGATGTGCCTAATGGGGCTTGGTGCGGTGAGAAAAAGATGATTGTTGAGTTACTTGACATGATCAAAGAGGAACAAGACCTAAGGAAAGCTCAAATGGAAAAACTTTCCCCCATCATCCAAAAGTAATTGAAATTGATGATTACTAAAAAGGAACAAACATCGTGCATCCATGAGCTATAATGGAAGGTTTGGTTTGTGACCAGATATACGGTGGAGTGAGAATAATAAGATGTTGAGACCATAATGCATGAATTTTATGAGAAAGAGGATGTACAAAATAAAGTTGAAAAATATGATGCAACACTAGAAGTGGCCCAAGGATGTGATTACTAAAGAACACCCGAGGAGGACTCTTGCAAGTTATTTCCACCCTCCCTGGATTTTTTATAAGTTGATATTATTCAAGAGAAAGTGGGTTGTCTTCTGCACTATGATAGATATAGATAATTGTATATTACAACATTTGAGTTGAAAGGATGTTTCTAGAGATCCTTTCAAGCTGAAAGTGAAGTCTTCATACCGGTGAGTAGTGGAGAAACTCATATGTGGTGGTTTCATCTAAGGAAGCCGCACCCCCTTCAGACTAGGGATGATTCAACAAGAGATCTTGACTAAAGAGATTAAAACTAAAGTGCTTGTAGGGAGGCAACACAGTATATACATTTTTTTTAAACTTATTAGTTATATTTTCATTTAAATCTCAATAATTAATATTTATATTCACAAATTTACTATTTGATTTTGTAGGATGGTAGAAGAAGGATGAAACCATGCCCAAATGGAGAGAAAACACATGATAAGAAAGGAACAACATGGGAGGGGATTATTCTACCATCCCAACATTCAGTTTTAATTTAATTGGTATGGTAACGTCCCGGTTCTAGAAGCCACCCAGAGGCACCCCGTAATGGTTGGTCACATGGCCTCAAGCGCATTTCCCCAAACGCTAGAGGTTGCCGACTAGCAGCGAGGGCCTTGGGTGTGATAGTGGGGAAACTATGCCCTCATTGGCATAGTACATAGCGGAATTAAACAAAACATGCAATAACGGAAGCAGTAAATATCCAAAAAAATGCACAAGTAAATATCAGAAGACTAAAACAATAAACCACCAGAGCACATATGTATATATGAAATTATGCATGATACATATCTAGGAAAATAACCAAACAGGTCATAATGCTAGAAATACAAACAGTACCAAAACAAGTACATAATGAAAGATAAATAGCTCCTCAGTATCGCAAGCCTAAGCTTGGTCCCATGCTCTCCTTCTCCAAAGCAATCAAGCACCAGAAGTCGAAGGGTGATTGCCGTTATCTAAACCTACAACAACATAGTCTGTTTGGGCCCAAAAGCATGACCCAAACAGGGTGTGAGACTAAATCCCAGTAGGTAACCACCCGAAGATCTGTTCCTAATAGTCAGTGAGCATATGGCAGGTAATAGTATAGTAAGCAGTAAACAGTAACAGTAAACAACAGGCAGTAATCAGTAAGCAGTAACAGGATGATATAAAACAATAATCAATCCACAGAATAATAAGCAGCAGTGAAGCAAACAACTAACCACAACAGGAACCCCTCTAGGAAGTACTCGCAGCCAACCCCTCTGGTCCTATCCAAGAAGTACCAACAACCCACTAGGCAATGCACTCAGCCTAAACCCTCTGGTTTGGTCATAAGAAATTATAAGACTCTCTGGGGAAGCTCGCTCAGTTAATTCCCCTTATAGTCTAGGGTAGTTAGGGACTCTCTGAGGAAGATCACATGGTCTAACCCTCTTATATCCCCAAGGTCTAGAAACTCTCGGAGGAAGCTCACTCGGTCAATTCCTCCTATAGTCTCAGGTCTATCACAGACTCTCTGAGGAATCTCGCTCGGTCAATTCCTCCTCTAGCCTGGAATGGTTTAAGGAAATTCAACAAGTAAAGACTCTCTGAGGAAGCTCACTCGGTCTACCCTCCTGTAGTCTATAATATCCAAGACTCTCTGTGAAGCTCACTCAGTATATCCTCTGTAGTCTATAATAACCAAGACTCTCTGAGGAAGCTCACTCGGTCTACCCTCCTATAGTCTATAATAACCAAGACTCTCTGGGAATCTCACTCAGTATATCGCTTATAGTCTATAGCACCAGGTTCTCACAGTCCTATTCCAGTCAGTGCATAATAATTCTATAAGGACAAAGTACACCTATAGAGCTACTTGGCTAACCATTCTACAGAAGAACAAGCATGCCAAGAATATCATTCCATCCTACGGTCACAAGGCATGGAAAATAGTTATAACGGCCAAAAGCCAACAAACCCAAAGGTCATGACATGAACAAGGCGTGGGAAAAACATCCAAGCAAAGCAATTATCCTCAAACATGATCAATTTACATCTACACAAGCATACAAGCAAGTCAGGAAAACAATAGGGGAAAAACGGTAAACACGCAATACCCCGTTCACGGGTATTGGTGAAATTTGCACATAAAACTCAAAGACTTCGAATGATAAGGCACAAACCACCTACCTTGATGCTAGGAGATCAATATAATTTAACCACGAAGTAGGATTCTCCTTAGAACGATGTAGATCTATGAAAACGCACAAAACTTTCAAACCACGATATCTCGTGAAAGAAGGAAAATCATGGAATGAAACTCAAGAAGAAGGAAGAGCTCACCGTTGTGGTTCCAATGCAATAGACGACAGTCAATTTGGAAAACAGACAGAGGATTGGGGGCTTGGAGGACGTTCGTGGCTGTACGGGGCACTCCCGGTCGAAGAACTTGAAGAAGAAGGTGTTTTTGTCGATTAGGCGTGACCCCGGTCCATTTAATGAAAAAAAATAAAATACATGGAGTGTACTTTTGAAGTACATGACATGTAATTGGATTTTACATACTCCACTTTAAGTGGCCTCCACATCGCCCTTACACACCGTGTGTGTGGCCCAGACACGGCCAGCACACGGTGTCGCATGGCAACAAGGTATATGACGTGTACTTATAAAGTACACGACATGTAATTTGAAAATTTCCAGATTTTCCTCTTTTCCTAAAAAACCACCAGGAAAGGAAAAACATACCTGAAATAAATATCCATGTTCTTACAAACTTCCTCCCTTAAAGAAATTCATCCCCGAATTTCCCTAGCGAGGCATAAAATATGAAACCCCGAACAGCTCTAGCCACTACGATCGTACATCGGATTCCCTCTCCCAGGTCTCATCCTGTACTCGCCCGTGCTGCCATAACACCCGTACCAGAGGAACAGACCGTCCATGGAGAACCTTCTTACTACGATTGAAAATTTGGATAGGATGCTCCTCAAACGACGCATCCACTTCAAGCTCAACCTCCTCGGGTTGAAAGACATGAGACAGGTCTGAAAATAATTTCGGAGCTAATAGACGTGGAAGACGTTGTGCATATCCTGATACCTCTAAGGTAACTGCAACCGATAGGCAACCAAACCAACTCTCTCCAACACCTCAAATGGCCCGATGTACCACGGTGAAAGCTTACCCTATCTCCAAATACTCTTGTGTCCCAACCTCGATGTGACACACAGGAAAACATGATCCCTGACCTCGAACTCCAGAGGTAATCTCCACTGATCAACATAAGATTTCTGTCGAGACTGTGCTGTAACCATCCTCTTCTGAATCAACTCTATCTACTCTGAGTTCTCCTGAACAAGACGAGGTCCCAGCAAAGCTGCCCATCCTATCTCCAGCTAGCATAAAGGTGATCGGAAAGGCCTATCATACAAAGCCTCGTAAGGTGCCATCTGAATAGTCACCTAAAAGCTGTTGTTATAGGTAAACTCCACAAAAGGAATATGCTTCTCCAAAGAACTACCAAAGTCTAGAATGAAATCTCTGAGCATATCCTCAAGCACCTGAATCGTGCGCTTGGACTGAACATCTGTCTAGGGATGGTATGTTGTAATCAAAAGTACCTGTGTACCCAAAGCCTTCTAAAGCCCCTACCAGAACCGAGAAGTAAAACGTGCATCCCTGTCTGAAACAATGAAGTGTGGAACTCCATGCAGACGTACAATCTCTAAAATGTACAACCATCCCAGCTCATCAACACTGAAGGTATCCTTGATCGGTAATAAGTGATCAAACTTCGTAAGCCTGTCGACGACAACCCAAACAACATCACTCCCTCGAGGTGACCTTGGTAACCTGGTCACGAAGTCCATCGCGACATCGTTCCACTTCCACTCAAGAATGGGTAACTGCTGTAAAAGGCCTACTGGTTGTTGATGCTCCACTTTCACCTGCTAACAAGTAGAATATCTCATAACAAAACCATCAACATCTCTCTTCATACTTGGCCACCAATACTGGCGATGAAGATCTCGATACATCTTGGTGACACCAGGATAAAATGACCAAACTGAAGAATGTAAATACCACATCAGCTCCTCGTGTATGTCTACTAGCACCCATACGCGTCTCTAGAAACACAAGATCTCATCCTCTCCCACGATCCATCTAGGAAGAGGGTCCTCTCCTGACACACTCTCTTTCAGGACTAGGCCTTCATAGTCTGATAGATTCCTCATTGGAACTTAGTCAAGAAGCGTAGAGGTAATAGCTACAGAAGATAGAAAGGTCTGTCCCTGTTTGTCGTGCACCTCCAGATGCATCTCAGAGAACAGTTCCATAAGCTGCCACTCACTACTGGCCTCCTGAACTGCCTATATCTGAGTTCTCCTACTCAACACGTCAGCCACTGCATTTCCCTTTCCCGGTGTATAAGCAAGCTCAAAGTCGAAGGACTGAAGATACTCGACCCACCTATGTTGTCTCAGATTCAAATCACGCTGAGTGAAGATGTACTTAGACTCTTATGGTCGGTAAACACCACAAAGTTCTCTCCCAGAAGGTAATGTCTCCAACAACGTAAGGCATGAACAACAGCTGCCAACTCCAGATCGTGCGTCGGGTAGTTCCTCTCGTGTGGCCTCAACTGCCAAGACCCATAAGCAACGACTTCGTCCCCTTCCATAAGCATAGCTCCCAATCCGATACCTGATGCATCATAGTATACTATATAGCTCTTTCCTAGATATGGAAAGACTAGTATCGGTGCTGACATCAACCTCTCTTTCAGCTCCTCAAAGGATGAATCACAAGAATCTGACCATGAAAACTTCGCCCCTTTCTTGGTCATACCTTTCAATGGTGCTGCAAGGTGTGAAAAGTCCTGTATGAAACGCCTGTAGTATCCAGCCAGCCCTAGAAAACTCCTCACCTCTAAGATGTTCTTCGGCTTCTCCCAAGAAACTACAGCTCTCACTTTCTCTGGATCTACTGATACTCCTGTCTCTAAGATGACATGACCCAAGAAGTGAATCTGGTCCATCCAAAAGTGGCACTTTGAGATATTAGCATATAACTGATGCTCTCTCAGTTTACTCAGAACAATCTCAAGATGGGTATCATGGTTGTGTCGAGTGTGAGAGTACACCAAGATATCGTCTACGAAGTCCACCATGAAAGAGTCCAAGTACGGATGAAACACTCGGTTCATTAGCGCCATGAAAACTGCTGGCACATTCGTGAGACCGAAAGGCATGACCGTATACTCGTACATACTATACCAGCTTCTAAAGGCTTTCAGAGGTATATCTGATGGTCTAACACACAACTGATGATAGTAAGATCTCAATTTAATCTTCAAGAACACTCGGGCTCCTCGAAGCTGATCAAAGAGGTCATCGATCCTCGGCAAGGGATATCGGTTCTTGACCATCAACTGGTTCAAATTTCGATAGTCCAAAAAAAGCCAAAGGGTACCGTCTACCTTCTTCGCAAAAAGGACAGGTGAACCCCAAGGAGAAGTACTAGGTCGGATGAAACCCTTTTCCTGAAACTCCTCTAACTACTTCTTAAGCTCCTACAACTCAGGTGTAGCCATCCTATAAGGAGGAATGGACATCGGTGCCGCTCCTGGTACGAGCTCAATCGATAAGTCTACCTCACACTCTGAAGGAAAACCTAAAAATTCCTCTGGAAAGACATCCCTGAAATGATCCACTACTGGAGGAAGGTCTAACTATGAAGTCCCCTGGTCATCGAGATAAAGACTAGAAATCTAGGATGTAACTCTTCCTAGCCCATGATTCTCTGGTCCAGCTCTACCCGCCTGGACATCCCACTCGCCTCTATGAAGAAAGGCTTCTCCCTCTGGTGATACAAAACTCACCCTATGGCGATAGCAATCGAAGACTACCTAGAAGGGAACTAACCAGTCCATACCGAGAATGACATCATAACCTGTCATCTCTAGGACATAGAGGTCCCATAAGAAGTGACACCCTGCAACCTCAAGAGGGCACTCTCTTCACTGATGTACACTAGACGTCCTCGTTCCCAACGGTTTATCAAGAGTCAACATGCCAGCAGATGAAAAGATACAGAGCCCAAGGCTCTCCACAATAGAAATAGAGATAAATATATGAAAAGCACCAGTATCGAAAAAAGATGAAGATAAAACTGAGGCTACTAAGATCGTACCTCGAACTGTAGAAGGGCCGGGATCCTGCTCCTGATGGGTCTTCTCCACAGCGAAAGTCTGTCCTGTATCGCGGCCTTGTGCCCCTGGATGACCACTCTGAGCTGATCCACTCTACTATCACTGGTAACCTGGTGACTGACCACCACAGCCGCAACCTCCACCTCGGCCCGAATGGCCAGAAGAACTCCAGTTCCCAGACTGGTGAGAATCTGGAGATACATCTCCTGTACGTGGGGTCATGTAAGAACCCCTACCACAAGCTGTAGGTGAGAATATATGACAAAAACTCTAAAGATGGCCTATATTGCCGCAAGATCAGCACTCCATCGGGTCTCTCTGGCACTGAGGCCTAGTATTCCCACTCCTACCACACTGGTAGCATACAACCTGGATACCCGAAGATACATCCTTCCTACCCTGATCTCCTCAAGCAGACTCCCTATGGCGCTTCCTACTATCAATAGGAGGAACACTGACTTTGGATGTTGAACCTCCCTGACTCACTGCTCCAGAATCTCTCAGATTGCACTCAGTGATCAGTGCCTGGTTGATGATCGAGGATATCGAAGTCAACCTGAAGATATTCACCTGGGAATGGATCTCCAGCCTGAGACTGTCCTCAAACTCCCTAGCAAAGAACAACTCATCACCTTCTAGAATCAGCGTGAAGCACTGCAACTCGGTAAAATGATATGAGTAATCCATAACAGAAAGAGTACCCTACTCAAGACTCATAAACTCCCGGGCTCGGTCGGCCCTCAAGGTATCTGGATAGAAGTAATCGTAGAAGATGCGCCAAAACTCATCCCAAGTCATACTCTGCTGGTGCCCTGACTATGAGATCACCTCCCACCACCTCTTGGAGGTGTCTCAGAGCATATAAGCATCCAACTTTACCCTTTTCTCTAGAGGTATTTCTAGATGCTCGAAGATTGTCAGCGTGGACTCTAGCCATGACTCTGCAGCTTGGGGTCCTCCATCCCCTAAGAAAGTAGTAGGATGCTACTAATAGAATACCCGCGTTGACTCAGCCATCAATGGGGTAGGAGGCGGAACTCCCTGAAAGGTATGCATCATCGTCATGAAGTCCTCCCTAAACTGCACATCGGCGCCTGAAACAGGTATAACTACTGGTGCCAAGGATGGAACAATAGGAGGATCTGCAGGAGGTCCCTGATAGGCCATATCCGGTGTCTGATCACCGTCTAGTAGTTGACGTACGACCGGAGGACGTCTCAGAGGCATAGCTCTGAAAGATCAAAAGCACACCTTAGACCAGGATTATCAAGGATAGAAAACACAAGAGTACAAAATGGGAATAGGAGAAAGAAACACTCAAGTTTACTAAACATGACTACACGACATGTATAAAAATTACATGGTGTGTTACTTAAGGACGTACACATGGGCGTGTACTCCTGCCACCTTTGGTCATGTAACACCCCAGAATACACGACATGTTGTCCCCAAACATGGCGTGTACTTCATCTCCATTACCCTGCCCTATTCTCTTTACATGGCTAACTCACACGGTCCTCTTAACCCTAGACTACATGGAGTGTTCACTAAGAAAACGGTGTTTACTAGACAAGGTTTCAGCGACCCGTGTTGTTAGTTACAAGACCGACTACACAGATGACCCTTACACGGCGTGTTCTGAATAAACACAGCGTGTATAGGAGAGATATCATCATACCATCTTGTTCATGACACGGCCAGGTACCTAGAACAAGACTACACGGTGTGTGCGTACCCAACATTGCATGTACTACACGAGCTTCCCTGACCCGTGTTGTTAGTGACACGACCGGGTACACGGCTCACTACTACACAACGTGTAATGACTATACACAACGTGTTTCTGAAAACCTTTTCACCACCCCGTGTTTATTCTCACACAGTCAGTGACATAGTTTAAAACTAAACGGTGTGTAGTCAAGTACATGTCGTGTATTCTAGGTTTTTTTTTTCTGGGTAGTAGCTCAGAAACTGCACCGAAGCCCAGAAAACACTGAAAAACAAGCATGAAGGTTCCAAATTCCGATCTGTGAGGGACCATACTCCCTGAAAACCAAATCTTGGCATCTCCTACATATCATATACAAAGGAAACAAGTTAACCAGACAATGGTACACCAAATTCCGGTTAATGAGGGCCCATAACACCTCAAGAACCAAAGTTTGGCGTCCATTTGAGCAAGGTACTATACGAACAGATTCTCTATCAAACAGTAGAGATTCTATCAAAGCATCTATCACAACAACATGCATAATTTACACAACATCTATCACAAAAACATGCAATTGCTAATGCATCCTAGATGGCATGGAAAGAATTCATGGTATGTGATTTCTAACAAGTGCCTATATGATGCATGAGATGGCAGACCCTCATCTCATCAGGTTACGACAGAAATAGAACTGTACTAGTACAACAATAACGACACAAAGCATGTGAATCACTATAGGTGAAATCATATCAACCGTAAATCTCTAAACCAGAAAACTGCAATAAACGAGGTAGATTGGCTTTTCCCTGTACACGAGTTAGCTACTCCCGAGCACAGCTTATTACCAAGTACCGAATTCGTCCTATCCCTGGATAAAGGCTCCAAATAGCAAATCAAGAGAAAATAATTCCTCTGATACCACTTTGTAATGTCCCAATTCTGGAATCCACCTAGAGGCGCCCCGTACCCGGTTGGTCACATGGCCTCAAGTGCATTTCCCCAAATGCCAGAGGCTGCCGACTAGTAGTGAGGTTCTTGGGTGTGATAGTGGGGAAACTATGCCCTCATTGGCAGAGTACACAGCATAAGTAAAAAAAACATACAATAGCGGAATCAGTAAATATCCAACAACAATGCATAAGTAAACAACGGAAGACTAAAAAAATAAACCACTAGAGAACATATGTATATATGAAATGATGCATGATACATATCTAGGAAAATATCCAAACATGTCACAATGCTGGAAATACAAACAGTACCAAAACAAGTACAAAAGGAAAGATAAATAGCTCCTTAGCATCGCAAGCCTAAGGTTGGTCTCATGCTCTCCTGCTCCAAAGCAATCAAGTACCAGAAGTCAAAGGGATCTTGACCTTATCTAAACCTGCAACAACATAGTCTGTTTGGGCTTAAAATCATGAACCAAACAGGGTGTGAGACTAAATACCAGTAGGCGACCACCCAAATATTTGTTCCTAACAGTCAGTGAGAATATGGCAGGTAATAGTACAGTAAGTAGTAAACAATAACAGTAAACAGCAGGCAGTAATCATTAAGTAGCAACAGGATGATATACAACAATAATCAATCCACAGAACAACAAGAAGTAGTGAAGCAAACAGCTAACCACAACATGAACCCCTCTGGTAAGTACTCATAGCCAACCCCTATGGTCCTATCCAAGAAGTACCAACAACCCACTAGGTAGTGCACTCATCCAAACCCCTCTGGTTTGGTCATACGAAATTATAAGACTCTCTGGGGAAGCTCTCTCGGTCAATTCCTCTTATAGTCTAGGGTAGTCAAGGACTTTCTGAGAATGATCAAGCGGTCTAACCCTCTTATAGCCCCAAGGTTTAGAAACTCTATGAGGAAGCTCACTCGGTCAATTCCTCCTATAGTCTCAGGTCTATCACAGAATCTCTGAGGAATCTCGCTTGGTCAATTCCTCCTCTATCCTGGAATGGTTTAAGGAAATTCAACAAGTAAAGACTCTCTGAGGAAGCTCACTCGGTATACCCTCCTATCGTCTATAATGTCCAAGACTCTCTGGGAAGCTCACTCATTCTATCCCCTGTAGTCTATAATAACCAAGACTCTCTGAGGAAGCTCCCTCGGTCTACCCTCCTGTAGTCTATAATAACCAAGAATCTCTGGGAAGCTCACTCGGTCTATCCCTTATAGTCTATAGCACCAGGTTCTCATAGTCCCGTACCAGTCAGTGCATAATAATGCAATAAGGCCAAAGTACACCTATAGAGATACTTGGCTAACCATTATATAGAACAAAAAGCATGTTAGGAATATCATTCCATCCTATGGTCACAAGGCATGGAAAACAGATATAACGACCAAAAGCCAACAAACCCAAAGGTCATGACACGAACAAGGCATGGGAAAAACATCCAAGCAAAGCAATTATCCTCAAACATGATCAATTTACCTCTACACAAGTCTACAAGCAAGGTAGGAAAACAACAGGGGAAAAATGGTAAACACGCAATACCCCGTTCACGGGTATTGGTGAAATTTTCACATAAAACTCAAAGACTTCAAATGGTAAGGCACAAACCACCTACCTTGATGCTAGGAGATCAATATACTTGAACCACGAGGCTTGATTATCCTTATAACGACGTAGATATTTGAAAACACACAAAATGCTCAAACCACGATATCTAATGAAAGAGGTAAAATCATGGAATGAAACTCAAGAAGAAGGAAGAGCTCACCGCTACAGTTCCAACGCAATCGACGACGGTCGATTCGGAAAACAGACGGAGGCTCGGGGGATCGGAGGATGTTTGTGGCCGTACAGGGCGCTCCCGGTTGAAGAACCTAAAGAAGAAGGTGTTTTCATCGATTAGGCGCGACCCTGGCCCGTTTAATGAAAAAAAAGAAAATACACGACATGTAATTTTGAAGTACATGGTGTGTACTTAGATTTTCCATACTCCAATTTAAGCAGCCTTTACATCACCCCTACACACCATGTGTGTGGCCCGAACACGACTAGCACACGACATCACGTGGCAACAAGGTACACGACGTGTACTTTGAAAATTTCCAGATTTTCCTCTTTTCCTCAAAAGCGACCAGGAAAGGAAAAACATACCTGAAATGAAGATCCAGGTTCTTACAGGTATATCATTCACTATGTCTCCATGTACATGTGCACATTGTTTATAAAGTAAGAATCATGTGTAGGGGGAGTGAGTGTATGACAACATCATATTTTACATGTTTACTATGGTGTAAAATGCATTGTATTGTTTATTAATTGATTAATCTTGTTGCAATTTGATTTTTTTATGATATATCACAAGATAGGATGTCTCGCTGAAAATGAATAAATGAGGTCGAATTTGGAAAGATGAAGACGCTTTGCGCCGCGTTAAGAAGTGACATGGTGCGACACTGAAATTTTGAATTTGGGAGCCAGAACATTAATTGAAGTTGGAAGGAGTTTCAAAAATTTGTACAGAGGTAGTTTATGTTATAAAAACCATTTACATTGTAAATATGCGGAGGTCGGGATACACTAAGTTTCATATTTCCTCTTCGCATGAGACATTTACATTGTAAAAGTCATTTATGATCTAAGATTTGCGATAAATAAGAAGTTTACATAATAAAACTAATTTATGGAGTATGTTTTTTGAGAAAGAATACTTTTAAGGATAGAGCCACACCATTCATGATGTAAATTTTCTATTTATGTTGTGAACCCTTCATCAACAATGAATTTTCACGATTCAACTTGAAGTTATTTTTAGGGATTTCAATTTCCTTTGACTGTATACTTCTAAGAGTGGATGAGGATAATATCCAAGGATGATTAAGGGCGTTAGAGGTGCTTTGGAGGCCTATAAATATATGCGCTAGGGTTGATTGAAAGGGATCGATCAGTGAGGGGAAGCTCTGGGTGATAGACTGCTGTTGTGCTACTTTCTCACTTTCTTTTCTTTTCTTTCACTTTCATTCATTCTTATGATGTATCCTCTATCCTAAATCAACTCAACTTACCCATAATTGTATGGGTAGTTTCTATGAGTGATTGGGTAAGGCGAATGTTGGACCTGTGTGTTTTATTTGAGTTTTTATACCTAAATGAATAAACCCTTTTTATCTTCTTCTAACTGGTTTCATTTCTATATTCAGTTTTTAATTCTAAATGAATCTATGTTAGGGTTAGATTATTTTAATTTCAATTGTCTTGGTCAATTATCCATATCTTCCTCCATCAAATTCCCATCTTTTTTCCATATAAGAGATTAGGGTTGGGTGGCGAGTGCTCGGTGATCGTCGGCACATGTGAGGAATTGTGACAAGTTATTAATTAAGGGAATACAAATTTATAATTTGGGATTTCCCTAATTTATCATAAGGACCCATCACAACACCACACACATAGGAAGAAGGGTAGAACAATTGTGACATTGATTTCGCATACCCTCACCATTACTATCTGGCCAAAGGAGAGAGATGAATCAATAGAGGAATCTCTCTCTTACCAGCCAGCAGAAGAAGAATTGGTAAGAATTGAGAACAATTATAGTATAACACAAGGTCTATCCAAACCCACTCAAATCACATATTTCTCAATTGTCTTTAAAATAAATCAATATAAACTAATTTATCAGTTCTCAAATTCACGACCCAAATAAAAAATCATTTGTAGGTCAACTACTATACTATACCAGGTAATTAAATTTATTTTATCATTCCCCATGACTATAAAATTCAAATTTGGCACCATTTACATGGAGGTAGTGGGTCAAAAGACATCAAAAAATAACAATTAATTAACCTCGAATGACCCAAATTTAAAACAACCAAATGATTAATTTCGATCCAAAAATTAAAAAAAACATTAACCCAACTAAGGAAAATAAACCAGCAGGTAATATTTGTGGAAATAAACATTTCAAATTCAAGTAAAAAATTATGTGTTTACTCTGAACCTAAAATAATGGATAAAAACCTCAACCAAACCCTACGCAATTTGTTGCCACCACAAATTGTTAATCAAAATAACCAACTTGTTTCACTTTCTTTATAGAATGATTTTGATCTAGGAATTAACATGATTCGAATTCTTCCTAAATTCCAAGGTCTTGTAGGAGAAGACCCAAATAGACATTTTCAAAAATTCATGCACATAT
Organism: Viscum album; assembly: GCA_963277665.1. NCBI lineage: Eukaryota > Viridiplantae > Streptophyta > Magnoliopsida > Santalales > Viscaceae > Viscum > Viscum album. Next base: position 1,235,241,743 of record OY728157.1, on the reverse strand, counting down.
GCTCTAGTTTCATACCCCAATGAGTCATGGAAGAACAGGTAAAGTGGAGGGAATTACCCTTCTCACTTAAGGGAGCTGCAAAGGAATGGTTGTATAGTCTAAAACCAGGAAAGGTCCATGACTAGGAAGATCTATAAATATTCTTTATGCAAAGATTTTTTCCCACATCCTAGTTCACGACTATATGAATGGAGATCTATGTTATTATTCAATCAATTGAAGAATCACTTTAAGAGTACTGGAAGCAATTCAAGAAGCTCTGCGCTAGCTACCTACATCGGACTATGGAGGAACACTATTTCATTGTTAACTTCTATCACAGTCTACTCGACAATGATCACAACCCGATCAATGCCTCTTCTAGAGGATCCTTGATCCATAAGTCACCAGTAGAATCCATAGGTCTAATTGAGAATATTGCACACAACTCACATCAATTCGACACTAGAGGTATGGGCATGAGAGGAATAAACAAGGTACGAATTTCCAAATCGTTATCTCTTCTTGAAACCAAGGTTGAAAACCTCACCAGGTTAGTGTGATAAATGAATGTGACACAAAAAAGTGGAAAACAACCATCATCTTATGTATTGGTTTACATGCTTTGCTTTATCATTTCACTGATTAATGTCTATAAGTATAGGGGATAGAATGCTGAGCTACGACCTTTCAACCATGAAAATTCCAACAGAATCAACCACATCAACCCCAGGCCCAACCAGAATACAACCCGAATCAAACGAAGCCCTTTTATCAAAACCAATACCCACCATAGTCTCCCTTCCACTAGCAGTAATACCATAAACCAATGCCATTTTAACAACCATATAAACAACCTTTTTCAACCACTACCTTTCCAACAGAATCCCTATGAGAAGCCATCAAATAGTTCACCATAAACTAAGAAAATAAAGTATGAGGTTGAGGGATTGAAATAAATTTTAAAATATTTATCAAACTAAGTCTGAACTCTATTAGAAATTTTGACCAAGAACCCATGAAAGATACCATCCCAAACAATTTTGAATACTAAGGATATTTTTAGCATTATCAAAACACAAAGAAAAAAAGAGCTCCAACCACCCAAATAGAGCAGGAATGTTGAATATGAGTATAATGATGAAGATCCACCCATATAGACAAGAGATGAGGATAAAAAAGCAAGAAAATGTAAATAATAGGTTCAAAAATGAAAGTCTAAAAGTGCCCTTGTAGAAGAAAAAAAGGTAAAATAAAGATATCTAGGAACTATCCCCTTCTATAATAGTTTATTCAAAGAAAGTGGAAGATATTCAACTCCAAAAATAGATTCAAGAGACATTTAAGAAGGTTGAAATTAATATCCCACTATTGTAAGTGATTAGAAAAATCCTCAAGTATGCAAAATTTCTTAAGGAACTATGCACCAAGAGAAGATGACTATATGGAAATGAGAAAATCAACTTAGGGAGAAGCATCTCAACACTAATCACACTACCAATATCACAACAATGTTAATATCTAAAGACATTTTCTATTCCCAACACTATTGGTTCATTAAATTTTATTGATTCTTTATGTGATCTAGGTGCTTTCATAAATGTTATGCCTTACTTGATGTTTTCCAATTTTCAAACAGGAGAATTGAATCCAAACACAGTAGTGGTAAAATTAGAAAATAGATTCACCATATTCCTAGTAGGATTTTTAGAAACTATACTCATAAGAGTAAGAGGATTGACCTATCTAGAAGACTTATATTTCCTTACCCTGGAATAGAACAGAGCACTATTCCAATAACCAATCATTTTGGATATGTAATTACTAAAGACAACAAAAACCATCATTAATGTCCTTGAATGTACACTTACAATGACACTTGGTGTAACGCCCTGACCCCAGTTACCCAGAGCTGGTGCATTATTTCATTACATTATCATGATTATAAGAAAGTCATGTCCTAAAGTAATGAATAGTTTATTAGATTTGGAAAACTATATATATACATAAGTTCAACATTACAACCTTAAATGAAAAAAACAAAAAATTTCTATTGGGAACATCTAACACTCTACGATTATCCCTGAAAGTCAATCATAATATACCTCTTCATGTCCTGGGAAAAATAAAACATAAGAAGGGGTGAGATTAGATGCTCAGTAAAGGTAATAAATACAGAAAAAGATGTCATAAACATAAACATTAGGCATGGTGAATATTTGAAAACATGTGCCTTTAAAAATAATAAACTTGAACACATTATGGTGGGAATATGAGCTGAGTAATTATTACCATAATAAAACATAATCATGGGTATTTTACTAGTCAAATAACCATGTGAACTATGAAATTATAGATTCATAATGAGGTAAAATTCATTTGTTGGATATTCTGAAACATACCATCAAGTCCTCGGCCAATACATCTAAAAATGATTCAGGCCTCGACCAAAACCATATGTATAAATGGGCAAGGCCTCGACCAAGACCATGTCTATTTGTCTCATGATACCTACTGATGCATCAAGGTTCTATAGCAGGACCCACTAATTACATAATAAGTCCAATTCATTCCTCATATAAATAGATATAAACATAAACAACACATACATTTATATTGAAACTAACCTATGAAATGTAAATAACTTTCCCCAAACATTAAGCATAAACACTAACCATTCAGAGTAAATTGGTGAATGGTTTTAAAATAGAACATCCACAGTCAAACTAATCATAAACTATTAAATTAAATATGGTAAATGATATCATAAATATTAATCCCAATAATACATAATAATCAATAGGAGTTTTGAAACAAATGAATATACTCTTATAAAATCATTGAGTAATTCTTGAGATAAATACTATTTTACTTTGAAAAGAAGAGTTATTTTGGAAAAGTGTTTGTATAAAACAAGAAATGAGGTAAGATAGTATTTTCATAATAAAATTAGTTATTTTAGAAAGATAATTGTTTCTAAAAACATATTATATAGTTCCTTTGAAAATAGGTAAGAATTTGAGAAATTCCCTTTAGTCGGGCTTGTATTTCGGGAAAAGTTTTTGAATGTTCCTTGTAAAATGTGTAACTCCCCATAAAATAAATAAGGATTACAGTTGGTAAACATATATAAAAAACTCACACAGAATTTATGGGGAGTATATAATAATACATAATAATTTCATTGAGGTGGGTAGACAATAAAATAACCTGAATAAAAATGGAGGTTCGGGTGGAAAACCCTTACCTTAAGTATGAAGGTTTTCCTCACTTGATCTTAATGACATGAATAATCAAATTTAGGTTCATACATTAATAATTACAAACACTCCTCCACATTTAATTGATTTATTATAACCTTATTAGGTTCATTCATGGCATTTTGATGGGTTAAGAGATTCAATTTTATTGTTTGGGAGCGTTTTCTTCCTTGGTTTTCATGATCGGTTTACTTATATTAATGAATGAATAAACATGTATAATGAGAATGGTTTTACAGAATTGAAGTTATATGTTATTAGTAAACATATATAATATTAAATTTTTACAAAATTTATTTGGTTATTGGGATTGAAGATGAATCTTTATATAAAACATTAATGATAATTGTTTGGGTTAATTGGCAGTTTTTTATCGCAATGAACTCATTTTGATTTATAAATTAATATCATGTGTAAAAAAGGATTCCCAAACATTAAATAAGTTATAATACATATATTATAGTCTGGTTCAACCATAAAAATGATTTCATGACTATAATTGAATATGGTAATAGAAATTGAAAATCTGTTGTCCTTGAGTGTGATAAATTAACACATCTCAGATGGTGTTTTCATTTCTAGTATAAAAGAAGGGTAAAGGAGAGATGATGAAGAATTATTCCTTTTTCATAAAAAATTTACAATAAATTTAAGTTAATTGAGTCATCAAAACATTTTTATAAAAGTAGGTGAGTAAATAAAATGAAAAGAATGGAACTTGAAATAAAATAAATGAAAAGAGGAATTTACCTCTTGAAGTAATCATCCTCGAGTGCCTCTTTAGGGGAGAGATTTTGGTATTTTTATGAGACCAAGGGATGTTGGACGTGGGGTAGGAGACTGATAGGATATTTGAGTAGAATTTAGACAAGGAACAAGGCTTTAGAGGAGTGAAGAGAAGAGGAAGTGGGGGGGGGGGGTTATAGTGGAGGAGAGGAGGGTTTTCCCATTATTTTACTCATTATTTTATTATTTTTCCAAAGACAACCAATAGTATTGATTATTGTGACTAAAGATAGTAATATGTACATGTGAGTTCAAACCAAGTGTGCTTACATCATCCATGATTCTAGTAATAGTGAATTTAATTGATAATGTATATATATACGATAAATTACCGTATTTTACTATTCATAAAAAATTCAAGTATTTCATAAAAATCCCAAAAATCCACCCTAACCATTTTTCAAAATTTAGAATTCAAAAATGAACTCCATTTTTTTGAAAATAATTTTCTAAATATTATTAATTTAATTTTTAAATAAAATCATAATTTATTCGAAAAATAACAATTTTAAAACTATAATTCATTTTATATCACCTTGAAAAATTAGTCAAGATCTCATTATCTTCTAACCTTAATACAATAAAATAATAATATGATTTACTATTCATAAGTTTCATATTACTATTCATAAGGGTATTTTATTATTCACTTAAAATTAAGTTTGTCTTATTAGACTCTAAATATCTTACTGAACGCAACCATGTTTGTGAGTTTTTCAAAATTCAAATCACAGAGGTGGAAAAATTATATTTTCTGGACAGGTTATAAAAATGTGGTGTTTTTTATAGGCTTAGTGTTTCATGAATTCAATATTAAATTTATGTGAATAATCTAAGGGTTTTACATTATCCCCTCCTTACAAAAATTTTGTCATCGAAATTACCAAAATGTTACCTCACAAAAATATTTGGGTAGTTCTTCATCATAAACTCCTCAGGATCCCATGTTGCCTATTTGATTTTATGTTTTTTTTCCAAATTATCTTTAAAAATCACGTCATCTGATTCCTCAACACTTGTTCTTTAGTCTTGATAATCTGGATAGGCTCTTCATAGTAAGATAGGTCAGGTTCCAATTCTACACCTTCAGAAGTGAGGACTTGTGTTGGGTCTAGAATGTATTTTTTCAGCAATGAGACATGGATTACATTGTGTACTTTAGATATGATAGGTGGAATATCCAAACAATATGCAACAACTCTAATTCTCTCCAGAATTTCAAAAGGGACTATGTACCTAGGGCTCAGTTTCCCTTTATTGCCAAATCTTATAACACCCTTCCATAGAGATACTTTTAAGAAAATATGATCTCCCACTTGAAAATACAAATCCTTCCTTCAATTATCAGTGTATATTTTTTTTCTAATTTGATCTGCTTTGATATGGCCTTGAATAGTCTTTACCTTCATTCTTGTTTCCTCCACAAGATTTGGGCCCACAAGCTTCCATTCTCCAACTTCATCCCAACAAGTTGGTGTACAACATCTCTTTCTGTACAGTGCTTCATACGGTGCCATTTGAATACTTGAATGGAAACTATTATTGTAGAAAAACTCCACTAATGGTTAATAGTGACCCCACATACCTTTAAAGTCAATTGAACATGATATCAACATGTACTTTAAGGTTTGGATCATCCTTTCTGATTGCCCGTCAGTTTGTGGGTGATAAACATTACTCAATCAAAGCTTAGTATCCAAATATTTTTTGAATACTTTTCTAGAATTTTGATTTAAATCTTGGATCATGATTATAAACAATTGAGAGAGGTGCTCCATGAAGTCTCACAACTTCATTGATATAGAGTTGTACTAGGCTCTCCAGTGGTAAATCCTCCCTTATAGTGAGAAAATGTGCAGATTTCGTAAGTCAATCAATAATTACCCATATTGAATCATTATTTCTTAGAGTTTTGTGTAATCCAGTGAAAAAATCCATGATGATGTCATCCCATTTCCATGTAGTAATAGGTAGAGGTTGAATGACTCCTCTGGGATGTTGTCGTTCAGCCTTCACTTGTTGACAGACTAAACATCTTGATACATAATCAACAATTTCCCTCTTCATGTTATCCCACTAGAAATGTTATTTCAAATATCTATAAATTTTAGTTTTACTAGGGTGTGTAGAAATTTTTTATCTATGAGCGTCATCCAATAACTCCCTTTTCAGCTCAGGTATAGAGGGAACACATAGCCTCTTTCCAAATTTCATAATTCCATCTTCACACATGAAGTCAACTAACTTCCCATCTTTCATAGCATTAATTTTCTTTTGAATATTCTAATCATTAGACTGTAAAGCTTTAATTATTTATAATAAATATGGTTGGTAAACCATTTGAAAAATTAGTGATGTTTAACCTTCTTTGATAATTCCCATATTTATCCTTACTAGATCCATGTACATAGGATCCTTGTCAATCCTCATTCTGTTGAGAACTCCATGATCCTTCTTGCTCAATGCATCAACTACCTTATTTTCCTTTCCTGGTTGTTAGTGTATGGAATAATCATAACCCTTGAGTAGTTTGAGCCATCACACTTGCATCATGTTGAGTTCTTTCTATGAGAAGATATATTTTATACTCTTATGATCCATATATATCTCACATTTTTCACCACAGAGATAATGTCTCCATATCTTTAGTGGAAAGATTACCACTGTTAACTCAATATCATGAGTAGGATAGTTTTGTTCATTAATTTTTAACTTCCTTGATGCATAGGTAATAACTCTATCATTCTGTATAAGGAAACAACCACATACTTTATTTGATGCATCACTATAGATCACAAACCCATCATTCCTTGATGGTAGAGTTAGGATTAGTGAATTCACTAATCTCCTCTTCAATTATTCGAAATATTCCTCACATTATTTTTTCCATACAAACTTAAACTTTTTATGTGTAATCTTGGTCATTGGGTTGGCTAAACGGGTGAAGTTCTGAACAAAATAATGATAATAACCTTCTAAACCAATAAAACTACATACCTCAATTACATTTGTTGGAGTAGTCCATTCTTGCACAACCTTTATCTTCATAGGATAAACAGATATTCCATCCTTAGAGACAATGTGACTAAAAAAAGAAATTGATTGAAGTCAAAATTTACACTTTCTAAACTTACCATATATTTCATTTCTTCTTAGAGTCTTCAGAATAGTGCGCCAGTGATTTTCATGATTTTTTTAGATTTTGGAGTATACCAATATATCATCAATAAATACCACCACAAATTCATCAAGATATTCCTTGAAAACTCTATTCATTAGATCCATGAAAATAGATGGTGCATTAGTTAGTCCAAAAGGCATTACTGTAGACTCGTAATGCCCATACCTGGTTTGAAATGCTGTCTTTGGAATATATTCCTTCCTCACATGAAACTGATGATATCCAGATCGAAGATCAATCTTTGAAAAACATTGGGATCCATGAAGTTGATAAAATTAATAATCAATGTGAGTTAGGGGATACTTTTTCTTTATTGTTATAGCATTGATCTCCTTGTAGTCAATTCACAACCTCATAGATTTATATTTCTTCTTAATAAAAAGAACAAGGGATCCCCACATAGAAACACTAGGGAGAATAAATCCTTTATCACTCAATTACTATAGTTTTTTCTTCAATTACACTAATTCCATAGTGGCCATTCTATAAGGGGTTGTTAATATGGACCTAGAATCAAGAATTAAGTCAATGAAAAAAATCAATTTTCTGCTCTAGAGGATGTCCAGGTAAAGCCTATGGAAAAACATCAATATATTCTTACATAATAAGTACATCCTTAGTTTGAATATTTATTTCCTCACCCATAGATATTTCATTCTCATCCTCACCAATAATTTCATTAAGTAGAGCTACTGGGGGTGGATCTAGATAAGAATTAGCTAGAGAGGTTTCTGCTCTAAAGATAAGGGATTCAACACCATTCTCAAAAATTGTAACTTTCCTCTTCTTACAATAGATCTTCGCATCATAACATGAAATAAAACTCATACCAAGGATTGTATGAAATTCAATCATGAGTATGCTGATAAGGTTAGAAAATAAATCACATTTATGTGTCATAAGGGGGACTTATTGACACATCTTTGGTGCAATGATACTCCCCTTAAGAGTTTTGAATAGAAACCCCTTTATTAAATCAAATTGGACATGTCTAATTTTCTTAGAAAACTGGGACGATATAAAAGAATGTGATGATCCGGGATCAAATAAAGCATTGTCTAAGTTTTAGGAAATGATTAAAGTACCTGCCACCACATCATTAGGAACTTCAATATCAGCAGTTGTGATCACATAAGCTTGTCCCTGCTCCCTTGGCCTTTTCTGAGGCATGTTTCCTTGATGCTTTAGAAAATCATTAGAATAGTGTCCCATATCCCTACAATTATAGAATTAAACATTAATAGGTTCTTTATTCCCCTTGAAAACACCAGCATGATGGCCCTTCTTTCCACACTTAGTACACCCCTTTTCCTTTTAAGCAGGCATCAGGGTGTTTCCTTCCATAATTATCACAGGGTGGAAAGTCAACTCTCCCCTTATTCCCCATTTAATTATGTCCTTTTCTAGAGTTTTTAGCAACCCTCTTCTTATATTTCTTTCCTTTAATGTCATAAGACTTAGAGAACTCCTTTTATGTATTGATAGCACATGAGACTATATCTTCGTATGATGAGAATGTTTGGAAGACCAGAACCCATTGGAGGAATGTCTTTAAGCCATTAAAGAATTGATCAATCTTTCTCCTTGTATTACATATATAGTTCATAGCATTACTTGATAACCTCGTGAAGTTAGTTTCATACTTTACAACATTCTCATATTCCTTTTTCCTCAAATTCAGAAACTGCCTTTCAATATCTTCTTGTTGTTCACAAGAAAGGTATTTCTCTAAGAAAAGTTCTTTAAATTCACTCCATTCCATGTTTTCTATCTATTCCTCCTCCTTTGTGTTTTGAATTAGTGACCACCATTGATCAGTATCTCCCAATAGATGATAAATTTCCATGACAACCTTCTCCCTTTCGTTACCTCCCAAGGTGAGAAATATCTTCTCTAAGGAACTTATCAACTACTCCGTTACAAATGGGTTTGTAGTTCCAATAAATGATGGAGGTTGTTATTGCATAAAGTGATCTAACATATCTCATCCATGTTGTGGATCTGTATTCTCCATACAGGTAAGGTTATTGTTCATAACCTGAGTTAGTTGTCTCAGTATAGTTATAAGTTACTCCGCACCAGTCACATCTCTAGATCCAACATAATTATATTGCACAGGAGGGAAATCCTTACATGGGATATGCGCATTCTTGTGGTTTCTATTCCTTCAACTAGGATCCATTTATAAATAATGGCATACACTATATTAGGTTATGAGTCATAATTTATAATCTCAACTTAGTAAAATACTTAGTATAAAATGAAATCCTATACATGGCTAATCCCATAATCATAAACATGGTTTCTTTGAGAAAAAATTTACATTTAAATCCTTCATAATGGATTGTAAATAAAATGTGAATTATCCCAAGCATATCCCCTGAGAGTGTCAAACCAGGTGCCCAGTAAGGCCTATTGTCGTGTACCAGGATACGCCGGGTCAAGACCAAAACTCCTTGTTGAAGTTTTTACTTCTAGGTACATTTATGTCAGAACCACACCCACTTATAGAATCCAGATATAGATTTATTTTCTAGAAATATCCATATAATCTTTTCCTTACCAAAATACCAGGATGTTCTTGTATGTTTATCCTCAAAGACTATCTTAGGGGTTTGTTCCCTAATCTAAGTTTTCTAAATCTAGTTTCCAAGTTTCTAATAAAATTTTTCTAATACCAACTATAATTCCCCAAACTCAGTTACCCGAAGCTGGTGCATTATTTCATTACATTAGAATGATTATAATAAAGTCTTATCTTGAAGGAATGAATATTTTAGTAGATTTGGAAATCTAGATACATACATAATTTCAACATTACAAATTGAAATGAAAAACAAAAAAAAAGATCCATTGGGAACATCCAACACTCTAAGATTATCCATGAAATTCAATCACAATATACCTCTTTATGTCCTGGGAAAAATGAAACATAATAAGGGGTGATCTCAGATGCTTAGTAAGGGTAAGAAATACAACATAATATATCATAAACATAAACATTAGGAATAATGAATAATTTAAAAAAAATACCTTTAAAAATAATAAACATGAACACATTATGATAATAATATTATTTGAGTAATTATTTTCATAATAAAACACAATCATGAGTATTCTACTAGTCAAATAATCACATGAACTATGAATTTATAGCTTCATAATGAGGGAAAATCCATATGATGGACATTATGAAACATATCATCAAGGCCTCAGCCGAGACATATAAAAATGATTAAGGGATCAGGAAAAACCATATATAAAAATGGATGGGGATAAACATAAAAAAAATATAAATTCATATTGAACTAACATATGAAACATAAATAACTTTCCCCGAACATTAAGCATAAACACTAACCATTCAGAGTAAATTGGTGAATGGTTTTAAGATAGAACATCAATAGTAAAACTAATCGTAAACCATTAAATTAAATATGGTAGATGATATCATAAATATTAATCCCAATAATACATAATAATCAATAGGAGTGTTGAAATAGTTGGATATAATCTTATAAAATCATTGAGTAATTCTTGAGATAGATACTCTTTTACTTAGAAAAGAAGAGTTCTTTTGGAAAAGTGTTTATATAAAACCAGAAATGTGGTAAGATGGTATTTTCATAATAAAATGAGTAATTTTATAAATATAATGGTTTTTAAAAACATATTATAGAGTGACCTTGAAAATAGGAAAGAATTTGAGAAATTCCCTTCAGCCAGACTTGTATTTTGAGAAGAATTTTTTAATGTTCCTTTTAAAACGTATAATTACCCATAAAATAAAGAAGGATTATGGTTGGTAAAAATATATTGAACACTCAAAAATAATTTATTATGATTAAATAATAATAAATAAGAATTTCATTGAGGTAAGTAGACAATAAAAGTAACCCGAATGAAAATGGAGGTTCGAGTGGAAAACCCTTACCTTAAGTTCGAAGGTATTCCACACTCGATCTTAATGGCCTGAATAATAAAATTTAGGTTCATAAATTAATAATTACATAACATTATATACATGTAATTGATTTATTATAACCTTATTAAGTTCATTCATGGTATTTTTATGGTTTAAGAGATTCAATTTTATTGTTTGGGAGGGTTTTCTTCCTTGGTTTTCATGATCGGTTTACTTATATTAATGAATAGATAAACATGTAGAATGAGAATTGTTGTCCATAATTGAAGTTATATGTTATTAGTGAACATAAAAAATATTAAATGTTTAAAAAAATCATTTGGTTATTGGGAGTGAAGATGAATCATTATATAACACTTTAATGACAATTGTTTGGGTTAATTGGCGGTTTTTGATCGCAACGAACTCATTTTGATTTATAAACTAATATCATGTGTAAAAAAGGATTAAATAACCTTAAATAAGTTATAATACATATATTATAGTCTGGTTCAACCATAAAAATGGTTTCATGACCAAAATTGAAGATAGTAATAGAAATTGAAAACCTGTCGTCCTTGAATGTGATAAATTAACACATCCCGAATGGTGTTTTCATTTCTAGTATAAAAGAATGGGAAAGGAGAGATGGTGACGAATTATTACTTTATCATAAAAAAATTCTATTACATGTACGATACTGGAGTCATCAAAAAATTTTGATGAAATGAGGTGAAGAAATAAAAAGAAAAGAAAGGAACTTGAAATAAAAGAAATGAAACAAGGAATTTACCTCTTGAAGTAATCTTCCTTGAGAGCCTCTTTAGGGGAGAGGTTTTGGTTTTTTTTATGAGACCAAGGGAATCTGGAAATGAGGGATGATTTTGGGAGTATATTTGAGAAAAATTTAGACAAGGCAAAAGTATTGAGAGGAGTGAAGAGAAGAGGAAGTGGGGGGGGGGGGTTATAGTGGAGGAGAGGAGGGTTTTCACATTATTTTACTCATTATTTTATTATTTTTCCAAAGAAACCCAATAATATTGATTCTTGTGAACAAGAATATTAATATGTGTATTTGAGTTTGAACCAAGTGCGATTACATCATCCATGATGCTAGGAATAGTAAATTTATCTGATAATGTATATATACGGTAAATTACCGTATTTTACTATTTATAAAAAATTCAAGTATTTCATAAAAATCCCAAAAATTCACCCTAACCATTTTTCGACATGTAGAATTAAAAAATGAACTCCATTTTTAAAAAATAATTTTCTAAATATTATTAATTTAATTTTTAAATAAATTAATAATTTATTAAAAAATAACAATTTTAAAACTATAATTCATTTTATATCACCTTGAAAAATTAATCAAGATCAAATTATATTATATCCTTAAGACAATAAAATAATAATATGTTTTTACTATTCATAAGGGTCATATTACTATTCATATTACTATTTATAAGGGTATGTTACTATTCACCAAAAATTAAGTTTTCCTTATCAGACACTAAATATCTTACTGAACGCAACCATGTATGTAATTTTTTCAAAATTCAAATCATAGAGGTGGAAAAATTATGTTTACTGGATAGGTTATAACAAAGTAGTGTTTTGTAGAGACTTAGTGTTTCACACATTCAATACTAAATTTGTGTGCAGAATCTTGGGGTGTTACACTTTGGGATAGTATAATACACTCCATCATACTTGACATAATGAAGCACTAATCAACCAATAAATCACTTTATACAATATCCCATGAGGATAGTACATAACCAATTGAGGACTCAGGTATTCTTAATGAATTCTTACCATTAGGAGATCATTTTTTGTTTAAAAATACCAATACCCAAAAACTTGAAAATCCCAATTTCAAGTTAGAAGAAGAGGTTACTTCATATTTTTTTTAATGATTCACTAAAAGAATATGACTTTATATAAGATATCCAAGACTTGGAAGTAGGAAATCTCAACACAGTCTCATCCCTAGAACAACCACCATGTATCGAGTTAAAACTACTGCCAAGTGATTTAAAGTATGTTTACCTTATAGAAGGAGAGAAACTACCGGTTACCATTACCAATAATATTTCTCATACCCATGAAAAAACTCTAATTGTCATTCTTAAAAGAAATGTACAAGCCATAGGATGGAATTTAGAAGATATAATCATAATCAAACCTGAATTTTTCTCTCATAAAGTCTTTTTAGAAGGTGATTCCTAACCAGTGAGATAACCACAATGAATACTTAATCCTACCATCATTTAATTTGTTAAGAAAGATATAGAAAAATTGTTATAAAAAACATCATTTACCCAATATTTGATTCCCATTGGGTCATATCCATTCATGTTTTCTCAAATAAAATTGGTCTAACCCTTGTCAAGAATGATAAAAATGAACTGATCCCAATGCCAGTGCAAAACAGTTTGAGAGTGTGTATAGATTTTAGGAAGATAAATCAATTTTTCCAAAAAGTCCAATTTTTGATCCCATTAATTTATCAAATTATATAAATATTAGCAAAGAAAACTCACTATTTCTTTTTATATGGTTTTTCAGGATACTTCTAGGTACCAATTGCATTAGAATACTAGGATAGGATGACCTTCACCTTCCCTTTTGGTGTTTTTTCCTAAAAGAGGATACCATTTGGGCTATGAAACACCTTAGGTATCTTTTAATTGTTTATGGTAAGTATTTTATTGGATCACATTAAAGACTTCCTTAATTTATTTCTTGAAAATTTTACTATTTTTAGAAATTCTTTTTATCATTGCTTAGGAAATTTGGAAAACGTTTTGAAAACATGCATTGAGAAAAATCTTATTTCAAACTTTAAAAAGTGTCATTTCATGGTTAAAAAAGGAATAGTTTTGGGCCACATAATTTTAGAGAAATTAATTTAGGTAGTTAATTTAAAGGTTGAAGTAAAAAACTCATTACCATATCTAACTTTTATTAACCATGTTAGATCATTTTTAGGCTATACAGGTTTCTATCAAAGATTTATCAAACATTTCAGTAAGATTTCTCTACCTCTATCAATATTATAATTAAAATAATCTGAGTTTATTATTGAAAATGAGTGTAGGAGTGTTCTTGGTGAGTTGAAACAATGGTTGATTACACCACCAATAATGAAACCACCTAATCGGGACTGTCTTTTTGAGCTGGTCTGTTATGCATCAAACCAAGCTGTGGGAGACACACTCTCAAAAAGACTTGACAACAAGACACAATTCATTGTATATGAATCAAGGACTTTGGATGCCACACAAATCAACTATAAAACCAATGATAATTAGTTCCTTGTTGTTGTATTTTCTCTAGATAAATTCAGATCATACCTTCTTGGAACTACGATTGTGTTTTTTTTTAAAATGTAGCTCTCATGTATCTAATGAAGAAGACTAATTCTAAACATGACTGATGAGATGTATGTTTCTTTTAAAAGAGTTAATTTTTGAAATTAAGGACAAAAATGTAATAAAAAATCAAGTGGCTGATCATCTAAACCGGCTACCTCACACCACTAAAACAGAAATTCCAAATTAGGACCCTTTCAATAATAAACTTCCCGACTAACAACTAAAAATCATGGAAGAAAAAGTACCATAATACACTGAAATTGTCAAATATTTATTCACATAACATGTACCATCTCATTTAAATTCTCATTAAAAATTAACACTTAAATCTAAATCATGTTTTTATATTTAAGAAGACCCATTCCTCTGGAAGATATGTACTAATCAAGTAATTAAAATCAATTTACCTAAAAGTGAAATTGAATCAGTTTTTGAATTTTTTTTCATACATTAGATTATGGGGGGCACTTTAGATCCTAAACTATAGCTAATAAAGTATTAAAATATTGATTTTTTGGGCTAAATTATTTAAATATGCACATGATTTTTTTTAAAAATGTGAAAAATGCCATTTTTTTAGAAATAACTCAAAAAGACAAGAAATGCCCCAAAAACCAATTTCATTTTATGGAATTTTTGAAGTTTGGGGAATAAAATTCATGGTAACATTCCTAGTTTCATTTGGTTATTATTATATTCTATTATTTATAGATTATGTTTCAAAATGGGTGGAAGAAAAGGCCCCCAGGACTGAGGATGCAAGAGTTGTTTGTAATTTTGTCAAGACTAACATATTCTGTTGGTTAGGAGTTCTATAAGCCATGATTAGCTACCAAGGGACCCAATTCTATAATAGGAAAATGTAAAAATTACTGAAATAGTATTTGGTTCATCATAAAACATCATCCCCATATCTATCATCAACAAAAAATGTCCAAGTAGAAGTTTTCAACAGAGAAATCAAGGGAATTCTGGAAAATATTGTAAAACCCAATAGAAAGGAATAGAGCCAAAAGTCAGAAGATACCCTATGGGATTACAAAACCACCTATAATAAAACCATAGGAATGAGGCCCTAACAATTGATTTATGGGAAAATTTTCCACCTCCCTAAGGAATTAGAACACAAAACCTACTAGGTTTGTAAGATAGATGAATATGGACCTCAATAGAGCTAGGAAAGAAAGGAAACTATAGCTGCAGGAGCTAGAGGAAATTATGAGAGAAGATTTTTAAAATTAAAATATTTAAAAATAGAGAAAAATAATATACCATGAAAATATAATTCAACCAAGAACCGTCAACCCTAGAGATCGAGTGTTGTTATACAACTCCATACTCAAACTGATGCTAGTTAAATTTCATTCCATATGGGAAGGACCTTTTACTATTATTCATGTATACCATTTTTGTTCTATGAAAATTGAAAATGAAGGAGGATTAAAAAATTCACTATAAATAGGTAGAGTTTGAATAAGCACCATGGGACCATACCTTAAGAACTAGTGGAGGATATTACACTCTTTTACCCTAACGACCAATGAAGAACCACCAGGTTTTACCTTTCCTTTACATTCAATTGACTGTAGTATTTCCATTATAAATCTACTTAACTGAATAATCAACTTAAATGCATTTATTACACTACATCAATTAAATTTGGTGGAACAAATCTTGTATTCTAGAAATTTTTTCAAATTTTTTAATTTACTTTAGTCGAGACAATAACGTTAAACAAAAGCTATTTTAGGAGGAAACCCACATTTTTTTCCATAGACCACTCTTCCCCTGATTCCTATTTGAGCATGATAGAAAATTAATGCACTATAAATTTTCATTATTCTTATTTTTAGGTATATTTAAATTACATAAGAAAACATGAATAAGCTATATATAATTAATTTTGAAAAAAGGGAGTTTACACTATCGAAATGAAATTTACATCATAAAATCAAAATTCATGCCATAAAATCTATAGAACAGAACTGAAGAAACATGTCCTACACAATTATAATGAATCATCATTTCAAACAGGAGTTTATTTTACATTAATTGTCTTTAAAAATCCCTATGTTTTTGTTTGAAAATCTATTTTTTTGAGCTTTGGAAAGAAATTTCATGCCCATGCTTGAACTTTATTTCTTTACTTGACTGGTCTAGGTGGTATGGATTTATTAAGAATCCCATAATTCCATGTTTTATATTTTTAAATTTAATGATATTGAATGAGTAAAATGGAGAATTGAATAATTATAATGAATCATGCATATTGAATTAATGAATCATGATTTAAATGAATTAGTTGATTCAGATAAATAAAATTTCCTTACCATATTCATACTTTGATTTTTTGAAATTTATATGGAAGTATTTGCTATTATTATTACAATTCATGAGTGATTGTCCCATATTTATATGTTTCATTCCCGAAAGTATTTATAGAATATATACATTCTATATTATCTTGAGCATATTTCTTGAGTGATCTTGGGGTATTCCACCTAAGAGAACTTGCACTGAAACTTATAGAAGATTTTATTGTGTAAAATAAATTAAAATGATTGAGGAATTTTTATTGATAATCCCTTTTATCCTAAGACCCACCTTGACATCAATACTAATTTTTCTCTTATAATCCATGAATGACCTTTCTTGGAAATGAGATGTGTTACATGCCTATTGTAAGAACACAGTTTTTCACTCAAGTATAGATCCTTTAAATGTCAGTCTAAATCTTTACATCGGACCTAATATAGATACCTAATGAGTTATAAAAGGTATCAGGGGTTTTTGGGGAAAGTTCAAAGCTCGAAACCCATCCTTTTGGGGAAAATAGCCATGTCGCATAGTTAGCACACAGTTGACACATATTTTGGATAACTGTGTAGATGGAAATTTCCAGACAGAACCAAATAGCACGGTTTACGAATGGTCTTGCATCCTAACCTTGAAAGTGCCCCTTCTTTCTAGGTAACCATGCATGGTTTTTGTATAGTTTGTCAAATCGTGCGGACAAACCGTGCACATGCTAATTTTCTAGGTAAATTGTCCCTTTTCCCTTAATGATCTAATTAGACCCCCTGTTCTTCCCTAATCCAAGAACCAATGAGATTAACCTATTTCTCTCTAAAATTGGATCTTTTTGAAGTTCAAATTTAGGGATTAAAATATCTCCTTCATCCAAGATCTGATTGTGCTTCTGTTCAACACATTGGATGCACAATGGTAAGTACTCAAGTCCGTTTGAGCCTTCCAACTTCTCTCTTGATCTCAACCTAGTTATCAAGGTATGATCATTTTTCCTCTTTTCTTAGATATACTTTGATCCAAGACAAATCAAGGATCGATACCAGAGGAGATTCGTACAAGCCTAAGGTGGGTGTTCTATAACTCATCCCTCAAGTTTGTTGATTTTAGAATCATCGTATGGCCCCCACCAATTTCATTGGTTTCCGTTTATAGAATTTATATTCCATGTTTATAATTATTAAAACTATATGGATATACTATTTACATATATGTGATTAATTTTTTGTGGTTATTCCCACAAATCCATCCATCCCAAGTAGGATGTTATGCCATAATTGAGTTTTTAGTATTTGACATGTTTGGGCCACCGTTCGGGTATGACTTTTCTTGACCCTTATAAGGGTAAGATTTTCTATATTAAATGTATTGTTTTATAATGATAATTTCATAATGTCAAGTACCATATATGCTCACCACTTGACCCACGTAAGGTAAGTGCTTCAATATGACAATAAAATGTGAAATGTGAATTGGAAATTATACTAAGTATATGACTTGGAATTAAATGTAAATAAATAGTAGGTTTAATATCCATATCACCCCTTACCACATTAATGGAAGGTAGTGAAATGAATATTAATTATTGAATATTCCTTAAATGGGATTAATAAAGGTTGCATGTTACTTGGCCTTGTCACACTAATGAAAGGCAAGGCTTGAACCAAATGACTTAATTAAAAGGTTGCATGCTACTTGACCTTATCAAACTAATGAATGGAAAGGCTTAAACCAAATGAAATATTATATGAATTCATACTTAAATCGGAATTTCCTGACTCAAGCTCACCTTGGATTCTTATCGGGGAATTTCATGAGCACTGGGGAACCCCATTCCGATTCAAGGATACATCTTGCTTAGGTTGAGACCCACCTAGATCTTGATCCTTGTATATTATTTAGATGTATGGTATAGCACCATAGGATCCATTAAATATCATTATAGGATGCCTTGGATACACTCCTTGAATCCAACACTGACATGTAGGTTCCATGTTTACAGTCCATATGGCCCTGTCTCTGCTTAGCCCTGTTTTACCTTGGACGATCACATTGGATTAAATAGGCACCTTATTTTTGAATGCCTTGGAATATGCTCCTTGGATTACAATCTTATCCTTATCTAGGCTATAATTATTACTGAGTTGGATACCCTTGAGTTCTATGTTTCCTTGGTTATTACCTTTGAAATTCATTATTAAATTTCATTACAAGTTTCCCTGTCATAACTTGGAACCTTCACCTTTGTAACATGTGACTTATTTTTAAACTGGTAATAATAAATTAATGGACTGGTTATGTTTAGACACTAGCTGAGGGATGAAGCATGTACTTGGGTATTTAGTTACATTATACTGCTTTACTTTATATATGCATGCTTTCATACTGTTACATTTCCATTACATGGGCCAGATGTTATAGACACCATTGGTGGTGGCCCATTGATATTTATCTCACACCCTCTATGGGTGCTATTTGGTACCCAAAGTAGATTAAATGGTTGTAGGTGTTGAAAAAGGGAAGCATATGACTTCAAACACCTGATTTCTTACTATTTAGTATAGAGATTGATAGCATATGATCGATCCATAGCTCAGGATTCTTGGGATAGTATTTGATTTCCTTTATAATTTGTGGAACATGTTATGCATAATATCTTGTATCCATGTTTTCCTATTTTCTAGTGGCATGACATATCATTATAATTTTTTTCATTATTGTATGTTATTCTAGTTATTTTAGTTAATATTATTGTTGTCTCTATTTTTCCTATGTGCCTTCTATTTACTTATATTACTACCGCTACTTATCAATGTTTACGTTCATCCAATACACTATACTTTGGTAATGAGGGAATATTCTCTCCATGGACACACCCTAGGCCCTCACTACTAGTCGGAAGCCTCTAGAATTCAAGGAGATGCACTTGAGTCCATGTGGCCCACTGGGCTTATGGCACCAGTTGAGTGATATTTGGGTTTGAGACATCACAAAATGGTATCATAGGAGTTTGTTTTCTTTCTTTATTATTTAGAGACCATATATTGGAGATTAGGAATGCTTGGGACTTGTTTATAATCCATTCTTGGGTGTCACAAACCCATGTTCAGGGTAAAAACCAAGTTTCCTAAATTATAATTGTTGTTATACTTTTTCCTGTTATAGTTGATATTATTTATCCATTGGGTGACTCACACGATGTGTGGAGTTGTTGATTATTATTCTGATTGAGGATTTTCTTTATCCTTGGTTCGATGATATGATGTCAAGGAGCATTTTTACATACATAATTATAAGAACCTAGAATTATCATGTCATGCATATTTCCATGTCATATAGGTGCATTTAACTATTTTGCATTTATTGATATGCCTGTGATTATTGAGTGATGTTGTGATAGTTAGATTATGCTTGTATTACTCTTGGATGTGATTTAGTGATTGCCTATCTCAATTCATGAGGTCTATGGGCCCTCATGGTTTGGGATGAGTAATTTACTAAGTGGAGCCACTATGCTATAAATAAATGGGTGTCATTTCTAGTGATAGGTGTATGGGAACTGATTCATTGGAAATGGTTATCCATTATAAAGTGAATAATGAAATCTAAAATTAATTGGTTGTACATCTTTAGTCCACCTTCTCATGTTTATGAAAGGTAAAAAAGTGAACCTGGTAATTAAATGTAAAATAAAATGAAAATAAACTTGAGCACTTACTGATACCTAGCCATCTAAGCGGGTATTTGGGGTAGTATGACTTGGGTAGTGAGTTTTCTTACATTTATATTTTTCTAGTGATTCTATCTTTCTGATTATAAGCTCGTTTTGAGGTGTTTTCTTGGAAATTATAGACCAATGCCACCAAAACATCCTCTTATCATATTCCATGAAGGTGGAGAAGACCATGCCCTAGATGTGGTGGGCCCTGAGCTGTCAGTTTTACCTCCAAGAGTTCCACTTGAGGCACCACATGATGTACCTGATTTGGGCACTGATGCCCAAGTTCATGATATTTTCTTACATCTGAGGCATTCCATGCATGGTGCTACATGTATTGCACCTACGATGGCTAATCTGACTCGTGAGTTCCAGCAGTAGCATCCTCCTACTTTCTTAGGGGATAACGGTCTACAGGCTGCTGAGTCTTGTCTAGAATCAACCCTATCTATCTTTGATCATCTGGATACATCTCCAGAGTAGAGGTTCAACCTTTACACATACATGCTTCGGGATTCATCCAAGCATTGGTGGGATGTGATTACCTAGTCTGGTCTTCATTAGGGCATGTTACGGGTTGATTTCCATACCGCCTTCTATGATCAGTTCTTTCCTCAGATGCTGACAGCTGACACAACTAGAGAGTTTATGCATCTCAAGTAGGGTTCTATGTCTGTTATGGAATATTATGCACATTTCATGGAGTTAAAATGATTTTCACTGCTTCTAGATCATGATGAGCTTTCACATGCTAGATGCTTCAAGGATGGGCTCCAGTATGCCATCCGTACGCAGGTGAATGTCTTTTTCCTGCCTAAATTTTCTTCAATAGTCATTCAGGCTCTTATCACTGAGCACAGACTGAGGAATGAAAATAGTACCAGGTATAGAGGATCAGTGTCACGGTGGGCCAATAGTTTTTATGGTGGTAGGAAACATTCCCTTGAGGTTTCTTTTCAGGGAAGTGAAACCCAGAGTACTTGAATTTCTAGCTCTAAAGTGTGTCATCAATGTAGATAATGGGGTCACCTAAAGTCTCATTGTGATAGAGACCCAATGGAGTGTTGGGTTTGCAGCTATATGGTGAATCTTAAGCATTTTTGTAGGACCTTTCCACCATCTTTGAGTGAGAAGGGATTATCACCAGCTCCACCTTCAGGAGTGGGTTCTTTTATATCGCGTCAGGTAGGGAGTTGGAATAGCACTGGTAGGACTGGACGAGGATGTGTTCATGGCCATAGTATCGAGACCCCTGATCACCAGTAGTACCAATAGAGAAATTATGATTGTGGTAGTCTATCTATTGCACAGGTCCATGGATCAGGTCAATTTCATGCACTACAATCGATACCTGAGGATCAGGCTATGAGACCATCTACAGTGCAAGGTACTATTCTAGTGGAATCTACCATAGTATTTGATTTATTTGACATAGGTTCTTCAAACTCTTTTATATATGTATATATTGTGTAAAGTCACGGAAATTAGATACAATATTACTATGGTGTAATGACCCTAGATACACCATTAGAAGTAAAAACAGAGGGTATATGCTAGTGCAGGGGCTGTCCCCTTGAGGTAGGAAGTTACCCTTTCTTAAAAAACCTATTTATTCTCAAGATGAAGGGCTTCTATTTCATACTCAAGATGGACTGGTTGGTTCACTATCATGATTTTATAGACTGATATCATTTTAGGGTATCTTTTACATCACCAGAGGGTATCAATTATCTACATATGGGTGAGTGGTATGTCCAAGCTGGTAGAGTTAGACTAGAGCATCATGGTATAAGTAGAGTGACCGCCCAAATTTAAAATATCTTCATAGAGGATCATGGTTTACAACAAGTTTATTTCCCTCTAGTAGTAGATCATTTTATGGATGTCTTTCCCAATGATTTTTCTGGTTTACCTCCTGTGAGAGAGGTAGAGTTTACTATCGATCTTATTCCAGGAGTAGCTCCAGTGTATATTCCTCCATACAAGATGGAACCAATAGAGATTCAAGTGCTCAAGAGTCAGTTAGAGGATTTAGAGGCCAAAGGTTTTATATGGGCCAATACATCCTCTTGGGGTTCGCTTGGACTTTTTTCCAAGAAGACAGATAGAACCTTATTTATATGCATGAATTACAGATGATTGAACTAGATTATGATCAAGAACTAATATCCACTTCCTCAAATAGATGATCTCTTCAACCAGCTCTGAGGAGAAAAGCTCTTCTCCAAGATTGACTTGAGGTTGGGTTATCATCAGGTATGAGTCAGGACATTATACATACCTCGTACAACTTTTCGTAGAAGGTATAGTCTATATGAGTACCTTGTTATGTCATTTAGTCTTACGAACATGACTGCTATTTTCATGGATATGATGAATAGGGGTTTCCACCCCTATTTGGGTTCTTTTGTTGTGGTCTTTTTGGATGAAATCTTGGCGTATTCTCACACTTGTAGAGACCATGCCAAACATCTTGAGATCATTTTGAGTACACTGAAAGAGCATCATATTTACGCCATGCTCGCTAAGTTCCACTTCTGGATCAACAAACTTCACTTCTTGGGTCATATTATCCCATAATCAGGTGTATCTATTGACCCATAAAAGGTTAGTGTTGTAGTTTCTTAGGATAAACCCAATTTTTTTTTGATATATGGAGTTTCTTAGGGATGGATGGATATTATAGAAATTTCATGAAACACTTCTCATATCTTGTTTTACCTCTTACTAGTATTAAAAAGAAGGGTGTCAAGTTCTTATGGTCAGAAGCATGTAAGAAATCCTTTTAGGAGATAAAAGAGAGGCTTGTATCGACACCTATTCTGACTCTTTCAGATCCAGGAATAAGTTATACCATCTTTTTTATGCATCAAACATTGGCCTTGGAGTAGTGCTAATGCAGGAGGACAAAGTTGTTGCGTACAAATCTCGATAGTTGAGGTCTCATGAGAGAAACTACCCGATTCATGACCTTGAGATAGTAGTATTTTTCCATGCCTTACGTTGCTGGAGACACTATCTTTTGGGTGAGTGCTTTGTGGTGTACATGGACCACAAGAGCCTCAAATATATCTTTTTATAGTGTGACTTGAACCTCAAACAATGGAGATGGGTTGAATATCTACAATCCTTTGATTTTGAGCATACCTATACACCTGGGAAGGGCAATGTAGTTACAGATGCACTGAGTCAGAAAACTCTGGCACATGTCGTATGAAAATTCAATAATGAATAGAAGTTAATAAACCTCTTTTTTAAGCTACATTTTGAGTTTCATGATATCCAAGAGTAGTCTTACCTCTCATCCTTGACAGTTACCTCTTCCCTCCTTGAGAAGGTGAATGGTGGACAATTTTCAGATCCAAAAGGTTTGGTTCTCTATGAGAGTATATCAAGAGATAACCCGCCTCTAGGGTGGTCTGTGGATAGAGATGATATCCTGAATCTATGTGAATGTATATGGGTTCCTATAGATATGAGAGAAGAGTTGATAAAATATTCTCATGCCTCTTAATGGGAATTTCATCCAGGCATCTCAAAGATGTATCGGGACATGTGATACTAGTATTGGTGGCTTGGGTTAAAACATCATATATCAGTATTTATCACTAGGTGTTCCACCTATCAGCAGGTGTAGGCAAAGCAACAGAGACCTACAGGCTTGTTACATCCACTTCTAATTCTAAAATAGAAATGGGAATATGTTTCCATGGATTTTGTAGTCAGTTTACCTAGGTTTCTAAGGGGTAGCGATGCTATATGGGTATTCATTGATTAACTAATGAAATCATCCCACTTCATTCCTATTAAAGAGACTTTATTAGTTGATGATCTGTAAAGACTGTATGTTTGTGAGATCATATAACTACATGGGGTTCCTCATACCATAATTTTAGA
Organism: Viscum album; assembly: GCA_963277665.1. Lineage (NCBI taxonomy): Eukaryota > Viridiplantae > Streptophyta > Magnoliopsida > Santalales > Viscaceae > Viscum > Viscum album. Next base: position 1,235,217,328 of record OY728157.1, on the reverse strand, counting down.
TCGAGATTCTTGTTTCATGTCACGGTTCTGGTAGGGATTTCAAAAGGATATGGGAACATAGGCACTTATAAGCACATCTTTTCACCCTCATACTGAAATCAAAACGGACAATACAAGTTCTATAGGATATGCTCCGAGCATGTGTCCTTGATTTCAATAGTTCTTGGAAAAGGAATATCACTCTCGTTGAGTTTTCCTATAATAACAGATTTCAGGTGACAATTTATATGGGTCCTTTTGAGGCCTTGTATGGCAGGAAATGTTGTTCACCCCTATGCTGGCTATAGGTATGTGAGTCATCCCTACTAGATCCTCATCTCATTTAGGAGACTTTAGAGAAAGTTCAACTAATCAAAAAGTATATGACTACCACTCAGTCTAGACAAAAATCTTATGTCGATCGATGTTGACAAACTCTTGAGTTTGAGGTTGGGTATCATGTTTTTCTTTAAATATTTCCCAGGCTAGGGAATAAAATATTATGAAAATAGGGAAAGTTGTCACCTCATTACGTAGGGCTGTTTGAGATTCTAGAAAGAGTTGGGCCAGTAGCCTATCGGTTGCTACTACCTCAGAGGTACCATACCATGCACGAAATCTTCCACATATTACAACTTCACTAGTATCATGCTGACATGTCACATAATTTTGATCATGAGGAAGATAAATTAGATACAGATGATACCTTTGAGGAGTATTCAGTATGCATCATTGACTGGAGCACGAAGGCTCTCTGAGGCTGGTCTGTCCCTCTAGTTTGGGTGCTATGGAAGAACAGCTGTGTGCAGAATGAGTCTTAGAAGTGGGAGGCTGACATATGCGCTTAGTGGATATAATTGTTCCCAGATATAATTTCTCCACCCTTGTAAGGTAAAATTAGGGATGAGTTATTTTAAGGGGGAAGACTATAAGAATCCGTTTTTTCACTCATGTATGGATCCTTTAAATTTCAGTCTAAATATTTACTTTGGACCTAATATGGACGCCTAATGAGTTTGAAAATGTCTCAGGGGTGTCTGGGGAAAGTTCGAAGCCCAAAACCCATATTTTTAGGGAAACTGGCCATGTCGCATGGTTAGAGCACTATTTGGATAACCGTACAGATGGAAATTTCAGATAGAACCAAATAGCACAATTTGCACATGGTCGTGAAGCCTAACCGTGTAAGTGCCCCTTCTTTCCAGGTAACTGTGCATGGTTTTCACATGGTTTTTCAAATTGTGCAGACAAACTGTACATAGGATAATTTTATAGGTAAATTTTCCTTTCCCCCCTTAATGATCTAATTAGATCCCCTCTTCTTCCATAATCTGAGAACCAGTGGGATTAACCTATTTCTCTCTCAAATTGGAGGTTTTTGAAGGCCAAATCTAGGTACTAAAAGATATCCTTCATCTGGGATTCGATCGAGCTTCCATTCATCATGTTGGATGTGAAATGATAAGTACTCAAGTCCGTTTGAGCCTTCCTCATTCTCTCTTGCTCTCAACCTACTAATTGAGGTATGGGCATTTTTTCACTTTTCTTAGATCTACTCTGATCTGAGCCAAATCAAGAGTCAATACTAGAGGAGGAGAGTCATACAAGCCTAAGGTGGGTGGTCTATAACTCAACCCTCAAGTTCGTTGATTTTGGAATTGTCTTGTGGGCCCACTGATTTCATCGGTTGCTGTTTATAGAATTTATATTCCATACCTATAATCATTAGAAACTTATGGATATTCTCTTTCCATATGTGTGATTAATTGTTGGTGGTTATTCCCACAACTCCATCCATCCCATGTAGGATGTTATGTCATAATTGGGTTTTTAGTATTTTACATGTTTGAGCCACCATTTGGGTGTGACTTTTCTTGAACCTTATAAGGGTAAGCTTGTCTATGTTAAATGGATTATTTTATAATGATAATTACATAATAGAAAGTACCATGTATACTCACCACTTGAACTACCTAAGGTAAGTGCTTCAATATGACAATAAAATGTGAAATGTTAATTGGAAATTATACAAAGTATATGACTTGAACTTAAATGTAAATAAATAGAAGGTTTCATATTCATAACACCCCCTACCACATTAATGGAAGGTAGAAAAATGAACCTTAATTATTGAATATTCCTTAAATGAGATTGATAAAGGTTTCATGCTACTTGGCATTGTCACACTAATGAAAGGCAAGGCTTGAACCAAATGACTTGATTGAAAGGTTTCATGATAATTGATCTTATCACACTAATGAAAGGAAAGTCTTGAACCAAATGAAATATTAAATGGATTAATACTTAAACAGGAATGTCCTGACTCGATCTCGCCTTGGATTCTTATCATGGAATTCCATGAGCACTCGAGAACCCCATTCCGATTCAAGGATATGGCTTGATTAGGTTTAGACCCACGTAGATTCCAATCCTTGTCTATTATTTGGATGCTCGGTATGACACCATAGGATCCCTTTAATATCATTACAAGATTCCTTGGATACACTCCTTGGATCCAACATTGACAAGTAGGTTCCATGGTTACAACCCATAGGGACCTATCTCAACTTAGCCCAGTTTTACCTTGGATGATCACCTTGGATTCGGTAGGCAAATTATTGTGGAATTCCTTGGAAAATGCTCCTTGGATTACACTCTTATCATTAGCTAGGATACATTTATTACTGAGGTGGTGACCCTTGAGGTCTACATTGCCTTGGTTATTACCTTGTAACTTCATTATTAAATGTCATTACAGTTTGCCTTATCATAACTTGGAACCTTCACCTTTGTAACATGTGAATTATATATAAACTAGTAATAATCAATTAATGTATTGGTTATATTTAGACTCCAGTTGAGGGATGAAGCAAGTACTTGGGTATTTAGTTACATTGTACTACTTTACTTTATATATTCGTGCTTGCACACTGTTACATTTCCATTACACAGGTTGGATGTTATAGACACTATTGGTAGTGACCCATTGAGATTTATATCATACCCTCTCTGGGCACCATTTGGTACTTGGAGTAGATTATATGGTGGAAGGTGTTTACAAAGGGAAGCATACGAATTAAAACACTTGATTGATTGCTGTTTAGTATGGAGCTTGATAGCAGATGATCGAGCTGAAGTTCGGGATGCTTGGGATGGTCTTTGATTTCCTTTATACTTTGTGGAACATGTTATGCCTTCTCTCTTGTATCCACATTTTTCTATTTTTCAGCGACATGACAGATCATCATCATTTGTTGTATTCTTGTATGTTATTCTAGTTATTTCAGTTATTGTTACTATTGTCTTTATTTTTCTACTGTGCCTTCTATTTACTTATATTGCTTCCACTGTTTACAATTATTTACATTCATCAACTATGATACACTTTGGTAATGAGGGAATAATATCCCCACAGACACATACAAGACCCTCGCTGCTAGTCAGCAGCCTCAGGCATTTGGGGAGATGCGCTTGAGGCCATGTGCCCCACCGAGCTTGGGGCACCAATTAAGTGGAATCTGAGTCTGAGACGTCACACCTATTATATACATTCCTACCCCACCCCTATAATCACATTACCCAACACATAAATAACTACTCAATCATGATAAACATGATGATAATGAACAACATGGATACTCAAAGAAGAAAGGTGGTGAATAATAGTAGCAATGGGGCTTCGTAATCATGAAATAGTCATCTAGAAGTCATTGTTATCTCTGCCTAGGTTTTGAGATGCTTCCCAAGGTGTGGCCTAAGGGTTGAATATATACTCATTCAAATGAAAGAATCTTATATGATGTATAAAAATACAAATTTTTTGAAAGGTTCATGATGTGTATTGGTTACACGACATGTAATATGCAGTGGTGATAGTTTATCCATATCTTTTCTGTCTTGAAACTCTTAGAAATGAATGAATCTCATGACATGTATCATCACAAGCCTTGAATCTTCATTTCATGTTTGGATGGTGTGGTGCTTTATTTGAGAAATTCTTGATGAGAAAGGATCTCATGATGTGAAAATATATAGCTTTGAATTCTATAAATATGATCTAGCTTCTACTCATCTTCAATTTTTGATGTTACTTCGTGACATGAAACATCACATTGTGAAATGTCTTTAGCTTCAGAATTCATCTATTTTTGTTCATTTTTTCAATTATTGGTTTTATCCTTCCATACAATATAAAACAAGTCAAAAAATCCAAATATTGTCAAGAATATCAATTAAATTACATAAATCAGTGCATTAAAACACCCAAAAACATATACATGAAATAAACATATCATAAATTTGACCATCCTTAAGCCTTAGAGTCATCATAACCTTATTTTAAAATCCATTGTAAATATATGTGAATTTTTTATTTACAAGGAGGATAAATTAGATCCCTTTCAAGTCTATGGAAAAAGAGTATGTACTCATGATAAGAGGTTAAATCTACTTGAATTTGTATCAAGAGTAATGGGAGAAAAAAATACATTGTGATGTAAATCATGACTTTGTATGATTGGTAATAATTAATTATGATATATGAATTAATGAGAGGAAAATAATCATCAATTTTAAATGGTAAAGAATAAAATACTTTGGTTGATTAGTCTCTTTGAGGAGTGAAAATTTGAATTAACGTTTTATGTAAATCTCAGAAGGTCCCCTATTGATGATCATTTAAATTAATTTCTTTGAAATTTGAATATTTGTAAAATGTTGTCCCTATTTAATTTATGTTGATATTACATGCTTAAGGACAAGAAAGTTCTAAGTGCGGGGTAATTGATAGAGCCATATGTTACATTTTTATTTTGATATGAATTGCATTGTTTAATTTTATCAATTGATTAATATTTCTATAATTTTATTTTTTTCATTATTTATAATATGATAATATGTCTAGCTTAAAATGAATAAAAGAAGTGGAATTTTGAAAACGTAAGACACATCACACCGCGTCACGAAGCGGCATAGTGTGACACTGGAATTTTGAATCTGGAATCCAAAACATGAATTGAAGATGGAATGAGTTTCAAAAATCTATACATAGGTATTTCACATTATAAAAACCATTTACATCATAAATATATGGAGTCATGGATACACTGAGTTTTATGTCACCTATTCACACAAAACATTGACATCATAAAATTCATTTATAACATAATATTTGAGAGACATAAGATGTTTATGTTGTAAAACTAATTTATAGAATAATGTTTTTGAGAAATAATACTTCAAAGTTCGAAATCATGCAATTCATGATGTAAATTTTCTATTTTCCTTGTGAACCTATCATCAATAGTGAATACATGTGATTAAACTTATGGTATTTTTAGGGATTTAAATTTCCTTTGACCACAGGATTTTGGGAGTGGATGAGGATGTAATTCAAGGAGGATTAATGGTGCCTGAGGTTCCTTGGAGGACTATAAATTTATACCTATGGGTTTATTGAAAGGGATTGATTGGTTAGGGGAAGCTTTGGATGACAGATTTCTATTGTTCCACTTTCTTTCTTTATTTTCTTTTATTTTACATTCATTAATTCTTGTGATGTCACCCCTCTCCTAAATCAACTGAACTTCCCCATCCATGTAGGGGTAGTTTTTTTTAGTAATTGAGAAAGGGGGAATCTGGAACTATGTGTTTTGTTTTAATTTTTCTACCTAAATGAGTCGAATCTTTCTATCTTCTGCCAACTGGTTTCAATTAATAATTCAATTTTTAATTATAAATTCATCTGAATTAGGGTTAGATTATTTAAATTTAAATTTCCTTGGTCAATGATCTATATCTACCTCCATCTAATTCCCATTTGTTTTCTATAGAATAGATTATAGTTTGGTGGTCAGTTCTCAATGATTACCGAAACATGTGAGGACTTGTGACAAGAACTATTATTAAATAAGAGAATAACAATTCTCAATTGGGGATTTCTCTAATTTATCTTAAGGACCCATTACAACACCATAAACAAAGGTAGAAGGGTATTAGGATTGAGACTTTTATTAGGCATACCCTCACCATCACCATCTGGCCAAGGGAGAGAGATGAATCAATAGTGGAATATCTCTCTTACCAGTGAGCAGAAGATGAATTGGTAAAAATTAGAAATAGTGATAGTATAATTCAAGGTCTATCCAAACCCAATATGATCACATATTTCTCAATTATTCTTAAAATTAATCAATTTAAACTTCTTTCTAGATTCTCAAATTTAGAACACAAAGAAAAAATCATTCATTTTCATAAAAATAACAAAAAAGTGACCAATCTATTTTGTATGAAATTCTCTTGAGGAGACAACTATGATAACTACTATACTACACTAGGTAATACAATTTGTTTTTCCCTGACCCATTATAGGTGTGAGTTAGTGTAAAAGGTGTTTGTGTGAGTAATCATACTTGAGAGATTATATAAATAATTTTCTCAGAGATAAAATCTCCCTAGAAAAATGGACACATTTATCAATAGAACTGGTGAAATGGAGTTTAATTGAATATATTTTATGTGAATTAAAAATGAGGTATGTATTTACTATATTTTTTAACTCAAAAATGAATGAATCATTTTTTGTAAAATTATAACACCTCGGGGATCAAGCTTAACTAAAAATTTGATAACTCATTTGAACTCGAGTAAAATGAGTAGTTTGAAATCAATTGGAAGTTTCCCACAATGAATTTTTGTTAGGAATAAAGGGGGATTAAGTGAGAGATACCCTGAGATGGGTGAGAGGTGAATTATGTTATGTAATCTTTCACTATTTTTTTTTTCACTTTTACTTAAAATATCACTTCCTAAAAGGATATAAAACTCTTAAATACAAGGGTCACTACTTTTTCTATTTAGTTTATATTGATTTAACTACCTATCTTCCCTATTTAATTAATTTTTTATGTGATAATTTTAGATTAGTTTATAAAATGGTGTAATCTAGAAGTTAAAAGAAGTAAGAACATATGATACATTGTTTTTTACTTGATTCACCACTATAGGCCAATTTAATGATCATGAAATTGATAGTATACCAATGCACTGGAATAATTAAGATCACTACTTATGGGGTTAGGCTAGCTCAATCCTACTCAGGGTCGCTCCTATTATAATGGTTTTGGGTTGGTTCACTACCACCCAAGGCTCAATGCCTCACAAACTCCCTCCTTTCCCCACCACTATAAATAGAAAACCATTTTTTCATGCATGAAAAAACAATATCACCTATTATTATAGATAAAAGGCTAGGAATAGGTTCTTTTGAACTCCAGGATGCTCCTTCAAAATTTGTAAACTTCTCCATGGATGTATCAACTCTTCCTTTATCTCTATATGAAGATAACACCTCACAATGATGAACTTGTGACTCCTCCTTCAACCACCATGCATAGAAGTGAACTTATTATTTCCATTATAGTGACTATAATAACTTTGTTGTCATGCAACAATCCCCCCTCTTCTTTGGAAATAAAATCTTTAGAATGGTGTGATTTCTTTCTCCGTTGATGTACATGTTTTTAAAAATATAGTGTGATATCAATATCCCATTATTCTCTACTTATTATGCTAATATATGTGAATAATTATCATGTGAGATAATGTTTCACATATTAAAAAATATATAAAACATACTTGTTATCCCTTTATTATCTATTTAATCCTTGGTTTGAAATGAATGCTTGAAAAGAATGAGATATGGATTTTTTTTAGTTCCATTGCATCTTCTAAAATCTTCAATTTTTTATATAGATCAACTTTTCATTATCTATGCCCTTATTTTTCCTTAATTAGGAAAAATAACTCTACTATTTCATATACTTTAGCCTAAAAAAATCTACTGATTTCTACCATAATGTGTATTAAAAATACAATCAACCTATCACTACGACTATCACTAAGTTTCCTTCTCCATTTTATATGATATGAAAAATAGTCATATCCAACCCACCCTATTTAAATATTTCATCATGAAATATCTTCCATATGGTAGATATAGAAACCTGATAATTCATCTATTTCTAACTTTCATTATTTCTATAAATCTCATAGCTTTAAAATCGATTCTCACATGATCATTAAATCCCATGTATGCAACTACCTCACGATACAAATTTCTATTTTGTAGTATGATATTTATTTTCTTTTTTCCTACTAAAATATCATTTAAAATTATTCTATTATATTTTTATTGAATCATGGATCCCATTTAATGTACAATGATTTTTGAATCATCTAAGACTCTTGCATACATAATCTAAATTATGGGAACCAATTCTTTATTTAAATCACTAAAATTTCATAACATTAACCTCTTAGAATTTTAACTTGAATTCCCTGCATTATTTAAAAATTCACCCTCTCTGTAATCTCATCCAAAACATCCCACTTGTGTTTTTAAATAGATTATAATAAAATTTAAATAATAATTTATAATTGATATTTTTCAATGTATTCCATGTTGCATGCTTTCACAGGATGCATGCATGCTAATATGGAAACACGAATATTCAGATTACAATATATATGATCCCAATGAACATTCCCTCAAGATTCCATTTGGATGTCAAAATTTACTAAGAAAGTGATCCTTAAAATATGGGAATAAAACTTACATAGCTCAAAATTACGCTTATGTGTACCTTGATCCTTGCACAAAACCAAAATAATGCTTACACAAACTTAGTGACCTTTACACAACTTGAAATGATTCTAACACAAAGTAAATTAAGGTTTACACAACACCTTCATGATTATGTAAATTCAAATTCATGTTTATGCAGTCTTAAATTATGTTTATGCAAGTCACATTTATACTTACATAGAATTTAATGATGCTTACACACATATGATAACCTCAATATCTTTTTTATAAAATGTTCCTTACAAAGCTGATTATCCTTATACAGAATAGGATGATCCTTATAGGCTAAAAAATTAGCCAAATTTTCTAGTACTTATTAAAACCCATATTTGATAGAATTCATAAAAAAACCAATATACCTCTTCTAGACTTAAAAATATGAGCTTCACAAGGAAAATCAAGCAGTCTTCATAGTTTTTTCCACTCTTATCAAGCATGAAATCCAAATCGAACTCCTCGCATTCTTTAACAACTATCTGATCAACCATGAAATCTAATTCCCAATCACCCTTTTCCATTTCCATAAATTGTCAAAAAATACAACATAACATATACTATCGAACATAACATATATTTTAAACACATCCAATATGGCATATATTATTGTAAAACCCAACATTAACCCTTAGGAAATCAATATAATCTCCCCATTTGGATTTTTGACAACATCTACTTAAATACAAATTAACTAAATCCACTGAATATCCAATAAAAATATGGATTTATGGTTTATTTCCTTATCCTAATCATTGGTAATCAAATAAAAATGGGCCCAACTCCAATCTAGTCTTTCCTTATAACTTTCAAAATTTCTCCTCTTTTGTTTTGTATTATATAGTTAGAACAACATCAACTTAATAAATCCCACTTTATAAATAATCTCATTGATTCATTTTAATTTAAATATATCCACTTAATTATTAATCTTTGGCTCTTTTTATCAACTAATAAAAAGTTTTCATTGAAATTTTAAATTCAAGAAAAAACATTCCTATCCAACTTTGAAACACTATTCCCAACTTCAGCTGCACTAACTTAAAGAAATCTAGTGAGTGAAGTTGGCACTTAGAATTTATGGTGTCAAAAATAATCTAATCCTAATAATCCTGGGATTGTTCTAGGAAAAAAGTGTTTAAGATAACCCCCTCAAAAATATCCATGTCACCCACTGGTTTTCCATTAAAAAACATGCAACTAAAGACCTTTAATTTTATACCACAAAAAGAAACATGTGTTCTCACCACAATTTTATACCAAAACATTAGTAATTAAATAGGAAAACACTAAGTTTGAGAAGAATAATAATTATTGAATCAATTGATACCACTTGTGTCTAATGAACTAGAAATTATTCTTTATATTCAAGTTCCTCTATACTTCACAAGTATCTTTAATCTATTATGAGGCTAAATAACTTTGAAAACTCAACACCAACTCCCATTAAATTGAAAAACCATATCAATTGAAATGTTATTTAGTTTGAGGATTTTTTTTAGAATAATACCTAATATTACATAGATTTTAGTATTCTATATTAATGGATATTTGGTTCCAATTATTATAAAATAAATAGATAAATAGATTTATCATCCCTATTATTGCTTATAATTCCAATGTTTTATCCTACTTGTTCTAGATTAGGATTCTAAAAGTATATACTCCCTTTTATAGTATCTTATTACCACTAAATTGTGGTATGATATTAATTATTACAAATAAGATTCATCTTCATACCAATGGTTGTTTAGGTACGACTTTGACACCTATTCTCCCCACAATCCATGCCCTTTTCCATGTAGATTTAGATTTAACATCAAGATTCAAATCTTTTTTTTGTCATAACATAAAAATTAACCTCTTGTTTTTGTCATTACAACATGTAAAGATAGATTTACCTCCCTCAAGTCATATTTATCCTTTAAGTGGGTTGATTCTACTAAACATATAGGGTCAAAAAACCTATAGAGAGCCAGATTCATCATGATATCAGTGATTACATATGATATATCCAAAGGAACAATATTTCTTACTGATTAGGATATTATTAATCAATTCCAGAAAAAAAACTCATCATTAAATTGAGATATAATATTCCTCTGATTCAAATATATTACACAACATTTTTAGCTTCTAGTTTTAGTAAGAGACTTCTTTTCAGCATATAGTATTCAAATCAAGTTTTGAGAGTAAAAATGGTTTCTTACCACCTCTAGTTGAGTATAGTTTATCCTTGTTACCCATGTACAAAAATGATACCAAATAATAATTGAAATACCTCCAAATGTACTAATTTATTCATCTTTTTCAGCTTTAATAGTTCTTATTTTAGCTTTTTTTCTTGTTCTTTATAAGCATAACCACAACATGGATTATATATCCCCCCCTTAAATCTCATGAAACTTCAAAATCAGTTAGAAACATCTAAATCATATGGGGAGAGGGGTACCTTTCACTTTCCTCAAGTTGGGGGAGATTTTGGTGAGTTACTATGACCACCATTTTTCTTTTATAATTTAATTTAAAATCCATTTTTCAGATTTGAATCTGATTTAATGGAATCTAATTTCTTTAATTACTTGGGCCTATTATTTTCTTAAAAACCTAAATCACAACATGTTTTTCCTCATATATCTTTACTCCTATGGTTTTAATTCTTATAACACATATGTATTTACTTCTCTAAACTTTCTTAATGATTTTATTGTACATGCAGAAATTATTATATTTTTCATCACATACCTTGTCTTATGACATCTTTCACAAGTACCATTCAAGTTTTTGAAACATGTAAATTTATCTCATACCTCAAAATCATCTTTTTTTTCTATTTCTAATCCATTTTTGGTTCACATATAGTTTTGGAATTTACCTTAATACATCATTCAACATGAAAATATTCTTTATTTAACCTCTAAAATCTATTTCTCAAAGGACAAACTTTTTTATTGGATGCTGGAATGTTCCCTCCTTTCTTTCTAGTTGAAAATATCTTGAAATATCAACTTGAAACATTGATATAATGATAAGAATTATTGGAATAATAACCATACCTTATTTGTTGTTCTTGGTAACTCAACCTTTCATACTTTCCATTGGATTCAAAAAAGTTAATATATTATAATGCCTCATAACAAAAGATGGGAATTTTTACATCCATTCCAGTAAAGTATCACATGTCTCCATGTTATCTTTTATATATTATATTATTTCTATGAAATTTTATTGGGAATTTATTATGTCTATTTCCAATACCTCTACAGTTTTCCTTTTTCATCATAATTTCCATGGTTCTCTTCTTCTTATAACTTAGAGTTATTTCACTATAACCAATAAAAAAATTCCTAAGGAATGGGGTCTTTATGACATGAAAATATTTTTATTCTTTCCCTCTAAAACAATATACTTTTTTATTATCTCCCATTTAAGGATAATCAAAAAAGTTAATGTAAATCATATTTATGTTTACAATTACCCTTAAAATCTGATTGTTCCACTTGATTATTTATAAATATCAAGTCCTCTTAAAGTTTTTGGATCATTTTATTTTATTTTCAATTTGATCATTTAATTTTTTTTGAGAATCTCCCCACTGGATATCTCATCCTCCAATGGATGGGAATTTTTTTCTAATATATCTATTTTCTCCTTAATATTTTTGGTTCAATTGAGAAATAATGTATTTAAGATATACCTTTTATTATTGTAGCCTTTTTTCTCATAAAATAATTCTAATAGGTGTGAATAAATCTCATCCTTATTTTATTTCAAGTTTTAAATTTATTTTGAGCTTATATCATTTCCCTTGGAATAAAATTTTAGTTTTTTCACTTTGGAAGCCAACACTTCCAATTCACCGACCTAAGAATTATTCTTTTCCTTAAAATATATAGACACTTTAATAAGGATATTTTTAGGCTCATTAACTTATAAACATAAATATTAAATACATTGATTAAGATATTATGATAAATGTTATCTTATTTAAAATTTATTTATTCACCTTTTATTTTTGATATATCTCTTCAAATAATAGAATGGCCTCCACTTTTAACCTCATTCAGATCCCATAATCATCATCAATGGATTCATCTTTAATTACCATGTCAAGTTCCTCATCCATTCATACAATATCATTAATTGAATAAAAAAATTCATAATTTTAATTCTCCATACCTTTCACCTAAATCCTACTAGACTCTTTTATTTGGATCTCACTTTTTCTATAAATAGTTCTACAAAATTTAATCTCTTTAGATCTTTTATTCTTCATCGAATTTTTAGAGAAAAAATATATAATGAAATAAACCTATGCTATGACACCAATTATTAAACCTAAAAAGTTATTATCTGAGATATACCCTGAGAGGGGCATGGTGGGTGGGGTGGGGAGGGGAGTTGATCAAGGTATGAAATATTTCACTTTTTCCACTAGTCCTTGAAATCTCATAGCCTAGAAGGATCTTGAAGTCTTGAATATAAGGGTCAATTATTTTTCTCTTTATTTTATATTGATATAATTAATTTACCTACCCATTTAATCAATTTATCTTGAGAAAATTCTTTCCTATTTTATCAGATAGTTTCATGAAAAATGTAAAGGAAATAAGAATAGAAGACACACTAATTTTTACTTGGTTTACCACTATGGGATAATCCCCTGAGAATTAAACTGAAAGTATGTTGATGCACTATAATCACTGAGATTACTTATTTTGGGTTTATTATAGGTAACTACAACCTGGAATCATTCCACATATAATGGTTTTGGTTTGGATTACTGCCACCAAAGGCTCACAACCTCAAAAACTCCCTCCTTCGATCACTAATCCAAATGGAAAACTAGTTGGATCACATGAAAGAAATAACCTATTATTATAGATGAACTGATATAGTTAGGTGCCTTTTAATTTTGGTTTTCTCCTTCATAAGTAGTTTGTGAACCCCTCCATTGTCATAAAACATCTTCCTTTATCTCTAAATGAAGATAATACCTCATAGTGATTAACATGTGACTCCTCCTTCAACTGCTATATAAGGTAGTGGAGTTATTCCTTCTAGTTCAATGACTAGAATACCTTTTTTCCATGTCAAAATATCCTCCTTATTATCCTAAAAATCAAATTTTGGGACGGTGGTAATTTCTTATCCTTCAATATACAAGTTTATCAAAAGATAATGTTATGTCGATATCCTCTTTCTCTCTCCATATTTTTCTATGATATGTTCAGAATGATCATGTGAGATAATGTTCAATATATTTAAAAATATGAAAAATTCACTTATTCTCCCCTTATTCTTTATCCCATCCTTATTTTTAAATGACTTATTGACTGGTTAAAGAAATTGTAATATTTTTGGTTCCATCGCATTTGTTAAAATATCCTATTTTTCTTTAGGTTAACCCTTAATTATTTATACCCTTATTTTCCCTTAATCTAGAAACATAAATCTTCTATTTAATATCTTTCATCCAAAACAAAATCCAAATATTGATTCTATAACATGTATTAAAAGAAACCTCAAATTATCATTATTGTAGCCTCCACACTAGCTTGCCTATTTTATATGATATGCAACATGGTAACATTTTGTCCATTTTTTTAATATTTTATCAGGAAATATCTTCCTTATATTAGATATGGAAACCCAATAATTCCTCTATTTCTAACTTCTATGATTTTAAAAAATCTCACATATTTAAAATCAGGTCTCACACGACACATTAAATTCCAGGTATAAAACTTCCTCATGACACAAATTTCTATTTTATAGTGGGATATTTATTTTATTTTATCCCACTAAAATATCTCTGTAACACCCTCCTTCATCTTTGTTTAGAATCATGGTTCCCAATTAAAGTTTAATTATTTTTGAATCATTTAAGACCAAAAAATTAATTATATTAGTTATAGGATCTAAATATCCATTTAAATCATTGAAATATATAAACATTAATCTTCTAGAATTTTGACTTTAATTCCCATCATTAACTTAAAATAGATCCTCCCTGTAATCTTATCCAAAATTTCTATCATGGGTTTTTAAATAGATTTTAATTAAATATAAATTATAATTTATAATTTATACTCTTTATTATATTTCTCATGTTGTTATTTACATGGGTGAATGCATGATGATATGAAAACACCAAGATTCAGATTATAGTATAGGAGATCCTTACAAATATTCCCACAAGTTTCTTTTAGACTGTTGAAATTCGCTAAGGAAATGATCCTTATGGATTTGGGGATCATCCTTACATAGTTCAAAATGATGCATATGTAGACCTTGAACCTTATTCAAAACCAAAATGATTCTTATATAGACTCAATTATCTTTACATAACATGAAATTATTCTTACACAGGAAATATTAATTCTTATCTAATGCCTTCATGTTTATACATATTCATATTCATGTTTACAAAACCTTGAATGGTGTTTATATAAATATAATTCATCCTCATGCATCACTATATTAATATTATGCATATAGGGTCGCCTCAATGACTTGTTTTTGAAATGATCCTTATGAAACTGGCCATCTGTATGCAGAATAAGATGACCCTTACAAACTCTGCATATTGTCAAATTTTCAAATATTTTTCAAAAACAAAATTTTAAAGAATTCATAAAAAAACCACTATATCTCTTCCAACATTAAATATATTAACTTTACAAGGATAAACATGACACTATTGAATATTTATTCCACCTTCATTAATTATGAAATCCAAAGCTAAATCATCACATTCTTTTATAGTTACATTATCAAGAATAACGTCTAATTCCAATTCACCACTTAATATTTCTATATATTGTCAAAAAATATAACATAACATATATTTTCAACAACTCCAATATTAAATATATTGTAAAAATATACAACATTACATATATTGTAAAAAAATTTAATATGAACCTTTAAGTTTTCAAAAATTATCATAGGTTGTGTGAGAAAAACAAAAAAACCAAAAATAAGAGAGAAGGGAAATATGAGAGATAGTTTCCCAACCATGATTCCATACCTATATTACTACAATTGGTTTTAGGAGATATATTATATTTATATGGTTTAGTTCTATATGATTCACACTAATTGAATATGTTCAATTCACAAAAATGGATTAAGAATAATCTAAAATAGTGTATGTACCGAATTATTAAGAGAGATTGATTTTAAAGGGAATACTAAACTCAAATGAAAAAGGGGTACATGAATCATAATAAAATTATATAAGATGAGTCAAGGAAGTGTTAAATGAAATAGTTAACAAGGAAATTTATATTGAGGGGTTTGATGAGGTGTTTATAGTTAAAAAGATTATTCAACTAATCACTTTTCATTTAGCTTCATTGATCCATGAATCAAATTTGAGATGAAAGGAAAAAAGTGTGAGAAATTTTTTCGAGAGTAATTACTGAAGGATAAGTAATATATTAATCATGTGGGAATTTTATTGATAAGGGTGTTTCATGCATACATTTTAGAATGTTTTAATGTGTTGATTTATGGATTTAAATGAATAATCTTACCAATTTTAGAATGAATTGAGTTGTTTTATGTTTTATAACATGAAATGATGAATTTGTGGAGAAGGAATGAAAATGGGTGTAAATATGAGAAAAAGGGAATGAAGTTGAATTTTTTGAGGAAAAGAGAAGCTGTGAATTTTGAAAAACACTATTACACATCACATAACACAAGTACACATTGTGACTTCATCATAAAAGTAGGCCACCACGATAACAAGCCGTGACGAACAAACATGCTATGAACTGCAAGTACGCGTTGTGTACCTTCAATAAACAACATGATAGTGGTCAAACTTTAAATTTATGAGTAATATTTTCACAAGATTCTCAGAGATGATTAGGTGATGCAGACAAGGGGTACATGACATATAATCCAAGTACACGTCGTATAGGTGGTTAAAATTCCAAAATCTCAGTCGAGGTCCCCTCACGCGTCATACAGATACACAAAAAGTAGATCATAACTACAAAATATATAGCTCAAGTACATGTCATAATGGGGGTTGGGAAGAACCTTTCCAACACCTATAAATAGAGCCCCTAGCTACACCTTTGGAGGAGGCCATTTCGGTTAAAAATCAAAGCTTGGAGCGAAGCTGCGACGTCTCCCAAATTATTTCTTTATTTCCTTCATGTTTTTATTTTCTCTCTTCCTTCCATATTATTATCTCATCATTATGATTAGGGGGTAAACCCATATGTGCTAGGGTGATGTAATCGAAGGGGGAAAGGTACGTTGGATTCAATTCTATTTATTATCCATGAATTGGTTTGCACAATTTATATTTAAAACTTCCAATCCTTTTATTTTTATTTTATCATGACCATCGATATTAAAATCAAAAAGGAACATTTAAATTGTGCAACTACATACCCTAAAGATGACCTAACCATTTTAAACTTTAGGGTAAATCAGGTTTAAAAATTTTTATTGGGACAAACTTGATTCAGTAAAACCCTAAACTACCGGACCAAGGGAAATGGGGGTTTTCTATGTTGAGGAGAAGATACCATGACTAATGGATCTACATCATCTAGAATCTGACACCCATCATGAATTAAACAACATATTTTCTAAAATCCATTTGTACCCAAACCTAGAAACTATATTACCCCAGTATTCTTTCAAATTTGTTCACAAAACAATCAATAAATCTGTTTTTTTTCATATTGCTTTCTCAATCAATAAATTCACTCTCTTCCTCACCTCATTCTTTAATCAAATCTTTTGAAACCCTAATAAAACTAAATCATCATCTCCGTGGCTTTAACCACAAACTTACCTAATACTACATGTTAATTAATTGAGTAGCATAGTTTGGATTTTATAAATTTGTTTTTTCATAGACATGTAGGGAACTAAAAACACCCTATGGGACTATCAGTGATTAACATATTTTTTCATCATTATCTTCTATATCTTTGTAGAAATTTTATTATTTTGATAGTAGTTTTTAGGTTTTTTTTTGAATTTTTAGCTTAATTGATCAACTTGGCCTATAATGACGAATTTCATTGATAATTTAATATTTTGTGACTAAATTTTTATAATTTAGAATTTTATTATATTATATTATTAACAAATGTTGGGGATCTTGCAATGAATGATTACATAAATATTTTAAAAGTGATGCATAAGAATAAAATTGGTGGATTTAAGATAGAACTAGAAGTAAATTATATCATGTGTTAGAATATAAGATATAATCCCTTGGAAACATTTTTTACATATATATCTTAATAAGGTACCATAATTTTCCACACCATCACCAATGAAGGTGTTGTAACATCCTGACCTGACTGACCACTAAGAGGGTAGCCGAACCGGTGGGTCACATGGCCTAAAAAATGTCTCCTTATATGTTAGAGGATGACAACTAGAAGTGAGTGTGCTAGGGGGTGATAGTGGGGATACTATACCCTCATATAAAATTAACACAACAGTATATTAGATAATAAATAACAGATGATAATAGAAACAACAATTAAAGAAAGATAGAGCAGCATAAGAATAATATAAAATGAATATAACTGATAAACAATGACAATATACTATAATGCATGCATGTCCATATGAAGATACATAACTAAACTAGTATACATATACCAAGAAATGAGATACAACATAATACATAAATAAATAAAATAATAAAAAGCCACAATGGAGATCTCCATGAGCATACTGAGCTCCATATCAATCCTACTCTCCTAACTCCTAGGTACAAGAAAGATAGCTCAAGCAATGGTCCATAGTCCTATGAGCATGATATCTACTCAGGTACCCCAGTGCAATGGTTTCCTGAGTAGGGTTTGATATATAAATCCCATTAAGATACCACCCACGTTGTCTACAATTGAATCCAGTCCATGAATAATAAGTAAAGCAGTGTGCATGCAATTTGAATAATCAGTAGTACTGAAATAAACAACAACCAGTCCGCTCAGGTTTCTAAAGGACACCTGGTGGTTCTATATGCTTCATATCATGGCTAGAAAAAGTTTCTGAACAATAATTGTATGAATATAGTAATAATATGTACATAGTATATTTATATATTGCATACACCTATATGAACCAAGTACGTGTGGACGTAAGTGGCCATATACCTGGAATACTATGTGATAGATGGACCAGAGCATAACTCAATCATCCATTTCTAATCTGAATGAGCCTATAAGATCAAGCCAAATGGTGCATTACATATATCTCATAATGTGTGGGAGACGTCATGCTCACCACTTGAGATGATGAGTGTGTCGTCATGCCAACACTCAAAGTTGTGAGTGTGTCATTATGCCAATAAGGGACATGATGTGTCAATACCACCATCTATATAGTATCAATATTGAAATACATCATGACTCAACACCCGATGTAATGGATAATGATTTATTCCATGCTCAACAGATCCCTTACCTTCATTCCACATCCCATATATAAGGTGTAATCATAGAATAACAATAATAGAATCCATGAGGTATTACCTATCATTCTTTACACTTATGAAGCCCATTTAATATCAAGGGTTTCTATAAGAACCCAGATCTTCATTTTCAGGTATGTATTTCTTTTTCCTGGAGTTTTTGAGAAAAGAGGAGTTTTTAGAAATTTTTGAAGTACACACCGTGTAATTTATGAGTACACTCTGTGTACTCCCTTGCCGCACCAGGCAGTGTGCTGGCCGTGTCTGGGTCACACACACAGTGTGTTGGGGTGAAGTGGAGGACACTTAAAGCGGAGTATGGAAAAGTAGAGTACACACCGTGTACTCAAGAAGTACACGCTGTGTATTTTTTTTTTCATTAAATAGACCGGGGTCGTGCCTGACGGACATAACTTTCTTCTTCTTCAGGTTCTTCATTCGAGAGAACCCGTACGACCTCGAAACTTCCCCGAGCCTCCGTCGATTCTCCAAATCGACCGCCGACGATTGCATTGGAACCGCAGTGGTAATCCCTTCCTTATTCTAGAGATTTTTTTCCAATTCCTCCTATTTCTCATGATATCATGGGTTGAGTTTTTTGTGCGTTTTCATAGATCTACACTATTCTAAGGAGAATAAATCATCATGGTTCAAGTATATAGATCTCATAGGATCGAGGAAGGTGGTTTGTGCCTTTCTATAGGAAGTATTTGAATATTTTGTGGAATTCCACCAATTCCCCTTGAACGAGGTATTGTGTGTTTCCTATTTTTCCCCTATTGTTTTCCTGCTTTGCTTGATTTCTTGAGTAGAGGTTGATGCTTATGAATAGGGTGATCTTTACTGTGCTTTGGATGTTTTTTCCATGCATGTTTTGACTGTTAGGCGTTTTTTCAGTTTCCATGCCTAGTTGTAGGATAGTGGAACTATTGTACTGTTATGCTGTTGTGCCTTAAAATGATAGCCAAGTAGTTCTTGAGGTTTACTTGGTGCGATACGCGCACTATGCATGTTTGTTTTACACAGGGCTGTGAGAACCTAGTGTAGTGGACCATAGGGAGAATGGATGTAAGGGCTTCTCCAGAGTGTCTTTAATTTACGATGTGAGACCACAGGGGGAATTGACCATGAGTTCTTCCTCAGAGAGTCTGTAGTTCCTCGTCACAGGCCATAGGGGGAATGAGATGTTGAGTGCTTCCCCAGAGAGCCTTTAGTACGATACGAGACTATAGGGGGAATTGACGGTGAGTGCTTCCTCAGAGAGTCTATTTATTCTTTCTTTAGCTGATCCAGAGGGGTGAGACTGTGTGTGCCTCCCAGAGGGTTGCTAGTACTTATAGGTTGAACCATAAGGGTTAGGCTATGAGAACTACCCAGGGGGTTACCCGTTATTCTACTTGTTGATTGGCTGTTACTTGTGTACTTTCTCTGCTAGACACTGTGGATTGTAATTGCTGTGTGCTTTCCTGTTTACTGCTTTTTGTACTTTTACTTGCCATGTATTCACAGACTATTAGGCACAGATCTTTGGGTGGTTGCCTACTGGGACGTTGTCTCACACCCTGTTTGGGCCATGCTTTTGGGACCAAATAGAATATGTTGTTGTAGGTATATATAAGGGCAAGCACCCTTTTACTTCAGGTACTTGACTTGATGAGGAGATGGAGAGCATGGGCCAAGCCCAGTCTTGCGATGCCGAGGAGTTTACTTGTTTTTCTTTTTCACTTTTTTTAGTATTGTATTTATCATTGTGACTTGTTTGGCTAATTTCCTAGACATATGTATCATGCATCATTTTATATACATGTGTGTGTGCTCTAGTTGTTTACTGTTAGTCTTCCGCTGTTTATCTTTTACTCTTGTATGGATGGTTACAGTTTTTGCTGTTGTCTATTTGTTTTTCTTTCCCTATGTACTCTGCCAATGAGGGCATAGTTTCCCCACTATCACACTCAAGGCCCTCGCTACTAGTCAGCAGCCTCTGGCGTTTGGGGAAATGTGTTTGAGGCCTTGTGACCAACCGGGTACGGGGCGCCTCTGGGTGGCTTCCGGAACTTGGACATTACAAAGTGGTATCAGAGGTATTATTTTCTCTTGATTACTATTTGGATCCTTTAGCCAAGGATAGGACGAAATCAGTACTTGGTAACAATCTGTGCCCGGGAGTAGCTAACCTGTGTACAGGGAAAATCCATACTACCTCATTTATTGTAGTTTTCTGGTTTTGAGATTTTACAGTAGATATGATTTCACCTAGAGTGATTCACATGACTTGTGCTGTTATTATTGTTGCTATTATGGTTTTATTTCTGTCGCTACCCGATGAGATGAGGGTATTCCATCTCATGCATCATATAGGCACTTGTTAGAAATCACATGCCATGCATTCTTGACATGCCATCTAGGATACATTAGTGATTTCATGTTGTTTTGATAGACATTGTGTAGATTATGCATGCTGTTGTGATAGATGCCTTGATATAATCCCTATAGTTTGATAGAGAGGTTGTTGTATTGTACCTTTCTTAAATGAATGCCAAATTTTGGTTCTTGAGGTGTTATGGGCCCTCATGAATTGGAACTTGGTGGATCATTGACTTGTTTTCCTTATATATGATGTGTAGGAGATTCCAATATTTGATTCACGGGGATTATGGTCCCTCACAGATCGAAATTTGGCACCTTCATGTTTGTTTTTCAGTGTTTTCTGGGCTTCAGTGTAGTTTTAGAGATACTTCCTGAAAAAACCCATAATACACAATGTATAATTTATATATACACATTGTGTAGTTTCTAAACCGTGTCACTGACTATGTGATCAGAAACACGGGTTGTTAAAAATCTCTAGGAACACGCCGTGTATGGTAGATGCACACCGTGTAGTAGTGATCCGTGTACCTGATCGTGTCACTAACAACACCAATCGGGGAAGCTTGTGTAATACACATCGTGTTTTGTATGAACACGCTATGTAGTCTTGTTCTAGGTACCCAGCCATGTCACGAACAACACGGGATGGTGTTGCCTCCTTCTATACACGCCATGTTTGTTTGGAACACGCCGTGTTAGGGTTAGCCGTGTACCCAGCCGTGTCACCAACAACACGGGTCGGGAAAAATCTTCAAGTACACGCCGTGTTTGTTTGGAACACGCTGTGTAGCCTCACCCGTGTAACCAGCCTTGTAACTAACAACACGGGTCGTTGAAACCTTGTCTACTACACACCGTGTACATAGGGAACACACCGTGTAGTCCCAATTTAGGAAGACCATGTGGGTTAGCCGTGCAAGGAGACTCAGGCAGGGGAACAGATTTATGTACATGCCGTGTAGAGTTTATACACACCGTGTAGTCATGTTTTGTAAAACTTGAGTGTTTGCTTCTCCTATTTCCATTTTGTACTCCTTTTTTCTCTATCCTTAATATTCCTGATCTAAGGTATGCTTTTTATCTTTCAGATCTATGCCTCCGAGACGTCCTCCGGTTGTACGTCAGTTGCAAGATGGTGATCAGACACCAGATATGGCTAATCAGGGACTTCCTGCCGATCCTCCAGTCGTGACATCCTTGGCATCGGCTGTCGTACCAGTTGCAGGCACTGATGCGTATTTTAGGGAAGGATTTATGAGGATGATGCAGACCTTTCAGGGAGCACCGCCTCCTACCACAACTATAGAAGGCTTGACGCGGGTTTTCCAGTAGTAGCATCCTCCTACTTTCTCGAGGTAAGGAGGAACACAAGCTACAAAGTCATGGCTGGAAGCCATGATGACTATCTTTGAGCATTTAGAAATTCCTCCAGAGAGGCGGGTCAAGCTCGCTACCTATATGCTACGAGACTCCACCAAGAGGTGGTGGGACGTGATTTCACAGGAGGGTCCTCAGCAGGTTATGGCTTGGGAGGAGTTCCAGCGCATGTTTTACGACTACTTCTACCTGGAGACCCTGAGGGCCAATTGAGCCCGGGAGTTCATGAGTTTAGAGCAGGGTACTCTTTCTGTTATGGAGTATTCCTCTCATTTCACTGAGCTGCAACGTTTCACACCCCTCCGAGGTGGATATGGGATGTTCTTAGAAAGGAAGTTTGAGGATGGTCTCAGGAGGGAGATCCGCTCACAGGTGACTATCTTCCAGTTGAATTCCATCACTTCCATCGTCAACCTGGAACTGATTACAAAGCACAATATGAGAGACTCTGGAGCTGCGATCCAGGGCGGTTCTGCTTCCAGAGCTAGTATTCCTCCAGTTGATAGTAGGAAGTGCCGTAGGGAGTCTATGCACAATGATACAAGGAGGAGAGATACATATTCAGGTAGCCAGGTAGTATTCTACCAGTGTGGGAGGGCAGGGCACACAAGGCCGCAGTGCCAGAGAGACCCAGTGGAGTGCCGATCTTGCGGCAATATGGGTCACCTTCAGTGTTTCTGCCAGGTCTTCTCACCAGTAGCTGGTGATGGGGGTTCTTCTATGACTCCTCGTTCTGGAGCAGCGCCACTAATTTCTCACCAGTTGGGGAACTGGAGTTCTTCCAACCGTTCAGGCCGAGGTGGAGGTCGAGGCCATGGCGGTCAGTCACCAGCCTTTCAGCTTCAGTAGGGAGGATCAGCTCAGAGTGGTCAGGCAAGGTCACAGGGCCGCGGGGCAGGACAGACTTTTTCGGTGGAGCAGACCTATCAGGAACAGGATCCCAGAACTTCTATAGTTCTAGGTACGATCTTAGTAGCCTCAGTTTTATCTTCATCTCTTTTCGATACTGGTGTTACACATAACTTTATCTCTTTTACTATTATGGAGATCCTTGGGCTCTGTGTCTTTTCTTCTACTGACTTTTTGACACTAGACACGCCTTTGGGGAAGAGGACATCTAGTGTGCGTCAGTGTATAGAGTGCCCTCTTGAGGTTACAGGGTATCGTTTATTATGGGATCTCTATATCCTATAGATGACAGGCTATGATTTCATTCTTGGGATGGACTGGTTGGTTCCCTTCCAGGAGGTCGTTGACTGTTACCGCCATAGGGTTAGTTTCATTTCACCAGAGGGTGAATCTTTTCTTCATAGAGGTGAATGGGATGTTTGGGCAAGTCAACCAGGACTCAAGCATCATGGGCTAGGAAGGGTTACGACCCAGATTGCTAATCTTTATCTAGATGATTAGGGGACTTCACAGTTAGACTTTCCTCCAGTGGTGGATTGTTTCAGAGATGTATTTCCATAGGATTTCTCAGGTTTGCCTCTGGAGAGTGAGGTAGAATTTTCTATTGAGCTCATGCTAGGAGTGGCACCGGTGTCCATTCCTCCTTATAGGATAGCTACACCTGAGTTCCAGGAGCTCAAGAAGAAGTTGGAGGAGTTGTAGAAAAAGGGTTTCATCCAACCCAGTACTTATCCTTGGGGTTCTCCTGTCCTATTTGCAAAGAAGGCAGATGGTACCCTTAGGCTCTGTGTGGATTATCGAAAGCTGAACCAGTTGACGGTCAAGAACCGATATCCCTTGCCGAGGATTGATGATATTTTTGATCAGATTCGAGGAGACCGGGTGTTCTCGAAGATCGATTTGAGGTCTGGTTATCATCAGTTTCATGTTAGACCATCAGATATACCTCTGATAGCCTTCAGGAGTAGGTATGGTCTCTATGAGTATACAGTTATGTCGTTCAGTCTCACAAATGTGCCAACAGTTTTCATGGCACTGATGAACCGAGTGTTCCATCCTTACTTGGATTCCTTCATTGTGGTATTCGTGGACGATATCTTGGTGTACTCTCACACTCGACATGACCATGATACCCACCTTGATATCGTTCTGAGTACACTGAGATAACATCATCTTTATGCTAAAATCTCAAAGTGCCACTTTTGGATGGACCATATTCACTTCTTGGGTCACATCATCTCAAAGACAGGAGTATCTGTAGACCCAGAGAAAGTGAGAGTTGTAGTTTCCTAGGAGCAGCCGAAGAACATTTTTGAGGTATAAAGTTTCCTAGGGCTATCTGGATACTAAAAACACTTCATTCAGGACTTTTCATGCCTAGAAACACCTTTTATGGGTCTGACCAAGAAAGGGGTGAAGTTCTTATAGTCATATTCTTGTGAGTCATCCTTTCAGGAGCTGAAGGGAAGGTTGAAGTTAGCACCGATACTAGTCTTTCCAGAGCCAGGAAAGAGCTATACTGTTTATTGTGATGCTTCAGGTATCGGGTTGGGCGCTGTGCTTATGTAGGGAGATAGAGTCGTTGTGTACAG
This sequence comes from Viscum album, assembly GCA_963277665.1. Taxonomy (NCBI): domain Eukaryota; kingdom Viridiplantae; phylum Streptophyta; class Magnoliopsida; order Santalales; family Viscaceae; genus Viscum; species Viscum album. The sequence goes on along the minus strand of OY728157.1, from coordinate 1,235,191,998 downwards.
GTCTCGGCAGTTGAGGCCACATGAGAAGAACTACCCAATGCACGATCTGGAGTTGGAAACTATTGTCCATGCCTTGCGCTATTGGAGACATTACCTACTGGGAGAGCACTTTGTGGTATTCACCAACCACAAGAGTCTCAAGAACATCTCCACTCATCGTGATCTGAATCTGAGATAGCATAGGTGGGTTGAGTATCTTCAGTCTTTTGATTTCGAGCTTGCCTATACAGTGGGAAAGGGCAACGCAGTGGAAGATGCATTGAGCCAGAGAACTCAGTTTTAGGCAGTTCAGGAGGCCAGCAGTGAGTGGCGGGTTATGTCTATGTTCTCTGAGATGCATCTGGAGGTGAACGACAGACATGGACGGACTTACCTATCTTCAGTAGCTGTTACCTATACACTTCTTGATTAGGTACATATGAGGTAGCTATCAGACTCAGAAGGATTAGTCCTACAGGAGAATGTATCAGGGGAGGACCCTCTTCATTGATGGACAGTGGGCGAGGATGAGATCTTGCATTTCCAAGGACGCGTATGGGTGCTAGTAGACATACGCGAGGAGTTGATGTGAGATTTTCATTCCTCAGTTTGGGAAGTTCATCCTAGCATCACCAATATGTATTAGGATCTTCATCGCCAGTACTGGTGTCCAAGTATGAAGAGAGATGTTGTTGGTTTCGTCTTGAGGTGTTCTACTTGTCAGCAGGTGAAGGCGGAGTATCAACGACCAACATGCCTTTTATAGTAGTTACCCATTCCGGATTGGAAGTGGAACGATGTCGTGATGCACTTCGTGATTGGATTACTGAGGTCACCTCGAGGGAACGATGTTGTTTGGGTTGTCATCGACAGGCTTACAAAGTTTTCTCACTTCTTACCGATCAAGGAAATATTCAGTGTTGATGATTTGGGACCACTATAAATTCGAGAGATTGTAAATTTGCATGGAGTTCTACACTCCATTGTTTCAGACAGGGATGCATGCTTTACTTCACAGTTCTGGCAGGGGCTTCAATGGGCTTTAGGTACACAGGTACTTTTGAGTACATCATACCATCCCCAGACAGATGGCCAGTCTGACCGTACGATCCAGGTGCTTGAGGATATGCTCTGAGATTGCATTCTAGATTTTGGCGGTTCTTGGGAGAAGCATATACCTCTTTTGGAGTTCGCCAACAACAACAGTTTTCAAGAGACTATTCATATGGAACCTTATGAGGCTTTGTACGATAGGCCATGCTGATCACCCTTATGCTAGCTGGAGGTAGGAGAGGCAGCTTTACTGGGACCTCGTCTTGTTTAGGAGACCTCAGAGCAGATAGAGTTAATTCAGAAGAGGATGGCTACAACACAGTCTCGACAGAAGTATTATGATAATCAGTGGAGATGACCTATGGAGTTCAAGTTCAGGGATCAGGTTTTCCTACATGTCGCACCGAGGTTGGGACATAAGAGGATTTAGAGACAGGGTAAGCTTTCACCATGATACGTCGGGTCTTTTGGGGTATTGGAGAGAGTTGGGCTAGTTGCCTATCGGTTTCAGTTACCTCTGAGGTACCAGGCTATGCACGACGTCTTCCAAGTCTCTCAGCTTTGACGTTACTTTTGAGAACTGTCTCATGTCTTTAAACTCAAGGAGGTTGAGATTGATGCAGATTCATCATTTGAGGAGCATCCCATCCAGATTGTCCATCGTAGTACGAAGGTTCCCCGTGGCCGGTCTGTTCCTCTAGTACGGGTGCTATGGCAGCACGGGTGAGTGCAGGACAAGATTTGGGAGAGAGAGACCGATGTACGATCATAGTGGCCAGAGCTGTTTGGGGTTTCTTCCTCTACGCCTCGCTAGGGAAATTCAGGGATGAATTTCGTTAAGGGGGTAAGTTTCTAAGAACCCAAATCTTTGTTTTCAGGTATTTCTTTCTTTTTCCTGGAGTTTTTGAGAAAAGAGGAGTTTTTGGAAATTTTTGAAGTACATGCCGTGTACTTTATGAGTACACGCCGTGTACTCACTTGACGCGCCAGGCCATGTGTTGGCCATGTCTGGGACACACACATGGTGTGTAGGGGTAAAGTGGAGGCAACTTAAAGTGGAGTATGGAAAAGTAGAGTACACACCGTGTATTTTGTTTTTTTTTCATTAAACAGACTCGGGTCGCGCCTGATGGACAGAACTTGCTTCTTCTTCTTCTTCAGGTTCTTCATCCGAGAGAACCCGTATGGCCGTGGAACTTCCCCGAGCCTCCGAGCCTTCGTTGGTTCTCTGAATCGACCACCATCGATTGCGTTGGAACCGCAGTGATAAGCCCTTCCTTCTCCTAGATCTTTGTTTTCCAATTCCTCCTCTTTCTCATGATATCGTGGGTTGATCATTTTGTGTGTTTTCATAGATCCATGCTGTTCTAAGGAGAATCAATCATCGTGGTTCAAGTATATCGATCTCCTAGGATCGAGGTAGGTGGTTTGTGCCTTTCTGTAGGAAGTCTTTGAATATTTTGTGCAATTCCACCAATTTCCCTTGAACGGGGTATTGTGTGTTTCCTATTTTTCCCCTTATGTTTTTCTGCTTTGCTTGATTGCTTGAGTAGAGGTCAATGCTTGTGAATAGGGTGATCTTTACTATGCTCCGGATGTTTTTTCCATGCATGTTTTGCCTGTTAGGAATTTTTCCAGTTTCCATGCCTAGTTGTAGGATAGTGGAACTATTGTACTGTAATGCTATTGTGCCTTAGAATGATAGCCAAGTAGTTATTGAGGTTTACTTGGGGCGATACGCACGCTATGCATGTTTTTTTACATAGGGCTGTGAGAACCTAGTGTAGTGGACCATAGAGAGAATGGACGTAAGGGCTTCTCTAGAGTGTCTTTAATTTATGATGGGAGACCACAAGGGGAATTGACATTGAGTACTTCCTCAGAGAGTATATAGTTCCTCGACACGGGCCACAGGGGGAATGAGATATTGAGTGTTTCCCCAGAGAGCCTTTAGTATGATACAATACTATAGGGGGAATTGACAGTGAGTGCTTCCTCAGAGAGTCTATTTATTCTTTCTTTTACTGAGCCAGAGGGGTGAGACTGTGTGTGACTCCCAGAGGGTTGATATTACTTGTAGGTTGAACCATAAGGGTTAGGCTATGTGAACTACCCAGGGGGTTTCCCGTTGTTCTACTTGTTTATTGGCTGTTACTTGTGTACTTTCTCTGCTAGACACTGTAGATTGTAGCTGCTATGTGCTTTCCTGTTTACTGCTTTCAGTACCTTTACTTTCCATGTATTCAATGACTGTTAGGCACAGATCTTTGGGTGGTTGCCTACTGGGACCTTGTCTCACACCTTGTTTGGTCCATGCTTTTGGGCCCAAACAGGCTATGTTGTTGCAGGTATAGATAAGGGTAATCTCCCTTCTACTTAAGGTACTTGACTTGATGAGGATCTGGAGAGCATGGGACCAAGCCATGGATTGCGATGCTGAGGAGTTTACTTGTTTTTCTTTTTCACTTTGGTTTAGTATTATATTTAGAATTTTGACTTGTTTGGATGCTTTCTTAGACATATGTATCATGCATCATTTTATATACATGTGTGTGTGCTCCAGTTGTTTACTGTTAGTCTTCCTGTAACGACCTGAAATTTCGAATAAATCTTGTTTCCTAATTTTATGTGTTATTTTATTTTTATACTCAACAAAAATGTTTCATTTGATAAAATGAGTATAATTAGAATGAGACCATTGGGTTTTGACTACTATATGACCATTGGTCAATATGACCCCTGGAAACTAAACATTTTGATTATTGTCTCTAAATACAAGTAATCTTGGTTAATTATTATAGAAAGAATATTCTATGGCCTCACCCAGTAGTCTTGGACCGATCGAAGCCCATCTAACAAAACTTGGGAAGGAGGTCGCACCACTGGGCTTTTCTCTGGACCAAACCCAAGCCGAACTTCATCGTGTGAAGCTAGAATGGAATCACATTTACGAGAAGTTCAAACTAATAGAAATTACTACTCATGTGATGTTAGCCGAGCCTCCCTCAGATTCTCTCACCTTAGCACACCTTACACTTAGGTCATATGCTGGTGTGATAAGGGGCTATGTAAGGATACCGTAACTGCCTTGTGTAATCCTTTGTTTTAAATAAATATTGGGATTTCTTCTTATGATGAAGTTTATGAATTTTCAAATGACCGGATAAATATAGTATGCATATTTTTGATGAATTTTAGAAAAAGGATATTTTAAAAATGTTTATGTAAACCTTAAATAATTAAAAATGTGTAATGATATTCAAAAAATGGTCTTCTACAATTATGTTCATTACGAAATTTAGAGTCTAATAAGATCAACTTGATTTTTGATGAATAGTAAATTATGAATAGTGATTTTATGCTTAGGATTAGTAATGTGACCAAATGGATTAGTAATCTCACTTAAAGAAAGTATTAATATAATCTAGGCACCTTGATTAAGTAATGTGCTTCAATAAAATGGTTAAATAACGATTTCATAAATTATTATTCAAGTATTAGTTTTTTCAGGTGAATAGTGTTTTTAAATTAAAAATTAAATAAAAAATATTTAGAAAAATATTTTTATAAAATGGATTTCATTTTTGAACTCAGAGCATCGATATTTTGTTAAGGTAATTTTTGGTGTTTTTTCTGAAAAAATGAATTTTCGGTGAATAGTTTATTTATATAAAAATTAAATTAAAAATATTTAGAAAAATATTTTTATAAAATGGAGTTCATTTTTTAAATCAGAGCATTGATATTTGGTTAATGTGAAATTTTGGGATTTTTCTGAGAAAGTTGAATTTTCAGTGAATAGTAAAAATACAGTTTTAGGGTTTCGGTATGTTTAATGACATCATAACTCTGTCATGATGATTCCATGAGATATTTTAAGGGATGGTCGACCAAAGGTGATTAATTATTGTATGGGGGGCCCCATGTGGCCTAAATCCATAGGATATACCATGGGAGAGCACATGGTTTTGAGAAAACCACTTTTGAGGTGTCCCTTGGCCATTAATGCCTTGTCCCCTCACTTTCCCTATAAATACCAAGCCATATCTCATCCATTTCGACTCCCCACTCTTCCCCAACGAATTTCTGGTCTCATTACCTCCCAAGGAGTCCTCCCAAGGTTCCCCCAAACCCTCAAGGTCCCAACCTTTGAGTTTTAAGAGTTACGTTTTAAGGTAAGGGATCCGACCTCTCTCTTTCTTTTCAAGAAATCTTATTTATGTAATTTCTTTTATGCTCCATGTTCTTATGTTAAAGAATGTTCTTTTATACTCCTCTTAATTAACGTTTCATGTTCATATAATGAGATATCCCCTCTTAATCTCATTATTTCGTTTTATGAAGTTTTAAGTGGCACCGTTAGGCTGCCGAAATTTTTGTAACGAATTCTTTCTCCCTTCTCATTTTTCAAGATCTATTTTCATGTAAAGTATTTCAAGTTCCTTTTTATTTTGTTGGGATATGCTCTCTCAAAATTAACATACTTATATTTTATGATCATATGATGAGAGACCCCATTTGATCTCTTCAATTCAGTATTATGAAGTTTTAAGTGGCGCCGTTAGGCTGCTGAATTTTTAAGGGATTCTTTCACCCTTCTCTTTTTCAAGTTATATTTTCTGGTCAAGTATTTCAAGTTCCTTTTCATTATGTTGGGGTATGATATATATATCTATCATACTTATCATTTATGTTCATATTATGAGAGACCCTATTTTATCTCGTTAATCCATTTTTGGATATTTTAAGTGACGCCGTTAGGCTGCTGAATTTTTAAGGGATTCTTTCACCCTTCTCTTTTTCAAGTTATATTTTCTGGTCAAGTCTTTCAAGTTCCTTTTCATTATGTTGAGGTATGATCTCTATATCTATCATACTGATCATTTATGTTCATATTATGAGAGACCCTATTTGATCTCATCAATCCATATTTGGATGTTTTAAGTGACGCCGTTAGGCTGCTGAATTTTTAGGGGATTCTTTCACCCTTCTCTTTTTCAAGTTATATTTTCTGGTCAAGTCTTTCAAGTTCCTTTTCATTATGTTGGGGTATGATCTCTATATCTATAATACTGATCATTTATTTTCATATGATTAGATACCCTATTTGATCTCGTCAATCCATTTTTGGATGTTTTAAGTGACGCCGTTAGACTGCCGAATTTTCATAAGAGAAATCTTATTTTTATATTCCTTTCAAGTTTTTCGTTTCATATGGTATATCATTAAAATTTCATTACCATGTTCTTAAATCTTTTATATTCTGTTCCTCTACTGTTTTATGGGTCATTCATGAATGTTTGACCCATGTCCTCTTTCTTTTCAATGTTTTCTAAAACCCTGAAACATAGCCGTTATGATGTAGAATTTCCGTCTCAAAATGTCTCTCTCTTTTTCTCAAAATTATTTTATGTTATTACGTAAATAATTTAAGCTCTTATTTCTACAGGGGTATTCAAATATATATCAAAATTTTCTATTTTAAATTCTGGTATTTATATACATGAAACCCGCTTTCCCTTTCCCTGGGTTTAAAGTGACATAAAGATCATGTCTTTAAAGTAGTTTTTAAAACGTTATGATTATGAAATGAAACCCATTTATTTTATGCTATATGGGTTGTTTATGAAATGATTGATGATGATATATGTGGCTCACATGATAATAAAGACATGTCAAGGGTGCACCCAGATAGCGCTCCAATGCATTGGGTAAAGACTTAATCTTTAGAGATGACTTTTTAGACTGATACCTTGGTGAATAACCTTGGTAATTTTTAATGACACCTTGGGGATGGACCTTGGTGAAATGAAATGATTGTCAATATTAAATGTTGCAGCCACATCTTCAGGTTATAAAAAATGTTATTTTTATTATGATATATCTCATGATTTATTTCTCATACCTTAAAGTTATTTTCATGACCTTATTGAAGTATCTCAAGTTCACATGTAAAATGTTTCTATTGTTTCCCTTACTGGGCCTTATGCTCACCCTTTCTTTTGATGTATGTCCCCAGGTTATGAGATGCAGTAATGAACCTAGGATGAACATGAGGAGAATCCTTTCAAGTGTTTAAGAAGAATGTTTTATGTTTTCATGTTTTAAGTTACCGGTTTCCAAGACACTAAACCTTAAAGATCCTCGGTTTTGTAAAATGTAATGAAAGTTTATGTGATAAAAAGGCGGGATGCTATACATCCACTATTTTTTTTACTCTTGTATGGATGGTTACAGTTTCTGCTATTGTCTATTTGTTTTTCTTGCACTGTGTACTCTGACAATGAGGGAATAGTTTCCCCACTATCACACCCTAGTCCCTCGCTGCTAGTCGGAAGCCTCTGGTGTTTGGGGAAATGTGCTTGAGGCCTTATGACCAACCGGGTACGGGGCGCCTCTGGGTGGCTTCCAGAACCGGGACATTACAGTTTCATATTTAAATTATAGCATGTAATAAGAATTCAATGAGCTGTGTGACCTTTCAACCCTTTACAATTCATATTATTTAAAATCATTTAATTCGTTCAAGGCATGATAACCATCATGAAGTAAGCCTTTATTATTAGTCAAGTAATTTCCTTTATACCATTAAAATAAATCAAGGAAGGTGTCCCATAATGACTGTCCATTACATTTATTATAAACCATTTAATTTACTGAATCAAGAAAAATCAATTTATAAATAATAATGAGCACTTTGGTGGTGTTATTGGAAAAAGGGATATTACCTATGAGGGTAATTCCAATTAAAATCTTGGCCAAGCACTTAGGAGGTGCCTTATTTCATTTAACATTTATATCAAAGGATGGAAATTCCATTTATAAATAACAAATGAGGACATGTACAAAACATGCCATATGTCTAATATTAACCAAATCATAAGAAAAACCATCAATTACATAAAACCAAGAAAGATGAAATTCACTAATTACCACTTTCTAATTTCAAAGATAGAACACCTCATCTAAGGTGTTTTATCTTAAACAAATGCAATTGTTTATCAAAAAATTCATTTAGAACAATTATACATCACAAACAAGAGCCATAACTCAATTCACTTTAAAGAAAAATTTATATAAAACTACCAATCAAGTAAAAAGAACACAGAGTTTCAACATGGAACTTAGGAGGTTTCATTATCAATTGAACAAACACCAACAAGGGGAAATTCCAATATTAATCCAATATGAACTCTTAGAATGTGTTTCATGCATTTAATCATTTTATTAAAAAGGGGAAATATAATCCTGTACACCCAAGGGGTGTCTTTGATCAAGGTTTGAATCCTCAAATTACATAACCACACTCAACGGGAGTAATAAAGGTGCGTAAAAAAATTTATATTTAAGAAAAAAAATTAAGGAAACACGTGAAAAAGGTTGGAGTGTGGTGTAATGGCGCTATTTTTGAATTGATTTTTTTTAAGAAAATCCATAAACCACCTACCTTATTCTTATGAAGCTTTACTCATCCAATATCAAGATTTTATTTGGTCTGGTTTGGAAGAAATCAACTAAATGGACATTTTCCCTGAAAATAGGGAAATTAAACTTGCACCTCAATAACTTTTTTGAGAGGAGATTAAATGAAGAATGATTCAAAAGGAATCAAGGGATTACTATTACAGATACATAGTGAGTTAAGAAACTCAAATTTGACTTTATATGGAGCAGTTATCTCCATTCCTATAACAAGGAGGAGGAACCCATGACACCTAGGAGAATCCTTACAGAGGTTATAGATTAGGAATGAAAGAATAAATGAGTTTTAAAACTCATTAAGTAAAAAATGGCCATTTTACCTCAAAAAACTGGATTGTATAGTTTGTCCACATAGTTTTTCCAAATTGTGCTCCAACTTTGTGGTTCCCCCTACCTAGGAAACCCACCTCGCACAGTTGTGTCATACGGTTACCCTAACTGTGCATCAACCATGAAATGAATAGTGTGAGGGTAATTCCTAAGAGGAACTAACCCTATGGGCTAGGTTCATAGTTTGGGTAAACCATGCAAAAATCATGCGACACCTACTGCACCTCTGATTCAGGCTGCATGGTTTTCTACTGGGGGCCACACAGATTCAGACAAACTATAAGTCCTATTTAGACCACCCAAACTTGTGATTTTTGGGGCCCAATGCTCCTAAAATTCAAGGAGACACCTATGGGACCCCATGAGCCTTTACCCAAGTCTAAAAAAACACTTTTAAGTGTTCCAACTATCACAATTTCATTCCAAAGATTGGTTCAAAAAATGGCATGTCCACTAAATTCCAAAATTCAAATTTCCTTAGAATTTTACCTTGGATAAAAAACATGGGTTGTTATAACCTTCCCACCTTAGAGATTATTTTCCTTGAGAAGCCTTCATGAACAAAAAAACATCACTTGACCTACAAGGCTCATGATATTTCATTCAAACTGTAGCGTTGCATTTCTAAATTCGTAACAAACCTCCAAGATTTCCCTTAAGCATATGGTACTTAAGCCATTAAGACCCAAGCCAATGGTTGTTTTTCGATTGAAATATCTAAATGGTGGTTACCCAAGTATGTTTATCTAGAGACATGATCACATTGTTGTATCCTTAAAAAATTGGCCGATGGTGATCCTCACCACAGGTCATAACACAAAAGGGGCCAATTCTGAGCCACAACACCTTCATAGTTGGAATTGCCTTATAAAGCACACCTCTAAGCACTCTAGTGATTATCCCAGTGTTATTTCTTTAACTAGGTGAACCCGATTGCACCCAAGGTCATATCATGGACCTCATCAGAAAGAAACAGTCAAATTTTGATTGACCTAACATAAAATGGTTGTGAAATCTTTCCTAGAAGACACTACCAACCCTTGAACCACTCCCAATATAACCTAACGACGTGCTTTAAATGGTTCCTTTCAACCGTAAACATCAAACAAAAAATACCAAAAGTTGAGTCACTTCGACCCACTATTCTAAAAATTCCTGTCTTAGATAACTGGTGTATTCAAAACTGAACTTCAACACCTTCTTCCAAGGAATCTTGCATTTATGATGAGCACACTCATAGAAATACCTACCCAAATTTTGGTGATGTTCTCAGGTCAAACCATCACCAGAACATTTAAACTATCATGCATCAACACAAACAAGGGTGTAAACTAGATCCATCCCACTAGAATTGTTACCCTTTTTAAACGGAACCTTCGAGCCCAAATTTTTTTTTGGGTAACCATGGATTCAATGAACTAGATTCCAAGGAACTATACCAAGGTTGTCTACATTCCATATTTAAAAAAGAGATGTTGTTACAAGGCCGAGAAATCCACATTATATCATTAACTGAGCCCAGAGCGACATCTGCATGGTTTTCAAGTCAATAAGAATGGATGGTGTCCAAGAGTTTGTTTGAGGCATTCCTATCTGGGAACCTAGGCATCACTCTGAACTAAACATGCATTGATAAGAAAATCACACATCATGTCAACATATTTAATAGATATCACTTATCAATCCCAACAACTTTTAAAACCTTAGCGTGACATAAGACCGATGCTCTCTTAGTACATCAAAGACGACGTCAAGATAGGGAATGTGCTAATCTCTTTCAAAAGAGTACACTAAGAGGAAACCAAGAAAAGAAAAATAAGAATAGTCAAACCACTACTAGTCTAACTTTTGAAAGAATCTTGACTTTACCCTATCACCGCATCGTTAACCAAACCATGATGCCTTTATCACTTGATGAATTCCATGATCGATCAAGATTTACCACCGAAGTCCACTCAAAACTAATAGTGTTTCTCAAGGATTTCATACACATCCAACCACATCAACACCATGTTGTCGAGCAAGCACTGACATGATTTAAAACTCTCCAACCTCAAAGGAATTCAAGAAAGATCAAATATTTCCAAAAGGTACTCCTTGGCTATGTTCCTTGTACCTAGAAGGACACATTTACCAGAACTGACATGATTATCCCCACCTTAGGAGTGTCCTGTTCATTGAAAGAATAGTTTGATTATCCACTCACAAGTGAACTAGGTCAAAACCACTATAAACGTACATGTGTCGCTCCTCCGATTCATGATCACCATATCACAACATCAGAGCATTTGGCATAAAAGTCAAAACCAACCTAACCAGCATGTCAAAACACCCAATCCTCTTTTAAATCCATCCTGATTATTAGGAAAAACTTGATTCCTTTAACAATCAGGTCACTCTACTTCAGAGATGACCTAAGAATGTACCCAATAGATCAAGGCTCAATGATTCCATGAAACTCAACCAATTCATTGTGTCATTTAGCAACTCAATGGGTACTGTGTATATCAACGCATACTATACTAATATTTAGAAGTAATATTACACATCCACGATACTATCCATAGGATATCTGCCTCATGAATTCAAGTATCATATGAACCATGTAGAAAAGTTGGATCAAGTCACATTGTCCCAAATGACTATAAAATAGATTGAAAACATCCTCAGTTACCCAAGAAAAGGAAATAGGGTCACGAGACCTACTAAGTGGCTGACCATAACATGGGCATTCCCAACCTATTAAAATTGAGAATTACTTAATGCTTATGACCATAATAAAGGCCAAGAATAACATTACCACCCATCCTAACAATGGTGTAATTTAGAATCTAAGAGTATTACTAGGGACAATGACACCTGAACGTCACTAAACTCCAAAAATCCCATGGTATTTAGCAAGGAATTTAACTCTAAGGGCACTATCTACCACGGGCTAGCCCCTTATAAAAGAAAAAGCATCGACCCCATCACTAGGTCATGCAAAAAAAATCACTAGGCCAACACTTATCATTTAAGCCCATACTAAAAAGAAAAAGTGGCCTATGGAAAATGCTCATGTTTCCATTCCATGGAAACTCAAAGAGACATTAAAGCTACCCTTACACAAGGATTTAAATAATGTACACAACCTAAGGTTCCATTTTGAGTCATTAAATTGATTCACATTCAATATTTAAGCATTTAAAATATTTAAAACTGGGCATCAAGCACCAATTATAAAACAACAACACTTGGTTCCTTATTTATTTAACATCTCAAGGCAAAATAGGTAAGTCTTATCAAACTTACCTTTTTAAAACATTAACCATTTAAAATTCATTAAAATACTTTCTTTAGGATATTATCAAATAAATTTATTTTAATAGATAAGGCAACATATGGGGGTCCCATTTTAACTAATCTGGGTTCATCAAAATGCAACCCAATAGAATTTGTTAAATTATTAAAGTTTCAAACACCCGTAGCAGGTTATCTCATAAAAAAACATGCCCCAAATGACCTACTTAGGTCTAGTTCTTCATTTTATAAGTTAAACAACACATTTAAATTCAAAATTTAAATTGATTTCACATTTATAACATTTTCATAACATACCATGATCATATTTATAATGGTCTAGTAATATAGGTGTCCATATACCAATCTATAAATTTCCCATACACTTTACAGGTTGGAATTTGGCTCCCATTAATTGTAACCAATTCACTATAACCTTTAAAATTTAGTAGCTTTTACATTCTAAAAAAAAGTATCTAATTATAAATAAATCCAAAAGATGGTTTGAGTATATGGGTTAACTTTTCCCAATCATAAGGCGCCCATACACCTTACAATTGAAAACTGGTTCTTATTTAATCGCAACTAATAAGTCCAGCTCATGCAAACAATTACATATATATATATATCAAATAAAACTAGTATGTTATCATGAGAAATAAACACAGAGAAACATGTTATAAAAATAGAATCACAAAGCATAAGAAAAACATGATAAATAAACATGCATCATTGCATAACACTCAAGGAATGAAATCCAGACCAGCATACATGCTACAAATGCAACTACATGGCATTTCATATGCATGGAATGTGAATTTATATGTTCCTATGATGATGCATAAAATGATTCATCCTTACCATACCAGGATAAGGGTAAAATACCATAAATTACATAATTTAATAAGTAGTGAAAATTACACCATTCACTCAAGCTAAAATAATAATCAACTGTATGAATGAACAACAATCCCAGCCCTCACCACTTGGATTTTGACCCATGGATGGCGTGAATAGTCTCAAACAAGGCTATTTACCAAGAATCGACACATTCCTAGTATCCTGTCTACTATCCCAAAATAGTAATACAGAGGAAAAAATAAAACTCTGATACCACTTTGTAACGTCTTGACCCGACTAACCACTGAGACGGTAGCCGGACCGATAGGTCACGTGGCCTCAAGTGTGTCTCCCTATATTCCAAATGCATCCAACTAGTAATGAGGGTCTTAGGAGGTGATAATGGGGAGACTATACCCTCATATCAGAGTAGCACAATGGTATATCAGATAATAAATAATAGGCAATTGCAGAAGAAGTAATAAAAGAAAGACAAAGCAATAAAAGAATAATATAAACTAAATATATATGATGTCCAATGACAATATTATACAATGCGTTCATGTCCATATGAAGATACATAACTACAAAAATAGACATACAATAGGAAATTAAATACAACACAATACATAAATAAATAAAATAAGAAATATCCCTAAGGGAAATATCCATGAGCATCCTAAGCTCCAACTTAGTCCTATCCTCCTAACTCCCATGTACAAGTAAGACAACTCAAGAAATGGTCTATGGTCTTGAAAACATGAGATCTACTCAGGTACCCTAGTGAAATGGTGGCCTAAGTAGGGCATGAGATATAAATCCCAATACGTTACCACCCATGGTGTCTACTAAAGAGGCCAATTGATTTGGTGAAGTTGAAATTGATGTCAATCAAGTAAGAAAAAAAGTCAATGAATTCAAATTGTGATGATTATTGAACTAGTTGGTATTTTAGAAAACATGTGTCATTGGTTACTAACATAGTGTTTACAACATTGGGAGAATTTAATTTTATGATTAAACTCTAAATAGAGAAGAATTAATATTGTTGGCCTTAAGGAAATATTGTGACTATGAAAAATATTATTTTTTATGATAATATTTTGAGAAGGTTGGAATTGTTAGATTTTTAACCTAAATAATATTTTTGGTAAATATTTTAATGAAATATTTGTTTATCAAAAACATGAGCTAGCTTAAGGACTTACACATGAGGCAGTGGCATGGGGTTTAATATCAGGTTACTATAGCGCTAAAAAATGTGGTCGTTTGATTTGTCTGATCGCTCGATTGAGCATCTTGGACTTCAATTTTTTCATATCTGTTGTCTTCTTCACCAAGCTGGATCGAGAACCTTATGTACAAAAGGATCTTCATGGCCAATTCATTCGATCTGTTTGATCTTGAGTCCAAGGTGTTCGATTTTATTTTCCGATCTTCACAACCATGTAATATGAGCAGTCTTCAACCTTTGTCACACCTGAGGGTTGTGTTCGTCAGGATCTCCATAGAGCAACATCAATAGAAGTTTGATATCCATATTATGAGCACTATTTTATATTATGATGATTTCTTGACGATCTAAATTATATGATGATTCATTTTTACTGAAAATTGAACTTCTAACTGTGGATTTATAGTATGTTGAAAATTAAAAATTATTCTAATGACGGTTATGGTTCAGGGTACGTATTTTATTCATAGTGATCCCTTTAACAAAAACCAAATGCGTCTCTATGATTTTAGAAGATTCTAGATTGATGAACATTGCCTATAAATACTTGATGTGGAACTCATTTGTCTGTGGGTGCTTATATATCATCCAAGAGCTCATCACGCATCTATGAGAAGGTTAGAGAGAGAAACAGAGCACATTATGCATTCTGTATTTATGAACCAAGGAGGTACCAAGAATTTGAATTCCATATTTGTAATTGCATGAAGATGATGAATGTTTGAGGTTCTGCAAATCCATTTTGCAGAGAATAGTGCAAAACATCAAGGTTCTATGAAGAAATGTAAACCGCGTATATCTTGAGTATCTACATACTATTTGAGAAGTAAATAGAAGAACCAGGAACTACACTAGTTTGTGAAGAAAAAGGTGACACCACATATGGGCATTACGTAAAAAAGTGATTCTCATGGATAAACAACCAGTGATGTTGTATGTAACCACATGAAGACTCCATGAACTAATATTTACAAAAACTTGTTTTGAAAAAGATCTTGAATTATTGTGAACACTGGTATTACAAAAAGGAGACAAAAGTACTCCGAAATGTTCTAGTTTGTATAGAAGAAGGAAGGAGTCATGCATTTGGATTGTGTGTAAGAAGTGTAGATAGTGTGTATGTATGCATACCTATTGCGTGAAGGATAAATTTAAAAAGGTAGTGCATTGTATAATAAAAAACATACACTTGTGAGATCCCATGCATACACTTTTGAGTATGAAGAGTTAAAATCATAGTGAGTGTACAAATAATAAAAATGTATACTATGTGTGATTGAGAAGTGAGCAAAAGGATAGTGTGTGTGATTAGTTAATGGGAAAATTGGAATCTGGATGTGCATGAAACAAATTCATATATGCACATGAAATTTCATTAACATAAGGGAGTTTTCATGGACATAAATTAATGCATGCATAAAGTGAGACATCCATTCATTCATGTTTATGCATGAAGTATCAAAAATTTCATGTGTAATATAAATTGAATATTCAGTGTGTAGTGATTTGAGCCTGAAGTCAGGGCAGTAATTCTTTTTATGTTTTAGAAGATAAATACAAGTTTTTAGTGATTAGTGAGGTTGGGTCTTCAGCATAAGAAATAATTCTTATTGAGCATTTGTGTATTGAGATAGCTGATTATATTCAGTGATTAGAATTATCTGATATAGTACAACATAAGTGCAAAGGAAATTGAATTTTACATGAGCCTATTTTATCCAATAAGCTCATGGAGGAGGATAAATTGTTCATCCTATCTGTGGATTAGATTGAATAATATTAAGGATCTTATAACTGGGGGGTTTAACCAGTTTCAGAAGAGGATCGAGATACTGGGGGTATAACCAGTCAAATAGTTGGGGGTCTAACCAACCAAGGTAGAAGAGTTGGATTGCTGGGGGTATAACTAGGATCAACTGGAGGATCGATTACTATGGTGTATAACCAGTTGCTTCCTGAACCATTATAATTGTTAAAAAGATTATAGTTGATAATCCATGTTGGGGGGTCTAACCAACATGGAAAGGATGCAGGTTTTAGTACCTAATCTTGTAAAAATAAGGTGTGTTGTGTTTCATATACTTCCAGTATTGCATGCATGATCCACTCATCTCAATAGGTGAAATAGGATTGAATTAAAAGGTAAAAAAGAATTCATTAAAATAGGTCACACCTGATTCATGCCCCTCTCAGTGTGAACACATGATCATTTGGACACTTTAATTAGTATTAGAGGGTAGGCCACCTCTGACTGGATCTACTCTACTTGTCCAATGGTTTATATCAGAAGTATATAAAGTGTAGATTTGAGTTTGAATAAAATTCAGAAGAGCTTCAGATGTAAAATCCTATCTCTAATCCTAATGTTAGATATATTGATGTTTTAGTCAAATTAGAGAAAAACAGGTAGAAAATAATGGAACAGAAGATGAAGAAGAATTCAAAGATTAATAAAAATCAACTGGTATCTAAAGACACTCAAAGTGAAAATTGTTCAGTAAAATCATTTGGTTATAATTATGATAAATCAAGTTCAAGATGTGATGTTGATAAGATTAATTCTGAATTCAGAAAACATATAAATAAACTTTTTAAAGAAGTGTTTACATGTATGACCAGAGTTTTCAAGGAACTTTAGGATGAAAAATTATAGCTAGAATAAGAGGAAAATGCTATGGAAGAAGTATTGACTAAAAAGGTTGGCATTGACGACACTCTCACAAGACTTGTGAAATAAAAGGAAGAACCAATATATATTTTTAAAGAAATATATGATGAAGCTATTGAATAATTGGAAAGTAATGTTTGTGAGAAATAAAATTTTGAAGTTTTTTTTACAGAAGTTATCCATGAACTTGAAAAATTGCATAATATATCTATGAATGTCAAAGATGCTCAGCTGATTGATAAAGTAGAAAGAATCAAGGAGCTAGATAATTTTTTTATTAAAGGAAAATCAGATGCATGAAGATGAGATTTAGAAGATTAAGATTCAATGGGAAGAAGGCATGAAATCAGTTGAAGATAAGAAAATTTCTCTTAAAATAAAGTGTTTTGAACTAGAAGTGAAATTGAGAAATATGGAAGTGGCACAACCTAAAACTTCCCAAGTTGCGGAGAAAAGAAGTACTTCCAAGGATTCATCTGATTAGAGTCCTGTTTCTGAAAGGAATCAAACTAATGGCAAGAAGATCTTGAGATTATCAAAAGATAAATCTATTTTTGGATCATTAAATAAGGTAAACCTTTGTCTTGATAAATCTCTGTGTACTAATGTTGATTTGATGACTAGTAAAGATTCAACATTAAAATATAGAAAACTTGAGTAAAGAGAAATTCTTGTTCCCTAAATAAAGAATACAAGAAGAAATCAAGATTTGTTGGCTACTGTTGGTGATGTTAGAAGTTTGGGCATCAGGCAATTAATTGTTGGAAAAATATGTTTTTTCATGAAAATTAAATATTGCTTACATTTAAGGGGAGAAAAGATGAAGAAAAGTGGAAGACTATACAACAGAAGTATATTTCATAGAAAAGTAATCAATTAATCAAGAAAAGATATGATTAATCCCTGTTATGGTTGCATTCAACCATTCTCCCCCACTAGGGAATAAATAAGTCACAACAGTCCACCTGTCTAAAATACCACTAACCAAAACGACATGATAATACATATACAAGGCAAGAACACAAGTAGGAATAGTATATCAACATGGGTATATAGTAGCATACAAAACAACATTTGATCATAATCAAACATGAAAAAAAGCTATATTAATATAACTCGTGGAATCACAATAGTTTTTATGGGATATATAGACACACACACATGCATTCACAATAAATCATGGTCAATCAGATGCCAAAAAATATAATCATCAAGGTAAAAAGTGTAAATATGAGTCCAAGAAGGTAAGGAACTTCTTACCTCAAAATTCAAAAAGACCTATTTGTGGTTTTATTATCATCAAAGGTGACACATCAAATTCTTGAGTTGTCGGTGTGTTGATGATCGAGGTATATCAAGGGTTTTCTAGAACCAAAACATTTATTTTATTTCACAAGGAAATAAAATACCACATGCGATGATACCCTATACCTTGGATAATTTTAGAATTATCATTAAAATATCACATGCAATGATATTTTATATTTCCTAAATAATTCTAAAATTATCATTTAGGTAAAAACATGTGCTTGCAATATTCTCCTTCAATAATATTCATATCTTGATAATTTATTATAAATTATCCTCTATAATTATCTTTTGATAATTAAATACAAATTATCCTTTTATAATTATCTCTTTTAATTTATTATAAATTACCCTTTAATAATTATATTTTTTTAATCTCTCTTAAATTATCCCTTTATAATTATATTTTGATAATCTCTCTTAAATTATCCTTTATAATTATCTTTTGATAATTTTATTACAAATTATCCTTTACAATTATCTTTTCATAATTATTTATGATAATTAAATATATGATGATAATATATTGTAATAATATCTTATAAATTATCATAAGATAATTTTATATCATTACTTTAAATTTATTCATTTAATTAATTGAATAATTATATTCTAATAACTATTTCTTATGAATTATCATTTTGCAAACTCTTTATGATAATTTATTGTAATTATCGCTTAATAATTATTTACACTTATCATTTCAAAAACACATTGATAATTTTATTTAAAAAAGTTATCCTTTTATGTGATTCTAATATATATATATATATATATAAATATATATATCCATAGTGATATATATATATATCTTTTAATAATCGATATAAATTTATCACAATGTGATTATATATATAAATAGATAATTATATAAATTTTTTCATTTGATAAATTTATATTATTATTATTATTTATTTTTTTAATATTATTAAACCCTTTTTAACAATTCATGTAAAAAAATAAAAAAAATAAAAAAACGAAACAGATTAAGAACTTCAAGGGGCGATGGTTATACCTTGAGGGAGGAAGAAGAAGAATCCAGCCCGTGTGAAAAATGAAGGTTTAAAAACTTACCCAGTGCATTAATGGTGGTCAGCTATAGGTTGAAGGGGATGAATAGTGCACTGAAAATTTTAATTAATTAATTAATTAATATAATTATCAATTAACTTAATTAAATTTCTTGGAACATCTAAATTCCTATTGCGCATAAAAAAATACCCTACCTAGGGTAAACCCACCATTCCAGACCCAACGATGGTCTCAGATTTCACATATGATTCATAATTTGGGAGATATTAATTATTTATTATTTAAAAAGTGGATTAAATAAATAATTAAATATAATAAATGTTTTTATCATGAGTGAGTCATCCAAACGTCCGACGCTTACACATGTTATATCCCATCTAGGGTAAACAACGTGTTCCAAACCTAACGATGGTCTCAGATTTCTCATACAATGCACCGTTTTAGAGCTATTCAATTATTTTGAATAAAATTCTCACACTTAATATAATATATTTAATATTTTTACTCTACCTTCGCCAAGGCTTTACGGGGTTCGAAATCTTTCACTAACTCAGTGTCTGACTCAGAAAATATTTCATTGAATATTCCAAAGTGTTGAATGGACCTTTTCTCTCATGAACATACTTTAACACATTATTAAGTTATTTCTCTGAGAAATCATTTTTCCCACTTAATATATTAATAATTTATCATAAGATTGTTTTTATTATCATTTTAAAAATCAAGATATTACAATTATACCCCTCTATTGACTTCTCGTCCTTGAAAAGTAACTCTAAAGGTCTTACTTGAATAGCTCAGGCCACTGAGCTCAAAAATCAGACTCATGCTCCCACATCTCTTTCTAGATCCATCTATGCTACCACTGAATCTGGTATACTAGTATCGTATTTCCTTGCAACACCTTCTCACTTCGATCTATGTTTTTCACCAGAAACTCCTCGTAAGATGCATTTGTCTCCATCTCAACATCCTCAAAATCAATAACATGCATAGGATCAGGTATGTACCTCCAAAGATGTTCTATATAGAACATGTCGTGCATACCTCGATAGCGAGAAGGGTGGTCCAGATGATATGTCACTGCCCCTGTTTTCTAAGTGATCACAAAGGGTCCAACAAAATGTGATGCTAACTTTCTATGCTTTCCCATACATATGTGCCCTAACCTAGGATTCACTCTCAAGAAAACATGAGCTCTGATAGAAAACTCTAAGGGTCTAATACGGTTGACATAAGATATATGTCTTCTCTGAGTAGTGATCAATCTCTTCCATATTATTTGCACTCTCTCAGATGTCTCCTCATCCATATTGAGGCCAACAACCACTATCTCACCCACATCATGCCAATAGAGTGGTGAGAAACACAACCTCCCATAAATAGCCTCATAAGGTGTCATCTGAATCAAATCCTAATAACTATTATTGTATACGAACTCAACCAAGGATATGTGGTCATCCCATGCTCCGCCAAAATCAAGCACGCATGCTCAAAGCATATCCTCTAATATGTGTATAGTTTACTCAGACTGTCTATCAGTCTGTGGGTGGTACGTCGTACTCAATCTTAGCTGATTCCCTAGGGCATTCTGCAAGCCCTTCCAAAAGCATGATGTAAAATGTGCATCTTTATCTGAAACAATGTTCAAAGGTAATCTATGAAGGCACACGATCTCTTGAACATAGAGCTTTCCCAGCTCCTCTACTGAGTGTGTCTCTCTGATTGGTAAGAAGTGAACATACTTTGTTAACTGCTCAACAACCACCCAGACTACGTCACGACTCCTCAGGGTCCTGGGTAAACCCATCACAAAGTTCATCATGATTTTATCCCACCTCCACATAGATATCAGAAGTGACTATAATAATCCACCGGGATGTTGGTGGTCAACTTTTACCCTCTAACAGGTAAGGCACTAGGAGACAAAACTAGAAATTTCTCTTTTTATACCTGGCCACCAGAACCGCCTCTTGAAGTCATGGTATATCTTGGTCACACCAGGATTTATTGTCCATCTAGAGGTATGAGATCATCTCTTATGGAATCTAGGACTACCACCCTCTCATTTACCGAGATCACATTGTTATCACCTAAAGCCCATCTAGGTTTCAGGTCACCCCCAGTCAGCTACTTCCTCATGAATACAAAATCTGTGTCTAACTGCTGACCAGTTTTCACCCAATCCATAAGATATGTAATCAGAAAAGGGGAAAAAGTCATATATCCTTGATCCTCTAATACCATTTTTCAATGTCCTAACCTGAACCACTAGGCATGAGCTGAAATTCCACATAACCTCATGTGCGCCTCCCCATATGAAAGAGTTTGTCGACTAGCGGCGAGGGTCTAAGTCCATTATTGGGGAGACTATGCCCTCAGTATCACGTCATAGTATCAATAATAAATAAAGACAATATAATAAATAATCAGAGTAATTATGTGGAAAGTAAATGGAATAAATTTCATGAAAATAAAAGCAACTCCCAGTGTGGAAAGCCTATCCATAATGCATAAAAAATAATAAATAAAAGAACTACAGGGTCCTTCAATGTCTATCCTGGTCTGCCCCACCTCCATGCTCCACCTGCTCAGCCATCCACCATAGGTATCTTTCCCTTTACTGGGTCTTTCATGAAATCTACAAATGCATCGACATACCCGAGTAGGGTGTGAGTACAAGACTCAGTAGGGAACCACCAATGTGTCCTTAACCTGATTTTCTCAAGTATACAAGTTTATTTCATAATAATAATAAATACATGAAGCACATAAGCATACAAAACAAAACTGAGTGGTAGTGAGCTTACCATGTTTCCATAACCCCCGATCTTACCAACTTCGGATCCATGTCCGAAGATATCTGAATGAGTCGGTAGAAACAAATCATCCCTTGTATGACGTCCTCATAGTGTCGTTGAGGTGATACCTGACATTATCTATCCCTCAAGAGGACCATGTCACCCAGATCCTCTAGATGAGAATAATTAGTACTCACATTGACCAGACTATCTCATGGTGAATGGGACTTGGCATCAAGGCGTCCTCAAGTACACCCTCAATACGAAACCATAGCATCCTCATACCTCCACCCTGTACTCAGGTCCCTAATCGCTATGGTTTCATTCAATAATTCTCCCCCACTAGAGAACAAATAAGTCATCATGGTCCAATTGTCTCAAATACCACTAACAACCAACAAGGCATGGTAATAGATATACAGGTAAAGCACACAAGTAGGCATAACATATAAACATGAGTATATAAAAACATACACAACAACATGTGATCATAATCAAACATGGACAAAAGCTACACTAATATCACCCATGGATTCACAATAATTTTTATGGGCTACATAGACACACGAACATGTGGTCACAATCAAGAACAATCAATCATATGCCAACAAATATAATTATCAAGTCAACAAGTATAAACATGATTCCAAGAAGGTAAGGAACTTCCTACCTCAAAATTCATAAAGACCTCTTCGCGGTTTTATTATCATTAAAGGTGAAACGTTTAAGCCTTGAGTTATCAACACGTCGATGATCGAGGTATATTAATGATTTCCTAAAACCAAAACATCTATTTTATTTAACAAGGAAATAAAATACCACATGCGATGATATACTCTCTCTTGGATAATTTTAGAATTATCATTAAAATGTCACATGAGATGATATATTCTATTTCTTGAATAATTCTCAAATTATCGTTTAGGTCAAAGTATGTGATTGCAATATTATTCTTCAAGAATAATCATATCTTAATAACTTATTATAAATTATCCTTTATCATTATCTTTTGATAGTTTAATACAAATTATCTTTTTATAATTATATATTGATAATTTATTATAAATTATCTTTTTATAATTATATTTTTATAATCTCTCTTAAATTATCCCTTTTATAATTATATTTTTATAATTTCTCTTAAATTATCCTTTATAATTACCTTTTTGATAATTTTATTACAAATTATCCTTTATAATTATCTTTTGATAATTTTTTTTGATAATTAATTGTCCACTGATAATATCTTGTAATAATATCTTATAAATTATCATAAGATAATTTTACATCATTAATTTATAATTATTAATTTAATAAATTGAATAATTATATTATAATAACTATTTATTATGAATTATCATTTTGAAAATTTCTTATGATAATTTTTTGTAATTATCACTCGATAATTATTTTCAGTTATCATTTCAAAGATACATTAATAATTTTATTTCATAAAATTATCATTTTATGTTATTATCAATATATATATATATATACATATATATATCTGTACCTATGTATATATCTCTCTCTTTTGATAATCGATATAAATTTATCACAAAGTTATTATATATATAGATAATAATATAAAATTTATCATTTGATAAATTTATATTATTATTATGTATTTTTTATTTTTTTCATCTTATTAAACCTTTTTTAACAATAAATGTAAAAAAATGAAACAGATGAAGAACTTCAAGGGGCATTGCACATACCTCGAGGGAGGAAGAAGAAGAATCAAACACGTCACCAGAATTGGTTCAAAGTTCATCGAAAGGACATCCTCCGTCTCAATGCTGTGATTCCAAGGAGGGGGAAAATATTTATAACCCAAATGAACGTGATAAGGTTTTGATCAACACAAAAAAATTAAACACCCAATTTAATTTATTAATCATCAATCAAAAGAATGCGGAGTGTTTAGATTCATGCTAGGAGTTTACTGCCACCAATTTCTGGTCCAAACGTGTGGAGAATGAAGGTTTAAAAACTTACCTGATGCGTTAACGGTGTCCTTATATCGATTGAAGGAGATGAATAGTGTGTTAGAATTTTTATTTAATTAATTAAATCAATTAATTAATTAATATAATTATCAATTCACTTAATTTAATTAGGCCGCATATCCAAATGTCTCTTGTGCATAAAAAAATACCTCGTCAAGGGTAAACCTCCTATTTTGGACCCAACGGTGGTCTTGGATTTCTCATATGATGCATAGTCTGAGAGATATTAATTATTTATTATTTAAAAAATGTATTAAATAATTAATTAAATATAAAAATGCTTTTATCATGAGCGAGCCTTCAAAATATCCGACGCTTAAAAATGTTATACCCTGTTTAGGGTAAATAATGTGTTACAGATCTAATGGTAGTCTCAGATTTCTCATATGACACACCATTTTGGATTTATTTAATAATTTTGAATAAATTATCTACAATTAATATAATATATTTATTATTTTTACTCTGTCTTCACTGAGCCTTTACAGGCCTTGAAATCTTGCACTAACTCAGTGCATGACTATAAAAATATTACAAAGTGTTGAATGATTTTTTCTCTCATGAACAACCTGTAACACATTATTAAGTTATTTCAATGATAAATCATTTTTCCCACTTAATATATTACTAATTTATCACAATATCATTTTTATTATCATTTTAAAAAATATAATATTACAAAAAATTTCTTATTCTTACCAGTATCTACAAAATTCTAGAGAGAGAAGTATCTACTTTTACTCATGATGAGAGAACAAGATTTCAATTGAATTTCTATGTCCGAAATACTTTTTTATTAAGAAAAATATCTATAGTCATGTTTCTTCATGCATAACTACATGTGGTGTCTGAAAAAATCTCGAGGTTACACACTTCTAAACTTCAAAGGTGTTAGACACAAAATGAGCCATTCTTAGGGATGAAAGTGGGAATTTATTTATTTCAAAAATCAAATATCATATACAATCCAATAACCATGAAGGTGTGAAAAAAAGTGCAAACAGAGTGAATCACCTCTCACAATGTCCACACACTCTAGGGGAAGGGAGCCCATACAAGTAAAAGAAGTAAGATGCCCATTCTAAGTATACCTAGAGGCCAGAAGGTCCATGACATTGTTAACTTCACACCATGTGTGAATCACCTACACCTGGTCACTCAAAAGTAGATTAATGCTTCAAATGATATAAGTGATGTTCCATGTACTAGTTTCATGCTTGTGGAGGGGGTTGTATATGATCAAGGAATCCATCTCCACCGCTTCTTGATTTAGATTTCTATCCAGACAAAGTTTATTTCTCAAATGCATCTGAGATTCATGAATTATGTGAACAACCAAAAATCTATTTGTGGAGATGAATTGATGGACAAATAGTTAGTTGAGAAAGTTATTGACATCTTACCTAAATAATGGGAATCAAAGAGAATATTTATAGATGATGCAAATCATATTACTAATTTGAGTCATAATGATCTTATTAGAAGAGCCATGCAATATGAAAATAGGTTGAAATGAGATGTAGAGAATGAAAAAGAAAAATAATGGTGGTATTTCTTTTGCATATACTTCTAGATATTTAAATTCCAAATCTGTTACTTTTATACTGAGTACATCGAATAAAAGTTCTAAAAATATTTCTGATGGTTTTGAACTTGAACCTGCAGATAGAGAACTTACTAATATGGTAAGAACAATGTTTAAAAATTATATTTTATAAAGATATTATAGGAAAGATAGAAGAAATAATAAAGAAAATAATGATTCATTGAAAACTACCTATTATGAGTATAGGAATCCCGAACATATATAGGTTGGTTGTCCTGAGTTAATGAAAATAGATATGAAGTATTGTAAGAAATCTTCTAAGATGAGGGAAAGGAAAGGTTGAAAAGATTTGGATACATGGAATGCTAGTGGTGGTGACACTACTTCTGATAGTTCATCGAATGATTGTGATGACAGTAGAAGAATCACAACATTTTGTGATCATGTTACTAAATATACTAATTAAAAGAAAGATTTCTAATGAGGAAGATATCAACTGGTGATTTGTCCGATTTATCCTTGAGAAGTGATAATTCTTTTTCCTTGGATGTTAAGTGAGGATCAAACAATGATAATAGTGTTCTTAAAACATATTATGATATGAAATCTTAAGTTGAAGAATGTGAGGAGATGTATCAAAAACTTTATGTAACATCCCAAGTAAGTAATTAATAATATATATTTTTTATCTATGTATATTAATGATTTAGATAGTGTTTTAGAGGCTTAAAATGAAAATAAATCCAATCTTAAGCATGGAATACACTAATATTTTTAAAAGATTGTTTTACTGCCTTTTGATGGAAAACCATTTTTGAATCTATCTTTTGACAATTTTATAAGATATGTTTGTAAAAATAAACTTATTCATTATGATTGGGACATTTAATTTTACATTGGATAAATTTTTGGTATTTTTCTGACAATGTTCATTTTTTAATGAATAGTGAAAAATACTGCATTTTACATCAAAACTGCTTTTTAATCTAATTTATTTATATGATTAGATTATCTTTTTAATTGGTTTTGAAGTGGAATTAGAATATATTTTTACCATTTAATCCAATGGTGGTCATTGGAATCAATTTCACTTTGAAATTGGACTTAAACTGGTGTCAATCTTTTGATACTTATTGTTTCATAAAAACACGCTATTTGCTCTAACAGCGGGAATTAATTATTAAATTAATTAATGTGACTTATATGTTTTGAATTTTGTAATATAGACTTCATTTTTGAATTCAGAATATCAAATATATCTTAGGGTTAATTTTTGGTAATTTTCTGAAAAACTTCAATTTTTGATGAATAGTGAAACCACTAAGTGGTACTTATAAAAACTGATTTTCTGTTTAAATGAAATGTTTCAATCATTGTGTTTTGATTTTCAAAAATCCGACATACATGGTTGTCATTAATAAGTAAAATGTGGTTCAATGAGATTAAAATAATTTTTTGGTGAATAGTGACTTATTAAGTTTTTAATCACGATTAGTGGTAATTAGTGTAGTTTAAGGTAAAATAATGCTTTAATAAAATAAGATGACCTAGAAACATGTCCCAAACTTATTGGTTGTGTCATGGCCGACCAAGACAAGCCATGGGTCAACTTGGGGACCCCATGGAGACACTTTGGTTGGGAAATGACATAAATAACTTTTTATTAAATGTTAAAGTAAAAATGACACAAACAAGAGATGTTTTACTAAAACAATTTTTACATAGGGGTATACAAGTCATATTTTTGATTATAAATATTCATTGGAAAGATAAAAATATTTCCTACATAATAGTATTTTTTTTTGTAATTTTTAGACTTGAAATAAATTAAATTATTTATGACATCATGTTGATGCAGCGATGACCTCATTATTTAACGATTTAAATAAAATGGAAAGATAATGAAAAATATAAAACCTAAAAATGGACAAAACCAATTGGATGAGTGGATTTCTAAGCCTTATCACCTTATCCTCGAATTATAGAAATGTGGGACCTTTTGAATCCGAAACTCTTTTTAAAATAAAGTAACTTATCTTTACTTTCCAAAAGTGCCCCTCCTCTCCTCTTATAAAAGGCCCCCACCTCTACCTCATTTCACACACTCCTCAAGCCTTTGGCTCGGACAACCACTTCCCATTTACTCTCTCCACATCCCTCTCCTCATCCTAGAGGATTCCCTTTGGGCAGAATCCTTTCAAAGGAAGCCTTTAGTCTCAAATCAAAAGGAGTTACACTTTTAAAGGTAATTCATTCTCTCATGTTCATTTGTTTTATTTTGCTTCTCCAACCCCCTAAAATATTTTTATTTACTTATTTTGTAACAAAACCAGTATCTTCAATATACTAGTATGTTTTTATAAGATTTATTTGAGCTACACTCTCACACAACTACATCAAATGGTTAAAGAACATACGGTTTCCGTGGATGGCGAAATTCTGCCTCCCGAAACGATGATTGTTCAATACTCATTTAACACCTTCAAAGGTGGACATTATGATGTCACTATTTTTATATATGATATATAATATGTTTATGTTTTCCTTAAGCTTCTGTTTTTTTTCATTTTGGGCATACCTTTATGGTTTCCATTATGGGTAAACACGATATCTTCATTTTAGGAAGTGCGGACTACCGCCCCCTGAAAGTGATTTGATTCGTTAATACCATATGTGGGATGTGTAAAGGATAAATTTAATGATATTATATGTTATTATACTGGAATTATAATATACTCTTATATCATTATGATTCCATTCCAGAAAATACGAAATAGAAATGGAAGTAGCGTTCATGCGTACGTACGGCTTACCGTCTCCATGAACGGTGCATTTCATTTCTTACCTCTAAATGTGATGTAATATTATAAATACATGTATATGATGAATATATATGATATATATTTTATCCAAATCATTAATATCATTCTGGATATAATGAACCTTTGACCAAATTAACAACATGTAAGTATAAGAAGTCTATTTTTGACTTAAGAACCAAATACCGACAAAATGAACATTATTAACTTAAATGATTACATGATGTTCATAACATGGTATAAAAGGAATAATTAACTTGAAAAAGGTTAATAAGCAAGTAGGTATTAACTCAAGTTTATTATTCAGGAGATTAAAAGACGGTCGGGTCAAGTCGGATATGAGGTATGGGACTTCGTCTCAATCTCCTTTCATTGAGGCATATTTTATTTTATACACAACTTTCTTTTAGACGGTGTATAAACCCCTTTGACTTTTAAGTTTATTCAAAAGGAATCTTTTTTATATGAAGCGTTTACTAAACGACAAAAGGGAATGTTTTTGTTGTATGTATGCGGTGACAACGACTTCTCCGCCGTCGTGACCGTTATTTGAGTTTCGGCTTCCTCTACAAGCCATACCTTCTTTTTAAAAGAAAAATAAATACCATGTTTTACTTTTATTTTATTTTGGTATTGAAAATGGTTTTCACAATGTTTTTTTTGTTGTATTGATATCTTGTGATTGAAATGTGGAAATGTTATGTTTCCTTTATGCATGTTTTATGTGATACGATTATGTTGAGGTTCTTGGGAATTATTATGAAGACGGGTGGTTCCGTGATAAACTAAGGGCGGGTGAGCCCGATATAGCTCTCCAATGCATTGGGTAACGCAAAGGAGTGAAACGTTAAGGTTTCTCCGAAGAGATTTAGGGAATATACTGTGATGGGTATTCCAAACGTAACCAAGAGGGTTACTCCCTACGTAAGGATGTTATGAATGCCTCAAGTTACCTTTATGTCTTATGATTTCTATGATTTATTCATGATTTGATGAGGTATGTTAAAGTGCATATGTTTTATGGGTAAATTATGATTTCATTCTTATGTATATATGTACCCATGTTTCCTTTCCATATTTTTATATCCCTTATTGAGCTTTTTATGCTCATCCCAAGTTTTTTGAAATGTTTTTCACAGGTCAATGGAAAGGTACATGATATGATGATAGTGTGAAGGAAGTGTCAAGAAAGAATCCATGTTTATTTTAAATATGTTTCCATTGATGAGAATGAAGAATACTATCTTTAGGTAACCACTTTGTTTATATGTGGAATGTAATGCAAGTTTTACGGTCTAATTATCTAAAACTCTAAACCCAAAAAGACCCTCAATGTGTAATCTTGTAATAACTCAAGATTGAGTAAGGTTTAAGGCTGGGGCCTTATAGTTGGTATCAGAGCCAAGTTTAGATAACTTTAGGAGTTAGAATTATATTAAATGATTATCCAAAAATATTTTTTTTATGGTCAAATTGAAGTGATATAGCATTTTAAGATTACCATGTTGCTTCATCTAAGACATGTTTGTTCAGAATGGTTTTCCGCAGAGGAAACAGGGAAGCAGTGCTAGGAAGGCATACATAAGGAAATAACCTTCCGAATCAGCATCCAGAAATGGTCGGAATTGGAATTGAACAGTTTTTTGAAGTAATGGCACAGTTGACTCAGACTATAAATGGTGGGGGTATCCATGCATGAGATCAGCCAGATCAACCGCAGAGGAACATGTCAGTGGTGGAACATTTCATGAGGCAACATCCCCCATCATTCCAAGGATCATCTGACCCTGTGTTAGCTGAAGGGTGGATTAAAGCACTAGAGAATATTTTTGATGTCATGGGGTGTTCAGACAATCAAAAGGTTAGTCTTTCCATTTACCGTTTGGAGGGTGAGGTAGATCAGTGGTGGTCTATGGTTAAAAATATCAGGGACGCTGATGAGATTGATGCTCTCGACTGGGATGAATTCAAAGGTATGTTTCTTGAGAAGTATTTTCCTAAGGCTGTTCGACTTAGGATGGAAAATCAATTCTTGGAATTGAGGCAAGAGGAAGACTCAGTGGCTACCTATGAAGAAAGGTTTACTCGATTGGCAAGGTATGCTCCAAATTTTATCCGAGACCTTGATAGTAAAATCAATCGTTTTTACTCAGGATTAAAGCCAAAATATCGAAGGGCATTAGCTTCTCGTGAGTTTAAAAGTTATGAAAAGCTTGTTCGATGTGCTGAGAAGGTGGAAATGGAGTTTTCCGATGACCAAGTGTTCTATAACAACCAGCAGAAGAATAGACCGAGGTGGAAGGAGAAAGGTAAGAATTCTTCAAAAAAGTCTGATGGTAAGAGAACTAAGTTTCCAGTTTGTGATAAATGTGGCAAAAGGAATACTGGGGAATGTCTTCTGAATTCTGGAAAGTGCTACCGATGTGGTAAGATGGGACATAAGGCCCGTGATTGCACTAAAAAGGATCAAGGTGAAGGTAAGACCAAATTTGATTTACAGTTAGTGAAATGTTTTAAGTGAAATGAGATGGGTCACTATGCAAATGAGTGTCCGAAAAAGAGCTTGAGTGATGGGAAGCAGTTAGACTACAAGCAGAAAGGGTGTTAAGTTTATCTGGACAAAATAATGTGATGATTGTTTTCAGGAATTAAAAAGAAGATTGGTTAATGCTCTAGTTTTGGCACTACCTTCCAGGAATGGTGAGTTTGTTATCTACAGTGATGCTTCATTGAAAGGACTTGGTTGCGTCCTAATGCAGAATGATCAGGTAATTGCTTATGCTTCACGACAGTTGAAAACTCATGAGGTAAATTACCCTACACATGATTTGGAATTAGCTGCTGTTGTTTTTGCTTTAAAAATTTGGAGGCATCATCTGTATGGAGTAAAGTGTGAAATATATACCGATCACAAAAGTTTAAAGTATATATTCACTCAGAAAGAGTTAAACATGAGACAAAGGAGATGGCTAGAATTAATCAAGGATTACTATTGTACAATTCATTACCATCCGGGAAAAGAAAATAAAGTGGCTGATGCTTTGAGTTGAAAAAGTAATGCTTCATTAATAATGTTGCATCTGGAACATGATCCTTTGGTTAAGGATTTGATGAACTTTGGCATAGAAGTTGTTAGTGCAGGAAGTCCTTCTGTTTTGTTTCAGGTATCAGTGAGATCTTCTCTATTAGATAGAATCAAGCAAGCACAGAAGCAAGACAGTGAGTTGCAGAAAAAGGTAGAGCTGGTTCAGAAAGGTAAGTTTCCTGAATTCAACATTGATAATGATTGTGTTTTGAGATTTAGGAAGAGATTGTGTGTGCCTTGTGATTCATAGTTGAAGAGAGAGTTGTTATGTGAAGCTCATAGTTCTCCGTTTTCAGTTCATCAGGGTAGTACTAAGATGTATAGAGATCTGCGGGAGTATTACTGGTGGGATGGAATGAAAAGAGATATGGCTGATTTTACTGTGAAGTGTTTGACTTGTCAGCAGGTTAAAGCAGAGCGGTAGTTACCGAAAGGGATGCTTCAGCCTTTACCAGTGCCAGAGTGGAAATGGGAGAATATATCCATGGACTTTGTTGTGGGATTACCGAAGACATCTCGAGGTAATAATGTAATCTGGGTTATTGTTGATCTCTTGACTAAATCTTCTCACTTCCTTGCTATACGAGATACTTTTTCCCTAGATCAACTTTCCAGTTTGTATCTTAAAGAGATAGTCAGGTTACATGGAGTTCCTCTCTCCATTTTATCGGATCGTGATCCCAGGTTTACTTCTAACTTTTGGAAAAGCCTTCAGAAGTCGATGGGTACTGAATTAAATTTTAGTACAACTTTTCATCCTCAATCAGATGGGCAGTCAGAACGAACAATTAAGACCTTGGAGGATATGCTACGAGCTTGTTCTATGGATTATCAGGGAAGTTGGGACCAACATCTTTCTTTGGTTGAATTTTCATATAATAACAGTTTTCATTCCAGTATACAGATGGCACCATTTCAGGCATTATATGGGAAGCGGTGTCGAACTCCATCTTTCTGGGATGAAGTGGGTGAAAGGAAGTTGATGGGACCAGAATTGGTAGAAGAGATGGCAGAAAAAGTTCAGCTGATTCAGAAGCACATGAGAACAGCTCAGAGCAGGCAGAAGAGTTATGCGGATAACTGGAGGAAGGATCTCTCTTTTGAGGTAGGTGATCATGTTTTTCTCAAGGTTTCTCCTTGGAAAAGTGTGATGAGATTTGGTAAGAAAGGAAATCTAAGTCCAAGGTTCATTGGACCATACGAAATTCTGGAGAGAGTTGGATCAGTTGCTTACCGAGTGGCTTTACCTCCAAGTTTATCTCAGGTACACAATGTTTTTCACGTTTCGATGTTGAGAAAGTATATGCCAGATCCATCTCATGTTTTGAGTCCAGAGGTAGTTCAGCTGGAAGAGAACCTATCTTATGAGGAACAACCGGTCCAGATTCTTGACCACAGAGAGAAAGTGTTACGGAATAATGTGATTAATCAGGTAAAGGTTTTGTGGAAAAACCACATGATGGAAGAGGCAACATGGGAATCTCAAAATGCAATGAGGGATAAGTACCCCCATTTATTTGATAAGTAAATAAATTGCGGGGACACAATTTTCTAAAGGGTGGAAGGATGTAACATCCCAAGTAAGTAACGAATAATATATATTTTTATCTATGTCTATTAATGATTTAGATAGTGTTTTAGAGGCTTAAAATGAAAATAAATCCAATCTTAAGCATGGAATACACTAATATTTTTAAAAGATTTTTTTACTGCCTTTTGATGGCAAACCATTTTTGAATCTATATTTTGACAATTTTATAAGCTATGTTTGTCAAAATAAACTTATTCATTATGATTGGGACATTGAATTTTACATTGGATAAATTTTTGGTATTTTTCTGACAATGTTCATTTTTAATGAATAGTGAAAAATACTGCATTTTACATCAAAACTGCTTTTTAATCTAATTTATTTATATGATTAGATTATATTTTGAATTGTTTTTGAAGTGGAATTAGAATATATTTTTACCATTTAATCCAATGGTAGTCATTGGAATCAATTTCACTTTGAAATTGGACTAAAACTGGTGTCAATCTTTTGATACTTATTGTTTCATAAAAACACGCTATTTGCTCTGACAACGGGAATTAATTATTAAATTAATTAATGTGACTTATATGTTTTTAATTTTGTAATATAGACTTCATTTTTAAATTCGGAATATCAAATATATCTTAGGGTGAATTTTTGGTAATTTTCTGAAAAACTTCAATTTTTGATGAATAGTGAAACCACTAAGTGGTACTTATAAAAACTGATTTTCCGTTTAAATGAAATGTTTCCATCATTGTATTTTGATTTTCAAAAATCCGACATACATGGTTGTCATTAATAAGTAAAATTTGGTTCAATGAGATTAAAATAATTTTTTTGGTGAATAGTAACTTATTAAGTTTTTAATCGCGATTAGTGGTAATTAGTGTAGTTTAAGGTAAAATAATGCTTTAATAAAATAAGATGACCTAGACACATGTCCAAAACTTATTGGTTGTGTCATGGCCGACCAAGACAAGCCATGGGTAAACTTGGGGACCCCATGGAGACACTTTGGTTGGGAAATGACATAAATAACTTTTTATTAAATGTTAAAGTAAAAATGACACAAACAAGAGATGTTTTACTAAAACAATTTTTACATAGGGTTATACAAGTCAGATTTTTGATTATAAATATTAATTGGAAAGATAAAAAGATTTACTACCTCATAGTATTTTTTTTGTAATTTTGTAGACTTTAAATAAATTAAATTATTTATGACATCATGATGATGCAGCGATGACCTCATTATTTAACGATTTAAATAAAATGGAAAGATAATGAAAAATCTAAAACCTAAACATGGACAAAACCAATTGGATGAGTGGATTTCTAATACTTATCACCTTATACTAGAATTATATCAATGTGGTACCTTTTTAATCCGAAAATCTTTTTAAAATAAAGTAACTTATCTTTACTTTCCAAAAGTGCCCCTCCTCTCCTCTTATAAAGGCCCCCACCTCTACCTCATTTCACACACTCCTAAAGCCTTTGGCTCGGCCAACCCCTGCCCATTTACTCTATCCACATCCCTCTCCTCATCCTAGAGGATTCCCTTTGGGAAGAATCCTTTAAAAGGAAGCCTTTAGGCTCAAATCAAAAGGAGTTACACTTTTAAAGGTAATTCATTCTCTCATGTTCATTTGTTTTATTTTGCTTCTCCAACCCCCTAAACTCTTTTTATTTACTTATTTTGTAACAAAAACAGTATCTTCAATATACTAGGATGTTGTTATAAGATTTATTTAAGCTAAAATCTCACAAAACTAAATCAAATGGTTAAAGAACATACGGTTTCCGTGGATGGCGAAATTCTGCCTCCCGAAACGATGATTGTTCAATACTCATTTAACACCTTAAAAGGTGGCCATTATGATGTCACTATTTTTATATATGATATATAATATGTTTATTTTTTCCTTAAGCTTATGTTTTTTTTCATTTTGGGCATACCTTTATGGTTTCCATTATGGGTAAACACGATATCTTCATTTTAGGAAGTGCGGACTACCGCCCCCTGAAAGTGATTTGATTCGTTAATACCATATGTGGGATGTGTAAAGGATAAAGTTAATGATATTATATGTTATTATACTGGAATTATAATATACTCTTATATAATTATGATTCCATTCCAGAAAATAAGAAATAGAAATGGAAGTAGCGTTCATGCGTACGTACGACTTACCGTCTCCATGAACGGTGCATTTCATTTCTTACCTCTAAATGTGATGTAATATTATAAATACATGTATATGATGAATATATATGATATATATGTTTTCCAAATCATTAATATCATTCTGTATATAACTAACCTCTGACCAAATTAACAACATGTAAGTATAAGAAGTCTATTTTTGACTTAAGAACCAAATACCGACAAAATGAACATTATTAACTTAAATGATTACATGATGTTCATAACATGGTATAACAGGAATAATGAACTTGAAAGAGGTTCATAAGCAAGTAGGTATTAACTCAATTTTATTATTCAGGAGATTAAAGGACGGTCGGGTCAAGTCGGATACGAGGTATGGGACTTCGTCTCAATCTCCTTTCATTGAGGCATATTTTATTTTATACACAACTTTCTTTTATACGATGTATAAAACCCTTTGAATTTTACGTTTATTCAAAAGGAATCTTTTTTATACGAAGCGTTTACTAAATGAAAAAAGGGAATGCTTTTGTCGTACGTATGCGGCGACAACGACTTCTCCGCCGTCGTGACCATTATTTGAGTTTCGACTTCCTCTACAAGCCATACCTTCTTTTTAAAAGAAAAATAAATACCATGTTTTACTTTTATTTTATTTTGGTATTGAAAATGGTTTTCACAATGTTTTTTGTGTTGTATTGATATCTTGTGATTGAAATGTGGAAATGTTATGTTTCCTTTATTCATGTTTTATGTGATACGATTATGTTGAGGTTCTTGGGCATTATTATGAAGACGGGTGGTTCCGTGATAAACTAAGGGCGGGTGAGCCCGATATAGCTCTCCAATGCATTGGGTAACGTGAAGGAGTGAAACGTTAAGGTTCCTCCGAAGAGATTTAGGGAATATATTGTGATGGGTATTCCAAACGTAACCAAGAGGGTTACTCCCTACGTAAGGATGTTATGAATGCCTCAAGTTACCTTTATTTCTTATGATTTCTATGATTTATTCATGATTTGATGAGGTATGTTAAAGTGCATATGTTTTATGGGTAAATTATGATTTCATTCTTATGTATATATGTACCCATGTTTCCTTTCCATATTTTTATACCCCTTACTGAGCTTTTTATGCTCATCCCAAGTTTTTTGAAATGTTTTTCACAGGTCAAGGGAAAGGTACATGATATGATGATAGTGTCAAGTAAGTGTCAAGAAAGAATCCATGTTTATTTTAAATATGTTTCCATTGATGAGAATGAAGAATACTATATTTAGGTAACCACTTTGTTTATATGTGGAATGTAATGCAAGTTTTACGGTCTAATTCTCTAAAACTCTAAACCCGAAAAGATCCTCAATGTGTAATCTTGTAATAACTCAAGATTGAGTAAGGTTTAAGGCTGGGGCCTTATACTTTATAAGAAATACTTAGAGCTTAAAAGTGAAGTTAATGAGAAATGTGTTGAACTTAAAAATCTCAATGATGAGCTAGCTAAGTGGATGAATGAAAACTCTAAACTCAATTCAGATTTGGAGAAGTATAAGAGTAAAGTTTCAAAACATACTTCTTATGTGAAAGGAAAAAAATATTTTAATTTCACAAGAAGATAAACTAATGGCAGAAAATATCTTAATTTCTCACAAGAATAATAAAGGAAAAATTTGTTGTTTTCACAAGATAATTTCACAAGATAAGAGTGAAGTTATCAAGTTTAAGTTAGAGGTTGAAAAGCTGTTGAAAAATTTTACCATAACAAGAAAATATTTCGAAAATATGAATGCTCGACTAAGGGATGAGACAACTACCTTTGGACTTGGTAGTAAAACCTCCATAAGATCAACTTATCGATCAAATTACTTTATGCCAAGAAGACCACCTTTTTACTATATGCCAATAAGGACACTAGATGAAGCATTTTCCTTTGAATAGAATTCAATCATTTAGAAGAACTCGAGTGTTTATTTTTGTAGAACTTGTTTCTTATGAACATCAGAGCTAAGAAAATTTGGATGCCAAAAGTTTTATTTACAAAATACTTTTGGACTTAAGAAGGTTTATCTTCCACAAACATAATTTTGAAGATTTTTAATTGTTGTGTACCGAAAATTGAATTTATATCTCCCATACTTGGTAATTTATGTTTAGTTTATTGGAACTTAAAGCCTTCATTTACTTTTGGTAAATTCTTGATTTTTTTAAAAATGATTTATTCATTAAACTCTCTTGTTAAAGGGGAGTTTTATTTTTTTAACTAACTTTTTAGTACGTTGTAGAAGATATATTTTTTGTTATATTTAACGAGTGATATAAATTTGTTTACATGGACTTTCAAGCACCATATTTGAATGAAGATAAAGACATTGATGTGTTATATAACTTCTAGAAACTCTATTTTCATTAATCTTATCATTTATATATATTTTTAATTGAATTATTTATTCTACATGTCCTTATATTTTTGGATAGTTTTACTTTATCATGTATTTAACCAAGATAAGTGTTTTTTTGAAATTTTTTGAGGATTTGAAATTTGAATTTGAATTTTTAATTTTTTAAAATAAAATATTTTTGAGATTTTGGTGTTATCTTCTTCAACATGAGTTTTTGTGGACCATTAGATGAATATTCATGAAAAATTTCTTTGAAACTTAACACCAAAAGTGAAAGAAATGAAAAAAACCAGAAGTAATCATTAGTGAGATATAAGGGATTTCAAACATCATTCCTATATTTCCGCAGCTTGATTTAAAGATTAATCAAATGGAGGATAATATCTAAAAAATTTAGATTTCTTAGTCCCTACAACAAGTGCTTGATCAAAAAGTAGAATTAAAAACTGATCAGGTTATTTTCAAAGAAAATTTTGAAAGTTAATTCCAAAATTTTGAGAAATTTGAGTATGAGAAATTAAATATCTAAGGGATCAAAATGCTAGTAGGAGAAGGGATATTTATGAAATGATTAAGTTTTTTGGCCATAAAATTTGAAGAGTTATGGAGCTTGAACAAAAATTAAGGGAGGCTAAATGGAAAATAGAAGACTAGGGCATGGAGATTTCTTATTTAAGAGAAGTGATGGGAAGGGAGAATTTGGATCAAGGAGTTTTGAGAACAAAAAGGGTGAATCTTGAGAAAAGGTGATGAGAAGATAATTTTAAGATCTTTTCAAAAAGATTGAATTTCAATATTTTGTTGTAAACTTAACTCTTACATTATTTCTAATTTAAATGAAAAATATTTTAATTGAATGTTTTTAATTCTTTGTTTTTTTAAATTTCTTAAATTTCTTTTATTACATGACCTACTTTCTACAGAAATTATATAATGAAAGTATATGTATGTTTATTTTAGTCAAGGGGAGTGTTGGAAATTATTATCTTTGTTAACCATTAGTCTCTAAATGATTGTCTTACTTGAATGATCTTTCATCAATTGTTTTTCCTATTTAAAAATAGAAAAGGGGGAGAAATTTAGCAAAGATTGATTTTTTTACTATTGTAACAGATCAGATTTTCCCGATTCTATTTTATGTAATGGCTTGGATTTTCTCGATTATATTTTTAGAAAATTCTTGGAAAAATTATGAGACCAGGCACTGAGATGGAGTGCGATTCCAAGGCTCGGTGTGCCTGGAACAGTCTGTTAAAAAATGTTAAGTTTTTAATAGCATGCGTGAGCGGTTTTCCTGAAAAAGTGGAATAGCTCTTAAACAGGTGCCCATATCAGAAATCCGAGGGCACTATTGTGTTCAGAAGAGAGAATTTACCTTAGACATGGCCTAACCTCAACTGGCATGGGTCGAGGGTGAAAGCTAGTTTTTGAACGTAATCATCATAAAAACATTCAATAAAAATATTTTTATCTGACACAGTGTGAGAATTATTTTAATATGACATTTTTTTAGAATTCCATGGTTATTTCCATAACCATGGAAATCCTCTAAGGGAAGGAGAAAGAGCCACCTCCGATGAATGCCAATGGATTGACGGATCAAGATCGGGACTTGGATCGAAAGAGCAGTGGATCGAAGATCAACAACAACACAGCTTCACTCTTAATCAATTATTGAACCAAATCTAGGTAAGATATTTGTATTTTTATTTCCTTTCCTCATTCTTAAAATATCACAATGAACATAAACCAATAAACAAATAGATTGGCACGCAGATCAATCGTTTTTGAGGGATGAGTTTTACCTTGTAGGGTTTATTGGGGATTGATTAATTAAATCAATTGATTATTGATTATTAGTTGTTGGTTTGTTTGTTGTTTATCATGATCCTTATAATGGAACATGTTGAGGTCAGAATGAAAAAATAGCCGAGTTTCGTTCCTCGGGTTACTTTTTGTGCTTTTCTCCCCCACGTTCTTCGCGTTCTTTGCGGGACGATGAATGATCGATCGTTGTGCAACTGTTCCTTGGAACACCGATCCAAAATCAGAGATCCAACCTCTTAATGACCTAGTGGAGGTGCAAAAATGATGATGGAGAATGGATCAAAGCAGTGAAGAAGATATCACTGCTTGAGCATATTTTGGCGGAAGGGGTCGCAACATGGATTTGAGCCCATAACGATGAATAACGTGATACGAGGTTTGAAATAATTCTTTCATAATGAAAATCAGAGCACCGAAGAAGCACCGGTGGCTCGCAGAAGGGGACACTAATGCGCAGGTGTCGATGGAGGCCGCGTGTAGGAGGTGACGTGCACCACAATGGAGACAGCTGGGTTTATGTGGCTAGCTATTTCTAAGAGGCTGCGACACGAAGCCACGACGAGGGGTGGTTAGAACCGCGGTATCTACCGCATCCAGGTGGAGTGGACTGTCCCGCTCGAGTGGGC
The DNA here is from genome assembly GCA_963277665.1 of Viscum album. Taxonomy (NCBI): domain Eukaryota; kingdom Viridiplantae; phylum Streptophyta; class Magnoliopsida; order Santalales; family Viscaceae; genus Viscum; species Viscum album. Next base: position 1,235,151,977 of record OY728157.1, on the reverse strand, counting down.
GGGGCAGGAGTTGGCAGGCCAGGCCTAGCCAAGGGGGGGAGGGTCGACCCAGTGGGTAGGGTTGGTGAACCCAGGGTCGTGTCGCGTCAGTCCAACCGGGTCAGACCGGACCCGGACCCGGACCCCACCGACCCCCTTTTCACTAAAACACTCATAACTTTCAAACGAAGTGTCAGTTTGACAAGCCATCTACGACATTGGGACCCTTGAGGGAATCTGCGAACTGAGTGAGTCCTTTTAATATACTCTATATTATTTTTTGTGGGAGTTGTAAGGCGACCTAATGGTTTGAGGAGCAGGTCCTCCTGATACAAGCATGTTTGAGCAGGAATCGTTGTGTTTCATAAAGGTGGGACTCCCCACATCGGGGAAGCGGGTTCGTTTCCTTTGGGTAGCTTCCTCCAGGGGTGATACTCCCCTGAAGAACTAGGGTGCGGGTTTCCAGATATGTTCATAAAGGAAGAGTAGGTACTCCCATGTGGGACCAGGGTGAGAGTCCTCTATCATAGGAGTCGGTACTCCCCTATAGGAATAGGGCATAGGTCCTCCATATCTAACATACATAGAGTCAGTACTCCCCTATCGGTTCAGGTGCAGGTCCTCTATTATAGGATTCAGTACTCCCCTATTGGTCCAGGGCACGGGTCCTCCACACATGAACTGATAGAGTCGGTACTCCCCTATTGTACTGAGGTGAGGGTCCTCTAATCACTCAATAGTACTCCCCTACTGGGTAGGGTGTGGGTCCTCAACTTACGAAGTCATACTCCCCTGTGGGATCAGTGTGTGGGTCCTTCCTGAGTTGTACTCCCCTGTAGGATCAGGGTGCAGATCCTCACTTGTGGAGTTGCACTCCTCCATCCCATGTAGCAGCGGGGATCAGGTCCTCCCTTGGAGTTGGAGCTCCCTTGGTTGTCGGACACGGTTGTGATGATCAGGCTCATCCACTTGATGAGAACGATACCTAGATAGGATCTAGTGCTCCCTCGATGGAATGAGGTGCGGACCACTCCTTATAGGAGCGACATAGGTTTCACGAGATGGTTAGGAGCAGGGCTCCCTCATCTTTGTACAATGGTGAGGGTGGGCCTCTCCACTTAGATTTCTTCAGTCTTGCGTTGGGCACAAGACATTGATGACTAAACCTCTGGAACTGAGCACTGGAGATGGACCTAGTAGGATGTTCCCGATGGAGTGTACCTCTTGGACGGGTTCCATCCAGGATGGCTGAGCTAATGGAGTGTGTTCTCTTGGTTTTATGTGTTCCCTTTCGAACCTACGAGGAGAATAATGTTGTTGGATGTGATGTTGGAACCTTATGATTCTTAGTGTCTAATAAGAGTATATCTATATGTTCTTGGTATATGTATGAGCACATACTTGTGTAGAGTCGATTGTACCTTATGTATTTTCTTTGTGGTTTTTCCTTTGTGGTTTTTGGGGTCCTACTGAGTATTTTTTCATGCACTCCTGCATGGGATTTTCCCGAACATGTCCTTTCTTGTGCAGACAATTGACGTTTTGATGGAGTCCTAGATGGGCCAGGACTAGGTGGTGCTTAACAAGGGCCAGACAGACCGAGGTGTGTTCTGATGGCTTTTCAGACGACAGTCCAAGTACCACTTTTCTTTACAAGTTGGACCTGTACTTCAGTTCTATTTTCTTTTGTGGGATTGTATTCTGGCCCTGTTCACTTTGTTTCACTTTACTTCCCTGTTTTAATCTATGTGGGATCTTAGTGGTTTGTATACTCTATGTGGGGTCTTAGTGTTTTTACATTTCAGCATTTGTGGCTTGGAGATGTGTGAGTTTGTACAGGTACTTAGGCTAATACCTCCCATTTGTGGGATATGCCTACTCGAAGATAGTCGCCAACCCTTGAACTATTAGAGGCGGGTTTGGGGTAGTCATGGCATGGGCCCCGAGGGACGGGTCATGACAGAGTGTTATCAGAGCGGGTTTGGTCCCACATTGGGACCGGGAGTCTGTGAGCTTAGTTTTGACTTCATAGCGGCAGTGTTAAGATGTTTCGAGTTCAGATCTCTGGCCAAAGGTTCTAATGTTAGTGTGGTGGCCGACATTTCCATTCACTAGTATTCTGATAATATTCCTTTCGACTCGGTACATTAGGACACCGGTCGTTGGGAAATAAATGTTACATGCATCATATAGGAATGGTTTGTGTTTTCCATGTACTTCTTGAGTCATCTCTGCAAATATACTTTAATAATCATGGTTCATCTTGATCCATTTTAGGATGCCTCCATGATGATAGCTAGATAGGATTCTACAACATGATTGTGATATAGATCCACCCTGTGAGGAAGCTTCGGTGTAGGGAACTGGTTCTGAGACGTTGCCTCCAAGTGGTATGTTGGTGGTGTCACCACTCGTAATGAAGTATGTTTTACCGACAATTCAGACTGAGGATACGCGCAGGATGAGTGTGCTACACGAATTCCAGAGGCAACAACCTTTGAGATATTAGGGTGATCCAAACCCCCAGATAGCAGATGACTGACTCGAGGCAGTCACTCGAGTTTTCCGCTTGGTGATAACACCTCCCGATCAGATGTTGGTCCTAGCCAAGAGCTTTCTTCAGGGATCAACGGGATGATGGTGGAACTTAATGATCCAGGACCATGATGAGGCGACACTCACTTGGGAGGAGTTTGAACAATTCTTTAGGGAAGAGTTTTACCCAATCACACTAAGGTCAGTACATATCCAGGAGATTTTGCAGCTTCAACAGGTCAACATGACAGTGGAAAAGTTTTAAGCAAGGTTCACCAACTTGTCGCGGTCTGGACATGGTGCAAGACCGGTTTTTTAGAGCTTAGACCTTTGAGTAGGGATTACACCTAGAGATCAAGGCATCAATAATTCCATTGAGTATTCCCACCTATGTTGGAATGCTAGAGAGAGCCCTGGTGGTTGAGAGTTTCCTAGCGGAGGAGTAGATGAATATAACCCACAAAAAAGGTCACGAGACAGAGGCGTCTGCAGGAGATAGCAGACGACATGTGACAAGATCCTGACGTAGGAGGAATACCCATGCCTGAACTCAGACACATGGGTCTGTGGCACAGGAGCAGCACCAAGAACCAGATTAGCCACATGAGAGGTGGTGTTATGCCTGCGATGGATGGGATCATCTCACTAAGGATTGTATGAACCATCATGCTGCTGAGAGGGAGTCGGCTGATGAGATTACTTGGTATAGACAATGCTTGGAGCATGGAGTTTCACAAGATAGAGAGCGAGGTAGAGGAGCTGAAAGAGTAGTAGGAGATGGCAGACAGTTTGTAGTGTTTTCCCCACCACCCCCAGGTGGTCCGTGCCAGGCTTTGGGAGTTGGAGGACGTGGGTGGGGACAACCGCATGTGGTCATAGATTATGACCCCCGTGGACTTGACCCTCATGCTTAGAGACTTCTACTGGAGGATATCCAATGATCACACACTAATGCTGATAGTATGAACGGACTCTTGGAGGCAAGAGTTGTGGTTGGTATCTCTTAGTCATAGCGTTGAGGCCTTACAATTTCATTCTTGGTATGAACTACTATAGTTCATGCCTAGATTAACTATTTTGGGAAAAAGGTGCGGTGTGTCCGCAGTGATGGAATGAGATTTCCTTTGTCAGTGAAAAAGGAAACTCAGGTAGAACAGGGTAGACTCTCGTATAGGACTTGCAGAGAAAGGGCTTCGCAAGACCCACTATTGAAGTATGGTGGGAGAATCCCTTGGAATTGCGTGTTCTAGGTGAGGTTATGCGACGAAGCGTCAGAACGGATCCTGGAATTGCCAATGGAATTTTTCTGCTTGACTTCTTTTTCATGGCAGCCCTAAGAGAGGGAGAGTCTTACTTTGAATCATTCTGTGGTGCCAGAGTTAGACCTCACGATGTTTTCGTAGTATGATATGGTTTCTTACCATCCATACTAGGCCGGGATGCCACTAGTGGGTGTGGCCGCGTTTCTGTTTTTGGAAAGTTGTGTAGTAGTCGAAGGCTATAGTCAGAGGGCCTATTAAGACCTAGTGTTTGTTCTTGGGAAGCCCTATTTAGTTCGTGAATACCCCCCCATACCCACGTGTTCAACGTCAACCTTGAATGCATAATGATGGTGGAGGATGTTGTACAGTTCATCCAAGGCTGGATGTGAGGTGTGGGGTTCCGTCAGTATCTACATCAGGTTAGCATGGAGATGAGCCGCTAGAACCTATAATAGCAGATGGACCATGGTGTTTGGTGTTTTTCCACTTATTGTAGCTAAAAAGAAATATGCCTGTTGTGGAACAGTGTTGGCCTAGCAGAAGCTGGACATGAGAATGATTGATCTTGGTGATTCCTCCGAGTGTGTGCTTGTAAGCAGCACTTGGACCTTTGGTGAGCTCGCTGGCATTGGAGCCCAGTAGGTAGCTCAGTTTTCCTCCCTTGAGTGTGAGTTTTTTCTTTTCAAGGACAAAAATCCATAGCATAGAGAGAATGTAATGGCTCGTATTTTTCTGATTCTATTTTTAGAAAATTCTTGGGAGAATTAGGAGACCAGGCGCTGAGACGATGTGCGATTCTGAAGCTCGGTGTGCTCGGAACAGTCCGTTGAAAAATGTTAAGTTTTTAATAGTAGGTGATCTGGTTTCCTCAAATAGTGGAATAAATCTTAAATGGGTGTCCAAATAAGAAATTTGAGGGCACTATTATGTTCAGAACATTGACTTTACCTTATGAAGGTTCTAACATCGACCGATGTGGGTCGACTGTGAGAGATAGTTTTTAGACGTGATCGTCATAAAAATTTTCATTAAAAATATTTTTATTTGACGCAGCATGAGATTTCTTTTAATATGACCTTTGTCAAAATTCCAATGTTATTGCCAAAACCTTGAAAATCCTCTGAGGCAAGGAGAAGGAGCCACCTCTGATGAACGCCAACGGATTGGCGGATCAAGATCGGGACTTGGATCAGATGAGCGGTGGATCGATGATCGACAAAAATGTAGCTTCGCTCTTTGTCAATGATCGAACCGAATCCAGGTATGAAATTTGTGGTTTGATTTCCTTTCCTTGTTCTAAAAATCTCATGATTAACGCAGAATAATCAACAAACATATTGGTTTGCGAATCGATTGTTGTTTCGGGATGGGTTTTACCTTGCGGGGTTTATTGGGGACTGATTAATTGAATCGATTGATTATTGATTACCATTTGTTTGTTGTTTATCTTGATCCTTCTAACGGAACAAATTGAGGCTGTAATGAACAAATGACTAAGGTTCATTATTCGGATTTCTTTTTGTGCATTTCTCCCCCACGTTCTTCATGAGATGACATACGATTGATCATTGCACAACCGTTCCTTGGTGTAACGATTGGAAATCAAATATCCAGCCTCTTGACAACCTAGAGGAGGTGCGAAAACGATGGTGGAGAATAGATCAAAGTGGTGCAGGAGATATCACCACTCAAGCGTGTTTCGACGGAAGGGGTCACATACGTGGATTCGATCCCCTGAAGATGAAGAACACGACACGAGGGTTGTAGGCATTCTTTCAGATTGAAAATTAAAACACCAAAGAAGCACCAGTGGCCCGCAAAAGGGGCCACCGGCGTGCTGGCGACGACAGATGTGTTTACACAGTTGTCCGTTTTGGAGAGGTCGTGGCACGAAGCTGCGACGTGAGGTAGCTGGAACCGCGACTCAAGGTCGCGGGGAGCGTGGACACGGTGGGGACGTGACGTCCATAACGTACGAGTGAAGAGTACTGGCCCGCTCGAGTGGGCCAGGCCGATAGTGTGGGTTGAGCCAAGTGGATTGGGATGAACCGGTTGGTCAGGTCAAACCCTGCAGGTCGGGTCAGCAAGCCTCGGGTCAGTTTGGGTCGGGTCGGCCCAACCCCACCGACCCCCTTTTCACTAAAACGCCCATAACTTTCAAACAAAACGCTCGTTTGATGAGATGTTTGCAGCATTGGGACCTTGGCGATGAAACTGTCATTTTGATACACTCTAAGTGAGTTTTTGTGGAAGTTGGAAAGCGACCTAATGGTTCGAGGAGTAGGTCATCCTGGTAAAAACACGCTTGAGTGGGAATCAACATGTTTCGTAAAAGTGGGACTCCCCACGTTGGGGAAGCAGGTTCATTTCCTTTGGGTAGCTTCCTCCATGGGTGATACTCCCCTGAAGGACTAGGGTGTGGGTTCCCGGAGATGTTCATGAAGTAAGATTAGGTACTCCCATGTGGGACTAGGGTGCAAGTCCTCTATCATAGTATTCGGTACTCCCCTATAGGACTAGGGTGTGGATCCTCCATATCTAACGTACATAGAGTCGGTACTCCCCTACCGAGTCAGGTGTGGGTCCTCTATTATAGGAGTCAGTACTCTCCTATTGGTCTAGGGTGTGAGTCCTCCACACACGAACTGAGAGAGTCGGTACTCCCTTATCGTACTAGGGCATGGGTCCTCTAGTCACTAAGTAGTACTCCCTTATCGGGTAGGGTTTGGGTCCTTAACTTACGAAGTCGTACTCCTCTATGGGATTAGGGTACAAGTCCTTCATGAGTCGTACTCCCCTGTAGGATCAGGGTGCGGGTCCTCACTTATAGAGTTGCACTGCCCCATCCCAAGTAGCGACATGGAGCAGGTCGTCCCTTGGAGTTGGAGCTCCCTCGGCTGTCAGAAACAATTGCGAGGAGTGGACCCATCCCCTTGATGAGAACGATACTTAGATAGGATCTAGTGCTCCCTAGACGGACTGAGGTGTGAGCCCCTCCTTATAGGAGTGGCATAGGTTTCACGAGATGGTAAAGAGTAGGGCTCCCTCATCTTTGTACAGTGGTGAGGAAGGGCCTCTACACTCGGGTTTCCTTAGTCTTGCGTTGGGCGCAAGACACCGATGACTGCCTATGGTGTTGAGCACTGGAGTTGGACCTAGTCAGATGTTCTCAATGGAATGTACCTCTCGGACGGGTGTCATCTAGGATGACTGAGCTCATGGAGTGTGTTCTCCTAGTTTTATGTGTTACCTTTCAAACCTACGATGAGAATCTTGTTGCTGGTTGTGAGGTTAAAACCTTATGATTCGTAGTGTCTGTGAAGAGTATATCTGTATGTTCTTGGTATATGTACGGGTATATACCTATATAGAGTTGACTATACCTTGTGTTTTTTCTTTGTGGTTTTGGGGTGTCTTACTGAGTACTATTTTACTCACCCCCGCACAGGCTTTGCCTGCACATGTCGTGTCTTGTGTAGACGATCGACGTTTTGACGAAGCCCTAGGTGAACCAGGACTAGGTGTTTCTTAATGAGGGCTAGATAGACCGATATGTGTTCCAACGACTTTTTAGACAATAGTTCCAATACCTCTTTTCATTACAGGTTGGACTTTTACTACAATTCTCTTTTCTTTTGTGGGTTTGTATTCTGTTCCAATTCACTTTGTTTCACTTTACTTCCCTGTTGAACTCTCTGTGGAATCTTAGTGGTATGCATACTTATTTACTTAGTATCTTTATATTTAATCATTTTTGGCTTGGATATGTGTACATGTGTACAAATACTTAAGGTAATGCCTCCCATTTGTGGGATATGCCTACTTGGCATTAGTCGCCGGCTCTTAATCTATTGGAGATAGGTTTGAAGTAGTCACGACACAGATCTGAGAGGATGGGTCATTACAACTATGTTTTTTTTCTAATGTTTTAAATGTATCTTTAAGTTTTTATAGAATGAGAGAAGTTTATTTGTTTTATAATGTGAGAGAAATTGAAAAAATTATAATTTCATCATAAGTTATAGGATGTTTTCTCTTATATACCGTCAAACTTAGTTTTTTAATTTGTGTTTGTGTTTTTCAAAAAGGAAGAGATTACAGAGTCAATTACTAACTTTATCTTTCATTTTGAAAATCACAATACACCCATGCATTAAGTTATTGTTTTGAATTTCATGTTTATGTAATTTTAATTTCTTGACACCTAATTTCTGCTGAACTTTGTGTTCTACCACATTTTATCGGAAAATTCAGAGAGACGTAGTAGCACAAACTGATGCCATCCAAAGATGCAATGTGCTGTTGAATCCATCAGAAGATGGAGTTGTAGCTTCTGATGTTGCTACAACTGTACCCAAGGTTTGAATAATCCGATCGTTGGAGCTTCCGATTGTATTTTTTTCTAAGTGTTGTGTCAAGAGTTTCATCGTTATGTTTTTCATGATGTGTTTCTTGTAAAGTTCTTATCTTGTTTCCTTTAAATCGTTTGTGTTTCTGACCATGATGTCGATGAGATTCTGGTGTGTGGAAGGGGCTTCATTGTGATCAAGGGCATCCGCAAGGAAGACAGAGCTACTAACAGTCAGGTTTATCGAAGGTTTCTTGTGTGGAAGAAAGAGTACCTTCTGAAAGATCTATAGTCGAGGGCTTCTAGGCTCGATGTGTGCTGTCTATATCTAGGACAACAGATCAGTTGGAAGGGTTGGAAGGGTTGGAAGGAGAAGGGGTTATGGATTTTGGAAAATGAAACAACAGAAATTTATGTCATATCTTGGGAGATGCCCTCCTTTGAAGAAACCATGAACTGCACTGATAACATCTTCTTTAATAACACTTTTTTCCTCGAAACAGAAAGAGCCTGGGTAACCATCACCCCCAGGTGTGTTGTCTTCCCCGAGGATTTTCACAGCCTTTATAATTTCATCATCATATGGACAAAATCTAAGCATAGAATTCTCACAGGCAACCGAGAAGACTCCTTGTATGTATTAAACTATGGAAATCAGAATTACATAGGAGAAGAGTATAAGAAGAAGAACAAGGAAGAAATCGAGAGGTGTTGTCGTGCTCTCGAGTGAACAATGGCCGACGTCTCAAGCCCAGGGCCCAACTCCAAAAAAATAATCCTCTCCCCTTTATACATCCCCTTAATCCCTTTTTATAGAGGGATTAACAAAATATCCCCTAATCCCACTGCTTATTCCCCTTAACTACCCCTGCTTTCCCCTATTACCCTAATACTTAACAGGTTCCCACCTATGTTCCCCTTGGACATAGATTTACCTTCATCTTGTAGTCTAAATTGTTGTATATGGATCTTGTTATCCTTTTGTAAGTGTTCAGTGAGGGATAAAGGAAGCGGAGGATGATCCCCTTACCTTTCCACTTTCTTGATGATGTGGGAAAATTCATCAAAGAATCTGAATCCAGAAAATCAGAGGACAATAGGGAGAAGGAGAAACCAGGATCGGGAAGGGAAGGTTGATTCTGGACTAGGAGGGGGGAGAGAACCACTCGGAATAGGAGACACTAGCACTGTGTTTGGTGAAATTTTAGTAAAAGAAAATAAATGATTTGATAGTTTATAAAAGAAAAAAAATGGAAATAAATGATTGTGATTTCTCTTCTTATGTTTGGATCAATAACTTCGTAGAAGAAAAGAAATGATTTGGATTTCTCTTCATCATGATTGGTGATAATTTTTAAAAGAAAAGAAAAGAAACTGTTTTGGTGTAAATGACACAAATAACATTTGTTAAAAAATAACACATACACACATGATTAAAGGGCATACTACCTCAAGATAAAAAACAACCATAGATTAGATCTACGTTGACACCACACCAACCACCATGTTTATTCAACATCAACAGTTTATGTTAAATGACACAAAAATACCTTTTTTATGAAAAATTAGAATACATTAATTTTGATTCTAATCATTTGTTATCATTCATATCACCAAAATTAGGTAAACAATAAACTACAACATATATTAATACAAATTTTAAAATTTTAAAAAAATAATTAAAGACAATCAAAATTATTTATATAATTTATTAATTCAAAATTATTAATTCAAGGTAATCAAAAATAATTAATTCAAAATAATTATTAATTCAAAATAATTATTAATTCAAAATAATTACTAATTTAAAACAATTATTAATTCAAAATTATTAATTCAAAACTATTTATAAATTATTTATATAAACAATTAATTCAAGATATTCATAATTATTTATAATCAAAATTATTTATAATTAAAAGTATTTATAAATTATTTATGATTATTTATATACATATGATTAGTTATAATGAAAATTATTTATATACACGTTATCAAAATTATTTATATTTGATTGTTATTATTAAAAAAGGTTGGGTACAACCGTCAAATGACGTCTCACGCATGCTACAAGGAAAATCCACAAACGGTCTGAGGACTCGACTCCGCGACCAATGCCCCAAACAATACTTTCATGGGTATCTAAATATTTTGTTTTCCCCCACACAAAAATTAATAATATTGTTTGCCTCGTGAAAATATTTTGTTTGCCCCATGAAAATATCGTTTCTTTTCTTCCCAACTCTCCCCTGCCAAACGAGGGCTAGAGGATGGGGATTCTGAATGAAAGGGGGGAATAAGCTGGAAAATGGAATAAAACAACAGGATCCAAGCATGGGGCTGAAAGCACAAAAGCCCAGGAATAAGGATGCAGAACTAACGACATAGAAGAAGGGGCAGAGGTGGATGATCAGTTGTTAGCTAGAGAGGTCTTACAGCAAGACGCAGAAGGGGCCGCATGGGATGAAATCATGGGAGGGCGGAGGCATTTTCGGTAGAAGCCGAAGCCATAAACCTGTAAGTGGAAAGAGGAGAAGGACCTGAGCTTGAATGCATAAATAACGTTATGCTAAATGAAGACCTGATCCCCAATCTTGAGTTGCAAGCAAGCAGGAAAATCAGAAGAAATATCCAACTCCACAAAGATCTGAGGGACCATGGGGCTGTGATATGAACTTCTTGAGGAGACTAAGTGAGTGAAATCACTTATCCTTGTGAAGTTCTTCTGGTGATATTGAGAACGCTGGAGAAGATCCCTCGAACGCTAGTGGTTACAGGGAAAATCTCCTCCCACGCACTGCTCCCGCCACGCATCCACTACCGCGTGCTGCTCCCACCACACATCTTCTCTGGCGGTCGTCCAGCAGGAGCATCTTCTCCCAGGCTCCCCCGAGTATTCACCACTTTTAGCAACATTCTATCAATTTTACCCTTCTCCTAGCGCCAAGAAACCATATTTTCTGTAAATTCTATGCTACATATTTTTTGGTTGATTTATTTTGTTAATGGATGTAAATATGAACTGAGAATGAGTTTTAGGATCTTATATTCATTAATGTTGTAGGTTGATTGATAGAAGATGATGTCAAATTATTTTCAAGAAGAAATGTTTTGTTATTTTCATTTTGATGGAGCACTTGTTGGTGATTCACAAGGAAAAATTCATTATGAAGGTGGAAGATCGATGGGTAGAGTGCTAATAGAAGGAATTTCATTTGATGAAATATCAAGATTGGCATCGTCAATTCTAAAGTGTGATGTGTCATCATTAGATTTAAAATACACGTTAAAGTTTGACAATGGTACTTTTTTATACCTTATATATGATGAAGGAGTTGAGAAATTGTTCAGATTCAATGATAGTTTTTCTCATGTCTACATTATTTTGAGGTTAGATGAATGCTTACAATCGACAATGGATGTAAATCAACGAGTGGATGTAGATAAAAGTTAATGAAATGTCAAAGTTGTTTATATTAATATTTTGTTCACATGTTATGTATTTACTTTTGATATTTAATTTGTATTGTTGAATTAGTTGGTGGGAATTCAAAACAAAGTTTATCTGCCGATGGAGATCTTCAAATGATACCTTGTGCAATGAGTAGTGTTCCATGTTCGATCCTATAGTTAAATACTTCAAAGTGGAATGAATTATTGGTGGATGTTGGAAATATTTTTCCTTCGGCCAAAGCACAGAGGGAGACAATTTTCAAGTACAACATTGTACATGGGTTTGACTATTAATATTTCGGTAATAGTCCTCAAAAGATTATTGCAAAATGCAAAGTTGAGAGTTGCATGTAGAAGTTAAGAGCATATGGCTTGGGGAACTCGACTTCATTTATTTGTGTTAAAACTTTTCAAAATGATCATATGCACTCAGACCAAGATAGACTAGAAATTATTCACAAATCAAGGGCATCATTAGTGTCATCTATCATTTCTGATGAGGTGAAGTCTAATGTGGAAAAATCTACCAATGAAATTAAAGATGACTTGTACAGAGACTATGGTATATCACTTACATACCGTCAAGCATTAAGAGCCAAGGAAAAAGTAGTTGGTGGAATATATGGGGTTCCAGAGCAGTCATATATGTTAATCCCCTGGATATGCAATAGACTAATGGAAGTTGATCCAAAAATAGTAGCGAAGTGGGTATCGTTAGAAAATGGTAGATTTGAAAGATTATTGTAACACCCCGAAATTTTATGAAAAATATTCTTTTTAATTTCATTAATGTCTTGTGTTGTATGATACACCAAAAGGAGCTTTCACAACATGCATCCCAGACTTGGATTTCATTACACGCAATCGCGACCTTCCACGATAGCGTTGTTGTATGCAATACTGAGTTTCGCTAAACAACGATATGTTATATAAACTAGCTGTTATGAATAGTAATACCCACCTTTTTAAATTTTATAAATTTTATCTTTCAAAATGGACTTCATTTTTGGATTCAGAGTATCGAAATTATCCTTGGGTGAATTTTTGGTATTTTTCTGAAAACTTTTAATTTTTGATGAATAGTGAAAACACTGGGTTACTATTCAAAACCGACTTTTTATTTAAATAATTATTTATTTTATTTAAATTTATTTTAGGTCAAAATTGACACATAATACCTATATAAGTTCAATTTAATTCATTGGAGTCATTTTATAATAATTTTAGATATATAATAATTTTATTGAACTTTTCACCGTCTTTTACCCACCTCCTAGGAGAATTTACAAATTCACATAAAACTTAATTTTACCACTTCTGTGAGTGGAATTTCAAAAATCCAAGATCAAGGAATAAAATTTGGTTCAATGAGATGAAAATAATTTTTGGTGAATAGTAACTTTTTACTTTTTTTTTACCACGGTTAAAAGTAAATAGGGTAATTAAGGGTAAAAATGATATTATTATTACCCTAACACATGTCCTAATTCTATTGTATAAGTGTAATTCGACCAAAAAAACCTTAGGAATAAAATATGACCATTTAGGCCCACTTGGATTTGATTAGGACATTTATTATTAATTTATTTAAAGAAGGGTTAAAATAGTTAAAATCAAAGTTTAATAACTAAATCATTTTTAATATAGAGTTATACATAAGATAAATTCGACTATAAATATTCATTAGAAATATAAAAATATTTCCTACATAATGGTGTTTTATTTATAATTTTTAGACATTAAATAATTTAATTTATTTATGACATAATGATGATGCAGTAATTATCTTATTAATGAAATATTGACATAATTGATGTTATAAATACCAAAATAAATGTAATTTGAGACTTTTTATGAACTAAACTAATTTTCTAGGTTAATATGACATGTTATTATTGATGTAGTTAAATTTTTTCTAACTAATAATTTTGTTATGATTTTCACAAAAATCAATTACCAAATAGTGTCAAAATTGACATAAAATAGTTTTTTAAAACAAATATTATATTATTAATTGTTATTTTATTCATAAAAATCTAAGGTTCGGAAAAATGACTTAGATAAGGTTATATATATTAATAATAAACAACTTGGGGTTCGTTTGGATTGTTATAGTAAGTTTATTAACCTTATAGTGTAAGAAAACAAGAAGACATGGTAAAAGAAAAATTATTTAACTTAAAGTTAAATCTAAATGATAAGGTTAAAATAGAAACCTAAACTTGTCTACATTCTATTGGATGAGATTATTTAGACCCATCCCCACCTTATCTTCTAAATAACTCAATTTGGATCTATTAAAAACTGAATATGACATTATAATAAAATAATATTTTTAGTTATTTCAAAGGTGCCCCTCTCCTCCCTTATAAAAGGGAACCTCCTCCCTCTCTTCCTCACACAACTTTGAGCCTTAAAGCTCGGACAACCCCTGAATATTTCTCTTCTACACTTCCCTAGAAACATCCTATATGTTCTTTTATTCTTCAAATACCAATCTTAGTGCCCTAAGAGGAGGTTTCAAAAAGGCGTGTCGAAAGAAGAGGTAATATCCGTTACCGATTCTTTCAACTTTATTTATTCTTCTACTTATTCTTATTTAATTGTTTCATTATGAAGTAATAAAATCAGTATCAATCATACACTGATATGTTATTATAAGTATTAAACAACCCTATTTCACCATCTATCCATCCTACAGAAAACGAAATCACCGCGCGTGCGTTCATACAGAATACCGTCTCTACGCCGTGGTGTAATATGTTTTCAACCACCAACTTACATGGATGAGTATAATGGTGTAAATAAATAAATATATATGATTATTTCAAAGTGATATTGATTCTGAAATATTATACATACAATTCAATGCAATTCCACGATCATGGGAATGATATCATCACTCGTGCGTACGTACGGACTACCGTCTCCACGACGCGATGAGATTCATTATCCATGTTAACCATTCATGAATGATTATAAAGTATATATAATAAGTAATCATGAAATATATGAAATAATAATGATATTGGATTTATGTGTATATATATGCATGTCATCTGCTTAATTTCATTCAATTCAATAAGGAAACGAAAACAACGTTCATGCGTACGTACAGCCTACCGTCTCCATGAACGGTGTATTTCATTCCATTTAATAGATCTATCATATATATGTGTATATAATAAATATATATTATATATAAATCATGTTTTACATTCTGGAATTAAGTAAATCAGGATATAAGTAATAATATCAAGAACAACAAGTCCAAACACGTACGATAAATAAAACGATTTAACCCAAAATGCTGCTTTAACATAGAACTTACAAAAGAACAGGTAATATAAAGTCATAAGTGAACCGTATATGATATCATAACAATGAATATTATTATGCAATAAGTCAATGAAATTATTTAAATCATTATACAGGAGGTTCGGAAATGTACGAATCATATCGGACCTAAGGTAAGGGATAATTATTCCAATCTCATTCTTATCCGAGATTGTTTATTTGTAAGTATTTACTGGGGTTATGTTTATTATCCATGTCCATATGTTCTCAAAATGTTTTCATAAAATGTTTACTTCTCTTCCATGTATTTTTAAAGTCATTTTTACCCTTTTCTACTTTTACCACATCGTATGGAAGGAATCTTTCTTTTGTTTACCATACGAGGTACTTTTTGACTTTTCTGAAAAAAGCATGAGGAGAACGTTTTTTTAAACTTATACAACATGAATGGATTTTTACGATTTCATAACTCCTTATTTACATAAAGATTACTCTATAATATTTCATGATTATTTTCAACAAAATCCTTTTATTTTAAAATTGCATGAATTTTGTGAAAAGAAAATTATTTTGAAGAAGAAAGGATATTTTCCTCAAGAATTCATTTCAAGTGTTTTATCAAAACCATTTTCCATCTAAGATGATATTATTTCATATGTGTATGTATCAAGTATAATGTCTTTATGATTTACATGGTTTCAATTTTCTTATGATGAAATGATATCCATTTTTTATATATATGGATTATGTCATGATGGGATGATGTTTATGAAACCCATTTTTATTCTTTGGGTAATGATGAATGATTTATGTTCATGTTGTGGCACAAGTAAGAATGATTTCATTATGATATGGGTGGGACCTATATATCCCTCCAATGCATTGGGTAAATATTTATATCTCATGAGATAGACATGGCTGGAATGGTAAGTTAATTTGGTTCAGTGTTACATGACTGAAATGAGGAGTGAACTCGATTCAAAAATGGACTTTGTCCACTAAGATGGTCTTAGTAGCAATGCCTTGGATACTATTGAAATCATAACATGTTATTAATGGTTGATACAATTAGATGTTTTATTCCCATGCTATTTTATCATGATTGATGTTCCCTTATGATATATGACTTACGTACTTCCAAGATTCATGTCTTTGCTCAAGATTTTGATGTTTAGATTTTATGTTCAAGTTTTTGCATTCAAATGTTTATGGATTGTTTTATGTTCTATATGTTTACCCTTACTGGGAATTTGAGCTCACCCCTTTTATGTTTTCTTTTCCCCAGGATATAAATAAAGGTTTTAGGTAAGAAAAAAAGGGTAAGATATTTATGGGAGATGTTGAAGATCTTTCACCAGGATTAGAAGATTATATTCTGAGTTTCCAAAGACACTAAACTATTATGGTCCTTGTGTGTCTATTTTTTTATGTACTAATTATTACGCAAAAGTAATGTAATGTCCATGTACTTCAAGCTTTGGGTCTATACAGTTGGTATCATAGGAAAGGTTTAGTCAACCTTTGGAAACTAGGATGTGATAAATTTAGTGAGATACCTAGAGATATTTATAAGGTAATTCTAGGGATGTACCTAAGGTTAAGTATAAGTATAAGTTATAGTCCTAGAATTATGGTAACGATCTTAGAATTAAACCTAAGATGTTAGATATTGATGGTACTCCCCCTTTATTATGTTGTTTTCCCTAGCATGATTTTTGCCTCTCACACTATTCTTTTTGGGTTTTAGATGATGGATGGAACCCGAAGGAACCGTGTTGATCAATGCAATGGAAAATGCAATGATTGTTCTCCTGAACAGACAAATTTTATGGGAGATGGAGTGAAAAATCTTATTTCTACACTTACACAATCTATGAATCATTCTGGACTTCCAAATGAGCAGAGAAGGGAACAATATTCTATTGAGGCCTTCATGAGGCAACGTCCACCTTCTTTCAGTGGGTCTTCTGATCCACTTGTTTCTGAACAATGGATCAGTACCACTGAAAAGATATTTTCAGTTATTCAATGTTCTGAACATAATAAATTCATCTTAGCAATATATTGTTTGGAAGGTGAAGCTAATCAATGGTGTAATCTTATCAAGAATATGAGTCCAAGAGATGAAATTGAGTCCATGGAATGGGACGAGTTCAAGAACTTATTTTTCAATAAGTAATTCCCTCATATTCTTCGAACAAAGATGGAGAATGAGTTTCTTGAACTAAAGAAAAAGGATGATGAATCTATTGGAATATACGAAGCGAATTTTACAAGGCTTGCAAGGTATGTATTTGGCTCTATCATCCAACATGAAAGTAAAGTTGATCGATTATTCAGTGGCTTAAAACAAAATCTTTGAAGGGAATTAGCTATAAGAGACTTCAGTAGCTATGAAGAAATTGTGTGTTGTGCTATCAAGGTAGAAATGGAAGTTGGTGTTACATATCCATCTCATGGTTTTGACAAGAAATGAAATATGGAGTTCAAGGAGAAATCTCAGAATAATGGTGAAAAGAAGATGAATGTTTCCTTATGCTCAAAGTGTGGAAAGAAGCATGGTGGAGATTGTCTTAAAGGGACTAGAAAATGTTTTAAGTGTGGAAAAGAAGGTCATCGAGCAGCTGAGTGTCGAAGTAATGGAAAAATGGTTTCTAATGATGTGAATAAAGAAAAGACTGCAGAGAACGCACCACCAACACTTCAATGCTTCAAGTGCAATGAAATGGGGCATTATGCTAATCAATAACCTAATCCAAGGGTTAATGATGATCTACATGAGAAACCACTTAATTCAAAGGACAAAGGGAAGTCACATGCGACCACTATTGGTGATGTTGAATATGAAAATGATGTGGTGGAATGATTAAGTGTTTATGTAATGGGATTCCAAAATAATGTTGTATATAGTATCATGGAATATTGGAATATTTATGTATTGGTCTATTGTGGTTTTCAATAATTTTATGGTACTGGTAACCATGGAAAGTGATTGAGATATTTTTGGAAAGAAGATGATATATGCATAATGAAGGGATAAGGAGAAAATGAAATGTTTGACAGTATTCATGAGCTCATGACTGATATAAGGAAATAGTTATATCATGGTTTGAGTATATAGAATTTTGGGGTTTTGGTATGTGGAAAGAGTTAACATTTGATAGCACTCATGTTTTCACTAAGATTCAATGTGTATTCATTTTTCAAGAGAATACATGATTAAGGCCTTCAAATGTTTGGAATGTGACCAACAAGACATATCTTATGATATATGGGGATCAACGATGGTATTAACATGCTTGTTATATGAAATCTATGGTAATCGTTTTCACTATAATATGAGAATGGACTGCAATATTATGGATAAGCCTAAATATTTGAATGGATTATGTTGGACATAAGTTATTATTGTATTTTTTAGAAAAAAAAGGACAACCTGTAGAACGAGCGACAACCCGTCACGTCGGACAAGGCTGTGGGAATCGAACCCACAACCAAAGTGCGACATGCCTTTATTTCCTACCACTGGCCTACAGGAAGTTCCTGGTTAGTAGAAACTAGTTTTATTTTGTTATACAAGATGATAGATGAAGTATAAGTCCATTTTTGAACCATATATGATTAATCTCACCATAGATGGAATTATGTATATAACTTTTTCTAACTTATGTTTGAGACTGATGGAATGACCTATGATTCTATCACATGATCTACTAAAACTTTACGAAAGACAAATTCAACTTCATTTCTTAAAGATATGAAGTGGAAATTGTTCAAGGCATGAACAATAGTGAGATTATACCAAAATAAAGTAAGTATTTATTCTAATTCAAATTCTTCAAATTTAGGGAAATGATCTTGAAAACCAAAAATGTTGTCCTAGTGCCCTTATATTCAATGAATCAGATGGTACCCTAGATCATCACAAATATATGGCTTTGTGATTGTTGGATTTTTCATAGTCATGTTCTCTACCACTCTCCATCAGAACATGACGGTTAGATTTCTCTTCCATATCTATATTTTCACCTATGTTCTCCTATGTGCAAACCCAGTGATTAGTTAATTTGGGTAACCGTTACGTTTCATACCTTAGTTTTTAAAGCCATGTTTTGGTATTCCTTTTTACGATGTGGGTTTCTATTAAATAAACTTTCGAGTAATAAACTATTTATAACCCCGACGAATTTCGAGGGCAAAATTCATTTTAAGGGGGGTAGAAAGTAACACCCCAAAATTTTATGAAAAATATTCCTTTTAATTTCATTAATGTCTTGTGTTGTACGATACACCAAAATGAGCTTTCAAAACATGCATCCCAGACTTGGCTTTCATTACACGCAATCGTGACCTTCCACAATAGCGTGTGTTGTATGCAATACTGAGTTTCGCTAAACAACGATATGTTATATAAACTAGCCGTTATGAATAGTAATACCCATTTTTTGAAATTTTATAAATTTTATCTTTCAAAATAGACTTCATTTTTGGATTCATAATATTGAAATTATCCTAGGGTGAATTTTTGGTATTTTTCTGAAAACTGTCAATTTTTGATGAATAGTGAAAACACTGGGTTACTATTCAAAAACCGACTTTTTATTTAAATAATTATTTATTTTATTGAAATTTATTTTAGGTAAAAATTGATACATAATACCTATATAAGTTCAATTTAAGTCATTGGAGTCATTTTACTATAATTTTAGATATATAATAATTTTGTTGAACTTTTCACCGTCTTTTACCCACCCCCTAGGAGAATTTACAAATTCACATAAAACTTAATTTTACTGCTTCTGTGAGTGGAATTTCGAAAATCCAAGAGACACGATTAATATTAAAGACTAAAATGTGGTTCAATGAGATGAAAATAATTTTTAGTGAATAGTAAATTTTTACCTTTTTTTACCACGGTTAAAAGTAAATAGGGCAATTAAGGGTAAAAATGATATTATTATTACCCTAAAACATGTCCTAATTCTATTGGATAAGTGTAATTAGACCAAAAACAACCTTAGGAATAAAATATGACCATTTAGGCCCACTTGGATTAGATTAGGACATTTATTATTAATTTATTTAAAGAAGGGTTAAAATAGTTAAAATCAATGTTTAATAACTAAATCATTTTTAATATAGGGTTATACATAAGATAAATTAGACTATAAATATTCATTAGAAAGATAAAAAGATTTCATACATAATGGTGTTTTATTTATAATTTTTATACCTTAAATAATTTAATTTATTTACGACACAATGATGATGCAGTAATTATCTTATTAATGAAATATTGACATAATTGATGTTATAAATACCCAAATAAATGTAATTTGAGACTTTTTATGAATTAAAATAATTTTATAGGTTAATATAACATGTTAGTATTGATTTAGTTAACTTTTTTCGAACTAATAATTATGTTATGATTTTCAAAAAAATCAATTACCAAATAGTGTCAAAATTGACATAAAATAGTTTTTTTAAAACAAATATTATATTATTAATTGTTATTTTATTTTTAAAAATCTAAGGTTCGAAAAAATGACTTAGATAAGGCTATATATATTAATAATAAACAACTTGGGGTTCGTTTGGCTTGTTATAGTATGTTTATTAACCTTATAGTGTAAGAAAAAAAGAAGACACGGTAAAAGAAAAATTATTTAACTTATAGTTAAATCTAAATGATAAGGTTAAAATAGAAACCTAAACTTGTATAAATTCTATTGTATGAGAGGATTTAGACCCATCCCCACCTTATATTCTAAATAACTCAATTTTTAGCTATTAAAAACCGAATATGACTTTATAATAAAATAATATTTTTAGTTATTCCAAAGGTTCCCCTCTCTTCCCTTATAAAAGGGCACCTCCTCCCTCTCTTCCTCACACCACTTTGATCCTTCAAGATCGGCCAAACCCTGAAAATTTCTCTTCTCAACTTCCCTAGAAACATCCTAGAGGTTCTGGTCTTCCTCAAAGACCAATCTTAGTTCCCTAAGAGGAGGTTTCAAAAAGGCGTGTTGAAAGAAGAGGTAATATTCGTTACCGATTCTTTCAACTTTATTTCTTATTCTACTTCTTCTTATTTAGTTGTTTAATTATGAAGTAATAACATAATTATCACTCATATACTGATATATTATTATAATTATGAAACAACCCTATTTCACCATCTATCCATCCTACGGAAAACGAAATCACCGCACGTGCGTACGTACAGAATACCATCTCCACGCCGTGGTGTAATCTGTTTTCGACCACCACCTTACTTGTATGAGTATAATGGTGTAAATAAATAACTATATATGATTATTTCAAAGTGATATTGATTCTGAAATATTATACATACACTTCAACGCAATTCCACGATCATGGGAATGATATCATCGCTCGTGCGTACGTACGGACTACCGTCTCCACAACGCGATGAGATTCATTCTCCAAGTTAACCATTCATGAATGATTATAAAGTATATATAATAAGTAATCATGAAATATATGACATAATAATGATAATGGATTTATGTGTGTATATATGTATGTCATCTACTTAATTTCATTCAATTCAATAAGGAAACGAAAAAAGTGTTCATGCGTACGTACGGCCTACCGTCTCCATGAACGGTGTATTTAATTCCATTTAATCGATCTATCATATATATGTGTATATAATGAATATATATTATATATAAATCATGTTTTATATTTTTTAATTAATTAAATCAGGATATAAGTAATAATATCAAGAACAACAAGTCCAAACACGTATGATAAATGAAACGATTTAACACAAAACGCTGCTTTAACATGGAACTTACAAAAGAACGGGTAATATAAAGTCATAAGTGAACCATTTATGATATCATAATAATTAATATTATTCTGTAATAAGTCAATGACATTATTTAAATCATTATACAGGAGGTTTGGAAACGTACGAATCATATCAGACCTAAGGTAAGGGATAATTATTCCAATCTCATTCTTATCCGAGATTGTTTATTCGTAAGTATTTACTGGGGTTATGTTTATTATCAATGTCCATATGTTATAAAAATGTTTTCATAAAACTTTTACTTCTCTTCCATGTATGTTTAAAGTCATTTTTACCCTTTTCTACTTTTACCACATCGTATGGAAGGAATCTTTCTTTTGTTTACCATACGAGGTACTTTTTGACTTTTCCGACAAAAGTACGAGGATAATGTTTTTTTAACTTATACGGCATGAATGGATTTTTATGATTTCATAACTCCTTATTTACATAAAGATTATTCTATAATATTTCATGATTATTTTCAACAAAATCCTTTTCTTTTAAAATTTCATGAATTTTGTGAAAAGAAAATTATTTTGAAGAAGAAAGGATATTTTCCGCAAGAATTCATTTCAAGTGTTTTATCAAAAAAATTTTCCATATAAGATGATATTATTTAATATGTGTATGTCTCAAGTATAATGTCTCTATGATTTATATGGTTTCACTTTTCTTATGATGAAATGATATCCATTTTTTTATATATGGATTATGTCATGATGGGATGATGTTTATGAAACCCATTTTTATTCTTTGGGTAATGATGAATGATTTATGTTCATGTTGTGGCACAAGTAAGAATGATTTCATTATGAGATGGGTGGGACCTATATCTCCCTCCAATGAATTGGGTAAATATTAATATCTCATGAGATAGATATGGCTGGAATGGTAAGTTAATCTGGTTCAGTGTTATAGGACTGAAACGAGGAGTGAACTCGATTCAGAAAGGGACTTTGTCCACTAAGATGGTCTTGGAAGCAATGCCTTGGATACTATGGAAATCATAACATGTGATTAATGGTTTCCAAAATTACATGTTTTATTCCCATGCGATTTTATCATGATTGATGTTCCCTTATGATATATTCCTTATGTACTTCCAAGATTCATGTCTTTGCTCAAGATTTTGATGTTTAGATTTTATGTTCAAGTTTTTTCATTCAAATGTTTATGGATTGTTTTATGTTCTCTATGTTTACCCTTACTGTGAATTTGAGCTCACCCCTTTTATGTTTTCTTTTCCCCAGGATATAAAGAAAAGTTT
Source organism: Viscum album (assembly GCA_963277665.1). Classification (NCBI taxonomy): domain Eukaryota; kingdom Viridiplantae; phylum Streptophyta; class Magnoliopsida; order Santalales; family Viscaceae; genus Viscum; species Viscum album. The sequence continues at coordinate 1,235,129,010 of OY728157.1, read as the reverse complement.
TAGGTAAGAAAAAAAGGGGAATATATTTATGGGAGATGTTGAAGATCTTTCACCACGATTAGAAGATTATATTCTGAGTTTCCAAAGACACTAAACTATTACGGTCCTTATGTGTCTGTTTTTGTTATGTACTAAGTATTTCGAAAAATTAATGTAATGTCCATGTACGTCAAGATTTGGGTATCTACAATTATTCATTGCATATGGGTATTGCATAAATGGTTTATTATTAGGTGATCGATCTATGTTGTTTGTGGATGGGTGTCACCTTAGTGGTCCTTACAAAGGTACCTTATTGGTAGCATCAACATATGATGCAGATGACAACCTTTTTCCATTGGAATATTCAATTGTTGGGGGTGAAACATATGATGATTGGACTTGGTTTTTAAACAACATGAACAAAATTACAGGTTATAATCAACTGGTTATTGCATCTGATCGACACAATGTAATTACTGCTGCAGTTAAAATAGTTTTTTGTGGGGATAAACATGAATATTGTTACCTTTATGTGAAAGAAAATTTTAGCTCTGAAATTACAAGATTATGTAGGGGGATGGGAAGAGAAACTAAGGAAAGGGCGTTGAAATTATTGGATTCCATTACTTATTCTCAGTTAGATTATGATTTCAATGTTGTTATGAAGAATTTGATAAGTTTTTTTTTCCAGAGTTGTCAAGATGGGTTGAAAAGGATGGTGATATTGATAGGTGGGAAATATCACGATTTCCACACCGTTGATGGGATCATATTAAAATGAATTTATCCAAATCATTCAATGCATGGATTGCGAAGGAGATGAGACAAAATATTTGTGTATTGATTAATGAACATTGTGATAAATTGAGTAAGAAATTTTTTAGCACCAAGGAAGACATGAAAAAATGGAGAAATGGAGTTGGTCCCAATGTGGAGGAAAAATTGAAAATTAATGTGTTAAGGGATAAAAATTTGATAGTAGAGCAATATGGACATAATGTTTTCTTAGTTCGGACTGGTAATGTGGATATCACTGTACAACTAGGCAGTTGGGAATGCACTTGTCAAGCATGGAAAATAAGTGGGATCCCTTGTGTTCATGCATGTGAAACAATAAGAAAAGTACATGGTAACCTGTACAGATATATAGAATATTGTTATTTGCTCAACACCCAACAAAAGACTTATCTTGGAGTTATGAATTCGGTTGAGACCAATGACATTCCACATTTGAATGTATTGACATAAAATGATTATATGGATGAAACTTTTTTGCAACAACCAAAGATTTCTCGTCCTCCTGGTAGACCATATCGTCATCATATTAAGTCTCAATTTTAAAATAAGAATATGTATCATTGTTCTTGTTGTAAAGAAGTTGGTCACACACAAAAAATGTGTAGAAATACTAATCCAACTTGATGTGGGTACTTTGAAAGGGTGGTGTTTTTTGTGTATGCTACTGAATATGTTTCAAAACAAGGGCATGTTAGATCGGGCAAGGAGGTAAATGTTTAGAGGAAAGCAATATGTTTTTGTGTGGAGTTTTGATGTTTAACCCAATGAATTTTTCTTAATTTTGGTCACGTGTCACTTACAATGATGTTGATATTTGAAAAATCACTGGTGTTTTTAATGTAATTGATGCATTGTGGAAGGTGTATGACATTCTAACATATTAATCATTTCAACATGTTTAGATGGTATAAATTGCAGATTTTAATAGTGACTTCACAGGTTTTAACGCGGATGCTCTATATTTTAACAGACCTTCTGCAGGTTTTTTGATTTGGTGTTCATGAAAAGTGAAATAACAGTATGTGAATTTTACATATATATTGTAACAATTTTTTACAGTTTAATATGTTGATATATACCAACGAAATGGTGGAAACATATTTGCTTCCACGGAAGAGTTGTCCTAATCATTGTAAAGATGCCGGTGACACACTAGAAGGTGTAGAAATCCCATTCCAAGTTTACGTATGCTGCCGAATATGTTTCGAAACAAGGGCATGTTAGAGCGGGCAAGGAGGTAAATGTTGAGAGGAAAGAAATATGTTTTTGTGTGGAGTTTTGGTGTTTAACCCCATGAATTCTTCTTAATTTTGGTCATGTGTGACTTACAATGATGTTGAGCGTTGAAAAATCGCTGGTCTTTGTAATGTAATTGATGCATTGTGGAAGGTGTATGAAATTATAAAATATTAATCATTTCAACATGTTTATATGGTATAAATTTCTGATTTTAATAGTGACTTCATAGGTTTTAACGCGGATGCTCCGGATTTTAATAGACCTGCTGAAAGTTTTTTGATTTGGTTTTCATGAAAAGTGAAATAACAGTATGTGAATTTTACATATATATTGTAACAATTTTTTACAGTTTAATGTGTTGATTTATACCAACGAAATGGTGTAAAAGTATTTGTTGCCACAAAAGAGTTGTCTTAATCATTGTAAAGATGTTGGCGACACACAAGAAGGTGTAGAAACCCCATTCCATGTTTATGTATGCTGCCGAATATGTTTCGAAACAAGGGCATGTTAGAGCGGGCAAAGAGATAAATTTTGAGAGGAAAGCAATATGTTTTTTTGTGGAGTTTTGGTGTTTGACCCCATGAATTATTCTTAATTTTGGTCATGTGTTACTTACAATGATGTTGATCTTGGAAAAATTTCCGGTGTTTGTAATGTAATTGATGCATTGTGGAAGGTGTATGACATTCAAATATATTAATCATTTCAACATGTTTAGATGGCATAAATTGCATATTTTAACAGTGACTTCCCAGGTTTTAACACGGATGCTCCAGATTTTAACAGACCTGCTGCGGGATTTTTGATTTGGTGTTCATGAAAAGTGAACTAACAGTCTGGGAATTTTACATATATATTGCAACACTTTTTTACAGTTTAATGTGTTGATATATACCATCAAAATGGTGGAAATGTATTTTCTGCCATAGAAGAGTTGTCTTAATCATTGTAAAGATGTTGGCGACACATGAGAAGGTGTATAAATCCCATTCCAAGTTTACATATGCTGCCGAATATGTTTTGAAACAAGGGCATGTTAGAGTGGGCAAGGAGGTAAATGTTGAGAGGAAAGCAATATGTTTTTGTGTGGAGTTTTGGTGTTTAACCCCATGAATTCTTCTTAATTTTGGTAATGTGTCACTTACAATGATGTTGAGCTTTGAAAAATAACTGGTGTTTGTAATGTAATTGATGCATTGTGGAAGGTGTATGACATTATAACATATTAAAAATTTCAACATGTTTAGATGGCATAAATTGCAGATTTTAACAGTGACTTCCCAGGTTTTAACGCGGATGCTCCATATTTTAACAGACCTGCTGCAGGTTTTTTGATTTGGTGTTCATGAAAAGTGAAATAACAGTTTGTGAATTTTACATATATATTGTAACACTTTTTTACAGTTTAATGTGTTGATATATACCAACGAAATGGTGGAAAAATATTTGCTGCCACAGAAGAGTTGTCTTAATCATTGTAAAAATGTTGGCAACACATGAGAAGGTGTAGAAATCCCATTCCATGTTTATGTATGCTGCCGAATATGTTTCGAAACAAGGGTGTGTTAGAGCAGGCAATGAGGTAAATGTTGAGAGGAAAGCAATATGTTTTTGTGTGGAGTTTTGGTGTTTAACCCCATGAATTCTTCTTAATTTTGGTTATGTGTCACTTACAATGATGTTGAGATTTTAAAAATTGCTGGTGTTTGTAATGTAATTGATTCATTGTGGAAGGTGTATGAAATTCTAACATATTAATCATTTCAACATGTTTAGATGGTATAAATTGCAGATTTTAATAGTGACTTCCCAGGTTTTAACGCGGATGCTCCAGATTTTAACATACCTGCTATAGGTTTTTTGATTTGGTGTTCATGAAAAGTGAAATAAGAGTATGAATTTTACATAACATAGCTCGTTATTGTAAGGAAATTGATGTCACCTAAGATTCAATTTTCCTGGTTCAACAAAAAATTCAAAGTGACCATACGAGAGTACATCATTGATACAAAAAATACAGTCACAATAAAACCAAACCAAACCCCCACCAATATCTACCAAACGCCAACAAATCAATAATAGTTTACAACCATTTCCCCTAGAAATTTTGTTTTTAAATGGAAAACTCCTCCAAAAACTTTTTTCTCCTTGCATTGCACCCATGCTTCACCAACCACTATATTAAATCAACCCTTTTTGTTTGAAGTTGAATCTACAAACATATAATGCAAAATGTATAAATATTAAGGACAAAAAATATATATAAATAGGTGTAAAATAATTACATTAGTATAGTCTCGCATATTATTCATGTTGTCACATTATTGTAGGTATGTGATCAAGTTAATGCCACAATCATTACTTAAAAATAAATACACCCATTAGATAACATAACTACATTTGGAAAATAAAGCAGTGAGTAAATTTGTCTACCAATCAGATTGAAGATGAAAAGATTCATATACAACTTCAAATTTAAATGGGAAAGAAAAGTCCCTTCGTGATAGATGTCGTAACATTTCCACGAGACAATCACCCTATATGAAAGTCAAAAGATATAATAAATTAGTACAATCTAAATCAGTAACTGTGGTTGTTAACCTAAAACCAACTGATGACAAAGGGAAACTTAATTACCAGCAATACAGAAACTTATTTCTATTGTTTATCAGTGGAAGCAGTGCCAAGGGAGTCTAGAACATGCAATTTTTTTGTCTTTAAGTCATCACAATAGTAAAACCAATGAAAATTCATCAACATTGGAAAAAAAACAAGTTGGCAGTTTTCTATTTTGTGTCCAACAGCATTAAGCATCACATAAATCAAAACATCAGCAACTTTCCACTCTTCCTTGCATGAAATATTCTTATCCTACAACAGTAGATCATAAAAATATATAAAACATAATAAAAAAGTTTTTTTGTATATCAATATATGCCTAAAATAAGTACCATGAATAATGGATCAAAGATGTGTCTAGTCACTGTTCTGAATGATTTTTGATCATTCACTAGAGTTCTTCCAATCATGGTAACCATCTGTGATTCCAATACTTTTCATTAATATGCAAGTGATTATTTATCATAAAATAGTTGATTAGAAAGGAAGCATTTACTAACCATGTTGTTGACCCATTACATAGGACCCAAACAACCACACTCATGTGCAGTCAAATAGTAATTATGCATTTCAACAACTAATCTGCAATTAAATCATAGCCCATAAGTTCATGAAATACATTTCAAAATAGTACCATTCTTAAACATACGAATACAAGTAAAACCTACTGTCTTTGCTACCCTGCATCCTTCCTGATGTGCACAAATCATAAACCCTTTTTAAGGTCGGCTCTCCTTTTGACAGGCTGTTGCATGTAGGGTGACCAATTTTTTTCCATCTTTTTTGTTGTGATCTCCTAGGAGTCGTCCCAACAGATGGGTCCCCCAATGTTGGTTCAAACTAACCTTTATCTGCTTCCTCTTCCGGTTCCTCATCACCATCTGCTGCCCCCCCTCTTCATCACTTTCTTCATCTCCCTCTAACAAAGTTTCCTCCACTTCATCTTCCCTCACCTACTCAGTTCAATCTACCCCCTCACCTTCCTCTTCATCTAAGACTGTATCAAATCTATCCACTTGAGTAGTAGAGCCTCCAACTAACAAATTTCCTTGAACTCTAAGGAGTTCATGCATGTGCTCATTGACACCTTTCATATATCCGTCATACAAAACCTTGATATCCTAAAATATATAATAGAGATAAATGTTAGTAACAAATAACAGAAATGAAGAATTAAAAGTATTTAACATTGAAAACCATTAAAATAACAGAAAATAACACAGACCTTCCAGATTATGACACTCATCCTCTATTTTTTGACACTATCTATTAATAAATGAAAGCTCACACATTCTAGGGACCATTTCAATGTAGGTACCACTAAGACCCCACATGGTAACTCTCTATTTTCAGGTTTTTACCACTATGATTACACATCTAAGAACATGGACATTTCTAAAGAGGATTAAAGGGAATTTAACATTAACCTACCAAAAATTAACACTGATCTACCAGAAATTATCATTCAGCATCCGGGTTTTAACATTCACCATCCACATGTTATCATTAACAGTGGGAGATTCAAACAGGAAGCCTTTTCATTTAACAGACCTTCCAGAAACACTAAAATACAAATGTTTAACACCCTCATACCATGTTTTAACATTGAAAACCATTAAAATAATAGAAACTAACTCAGATCTTCCAGATTATAACACTCATCCTTTGGTTTTTGACACTATATATTAATAAATGAAAACTCACACCTTCTAGGGACCATTTCAATGTAGGAACCACTAAAACCCCACATGGTAACTCTCTATTTTCAGGTTTTTACCACTATGATTACACATCTAAGAACATTTCCATTTCTAAAGAGGATTAAAGGGAATTTAACATTAACCTACCAAAAATTAACACTGATCTTCCAGAAATTAACATTCAACATCCAGGTTTTAACATTCGGTGTCCACATGTTATCGTTAACAGTGGGAGATTTAAACAGGAATCCTTTAAATTTAACAGACCTTCCAGAAACACTAAAATACAAATTTTAACACCCTCATACCATGTTTTAACATTGAAAACCATTAAAATAATAGAAACTAACACAGAAATTCCAGATTATAACACTCATCCTCCAGTTTTTGACACTATCTATTAATAAATGAAAACTCACACCTTATAGGGACCATTTCAATCTAGGTACCACTAATACCCCACATGGTAACTCTCTATTTTCAGGTTTTTACCACTATTATTACACATCTAAGCACATGGACATTTCTAAAGAGGATTAAAGGGAAGTTAACATTAACCTACCAAAAATTAACACTGATCTACCAGAAATTAACATTAAACATCAAGGTTTTAACATTCGCCATCCACATGTTATCATTAACAATGGGATATTTAAACAGGAAGCCTTTTAATTTAACAAAACTTCTATAAACACTAAAATACAAATGTTTAACACCCTCATACAATGTTTTAACACTGAAAACCATTAAAATAACATAAACTAGCACAGAACTTCTAGATTATAACAGTCATGCTATGATTTTTGACACTATCTATTAATAAATGAAAACTTACACTTTCTAGGGACCATTTCAATGTAGGTACCACTAAAACCCCACATGGTAACTCTCTATTTTCAGGTTTTTACCACTATGATTACAGATCTAAGCACATTTTGACACTGAGCATGAACAAGTTAACATAAAAAAACATATTTTAACACTTCAATTTCAAATTTTGACATGATACTTTTTAAAGGAATCTTTCAAGAATATAGAGATGAGGATGAGGTTCTTACTAGATGGGTTAACAAAGCCTGATCAAGCAGCCCTCTCCTTGATGATGTAGGAGGTGCATATAAGATGCCTATTTTGCTTGTTTTTTTCAACTTCACCCACCTTTGAATATTATCTTCATTCTAAAATTACAAAACGTTCTCACTATATACATTATGAACTTCTCCAATGGGGAAGTGGATGAAGAAAAAAAACTACAATGCAATGTCAACATTTTATTATTATTAAAATAAATTTACTAACTAATAAAAAAATCACACACGGTTAACATTTTCAAAACTTACCAATAAGACAATGAGGCAACCACCAACATGCTTCTTCGGTTGTCCTTTTTGTATCGACTTCGTGTAGATATTTACTTCTCTAACAAGCTCCATCAACACCAACTAGGACCAATCCCATTCTCCAAGATTTTTTTGACAACCACACAATATCCTAATATTTCTTTCATTTACAGAAGAACTAGAGTAGGGATTTAACAATGTCCCCAAGGCAAACAACATAAAGGTTGTCAAAAACTCTTTTACAACCAAGCCTTAAAAAAACATCTCCTTCAACGAATTTAACCTTTTCCCATATAATGCCTCTTTATTTTTTATATTAATCACTGTCCCTTTCAAGACAGACAAATCTTCCTCCTGAAGGAATTCCTAACATGTAATTAACATCTGCGATAGTAATCACCATTTCCTTCCCTCTAAATTCCATCATGCATGTTGGAGTATCAAAGTCATCTACAATCTTCTCACATATTTCTCTCAGAAAGCGTTGAAAGTTAAAATTCCAACAACGTACCAAATCCCACTTCTATGACCAATTGTTTTTTCTTCTTATGACTAACAACAAAATCAACAACATCTTTAAATAGATTTGGAGAACATATAAATTTTAAAATAGTTTGGGGTCTAACTTTTTGACCCAATGAAGCATCCTTTTCATCATTTTCCATGTCATTATACTTATTCTTTTATGCTTTGAAAGTTTTGACCAATCATCTATTATATCATAATTTGCATCCCTATCATTTTTATACACACCTTTATTTTTCTTAAAAAATTTTGCCTGCACATTAGAACAAAAAATAAAATTCATTCACATCCTTAATATAACATGATTTTCTAGAACAAATTAAAACATACTAGAAATAAAATCATACCTAAATTTTGTCAATCCTAATGATCCCTTTCTCTCCATTGCATGCCCTAGAAATTCTACCAAGGAAAAAAACTGTAAAAAAATTATCAAAGATGTATGGAATGAGGGAAATGATATGGTAGAAGGAAAACACTGGGAGAGGATATCAATATGTGACATAAAAGTCAATGGCGGGAGGAGGTACATACCAAGAGGAGGCAATGGATGGCTAGTGTTTTCCCAATAGCTCGGTGACGGTCCACGAGTGGAGAGTATTTCACAATAGTGGAGGGTGATGACGTGAAAAAAATGAGGGCAAAGACGCATAGGGGTTGATGACGACCGCCAGAGAAGATGCGTGGTTGGAGCAGCACGCAGGAGTGGATGCGTGGCGGCAGCAGTGCGCGGGAGGAGGCAACAATAGGCTACGGTTTTTGGGAGAGGATTACGACACTGCAGGAGATGAAGGTGAAGCCATGACTGTGAAAGATGAGGGTGGTGGCATGGAGGGGGTGATGCCGGACTAGGGTTTTCGGGAGAGATGCACGACGAGGAGGGAAAGGGAGACAACGCGAGCTGAGCGTGACGGTAAGCAGTGGGAGTTGAGGGAAACATTTAACGGTATAATAGCCATTTGGATACTCGGTCTAATAATCAGAGGTCTCCATTTGGTATTCCCTAAATTTTTGTTCCTTAACTCGAATTACCCCTCTCCTTTGGTCCGTAACTGTCATTTTCCCAAATATAAAATCATCAAAAATGTAATAAGAGGTTTACTATGATTCTTTCTTTTATTGAATTCATTGCTCAGTTCCTATTGATTGTAATCATTTAATATACTATATTTGTATTGTCTGCTTTTCCCAAATTGTGTACTTGCCTAAATTTAATTTTGTGGAATTGTATGGACTTGGATGTAGTGTCCATAAGACAACTTTTGATATTTGTGTAATAACTAGATAACTATTCTAGGGTTTCATGCATATGAGGCAAAGGAAACCTCTACTTTTAGAATATGTGCCTAATGGGTCTTGGTGTGGTGAGAAAAAGATGATTGTTGAGTTAATTGATGTGATCAAAGAGGAACAAGCCTTAAGAGTAGACCAACTGGAAAAAATTTCCCCCATTATCCAAAAGTTATAGAAATTGATGATTACTACAAAGTAATAGACATTGTGCATCCATGAGCTATAATGGAAGGTTTTATTTTTGACCAGATATATGGTGGAGTGAGAACAATAAGAGGTCGGGGCCATAACACATGAGTTCTTTGATGAAAAGTATATCCAAAATAAAGTTCAAGAATATAAAGCAACAATAGAAGTGGACCAAGGGTGTGATTACTAAAGAACACCTGAGGAGGACTCTTTCAAGTCATCTCCACCCTCCCTGGATTTTTTCCAAGTTGATATTATTCAAGAGAAAGTGGTTTGTCTTCTGAACTATGATGGATATAGAGAATTCAAAGGTAATATTACAACATTTCAGTTGAAAGGATGTTTCTAAAGATCCTTTCAAGCTGAAAGTGAAGTCTTCATATGAAGAAGTAGTGGAGAAACCCATATGTGGTGGTTTCATCTAAGGAAGTCACACCCCCCATCAGACTAGGGATAATTCAATAGGAGAGCTTGACTAAAGAGCTTAAAACTAAAATGCTTGTTGGGAGGCAATACAGTATATACATTTTTTTAAAAAATTATTAGTTATATTTTCATTTAAATCTCAATAATTAATATTTATATTCACAAAGTTACTATTGGATTTTTTAGGATGGTAGAAGAAGGATAAAAACATGCCCAAACGGAAAGAAAACACATGGTAGGAAAGGAACAACATGGGAGGGGATTATTCTACCATCCCAACATTCAATTTTAATTTCAATGGTATATCATTCGCTATATCTCCATGTACACAGATACATTGTTTATGAAGTAAGAATCTTTTTTAGGGGGACTGAGTGTATAACTGAGCCCATTTTTGACATGTTTACTATGATATAAAATGCATTGTTTAGTTTATAAATTGATAAATCATGTTTCAATTTGATTTTTTTGTGTGATATATCACAATATATGATGTCTAGCTGAAAATGAATAAACAAAGTTGAATTTGGAAAGATGAAGACACTTTGCACCATGTCAAGAAGTGACATGGTGAGACACTAAAGTTTTGAAGTCAGAATCCAAAACATTAATAAAAGCTGGATGGAGTTGTAAAAATTTGTACAGAGGTAGTTCATGTCATAAAAACCATTTACGTTTTAAATATGTGGAGGCAAGGATACACTGAGTTTCATGTCACCTCTTCACAAGATACATTTACGTCGTAAAAGGCATTTACAATCTACGATTTGTGATACATAAGAAGTTTACATAGTAAACCTAATTTATGGAGTATTTTTTTGGGAAATAAGACATTGAAGGATAGTTCCATTCCATTTATGATGTAAATTGTCTATTTACGTTGTGAACACTTCATCAATAGTTAATTTGAGCAATTCAACTTGTGATATTTTTAGGGATTTCAATTTTCCTTGACCGTAGACTTCTAGGGGTGGATGAGGATGAAATTCAAGGCTGATTAATGGTGTTTGAGGTTCTTTGGAGGCCTATAAATAGATGCCCCAGGGTCGATCAAAAGGGCTTGACTAGTGAGGGGAAGATATGGGAGACAAACTGGTGTTGTGCTACTTTCCTTCTTTCTTTTTCTTCTCTTTTAATTTTATTCATTCTTATGATGCATCCTCTCCCAAATTAACTCAACTTAGCCATCCTTGTAGGGGTAGTTTCAGTGAGTGATTAGGAAAGGGGGATGTTGGACCTATGTGTTTTGTTTGAGTTTTTATGCCTAAATGAATAAACCCTTTTATCTTCTGCCAACTGGTTTCATTTCTATATTCAGTTTTTAATTCTGAATTCATTTGTGTTAGGGTTATATTATTTTAATTTCAATTGTATTGGTCAATGATCTATATCTCCCTCCATCCAATTCACATATTTTTTTTCTATAGAACATATTAGGGTTGGGTGGTGAGCACTCGGTGATTGTAGACATGCGTGAAGAATCATTACAAGAACTATTGTTAATTAAGGGAATAAAAATTTCCAATTTGGATTTTCCCTAATTTATCATAAGAAGCATTGAAACACCACACACATAGTAAGAAGGGTATACCGGTTGAAACATTGATTAGGAATACCCTCGTAATCACTATTTGGACAAAGGAGAGAGATGAATCAATAGAGGAATCTCTCTCTTACCAGCTAGCAGAAGAATATAATTGGTAAAAATTGGGAACAATTATAGCATAATGCAAGGTCGAGCCAAACCCAATATAATCACCACTTTCTAATTTTTTTAAAAAAATAAATCAATTTAAACTATTTTAAAGGTTCTAAAATTGGAAACCCAAATAAAAATTATTTTCTTTCCTAAAAACAACAAAATCATGAAAAATATGTTTTGTGTGCACTCCTCTAGGTTAACTACTATACTATACTAGGTAATAATTTTTTTTTCATGCCCCATGACAGGTGTGTGTCAAATTTGACACCATCTCCTTATATGTAGTGCATCAAAACACATCAAAAAATAATAATTAATTAACCTTGAATGACCCAAAGTTAAAATAATCAATTGATTAATTTTGATCCAAAAATTGAAAAAAACATTAACTAAACTAAGGAAAACAAACCAACAAGAAAGATACATGGAAATAAACATTTCAAATTCAAGTAACAATTTATGTGTTTGCTCTAAACCTAAAATAATGGCTGGAAACTCCAACCAAACCCTACGTGATTTGTGCATGCCATAGTTTGTTAACCAAAATAACCAACTTGCTGCACCTTCTTTATAGAATGATTTTGAGCTAGGAATTAACATGATTAAAATTCTTCCTAAATTCCATGTTATTTTAGGAGAAGACCTAAATAGACATATTAAAAAATTCACACACACATGCTCTAATTCAAACCCCAAGGAGTCATGGAAGAACAGGTAAAGTGGAGGGAATTTACCTTCTCACTTGAGGGAGATGCAAAGTAATGGTTGTACAATCTATAACTAGGAGAGGTCCATGACTGGTAAGATCTATAAAGATTCTTTATAAAAATATTTTTCCAACATCCCAATGCACAAATATCTAAATGGATATCTACGTTATTCTCCAATCAACCAGTGACACACTTTATGAGTACTGGGACCAATTCAAGAAGTTCTACGCTAGCTACCTGTACCAGACTATAGAGGAACACCACTTCATTGTTTAATTCTATCATGATTTACTCTAAAATGATCAAAACCTACTCAATGCCTCATCTAGAGGATCCATGATTGAAAAGTCACCAGTATAATCCATAGGTCTGATTGAGAATATTGTGTAGAACTCACAACAATTCAACACTAGAGGTACGAGCATGAGAGGCATGAAGGAGGTATGAATTTCCAAATCGTTATCTATTCTTGAAACTAAGTTTGAAAACATCACCAAGTTAGTGTGATAAATGGTAGTGACACAAGCAAGTGGAGAAAAACCATCATCTCAGGTATTGTTTTACATGATTTACTTTCTAATTTAATTGATTAATGTCTATAAGTACAGGGGATAGAAAGCTGAGCTACTTCCTTTCAACCATGAAGATTCTAGCAGAATCAACTACATCAACCCCAGACCCAACCGGGATATAACTAGAATAAAATAAATCCCTTTTATAAAAGAAATTCCCAAAATAGACTCCCTTCCACCATCAACAATACCAGAACCCAACTCCATTTCAACAACCATATAAACAAACCTTTTCAACCACCACCTTTCCAGCAGAAGACCTATGAGAAGCCATCAAATAGTGCACCATAAACTGAGAAACTATAGTCCGAGGTTGAGGGATTGAAATAAATTGTAAAATATTTATCCAACCAAGTCAGAAATCTGTTGGAAATTCTGACCAATAACCCAAGCAAGCGACCATCTCATAAAATTTTGAATCCTAAGGAGAATGTTATAATTATCATAACACAAAGCGGAAAATAGCTCCAACCACCTAAATAGATAAATACTATTAAATTTGAGAAAAATAATGAAGAACCACCCTTATAGACAAGATAATAGGATAAAAACGATAAAATGTAAAGATTAGGTTCAGAAATGAAAGGATAGAAGAGACATTATAGAAGAAACAAAGGGAAAATAAATATATATATGAACTGTTCCCTTCTGCAATAGTTTATTATAAGAAATTGGAAGATGTTCAACTCCAAAAATAGCGTTAGGAGCCCTTTAATAAGGTTGAAATTAATATCCCATTATTGTAAGTGATAAAAAAATCCTCAAGTATGTGAAATTTCTGAAGGAACTTTACACCAATAGAATATGATTATATGTAAATAAACAAATTAAATTAGTTAGAAGCATCTCAACACCAATCACAACACTGATACCAAAACAATATTAATATCTAATGAAATTTTCTATTCAAAACACAATTGGTTCATTAAATTTTATTGATGATTTATGTGTTCTAGTCGCTTGCATAAATGTTTTTCCTTACTCAATGTTTTTCAATTTTCAAACTGGAGAATTGAATCCAAACAGAGTAGTGGTGAAATTAGAAAATAGATCCACCATATTACTAGTAGGAGTTAAAGAAAATATACTCTTATGAGTAAGAGGATTGGCCATTCTAGAAGACTTATATTTCCTTACCATAGAAGAGAATAGAACACCGATCCACTCACATATCATTTTGAAGATGCCATTCATGAAGACAAAAAAACCCATCATCAATGTCCATGAAGGTACAATTAAAATGACACCTGTAGATAGTATAGTACACTTCAACATACTTTACACAACGAAGAACTCATAAAACAATAATTCACTTTATACAATCTCCCATGAGAATAATACATAACCAATTGAAGACTCAGGTATGCTTCACGAATTCTTAGCATTAGGAGATCATTTTTCATTTAAAAATATTAATACCCAAAACTTAAAAATCCCAATTTCATGTTATAATAAGAGGTTACTTCATATTTTTTCAATGATTTAGTAAAATAAACAAATGTGATACAAGAGATAAAATCCTTGAAAGTAGGAAACCTCAAATTAATCTCATCCCTATAAAAACCACCATGTATCGAGTAAAAACCAATTATAAGTGATTTAAAGTATGTTCACCTTGTGGAAGTAGATAAACTATCAGTGATCATTACCAATAATATATCAGATACCCATGAACAAACTCTGAATGACATTATCAAAAGAAATGTACAAGACATAGGATTAAGTTTAGAGGATATACTCAGAATAAAACCTAATTTTTTCTCTTGTAAAGTCTTTTTAGAAGGTGATTATAGAATGGTGAGATATCCACAATGAAGAATTAATCCTACCATTATGGAATTTGTTAAGAATGATATATAAAAATTATTATCAAATGAAATTATTTACCCAATCTCTGATTCTCATTGGGTCAGCCCCATTCATGTTTTCCCAAAGAAAAATGGTCTAACCATTTTCAAGAATGATAAAAATGAACTTATACCAATGCTAGTGCAAAAAAGTTTGAGGGCGTGTATAGATTTTAGGAATATGAATCAAGTTACCCAAAAAGTACACTTTTTTATCCCATTCATTGATCAAATTCTAGAAATATTAGCAAGGAAATCTCATTACTTTTTTATATGTTTTTTCAGGATACTTCCAGGTACCAATTACACCAAAAGACTAGAAGAGGATGACCTTGTATAGTGAACCTAACCTTTTACATATAAAATTACATGATTTTAAGCATAATTATACCTCAGAGTACAATCCAAGGATCATAAAGTCTAGTGTCTTGGAATAATAGGTGCATAATCAAATATTATAAAAAATAAATTTTTATTTAATATAAATAATGAGATTCTATCTTTAATTGTGTTCATACATCTTCATAGGATACCCTAAGGAACACATGAAAAAGGGATGAGCTAAATAGCCCAGTAAGGGAATAACTGTAAGAACAAATCATTAGCACATGGAATAAAAGACATGACATGATGGGATAAAAAGGCATGTAACAAATGGAATCATAACATATAAACATGGAGTCATATTAATGTGGAAGAAAAATAAAACATGGATTTAACAAGATTCAAGGCTAAACTCCATGATCGTTTCACAAGGTAGCACGAGCCAAGACTAACCGCCAAGATCGTCGCCCATGGTAGCACAGGCCAAGGCTAACCGCCAAGACCGTCACACATAACGTCTCATGAGACTCAACTTTACCCAATGAATTGTAGAGCTATCAGGGCGCACCCATCTTAAATTTTCATGAATATGTTTTCCACATATAGAATCATACATAATCAATATTATATAAACATAAGGTTTACCCATGGAAATAATTAGGTACCATAATCATATCATAAAGCATAACAAATGGTAATATTATAAAAGTGTCCATGAAAGAAAGGAACTGAAATATACATGGCAATTAATAAGGTAAAATAATCATATATCACAGTAAGTGATTTCAAGTATAAGTGAAAACATGTAAGAAAAGTATTTAAGAAATTTTAGCATTAAAACATTTTTTGTGCTGTTTTAAGGAAAATACAATAGAGTCCTTAAAATAGAAAAGGGGTAAGTCCTTTATATAAAACCAGAAGTGAACCAAGAAGGTTTTAATAATAAAAAGATTAATTTTATAAATATAATCTTGTCTTAAAATAGAAGATAGAGTGCACTTGAAATCGAGTAAGAATTTTGGAAGTTCCCTCAAAACAGGTTTCCTTATCGGGAAGTATTGAGGAGGGAATCACTTAAAAAAATATGTATATAACCAAAAGATAATGATGAAAGAATATTGATAAATGAATTTTATACATGTAAAAAACATTTATAAGATGCACATAAAAATATAAGATAACTTCATTCTGGTAAAATAAAGATAAGGAAACCTGAAGGAACAAAGGAGGTTTAGGTAGAATCTCTTACAGATTATCCGCATGGTATCTGGTGTACCTAAGAGGGATTAAAGAGATAGAAAGAGGTTTATCATCACATATAAATCATGAGGGAAGTATGTGGGAGGTTCTAAATCATACCCCATCATTATAAATTACACATAAAATGGCATAACGTAGAGGACATTCTTGAATAAAAGTGAAATAGAGAGGATCCCTTACCTTAAGTCTGATAATATTCTCCACTTGATATTAATGCCATGAATAATCAAATTTGGTTCATTAATTAATAATTATAGAACCTATTAAATATGCAAAATATTTATTATAACCATTTTAAATTCATTCATGACCTTTCTGTTTGGTTATGAGGTTCAATTTCATTGTTCGGGTCTGTTTGTTTCCTTGGTTTTAATGATCAGTTCACTTATATTCATGTTCAGACACACATGTATTATGTGAGTGGTTGTCTAGAATTGAAGTTATATCACATTAGTTAACATACAAAATATTACATGGTAATAAAAATCATTTTTTTATTTGGAGTGAAGGTGAATCAATATATAAAACATTAATGATAAATGCTTGGATTAATTTGGCAATTTTTCTCATAATTAACTTGTTTTGTATTATTATTTTACATCATGTGTGAAAAAAGATTCCATAACATCAAATAAGATAAAATAAATATTTAATAGTTTGGTTCAACCATAAAATTTGTTTAATTTCCATAATTTAAGATGGTAAAATAAATTGAAACCCATCGTCTTTAAATGTGGTAAATTAACACATCTCGAATGGTGTCTTTATTACTATTATAAAAGAAGAGTAAAGGAGAGATGATAATAACTTATTCCATTATCATAACAAAATTAAAGTACATGTAGGTAACTGTAGTTTTTATAGAATTTGTATGAGGAGAGGTAAGTATAGAAAATAAAACAAAATAACTCGAAAAGAAATTAAAATAATTGAAAAAAGGAATTTACCGCTTGAATCAATCTTCCTTGAGAGCCTCTTAAGGGGAGAGGATTTTTTATTTTGAAGAGACTATGGGATTTTGGATGTGTGGGAGGATATTGGGGAGAGATTTGGGTATAATTTAGGCAAGGAACAAGGCTTTAGGGGAGTGAAGATAAGAGGTAAAGAGGGGTTGCATTTATAGTGGAGGAGAGGAGAGTTTTCATAATATTTAATTCCTTAGTTTATTAATTTCCCTCAAGACCAGAAACAGTAATGATTCCATGACAAAAAAAATTAATATGTTCATGTGAGTTCTAACTAATGGCTATTTACATCATCCATGACTCAAGCATGATGCAAAAATTCAGGTTTTTTCATTTATTGTAAATTATAATATTTTACTATTCATAAAAATTCAAGTATTTTAGAAAAATATGAAAACTTCACCCTAACCATTTTTTTGTGTGTATAATACAAAAATGAACTCCATTTTTCAAAAATAAATTTTTAAATATAATTAATTTAATTTTTAATTAAAAGCATAATTTACTTGAAAAATAAAAATTTTAAAACTATAACTGATTTTATAATGCTTTAAAAAATTACATAAGGTCTTATAAAATTATATAAAAACAAGAAGACATAAAATTGTTAATTTATGAACATATTTTTGGAAAATACCTTTTATTTTAAATTAATTAATTAATTGTAATTAATTATTTACAACTTACAAAAATACCATTAATTTTACTATGGTCATATTATCACTTATAAGATACCTAAATTTTTATACATTCATGGTGATGTTACTATTATTTTGGAAAATTTAATATTCATAAGATTCATATTACTATTCATAAGGATAGGTTACTATTCACCAAAAATTATATTTGTTCCATTAGACTCTAAACATCTTACTGATCGTAACCGTGTGTGTGAGATTTTTGAAATTCAAATCACAGAAGTAACAATATTATGTTTAAAGGTCACATAGTACTTAGTAGTTCTTTGTGTTGTGATTTCATGTGATTATATGACATAATTATAAGAAGTGAATTTTCATTGATAAAAAATTGGGTCGTTACACCTTGACCTTCCCTTTTGGCACTTTTTCCTATAAGAGGATTTCATTTGGGCTATAAAACTCCCTGGGAAACATGCATTGAGAAAAGGAATAGTGTTAGGACACAAAATTTTAAACATGTTAATGATTTTACTATTTTTTGAGATTCTTTTGATCATTTCTTAGGAAATTTGAAAATTTTTCTGAAAACATGCATTGAGAAAAATATTGGTTTAAACTTTAAAAAGTATTATTTCATGGCTAAAAAAGGAATAGTGTTAGGACTCAAAATTTTAGGGAAAGGAATTTAGGTATATAATTCAATGGTTGAAGTAAAAAACTCATTTCCATATCTAACTTGTATTAATCATGTTAGATCATTTTTAGGCTATATAGGTTTCTACTGAAGATTTATAAAAAATTTAAGTAATATTTCTCTACCTATATCAAGATTAAAATTAAAATAATTTGAGTTTATTATTGATAATGAGTGTTAGAATGTTCTTAGTGAGTTTAAATAATGATTTATTACACCACCAATAATTAAACCACCCAACCAGGACTATCCTTTTAAGCTAGTCTGTGACGTATCAAACCAAGCTATAGGAGCCACACTCTCATAATGAATTGAAAGCAAGTCACAAGTCATTACATATGAATCAAGGAATTTAGATTCCACAAAAATAAACTATACAACCACCGAGAATTATTTCCTTGATATTTTATTTTCTCTAGATAAATTCACATCATACCTTCTTAGAACTACAGTTGTGGTTTTTTTGATAATACAACTCTCGGGTATCTAATGAAGAAGGTTGATTCTAAACGCGACTCATGAGATGGTTGTTTCTTTTAAAAGAGTTTAATTTAGAAATTAAGGATAATAAGGGCATAAAAAATCAAGTGTCTAATCGTCTAATCCGACTACCTAACACCACCAAAGCAGAAATTCCAAATTCGGACCCTCTCAATAATAAACTAACCAACTAACAACTATACATCATGGAAGGATAAGTACCACGGTACACCAAAATTATAAAATATTTATTCACATATCATGTAAAATCTCATTTAAATTCATATCAACAACACAAACTTAAATCTGAATCATGTTTTTATATTTAGGAAGAACCATTCTTATAGAAGACATGCACTAATCAAGTAATTAAAAGATGTTTACTTGAAAGTGAAATTGAACCAGTTTTTGATTTTTTTCATACATTAGATTGTGAGGGCCACTTTAGATCATAAATTATATCTAGTAAAGTCTTAAAATATTGAATTTATTTCCCCTCATTATTTAAATATGCACATGAGTTTTGTAAAAAATGTGAAAAATTCCAATTTTCTAGAAATACCTCAAAAGACAAGAAATTTTTCTAAAACAATTTTCTTTATATGGAATTTTTGAAGTGTGGGGAATAAAATACATGGGACCATTCCTAGTTTCATTTCGTTATTCTTATATTCTATTATTTTTATATTATGTTTCAAAATGGGTGAAATCCAAATCCACTAAGACTAATGATGCTAGAGTTTTCTGTGATTTTGTCGGGACTAGTATATTTTGTAGGTTTGGATTAATACAAGCCATGATTAGATACCAAGGTGCCCACTTATATAATAGAAAAATAGATGCATTACTAAAATAATATTAGGTTCATCATAAAACATTAGACCCATATCATAAATAGAGAAATATCCAAGCAGAAGTTTCCAATAGATAAATCAAGGGAATTCTGGAAAAGATAGTAAAAACCAACAGAAAGGACTAGAGCCAAAATTCGAAAGATACCTAGTGGGATTATAGGACTGCCTATAATACAACCATAGTAATGAGGCCCTAACAATTTATTTATGGTAAGATTTTACACCTCCTTGTGGAATTGGAACAAAAATCCTACTGGGGATGTAAGATAGATGAATATGGACCTCAACAAAGCTAGGAAAGAAAGTGAACTGCAACTACAAGAGCTAGAGGAAACTAGGAGAGAATATTTTGAAAAAGTAATGATTTAAAAATATAGAAAAATAATATACTATGAAAATATAATTCAACCAAGAACCGTTAACCCTAGAGATCAAGTGATATTATACAACTCCACACTCAAACTGATTCCAGGTAAATTTCATTCTAGATGGGAAGGACCATTTACTATTATTCATGTATACCCTTTTTGTTCTATGAAAACTGAAAAGGAAGGAGGATTAAACCATTAACTATAAATGGGTAGAGGTTGAAGAAGTACCATTAGACCATACCTCAAGAACTAGTGGAGGAGATTACACTCCTTCACCAAAATTACTATTCAAGAACCATATAGTTTTACCTTTCCTTTGCATTAAATTGACTATATTATTTCCATTATAAATATACTTAAATGAATAATAAACTTAAATTCATTGAGAACACTTCATCAATTAAATTTTGGGGATCAAATATTTTATTCTAGGAAAATTTTCAATTTTTTTCATTTTCTTTAGTTGAGAAAATGATGTTAAACAAAATAAATTTCAAGAGGCAACCCACATTTTTTTCTATAGTCCACTCTTCCCCTGATTCCAAGTTGAGCATGATATAACATTACTGCACTATCAGTTTTCATTATTATTATTTTTTGTTATATCTAAATTACATAAGGAAACATGAATAATATGTATTGAATTCATACTAAAAAAAGGGAGTTTACACTATCAGAATGAAATTTATAGCATAAAATAAGAATTCATGTCATAAAATCTACAGAATAGAACTAAAGGAAAATGACCTATGCAATTAAAATGAATCTTAATTTCAAAAGGTAGTTTTATTTTACATTCATTACCTTTTAAATCTCTATGTTTTTGTTTGAAAATATTTTTTTTTGAGCTTTGGAAAGAAATTGAATTCCCATGCTTGAAATTTATTGCTTTACTTGATTGGTCTATGAGACATGGACTTATTAAGAATCCCATGATTCCATGTTTCATATTTTTTAAGTTAATTATATTTAATAAGTAAAATAGGGAATTTAAAAATTAGAGTGAAGAATTAATATTAAATTAATGACCCATGATTTAAATGAATTAGTTGATTCAGGTAAATGAAATTTCCCTACTATCTTCATACTTTTAACTTTTTAAATTTATGTGGATTTTATATGTTATTATCATTTCAATCCATGAGTGATTGTCCCATATTTATAAATTCCATTCTCAAGAGGATTTATATAACATATAAATTCTATATTATCTTGAGAATATTTCTTGAGTGATCTTGGGGTATTCCTCTTACCAGAACTTTCATTGAAACTTATGAAAGATTTGACTATGCAAAAAAAAAAAATTAAAATGATTGAGTAATTTTTATTGATTATCCCTTTTATCCTCAGATCTTCCTTGATATCAATCCCAATTTTTCTATTAGAATCCATGAATGACCTTGTTAGGAAATGAGTCATGTTACAAGACTATTAAATCCATTCCTACCCCACCCTATTCATATTTTATTATATTTTAAAGTTTAAGTTTGGGAGATATATGAATTCTTGATAGAAGGTATGTATTACACTGTATGGAAAAGTGTGGGGTTTCTCTTTTGGGTATTGGGAAAGGATAATTTTATATTCATTATATTATAACTATTTTCCCTTCTAATATATATATATATATATATATATATATATATATATATATATGGGTTTTGTTTTGGGAAAATAAAAAATCACCATTTCTAGACCGATGATCTTTTGATAGTATATATCTAGGTGATGGATACGAGATTCTTTCCAAGAATAAAATTTTAAAAAGTAAAAAAATAGAAAAATAAATTGATAAAAATTCAAGAATGTGAAATTCTTTCATTATAATTACATTTCTCATGACCATACATTGAGTTCTGGTGAGTGAGATTTATCATGATACAAAGGAAATTTTCATTTCACTTTACTTTAGATATCATGAAATATTATTTAGATATAAACTTCCTTTTTGAGCCATAATATTTTGAACATCAAAGTGACAACCTATAGAGAATCATTAAATTGATACAGGGCTTCACAAATTTAATAAATTATAAAACTCATACAATCTAACTAAAATGGTAGTAATTGAAAAGCCCAATTTTTGAACCCACAAGGATGATCTATTTGACCTAAATTAATTAAAGTAATTGAAATTGAAATTGATTGATTGTTTAGAGAGAGAGAGAGAGAGAGAGAAAGTAAAACAAAGACAATTTTTGAAATCAAGAGATGAGGTATTCCAGATTCAGTGATTTTTAGGTTTGTGTGCTAGGGATTCAATTGATTATGTGTTCATTTCTAAGTTAGTGTCGAAATTGGGTCTTTAGGGATTCTTGGTCTGGGCACCCTACACTAATCTTATAATTTCATAGTTAAAATGGTCATCTAATAGGTTCAATAACAAAACTAGGTGAACCAAAAACCTATTTAATTATAACCTAACTAGAATATATGATGTTCATACACAAACTAGGAAAATTAATTGATGTAATAAAATGGAACTCCTAAGATCTAAAAAAATATTCATGTAACACAAAAATAAGAAGATTTGGAATTGAGAAATAGAGTTGAAAAAATCCAAAACATTAAAAGAAAATATAAATAATTCTTATCAATACTTCCCCTTATAATCACATTACCTAACATAGAAAGAACTACCCACTCATGATAAAAATTATAATAAAAAGAAACATTAATACTCAGAGAAGAAATGCAGCGAAGAATAGTAGCAATAGGGCTCTGCAATCACATACCCGTCGTCTGGAAGTCATCCTTATCTCTTCCTAGGTTCTGTGATGCTTCCCATGGAGTAGCCAAATGGTTGAATAAATAATCATTCATGTGAAATAATCTTATCTGACATGTAAAAATCTAAACTTTTTTGATAGGTTCACAATGTGTATTGGTTACATGATATGTAATATATGATCATGATGGATTCCCCATATCTTTCTTTCTTGAAACTCTCATGATAAGATTTAATCTCATGACATTTATCGTCACAATCCATGAATCTCCATTTCATGACTGTATGGGGTGGTACTTTATTTGAAAAATTCATGATGCTAAAGGATATCATGATGTAAAAATATCTAGCTTTGAATTCTATAATTATGATCTCGCTTCTACTTAGCTTTAATTTCCGATGTCGCTTTCTGACACGAAACATCATAGCATGAAAAGTATTTTAGCTTCTGAATTCATCTATTTTTGTTCGTTTTTCCAATTATTCATTTTATCCTTCCATAAAATAAAAAAATTTAAACAATCCAAATATTGGAAAGAATATCAATTAAATTACATAAATCAGTATAATAAAATACCCTAAAACATATTCATGAAATAAACATATCACAAATTCAACCATCCTTAAGCCTCAGAGTCATCATAACCATATTTAAAAATCCCTTTTGATTATATGTGAATTTTTTCTTTACAATGTGGATAAAGTAGATACATTACAAGCCTATAGAAAAGGAGTATGTACTCATGATAAGAGGATAAATCTACCTGAATAGGTATAATGAGTGATGAGAGAAAAAAAGAAACTGTGACATAAATCATGACTTGGTATGCTTGATACTAATGAATTATGATATATTAATGAATGAGAGAAAAATACCCACCATTTTTCAATGGGAATGATTAAAATAATTTGGTTGATTAGTCTCTTTGAGGAGTACAAAGTTGAATTGATGTTTTATATAAACATCAAAACTTGATCCCCTATTTATGATCATTTGAATTAATTTATTTGAAATTTGAATATTGGTAACATGTTGTTCCTCTTTTATTTATGTTGATATTACATGTTTGAGGACAAGAAAGTTCTAAGTGTAGGGGAATTGATAGAGCCATATTTTACATTTTTATTATGACATGAAATGCATTATTTAATTTTATCAATTGATCGATACTGCTATAATTTTATTTTTTTCATGATTTATCACATGATAGTATTTCTAGCTAAAAATTAACAAAAGAAGTGGGATTTTTATAACTAAATACACTTTGCAACACCTCACGAAGCGGCACAACACAACACTATAATTTTGAATCCAGAATCTAGAACATGAATTGAAGCTGGAAGAAGTTTCAAAAATATGTATAAAGGTAGTTCACATTATACAAACCATTTAAATCATAAATATATAGAGGTAAGGATACACTAAGTTTCATGTAATTTATTCACATGAGACATTTACATCATAAAATCCATGTATAACTTAATATTGGAGATACATAAGGCATTTATGTTGTAAAAATAATTTATATCATAAGTGTTTTGGGAAAGAAGACTTTGAAGGTCGGAACCAAACCATTCGTGGTGTAAATTGTCTATTTATGTCATGAACCCATCACCAATAGTGAATATGAATGATTCAACTTTCAGGATTTTTGGGGATTTTAGTTTCCTTTAACTATAGACTTTTGGGAGTGGATGAGAATGGAACTAAAGGATGATTAAAGGTGCACAAGGTGATTTGGAGAAATATAAATAGATGTATAGGGGTTTATTGAAAGGGATTGATTGGTGAGGGGAAGCTCTAGATGAAAAATTTCTATTATGCCACTTTCTTTATTTTTTTCTTTTATTTTACTTTAATTAATTCTTGAGATGTCACCCCTCTCCTGAATCAACTCAAATTCCTAGGTTAGTTTTTGTGAGTGATTGGGAAATGTGTAAGTTGGACCTAGGTGTTTTGTTTTAGTTTTTATACCTAAATTAATAGACCCTTTTTATCTTATGCTAACTGGTTTCAATTCATAATTCATTTTTTAATTATAAATAAATCTTTATCAGGGTTAGATTATTTAAATTTTAATTTCCTTGGTCAATGATCCATATCTCCTTTCATCTAATTACCATATGTTTTCTACAGAATAGACTAGTTTTTGGTGGTGATTTCTTAGGGATCACCGACACATGTGAGGAATTGTGACATGAACTATTGTTAAGTAAGAGAATACAAATTATAAATTTGGGTTTTCCCTAATTTAGAATAAGGAACCATTAAAACACATTGAAAAAGGTAGAAGGGCAGTATGATTGATAATTTGATTGGTAATACCCTCACCATCACCATACTGACAAGGGAGAGAGATGAATCAATACTGGAATCTCTCTCTTACTAGTGAGTAGAAGAAGAATAGGTAAAAATTGGAAATAATGATAGCATAACGGAAGGTCTATCCAAACCCACTCTGATCACCCATTTCTCAATTGTTTTTAAAATTAATCAATTTAAACTACTTTCTAGATTATCTAATTCACAACCCAAATAAAAAATCATTCATTTTCATAAAAACAACAAAAAAGTGACAAATTAATTTTGTGTGAACTCCTCTTAAGGAGACTAACTATGATAACTACTATACTATACTAGGTAATAATTTTTTCCCTGATCCATTATAGGTTTGAGTTAGTTTACAAGGTGTTGTGTGTAAGTAAACCTACTTTAGAGATTATATAAATCATTCTCTCAGAGATAAAACTATCTAGAAAAATAGAAACATTTATTAGTATATTTGGTGAAATAGATTTTAATTGAATAGATTTTAGGTGAATTAAAAATGAGGTATGTATTTACTATATTTTTTTAACTCAAACACTAATAAATCATTTTTTTTTGTGAAATTATAACACCTTAGTAAGCCACATTAACTAAAAAATTGATAACTCATTTGAAATCGAGTAAAATGAGTAGTTGGAAACCAATTGGAATTTTCCTATAATGAGTTTTTTTAGGTCATAATATTACAAAGTTACAAAAAAGGGGGAGGGGTGAATTGTGTATTTTCAATAATCTTTGTAGGTTTTGGTGTTTAACACTCTTTTCAATTTATTCAGATATGTAGTGTTCTCTTTTATAAGAAATATGAGTAGCAGATAAATAGTAAATATGAACACAATAATTTTTATAGTGGTTTTGGGCACAAAGATCCTCTAGTACACTCCACTAACACTCTCTCTGCGAGCTTAGGGATTTTCACTAGAGAATATCCTATTATCATAAGGCCTTAGAACCAAAACTGAGTATAGAAAATTGATACATTTTACAACAAGTCTAAACAGATCCTTCTAGTTCTTTTATAGAGAACTAGTTACCTACATCTTAGTGAAATAATTTGACACTTATCCATGATTGAGTTTGAACATTCAAAACTTCAATAAATAAAAAGAGATTGTTTTTTTGATTGGTACAGGTTGAACTTCATAGTTGCAGTAGAAACTAACAAAATACAAATCATCTTATTTAAAGATAAAATAATTTAAGAAATAATAGATCTAAAGATATCATGGTTGCAAATGATCTTTAATAAAATTAGAAACAAATAAACAACAACAGGTACAATATAAAGAGATTTAAATATATAACTTCAGCGTACAGACTCTTTAGAAGACAACAGAGTCATTCATTCTTTGCAGCAGTTATGTATTCAAAAATATATTAAAGAATATAAAGTCTCATGTCTCATGAATCATGTATATCGAAGATGAAAATATTATGAACATATATATAGAACAAATAGCTTGCTTAGGTTTTTTAGATCCAAAAACTCGCATGATAGACTGCAGATATTAAAATTCAAATTATTCAAGAGAGTCGTAACTTTCCTTGGAAATAGAAATGTTAAATTCCATTGAATACGAGTGTTTTAATCAATCAATCAGTTATAAATGAGATTTGAATATATCTTTACTACCACCAAGACCATTTCATAAATCATGGATAATATCATGGGTTTAAAAACTCTATCATTGAATAGTCTAATGTAGGGTTCCTCCATGTAATGAAAAAATAACAAATGCAGGGTTGATTAAAAAGGTAGGGTTTATATACCATATGTTTTTTTCTCAAAAATTGAGTTTCTTACTTACATAGGTTTCCT
This sequence comes from Viscum album, assembly GCA_963277665.1. Lineage (NCBI taxonomy): Eukaryota > Viridiplantae > Streptophyta > Magnoliopsida > Santalales > Viscaceae > Viscum > Viscum album. Next base: position 1,235,101,600 of record OY728157.1, on the reverse strand, counting down.
TAACCATACTTTAACAAACATAAGGTTCCTTACTAACATAGGGTTCCTTAACCATACTTTCTCAACAACATAGGATTGATGAACTATACACGGTGTTCAGAATGTAGGGTTCATTCCTTGTGTGCAGTTCTGAATATAGGGTTAATTCCTTATGTGTTGTTCTGAATGTAGGGTTTATTCCTTACGCTATGCTTATTAATGTGGGGTATGAAAAATTTTTCTAGAATACACTAAAAACACGTTCCAAACACATTAAGAACCATTCCTTGGGAATTAATAACTTGAATATAATTTCATAATAAATATTCCAAAAAATATTATTTTCCTAAAATTTACTTGATGTAATATCATTAGTAAAACAAACATGGGTATTTGTGATAATCAAAATCAATAATATTTATAAAGTATTACTGATACAATAAATTCTTAAAAATCTATCCCTTTTTTATGATCACAAAACCCATAAAGTAATTTATATAAAATATAGGATTTTGTAAACACTAATGCAAAAAAATTTAAAGAAAACATTTTTTTCTTTAAAAATTAGTTTTTTGTAGTATTATTTTGATTTCATAGTAATATTTTTATGAAAGAAAAATAGATACTCCTAAATTGAGAATGCTTGTTTTTGCCTAATTTTCTCCCCCTTTTTGTGATATCAAAAAGAAAGAACATGTAAATGGACTAAAACACATTCAATGTAGCACATAACTATAATTGAATGTTATATTCAACATGAAAGAAAAATAAGACATGTGGTATGAAAGTGGATATTAACAAAAAATAAAACATAGAAATTATATAGAGAATATTAATAATTCATAGAATTTTTATTATAAATAATTTATAAATACATGAGCAGTTTTGGTTTTAAAAGAAAAGTTTAAATAAGAGGGATGGTAGATGATGTAAGGTTTTTATTAGGAAAGGTTTCTAGTTTTGGTGAAGCCTAAGAATCTGGAAAAACATCTTTAAACTTTTCCAATTGTTCTTTTAAAATTTATGTAATATTATCATACAATTTACTTAACAAAATTCTTGAATCTTTTCCCACTTTCAAACCTTTATTTAGATTGACTTTCAGAAAGTCATGTATATTTTCCTCTATTTTAAGAAACTGAGTAAGATTATCACTTAACTAATTGAGAAACAATATCAATCTTGGGTCATTTGAAGTCAAATTCTTGATAAGATCCTTTTTATTATCCAATAGAACATGTATAGGTGCACTGTTAAATTAAGGAGACTAAATCCGTTCATTCATATCAGCCATTACTAAAGTGATTACTTGAAATATTCTCATCAGGTCTGGACTTTTTAGTGGTGAAAAAGTAGAATATCTAGATTGACTGATACTTACCTTTATTGATTTAAACTATCTTCCTAAATACCATTTAAAATTTATAAAATATATTTTAGAAGTAGATTCTTATTTCATTTTTACAAATTGATCTAAGATATCTCTCTTGAATGCATCAAAATATCTTTTTGACATAGTATGTTCTTTAAAATATTGAAGCTTAGTCTGAAAAAAATATAATTCCAACCTTGAAACAGATGAGTTTCTAAAATCATCAAATGATTTTCTTGCAGATTGCAGTTCTTGTCAAAGACTGGAATTCTCCTCATTTACCTTGTTAAAATTTATTACAAAAAATTATATCTTATTTGTTAGAGAATCAGATGATCCTTCATTTGGGTTTCTGAATTGAGAAGATTCTTCCACAATAGCTAAAGACATAAATGAAGTATTTTCACTTGAAAAATAAATACCATAAAGTACTTCTATCCTTTATCTAGATATATAATATATACTTTCCATGGATTTTCCAATAGAAGAGAAATCCTAATTTTCAATTATTTTAATGGTTTCAGTTACTGGTGTTTGAACTTTCTTATATTCTTGAGAAATTTCTTTCTGTTGAGCTATTTGAGAGGAAAACTTATGTTCTTGAACTTGACTTTTATCCTATTGTTCCTCAGGTCAATCTTTTACATCCAAAGGAATTTATGGAGTTGTATCTCTAGGTATAGTTGTTTATATATATGGATTTTGATGATGGGTATCTATTCTAATTCTGGGCCTTGTGGAAAGTTCCTCATTCTAAAATTCTTTATAAGTTTCCTTTTCTTGATATGTAGTATCATAATATAGATTTATTTTTTTCAGTTGGGAAACATCTTCTATTCTGGATTCTCCAACTTCTTCATTCCTCAAATAAACTGATCCTATAGATTTGAGATTTCCTTTCCCACCCTGAGAAAATGCTTCAGATTCTTTTTGACCAGTTTCAATAATTGGAAATAGTTTTCCTTTTACTATAATCCAAAAGATTCCTAATTTTATTAAGGTACCAGCATTCAGAATGTTACTATGATGGAATTTTTCTCAAGAATAAATATATCAAATATTATTTTTTCTGTACAGAAGAAGAGAAATGATATAACCATAGGGATAGAAATAAATTCTATACCCTCATTGGAAACTGTGATTCATATATTTTATCATATATCTGGGAAAATTAAATTTAATATCATTGATAAATAAAAACATGATATAAATATTATGGTAAAAAATCTTCTCCAATTCTGTAGTCCTTGGAATTATGGATATCAGAATAAATTTGAACAGTACCTTCTAGTCATCCTTAAGATCCTTTACAAATATTTTCCTCATATTGGTTGAAAAAAATAAACAACATGCTATCTTTTAATTTATAGTCCTTATTTCCAATTTATCAAAGATCAAAATGGAATACACCTTCATAAGGACATTTTAAAATCTGTGAAATTTCTACTGAGGAGATTGAAAACTCCTTATCATCTACTCCAAAGATATTATATCCTATATTTCCCCAAAGCTAAACTAAATATTCTTATAGAACTTCTTGAGTTCTATTTCAAAAATAAATTGAATATTTTATTCATTAAATAGAAATTCCAAACCTTGAAAATCAAGAGCTTATTTGAGAAGAAGATTAATTTGATACAATAATTCAAAATCAATGACTTTTCCTTGAAGAATCTTCTAGAAGGGACGTGATAATACTTTAGATCACTTAGTTCACTTTAATATGTTTGTTTTGACTTTGAAATTTCTGAGAATATGAAGGTATAAGGTTTTCAGATTCTAGGGTTTTGAGAGAAGATGAAAGTTCTGGTAGTCAAAAAAGTTTGAAATTAGAGGGCAAGGAAAGAGGAAAAGTTTTTTACGGTTTTGATGAAATAGTCTTGTTTCTTATGCCGATTACATAGGGTAATCATTAAATTTTAATTTTTTAAATGATGAAAATTTTAAAAAATTTAAATTAAATTGAGATAAAATATATTTTAAACATAAATTAAATTAATAAAAATTGAATAGACTTAAAATAAAATGATTAACTGAGAAATAGCTAAAATAAATTAATAGACATTTTATTTGAAATTAAATATTCCTAAACCCCCTTAATAAAATCAAAACATGAAGTGGGAAGTGGTTTAGTAAAAATATCAGCTAGTTGATATTCGATATTTAAACATTATAAATATATATCTTTTTTAAGAACATGATCTCTTAGATAATGATGTCGTATATCAATATTATTTGTCCTAGAATGACTTATAGGTTTTTTGAAATGTTAATTTAACTAGTGTTATCACAAAAAATAGGTATATATTCAATATTATGTCCATATTATAGTAAGGTGTGTTTCATTAACAACACTTGTGCACAACAACTGCCAGTAGATATATATTCTTCCTTTGCTGTTGATAGATAAATTGAATGTTTTTTCTTACTCAATCATGATACTAAAGATTTCCCTAAAAAGTGGAAGGTTCGAGAAGTGATTTTTCTATCTCATCTACATCCTCCAAATTCATCATCTGAATATGAAATTAAATTAAAATCATAGGATTTTAGGTAAAGTAAATATTTAAAAATAATACATTTTAAATATCTAAAAATCCTTTTAGTATCAGCAATATGGTATTATTTTAAGTTTGACTAAAATATAGCACACAAATATATAAAAAATTGTATGTTTGGTTTTCTAGTAGAAAGATATAATAAAATACCAATGATACCCCTATATAAATTGTTGTTAACTAGTTTTATAGCTTCATCCAAATCATGTTTTATCCTAGTACACATTAGAGTTATATAAGTCTTACTATTTTCTAGTCCAAGCAATTTTAATAAATTAGTAAGATGGGATTATTTTGGTTTTGAATAATATATAACAAACAAATATATAAAAAATATTATGTTTGGTTATCTAGTAGTAAGATATAATAAACTACCAATGATACCCCTATATAAATTGTTGTCAACTAGTTTTCTAGCTTTATACAAATCATGTTTTATATTGGTACACATGGGAGTTATATAAGTCTTACTATTTTCTAGTCTAATTTTTTTAATAAATCAATAATATATTTTATTTTATTTAAAACATTTCCATAGTATTTTTGATAAATTTTAAATCCTAAAAATAAATTTAATCCTCTCATCATACTAATTTAAAATTCTTTTTGCATAATATTTGAAAAATCATTACAAATATTTTTATTTGTTGATCCAAAAATAACATCATCAACTTAAATATGAATTAAAAATATATTAGAGAAAAGAATTTTCTAAAAAAGATTAGTATTTTCTAGTTCCACAGAAAATCCATTGTCTAATAAAAATAACTTAATCTTTCATACTAATTTCTAGGTGTCTATTTAATGACATAAAGTGCTTTAGTAAGTTTTAAAAAAATAATTTTTTAGGAGGGTTTTCAAAACACATTGGTTGTTCAATATATATTTACTCCATTAAAAATCTATTAAGAAAGGAAGATTTAACACTCATCTGACATAATTTAAAATTCATATGAGTTGTATAGGCTAATAGGATTATAATTTCCTATAATATAGAAAAAAGTGTAAAGGTTTCATCATAATCTATTCCTTCTTTCTGATTATATATTTTTTCTACTAATCTATCTTTGTTTTTGGTAATGATCCCTTGATCATCTTGCTTATTTTTAAAGACCCACTTGGTTCCTATCATTAGATAATCTAATGGTCTATCTACTAATTTCAAAAATTTATTTCTATTGAATTGGTTTAGTTTTTCTTACATGGCTAATAACCAAATCTCATCTTGTAAATATTATTCATCAAACTTAGGTTATAATTGGGATAGAAAGGAAGAAAATTTATATAGGTTTTATACATTTCTTATAATTCTAAATCATGTGTCTAGGTTTCCTATAACAGTTTCTAAAGGATATTTCTTTAAAGTTATAGACTATCTAGTTAAGAAAATTTCTGGTTCTTCAATTTCCAGTACTTTTAAACTGGACTGGATTTCATTTACTTTATTTTCAAAAATAGTTTCAGGTGAATCAGTATCATGTTTTCAAAAGATTCAGTAATCTCATCTGTTTGATCTTCCTCTTTAATAAAAGGTCTAGTTTCATCAAACTTCACATGAACTATTTCTTCAACAATTTTTGACTGTTTATTAAACACTCTATAGTCTTTATAAGTAGTATAATATCATAGAAATATTTCTTAATCATCATTTGGATCAAATTTACCAAGTTTATCCTTAGTATTCATGATGAATACCTTATACCCAAAAACATTAAGGTACTTTACTTTAGGTTTTTTGTTATTCTAAAGGTCATAGAGTGTGTTTTTAGTAATTGGTCTTATTAAAAATTTATTCATGATATAAAAATCTATGATTACAGCTTCTTCCCAGAAATAGGTAGAAAGGTTATATTCATTCAACATAGTCCTTAACATTTCTTGAATAGTTCTATTTCTTCTTTCAATAATTCCATTTTTTTGAGGCGTTCTTGGTATATATAAGGTATTTTTAATACCTAGATTTGAGTAAAAATAATTAAATTCTTAATTCTAAAATTATCCACCATGATCACTTCTTAATGAAACTATTTTCATTTTTTTTTCATTTTGAACAATTTTACAAAAACTTTAAAAAATAATGATTACTTTACTTTTGAGTTTCAGAAAATAAACCCAAGTAAATATTGAAAAATCATCAACTAAAACATAAACATATAATTTTCCAGCTAAACTTTCTACTCTAGATGGTCCAAATAAATCCATATGGATAATTTCCAGAGGTTTAGATAAAGAAATTTTGTTAATTGATTTGAAATACAATTTGTGTTGTTTTCCTATTTGACATGCATAACAAAGTATATCATTTTCAAACTTCAAACATAAAATATAAAAAACAAATGGTTTATTATATAATTTATATAAAGAATATATATTGTAATGTCCAATTCTTTTATACTAGATCCATGAATCATTTGTATTAGTAGTTAAACAATTCACTTTTTGTTTACACAAGGAATTGAGATCCAAAGTATAAAAATTTCAGTTCTTGGTTCTCTAAATTTAAGAAGTTTATCTTTAAAAAATGAGTAGAAATTGTTCAAAAAAATCAACATAAAATCCATCATAAAAAAGTTTAGAAATACTTATTAGGATATTCTTTATCCCTTATACATACAGTACTTTGTTTATTCAGATTTTCTTTGGATCTCCAATAGTTTCAACTTCAACAATTTTCCCTTTTGCATTGTCACCAAAGGTGACTAGCCCTCCATATATTTTTGTTAGTGTATAGAAATTGGTAGAGTATCAACTCATGGGTTTGGATCATCCACTATCCATATACCATATAACATTTTTTTTCTGTGGTATTTTATATAAAAAAGTATTTAAACATTTTTTTGTTTTAATACTCATATTTTCTTGGGTCCAACTGTGTCAGCAAGAAATGATTTGGGAATCTAGATCTGCCTTATTTTTCAAAATTTATATTACTTTATTTATACACATTTTTAGAAATGATATAATTTTTAATACCACTTATTTTAGGAATTATTAAATAAATATTGTTAGTTTAGTGACCTTTTATTCCACAATAAAATTAGATATCATTTTTAGAACTGGGAATAAAGTAGTTTTTATACAACTTTGTCTTTTCTCCTTTGCTTCCTATTCTGTATTTTTACCTTTTAATAAAATTATTTCCAAGAATTTAATTTATATTTTTTTTATCTTAGGTTAAAATAATAGAATCACTTTTATAAGATTATACTTCATCCTATAATTATTTTATCATTTTTCATGATTAATATAGTTTGATGTAGATGAATTGTTTTTTTCAATTAGTTCTTGATGTTGTTTTAGCATTGTATCTCTTTCACCTAAAACAACATTGTGAACATTTTTTAATGATTTATGTTTCTTTATTAAACAACCATATTTATATTCCAATATTGAATATTAAAAAGCTAATTTAGTATTTGAGAAGCTATCAGAGTTAAAAGTAGAAGATTTATAGGATTGTACCTATTCTTCTTCCTCAGCCATAAAGAATATATTTGTTTTTGAGATTTTGTGGTTTTTTTGAATTAGATTTGGAAGAGCTGTTGGAGTCTTTAGACACACTCCATGTATATTTCATGGATCATTTTCATTAATTCTCATAATCATATTTCCTTAGATTTTTCTTTTCAAATTTTCTATTTTCTTTGTTTATTTAGGGGTAATCTGGTCTAATATGAACCATCTACTTGTATTCATAGCATGTACCTTCTTTAGATCTTTTCTCATATTTTATAAAAGATCTTCTGAAGTCTCTCTTTTTCTTGTATAATTTTCTAAAATTTATGGCTATCTGATCCAGTTATATGTCATAATTTGAGAAGTTTTAATCTTTTAATATTTTGAAATTTTCTTATGACTTCTTTTCATGCTTCTCAGATGTCACCTTAAGGGAAGTGTTTTCCCTTTTTTACTATTATCTTGTGATCTTCATATTATTCTTGCATCTCTACTTCATACATCATTAATGTTTCAATTAATTAATTTATATTCAATTTTTTTTATAGGTGATGATTGTTGGATAGCTATAGATATGCCATTCCACTTTACAGGTAGTACTCTAAGTACTTTCATTGATTAATCTGATTGAGAAATTAGATCTCCCAGGGAATTAATATTGTTGAAAATTTCTATCAACCATCCATTAATTATTTTGATTCTATCTCCATAATACACCCTAAAGGTGTCAAACTTTAGTTTTTTAGTAGCATACCTAATTTGTATGATATTATAGGTTCCTTCAAAATAAACAACAATTAATTTCCACATTTCATAGGCAGAAGGGAATTGTGATCCTCGATTTAATTCATCAGGTCTGAGTCCACATATGATAAAATTTATTACCTTTGAGTTGATATCATATTCATCTTCTTGTATAGAATCCCAAGTTTCTAGTTTCTCAAAAATTACATAAGGAGTGGTGATATTTGAATAAACTTTAAACCTCTATTTATCAGTTAGATGATCATGCATGATTTATAGAATCCATAGTTTTCACCATTAAAATATGGAGCATGAATCATAGGCATACAGTTTTTTGGATTAGCCATTGAAATCTACTTTGTATAGACCTTATTATTTTAAAATTACTATAGATTTATCTTCTCTATCAAGAATCTCTCATCTGATACCAATTGTTAGGTCAGAATAATACAAAGTTACATAAGAGGGGGGAGGGTTAATTATGTATTTTTGATATTCTTCATAGATTCTGGAGTTTAACTATCTTTGTGATTTATAAAGATATGAAACATTATCTTCTATAATAAATATGAGAAGAATATAAACATTAAAGATGAAAAAATCAATTTTTATAGTGTTTTAGGGAATAAAGATCCCCTAGTCCACTCCACCAACACTCTCTCTACAAGCTTGGAGGTTTTCACTAGAAAATTCCTCTTATAATAAGACCTTAGAACCACAAATGAGTATTGGAAGTTGAAACCTTTTTAAAAAAGGATAAACAAATCCTAGGTACTGATTATCCACATCTTAGTGAAAGAAGCAGACACTTAATCCATGACTGAGGCTGAGCAGTCGACATTCTAATAAATCAGAAGAGTTTGATTTGTTGATTAGTATAGGTTGAACTTCATAGTTGCAACAATAAATGAAAAAATATAGATCATCTTATTCAAATATGAAGTTATTCAAGAAAGAATTGCTCTAAAGAGATCCTGGTTGAAAATGATCTTTAATAGAAGTAACAACAAATAAATTGAATTAGGTACAATAGAAAGAGATTGAAATATATAACTTCAGCATGAAACCTCTTCATAATACAACATATTCATTCATTATTTGTAGTATTTATTTATTCAAAAATATATTGACAAATATACAATCATATATATCAAGTATCATGTCTATCAAAGGAAAAAATATTCTGAATATATATATAGAAAATATAGATTACTTTGGTTTTTCAAATCCAAGAAAGGCATCTGACAGATCACATATATTAAAATTAAAATTATTCAGGAGAGTCATAAATTCTCTTAGAAATAGGAATGTTTTATTCCATTGAATACACATCTTTGAATCAATAAATTGGTTGCACTAATGGAAAAATATCCCATACCAATGGTTTGGATGGTCGTTGGTTGATTTGGCATTGGGATAGACCAATCCCAACGACTTTCAAACCTTTGGTATAGACCTATCCCCATGGTTTTTCAAAACATTAGGATAGGTCTATCCCAACGGTTTTCCCCAAACCATTGGTATATACAATCTAAAATAAAATTCACAATGGAGGTTTGAACCCATGATCTGCATGTTATATATCAAAGACCTTACCACTATCCTACAATTATCTTTATGAATATATTTGGATATATATATATATATATATATATATATATATATTTATAAGTAATTTATATATTGATTTATTTGATGATATATATATATATTGGGATAGGTAACCTTGTAAAAATGGTCTATCCCAACATTTTTCCAAAACCGTTGGGATAGCCTTACCCTATCCCAATGGGTTTCTAGAACCATTGGGGTTTTGGAAAATTGTTGGGATAACCTTACCCTATCCCAACATTTTTCTAGAACCGTTGGGAAAGAAGTTGTAAAAATGGTCAATCCCAACGTTTTTAGAAAACCATTGGAATAGATGTTGTAAAAAATGTTATATCCCAACGATTTTTAGAAAACTATTGGGATAACCTTACCCTATCCCAACGGTTTTCACATAACTGTTGGGATATGGCCAATTCATTAGATCTATCCCAACAGTTTTACAAAACTGTTGGGATAACCTTATATTTCATGGCCTATCCCAATGGTTTTGAAGAACTATTGGGAAAGGGGGTCCTATACCAATAGTTTTTACAAACCATTGGTATAGGGGCATTGGTATAGGTAGGATTTTCAGTAGTGTTGTAAACAAGCTTTGAATATATCTTTACTACCGTCAAGTATATTTCATAAATCATAGATAATATCATGAATTTAAAAAATCCGTTGTTGAATAGTCAAACATAGGGTTCCTCCATGTAATGATAAAATACCAAACATAGGGTCGATTAAAAAATTAGGGTTTATGTACTATATGTTTATTTCCTCAAATGTAGGTTTCCTTACTTACATAGGGTTCCTTAACTATACTGTCATAAATGTAAGGTTCCTTACTAACATAGGGTTCCTTAACCATACTTTCTCAACAATGTAGGGTTTATGATCCATACGTGTTGTTCTGAACGTATGTCTCATTCCTTATGCATTATTATGAATGTGTGGTTTATTCCTTACACGCTGTTTTGAATGAAGGGTTCATTCTTTACACTACACTTATCAATATAGGGTATGAACAATGTTTCCATAATATGCTAAAAACTCGTTACAAACTATTTGAAAAATATTCCTTTTGAATTAATAACTTGAATATAATTACAGAATAAATATTGCAACAAATATTATTTTCCTAAAATTCACTTAAAGTAATATCATTAGTAAAAAAACAAGGTTATTTGTGATTATCAAAATCAATAAGATTTATAGATTATTTTTGAGACAATACATTCCCAACATTTGTGTTAGGCCTAAAGGGGGATTAAGTTATAGATACCCTAATAGGGGTGAGGGGTGAATTAAGTTATGAAATATTTCACTATTTTTTTCACTTTTCCTTAAACTCTCCCTACCTAAGAGAATCTATAACTCTTAAATATAAGGGTCAATTCTTTTTACATTTAGTTTATATTGATTCAATTACTAGTCCAACCTCTTTAATTAATTTTTCCTATGACAATTCTAGATCATTTTATCAGATGGTTTCATCCAAAAGGTAAAATAAGTAAGCATAAAGGACACACTATTTTTTACTTGGTTCACCACTAGAGTCCAAAATAATTCTCATGAAATTTATAGTGTATAAATGCACTAAAATAATTAATATAACTACTTATGGGGTTGGTCTAGGTCACTCCTACTTGGGGTTCCTCCTCTTACAATGATTTTGGGTTGGTTCACTACCAACCAAGGCTCACTACCTCACAAACTCCCTCATTTTCTCACAGATCTAAAGGAAAAACCATTTTTCATGTAGGAAAAAACAATATCACCTATTTTTATAAATACATGACTAGGAATAGGTTCCTTTGAAGTCCATGCTTCTCCTTCAAAATCTGTGAACTCCTCCATGATTTCATCAACCCTTCATTTATCTCTAGATAAAGATATTACCTCACTATGATGAAATTGTGACTCCTCCTTCAACTACCATACCTGGAAGTGAAATTCTTATTTTCAATGTAGTGAATGTAATACCTTTAATATCACACAAAAATCTACCCCTTCTTCTCTTGAAAAAAAATCTTTAAGATGATTTGAGTTCTTTCTCCTTTTACGTGCATGTTTTTAAAAATATAGTGTGATATCAATATCCCCTTATTCTCTCCCTATTATGCTAATATATGAAAATAATTATCATGTGAGATAACATTAAAAATATTTAAAAATATAAAAAAATATAATTTTATCCCCTTCTTATCTCTTTTATCCTTGGTTTTAAATGACTACTTGAAATGAATGAGATATGGAATTTTTTTAGTTCCATCACATCTTCTAAAATCTCCTATTTTGAGATGGATCAACTCATCATTCTCTATACCGTTATTTTTACTTAATTAAGAAAAATAAATCATCCATTTCATATACTTTATCCCAAAAAATCCAACGACTACAACCATAACATGTATTAAAAATACACTCAACCTATGACTATGACTACCTCTATGTTGCCTTATCCATTTTTTATGATATGCAGCATAGTCACTTTAAATCCACCATGTTTAAATATTTTATCATGAAATATATACTATATGTTAAATATGAAAACCTAAGATTCCTCCATTTCTAACTTTCATTATTTCCATAAATCTCCTAGCTTTAAAATCGATTCTCACATGATCATTAAATCCCATGTATGCAACTACCTCAAGACATAAATTTCTATTTTGTAGCATGATATTTATTTTCTTTTATCTGACTGAAATACTACTAAAACTTGTTCCTTTATATTTTTATTTAGTCATATATCTCATTCAATGTACTATGATTTTTGAATAATCTAAGATGGGTTCATACATCATCTGAGTTATGGGAGATGATTACCTATTTAAATGACTAAAATTTCACGGCATTAATCTATGGGAATTTTATCCTGAATTCCCTAAATTAATTCAAAATAGACCCTTCCTATAATCTCATCCAAAACATCCCTCTTTTTTTTTTAAATATATTAGACTAAAATTTAAATTATAATTTATAATTGATATTTTTCAATGTATTCTATGTTGCATGATTTTATAGGATGCATTTATGCTAATATAGAAACACCAATCTTCAGATTACAATACATATGATCCCAATGAAAATTCCCTCAAGATTCCATTCGGCTATCAAAATTCACCAAGTCAATGATCCTTAAAAAGATTGGAATCATCCTTAAACAACTCAAAAATTATGATTACATGCACCTTGATCCTTGTACAAAACTAAAATAATGCTTTCACAGACTTAGTGACCTTTACACAACTTGAAATGATTATAACACAAAGTATATTCATGTTTTCAAAACACCTTCATGATTATGTTAATTAAAATTCATGTTTATGTAGTCTTAAATGATGTTTATGAAAGTAACATTCATACTAACATAGAATTTAATGACGCTTACACATACAAGGTAGCCTCAATATCTTATCCATGAAATGATCATTATAAAGATGATCATCTGTGTACAAAATAGGATGATCCTTATAGACTCTAGACTTAGCCAAACTTTATAATACTTCTTAAAAACCATATTTGATGTAATTAATTCAAAAAACAATATACTTATTCTAGCCTTCAAAATATGAACTTAATAAGGCTAATCAAGTAGTCTTTGAAGTTTTTTCTACTCTTATCTAGCATGAAATCATAATCTAACTCCTCACATTCTTTAACAACTGTAGTATCAAGCATGATATCTAATTACCACTCAAAATTTTCTATTTCCATAAATTTTCAACAAATATAATATCAAAAACTTTAACATAAAATATATTTTAAACACATCCAACATGACATATATTATTGGAAAACCCAACATTAACACTTAGGGAATCAATAATATCACCATTTAGATTTTGTTGACAATATCTACTTAAATAAAACTTCACTAAATCCAATGAATATCCAAGAAAAAATATGTATTTAAGGTGTATTCTCTTCTCCCAATCATTAGTAATGAAATACAAAGGGCTTAACTCCAGTCTAGTATCTCTTTATAAATTTCCAAATTTCTCCTCCATTGTTTTTTACTCTATAGGTAGAACAATATCAACTTAATAAATCCTTATTTTTTAATAATCTTGTTGATTCATTTTAATTTATATATATCCACTTAATGATTAATATTTGGATATTTTTATCCATTAATACAAAGTTGTCATTTAAATTTCAAATTCTAGAAAAAATATTCCTAGCCAACTTTGAAACACTATTCCCAACTTTAGTTGCACTAACTCAAAGAACTCTAGTGAGTGAAGTTACCACTTAGAATTTAGGGTGTCAAAAATAATCTAATCCTACTAATCCTGGTATATTTATAGGAAAAAAATGTTTAAGTTAACCCCATAATAGTTATCAATGTCACCCACTAGTTTTCAATTAAGAAACATATAACTAAAAACCTTTCATTTTATAAAACAAAAAGAAACATGTGTTCTAACCACAATTTCACACCAAAACATTAGTAAATGAACAAGAAAACATTAATTTTGAGAATAATAATAATAATAAAATAAATTGATACCACTTGATACTAATGAACTAGAAATTCCCCTTTAGGTTTGATTTCTTTATAAAACATGAATTATGGAAAAATCATTCTATATGTAGATAAAATTTTCTTACACAGTTTTCTGAAGAAAAATCCCATAAATAAATTTATATATATGGGAAAATTTGAAACATAGTGGGAAAAAAATATGTGGATTTTATTATATGGTAAAAATTCTCACACAGAAAAAAAATTAGGTGCATTAAATATATCAACTTGGGAACTTCAATTACGTAGAACATCAGATATGTGGAGGTATTCACATATGTGAGTATTTATATAAGAAAATATTTTATTATGTAAATAAAATACACACATGAATTCATATAAATGGATACTTACCTAAAGAAACTTCATTATCTCTTGGGACATCAATAAAACACTTAATATAATTAAAAAACCCCTCAAATAATAATTATAAAATTTCCAAACATATCAAACCTCTTCACTATAATGAAATTCACTTGACCATATAAAGGATTCAAAAAAAACTAAACCTATAATAACTTTTATATTTTACACTTATAAAAAAATATTCTATTTAATGGTTGGAAAAAAATAGAACTTTCCAACACCTTCAAAAATACATGGGGTTCTTCAATCTTTACCTTTTATTTGATGGCAATCAATATATCAACTCTTCTACAAAATTGATAAAAATAATTTTAACTCAAGAATCATAAAACCACAACCTATATCTAAGACACATATCTTTCAACCACACCATAGGATTATATAATGTTATTAAGATAATTTTATCCCTTAGTGACAAGAATATTTTGGAAAAGAGGTTTAAATGAACCCCCCTTAAGTCTTGCATTAAATATAACATACAAAAACTCTCTCATTCAATATTATACAAAAATTCATATTTAATGTCAGTGATCACTCAACCTATTATCAATAATTTTTTCCCCTTTGACATAGAGTTTTGAAACTATTTCACCCTATTTTTGACACAATATAATGCCCATGTGGTGGTCAATTCCACAAATCCTCAAGCATAGGGTGAAGGATGAACATAAATTTTTAGCCTTAACTCTATAAACCATTCTCTTGGCACAACTCTAGTAAATATATTGGAATTATTATCTTTTATTATAATGTATTCAAGAATTATCTCACATGTATTCACCTTCTCTTTGATAATGTGATATCAGATGTCAATGTGTTTATATTGAGAATACAAAATAATATTTTTATAGAGATTGATAACACTGTGATTATCCCAGAGAATTATTAAAGCTTTTACAATAGTAAATCACAAATATTTCATATGTAAATACATCTATAAAACCTGTGTAATTGTATGTGTAATAATTACATGTTTAGATTCAGATATACTCAATATCACCGAGCTTTTTTTCTTTCTTCACCAGCTTATATAGACATTTATAAGAATGAAAACATCACCATAAGTGGATCCCCTATCAGTATAGTAACCATCTCAGTCAGTATCAATGTAACTAAGCAAGTCTAAATCTTTATTGCATCTATAAACTAATCTATAGTCCATTGTACTTTTCAAATGCCTTAAAATCCACTTTGTTGAAAGTATATTTTATTCTATTGGGTCCCTATGATTTTGAGAAAACAAGGTTACAACATATACAATGTATGGTATGTAAGTTATCAAATTAAAAAAGATATAGAATATAATTATAAATTCCTTATAATAAACCTTATTCCTTTCTTTAAAATTTCTCAATTCTGTACCTACTAAAATAGGATGGGATATTTCCCTAGCCTCAATCATTCCAAACATTTTCAATAGTTTCATATTTTTCTTAGGAGAGAAATATATAATTATATTTATTCTCAATATATAATCCCAAAAAACAATTCATCTCTCCCAATATAGACATCTCAAAATGATCTTGCATCTGTATATAAAAATAGTTAAATAATCATTTATTGTCACTGGAAAAAATTATATCTTCAATATACATAATTATTACCATGGTACCTATGAAAATTTATTTCACATACAAACTGTAGTTGACAATTCCTTTAACAAATACCATTTTTCTCAAGTAGTTATCAGGTTTATATTACAAGGATCTAGGAACCCATTTTAGACCATACATTACTTTGTTGAGTCTATATACCATACTCTTGCCATGATAAATAATTAATCTATATAATTGATCAAAAAAACACCTCTTCCTCAATATCACCATTTAAAAATGACGATTTTGCATCCATCTGATAAAATTTGTAGCGTTTATGTGCAGTCACTTCTAAAAATATTTTTATAGTTTTGATCCTGGAAACTATAGTAAATTTTTCTTTAAAATAAATTCTTTCCATATTTGAATAACCTTTTCAAACTAGACTTTCCTTGTTCTTGATGACTTTACCTTTCTCAATAATTTGTTTTTTAGATTTTTTTTTAAATTATATTTTTATATTTTAGTCTAGGAATAATATTCCCTAAGGAGTTATTTTAAATATGATCAATCTATTCATTAATATCTTGAAACCACTCTTAATTTTCAATAGACATAACCATTATTCTTGGTTCAATTTGCAATATAAGAGGTAGTTTATTATAAACTCTTATCCTTATTCTTGTCTTAACTAATAAATTTTTATTTCCAATTATATTTTTAGTAGATACATGTTTTTTATTATCTAAAATTGATTTCTTATAGACTCCACATCATCGACAGTATTTTCTATTTCAAAATAATTATTTTTTGGTGTGATTTAAGTCACTATCATAGTCATAATTTATGAAATTTACTCATTAACCTATATAGAAATGTAAAAAGATACTTTTAAATATTTCCTAGTTTTTTTTATATTTTCAAGTTTTTTTATATTGAACTTTTAATGTTTTTTTGAAAACTTTTTTTAACGACCTGAACTTTTGAATAATATTAGTTTCCTAAATTTGTGTGTTATTTTATTTTATACTCAACAAAACTATATCCGTTAATTAATGAAGTGAGTATAATTAAAATGATACCATTGGGTTTTAACTATTATATAATCATTGGTCAATATGACCATTGGAAGCTATACCGTTATGATTATTGTTTATAAATACAAATGATCATGGTTAATTAATACAGAAAGAAGAGTCGATGGCCTCATCCAGTAGACTCAGGCCATACAAATCCCATCTGTTAGAGCTTGGGAAGGAGGTAGCATCTCCAGGCTTTACTCTGGACCAAGCCCAAGATGAGCTTCAACATGTGAAGCTTGAACGGAATCACCTATGGGAGAAGTTCAAGCTGATAGAAATCACCACTCAAGCAATGTTGTCCGAGCCACCCCAAGATTCTATCACCATAGCACATCTTAAACTTAGGTCCTATGCATGTGTTATAAGGGGTTATGTAACAAGACATTTGTTATGTTGAGTAATCCTTTTGTATAAATAAAATTGTTATTTCTTATTTTGTTAAATTTGTGGATTTAAAATGTTAAAATAAACATAGGATGAATTTATAGAAGTTCCATATTATTGGTGAATTTTGGAAAAAAGGTAATTTTAAAATATCTTTATATACATTAAATAATTAATAATGTGAAATGATTTTCAAAAAATGGTCTTCTACAATTGTGATCAGTATAAAATTTAGAGTCTAATAAGATCAACTTAATTTTTAGAGAATAGTAAAGTATGAATAGTAATATTAACTTTATTAATAGTAATGTGACCAATGGAATAGTAACATCACTTAAGAAATTATAAATATAATTTAGGCATCTTGAATGGTAATGTGATATAATAGCATAAGTAAATAAATGTTTCAGAAATTATTAGTTAAGTATTAGTATTTTTTTAAGGTAAATAGTGTTTTTAATTAAAAATTAAATATCTCATAATTATAAAATTATTTTCATAAAATGGAGTTCATTTTTTAATTCATAGCATCTATATTAAGTTAGGGTGAATTTATGAGATTTTTATAAAATGTTTTGTTTTCAGTGAACAATGAAAATACGGTTTTTAGTTTCAGTGTGATTAATGACATCATTAATGATGTAATCGTGAAGTAATAATTCTAGTATACTTATGAATATTAATATATATTATGAGATGTCCCATGTGTCCAATACCATGGAAAATCCCATGGTTTTGAAAATACCATTGATGAGGTGTCCCTTAGAAATTAATAAAATATTCCCTCACTTTTGCTATAAATACCAAGCCATTAATTAATTAATTTCATTAAAAAATCCTTATAAACGAATATATGGTCTTTTAACCTCTCAAGGAGTCCTCCCAAGGTTCCCTCAATCCCCCTAAGGTTACAACCTTCTAGTTTTTGAGGTTACTCTTCAAGGTGAGGGAACATTTCACCCTCCTCTTTTAGTCATGACTTCCTTTATGTTATGTCTTCTAGTTTCAATATTATTATGTTGGGGTATGTTATTATATATCCTTATTGCTATTAATTTTATGTCCAAATTATTAGAGACCCTTTCCACTCTCATCTACTTATTTTTCTGAATTTTAAGCGAAGCCGTTAGGCTGCCGAATTTTTTGTAAAATAAATCATATCTTCTCTTTTCTTTCAAGTTTCCTTTTTAAGTTCTATGTCATTAAAATATCCATAAAATGTTCTTATTTATATTTTAATCTGTCTCTATACGGTATTATGATTTATTTTTGAGTGTTTTATCCTTGTCCCCTCTCTTTTTAATGTAATCTAAAACATGTTATGCAACCGTTATGCTGTAGAATTTTCGTCTCAAAATCTCTCTATTTCTCTTATTTTATTTATATGAATACCCAAATATATTTTCATTTCCAGGGGTATTCATCAAGACATGAAATTGATCTATTTTATTCTTTAATTGACATAAATATAACCCTTACTCCCTTTCCATGGGTTATAAATGACATAATGATCTTATTTTTAAGCACTTTTAAAATGTCACAATTTTGAAGTGAACCCCATTTCTTTTATTCTATATGGGTTATTTATTAAATTTTTGATTATTATATATGTGGATCAAATGAAAATAAATACATATTAATGGTGTTCCCCTGATAGCACTTCAATTCATTGGGTAAGGAATTTAATCTCAAGAGATGACAAGTTTCATGATACCTTAGTGAATAACCTTGGTAATTTTTATGGCACCTTGGGGATGAACCTTGATGATATGTTCATGAATGTGTTAATTAAATGTTGTAGCCACATATTAAATTTATTATTCATGTTCTTTTTATTATGATATGCCTCTTCATTCATTTCTCATGTATTTATGTTTTTCATCAAGTTCTTATTGATATCACAAGTAAACTGATTCTATTGTTTTCCTTACCGGGCCTTCTGTTCACCCTTTCCTTTGATGTATGTATCTAGGTTATGAGATGCATTAATTTTAAATAGGATTAAATTTTGAAGAATATTTTCAAAGGTATTTAAAATATTGTTTTAAGTTTTCATGTATTATTCTCATGATTTCTAAGACACTAGACTTTAAAAATCCTCTATTTGTAAAATATAATGAAAAGTTATATAATAAAAAGGGAGGATGGAATAGTTGGTTTCAAAAGAAAATTTAGTGATTTTTGGAAATTAGGCTATGAAAAATTTAGTAAGAACCTTATAAAAAAGTTTAAATATAAGAAATATTCCTGGTATTTCGGTGAAATATTAAATAAGTGGTTTCAGAACAAATAAATCCATGTCTGGATACGAACAAGTGGATGTGACTCTGGCACAGATGTACCTAGGAGTGAAAAATCTGACAAGGAGTTTCAGGATTGACTCGGGGTATCCTGGTACATGAAAATGGGCCTTTCTAAACTCTTTGTTTGACAATCTTGGGGGATATGTTTGGTTAATCACAAGATTTTTATGAATCATTATAAATTATTTATAGAGAAATGTAATTGTTGTTAAAAAATACAATATTTAAGCATAAAGTTTTAAGATATAAAAATCCTTTATAGTTAAAAGATTCATAAATGAAATAATCTTCTAACTAAGGTTTTATTCTTTTAGAAAATGGCGGCCAATAGGAGGAACTGTGAAAATGGTGACCACAATGGAATATGCGCTAATGGCCCTCCGATGGAAGAAAAAATAGAAAATTTTATGAGAATGATGAACCAACTGACTCAAGTTATGGGAAATAACTTGAATCAAGCTAAGAGAATGATTTCACCATGAAGGGAAAAACATTCTGTTGAGTCCTTTATGCATCAAATACCCCCAACCTTCAGTGGATCTATTGACCCATTGATTTCTGAACAGTGGATAAGCTCTATCGAGAAGATCTTTTTTGTGCTCTGATATTCATAACTGGAGGTCACCCTGGATATTTATCACTTAGTGGGATAAGCTGATCAGTGGTGGGAGGTTGTTAAAAACATGAGGAAAATAGTATAGGTTGAAGCTATGGAGTGGTAAGAGTTCATAGGGATATTCTTTAATAAGTATTTCCCTCATTCTATGAGAACAAAAATGGAGAAGGAATTTCTCGAGCTGAAGCAAAGGGAGAATGAATCTGTGGGAAGCTATGAGATGAACTTTACAAGGATTACACATTACACCGCTATATTTTTCATGGATCTTAATGGGAAGGTTGATAGATTCTTTGGTGGATTAATACCTCATCTGTGGAAGAATCTCACCAACTGAGACTATGACAGCCATGAGGAGATCATACGGAGTGAAATGAAGGTAGAATTGGAGTTTGGTGAGACATAGTGGTCTCATAAATCCAATGACAATAAGAGATCAATAGAGCAAAGATTAGGGAGGAGCTTCAATCAGGTAAGAGGAGGAAATCAAGTGCAACGTTCCATGTGTAACAAATGTGGTAAGAAGCATTTGGGGAACCACCTGCTTGGGATAGGGAAGTGATAAAAGTGCGGAATAGATGGCCATATCACACAAAATTGTTATATTAAGGTGAATACTCAACTTCCCAACACTAATGACAAGGGGAAGATGGTGCATTCCCTACCTGATGTCCAATTCTATAAGTGTGGAAAACTTAGTCACTTTACCAATCATTATCCAAATATGAGGGAAGTGGAGGGGAACCACCATCAGCCTCAGAAAAGGCCAAGGGAGCAAGGTTTTTCTTTTGATATCATGAAATATAATGTTGAAGCTTCAAATGATATGGTGGAAAGTACTCTTGTTGTTCTCTCAAATCTATAAAGTACTGTGTTTGATTATGGTTCGATGCATTCCTTTATTTCCTCCAAGTTTGTAAAGAATTTAGAATCATCCCCTAAATTGCTAAAATTATAGTTATTAGTCAAGACTCTCGGTGTGATTATCCAAACATCATCAATGTTTAGAAACTATAGTATTTACTTTAGTGAGCACAATATTATCATAAATCTAGTAGTCATTCCCATGAAGGAATTTGACATTATACTATGGATGGATTGGATCTCAAAGTATGATGCTAAGATCAAATGAAAAAGAAGGGAAATATCAATAGTCTTGAATGGAAAACCTATAGTTATCTTCCAAAGAGAGATATATCAACATAATATTTGTATAAAAAAACCTCCTATATCCTTATTTATGGAGTTGATCCATGAAGAATAAGAAAGAAATGAGAGTATAAGGATATAAAATGTCCCCAAAATCCAAGAATACATTGACGTGTTTCCTGAGGAGTTACTCAGAACTCTCCTAGAAAGTGAGGTAGAGTTATCCATTAAACTCATACTTGGATATCATCCAATATCAAAGACCCCATATAGGATGGAAAATGTGGAGCTAGAGGAATTAAATAAACAACTCTAAGATCTTTTGGATAAGGGGTTTATCTGACCGAGTGTGTCTCCTTGGGGAGCACCTGCTCTCTTTGTGAAGAAGAAGGATGGATCAATGCGGCTATGAATTTATTATATAGAACTGAACAAGATCACAATAAAGAACAAATACCCTCTTTTAATAATTGATGAATTATTTGACCAACTTCATGGGGCTCAATTCTTCTCTAAGATTGATCTTTGATATGGTTATCATCAATTGAGGGTGAATAAAAAAGATATTCCAAAAAATTCATTCTGATCAAGATATGGGCATTATTAGTTTGTTGGTATGACATTTGGACTAACTAATTACCCTGTTATTTTTATGGATTTTATGAATAGAGTATTTAAGGACTACCTTGATAACTTTTTGGTAGTTTTTATTAATCATATTCTAATATATTCCAAAATTCATGCAGATCATGAGGATCATTTAAGGGTTATTTTGAAAACTCTACAGAAGGAGAGTACTTTTGGAATGTTTAGAAAATGTGAATTTTGGTTACAAAAAGTTTCTTTCTTGGGGAACATTGTAACCAATAAAGGAATCACAATTGAACATAAAAGGAAAAAGGTGGTAGAGGAGTGGCCTCAGTCTATAATAATAAAAGAGATTCATAGTTTCCTTAGATTAACAACATGTTATATAAGGTTTGTGAAAAGCTTTTCATGAATTTATAATCCATTAACTAAGTTAACTTGAAAAGGGGTCAAGTTAATCTGAAAAAAGGATGGTGAGGAAAGTCTCCAAGATCTAAATAAGAGATTGGTTACTGCACCAATGCTAACTCTTCCCTCAAGTAGAGAAGGATTCATTATTTTTAGTGATGCATCTCTAAAATGGCTTGGGTGAATCCTCATGAAAAAAGACAAAGTCATTGCTTATGCATCTTGATAGTTGAATACTCATGAGTAGAACTATCCTATGCATGATCTGGAATTGGTTGTAGTCATTTTTTCTCTGAAGATATAGAGGCACTATCTTTATAGGGAGAAATTTTATATATACACGGACCATCAAAGTTTAAAGTATATTTTCACACAAAAGGAATTGAACATGATACAAAGGAGATGGTTGAAACTTCTTAAAGACTACGATTGTTCAATTCATTATCATACTAAAAGAGAAAACAAAGTCTCTGATGAATTAATCTATAAATACCCTATTGTTCTTTCCATGATGAGGATTAAAAGAGATCCTTTGATCAATGACCTAGTAAATATGGACATGGGAATTATAAGGGAAGGGACATCATCAACCCTAACCCAAATGATTTCTCAACCATCATTACAAGAGAAGATAAAAAAAGATCAGAAATAATATCCTTTGTTACAGAAGAAGTTTGAGGATGTGAAGGATGAGAAGTTTTCTGAGTTCAATATTGATCAAGAAGGTGTACTGAAATTTTGTACAAGACTATGTGTTACATCTATTATGTAAATAAAAGAGAAGATGGATGAATCTCATAGCTCTACATTCTCTATACATCTTGGAAGTACAATAATATATAGAGACCTTCATGATCATTTTTGGTGGGATAATATGAAAAGGGAGATTTTTGACTACACTACAAGGTGCCTGGTATGTCAACAAGTGAAGGTGGAGTGAAAAATCCCTAAAGGGGTATTGCAACCACTACCCATACCAGCATGGAAGTGGGACAATATCACTATGGACTTCGTCACTAGTCTCTCAAGAACTTCCAAAGGAAACAATGTAATATGGGTTATTGTGGACTGTCTCACCAAGACTTCCCATTTTATCTCCATTCAGGAAGATTTCTCTCTTTATCAACTTTCCAGGATTTACGTGAAGTAAGTGGTAAGGTTTCATGGAGTTCCACTTTAAATCATATCTGATCATGATCCAAGGTTCATATCAAAATTCTGGAGAAGTCTTCAACATGATCTGAGTACCAAATTGAATTTGAGTATGACCTATCACTTCCGAACTGATGGACAACCTAAAATAACTATTCAAACACTCGAGGACATGTTGAGAACATGATCAATGGAATTTAAAGGTGGATGGGATCAACATATCCCATTAGTTGAGTTCTCTTACAACAACAACTTTCATTCGAGAATTCAAATGGAACCTTATGAAGCTCTATATGGGAAGCAATGTAGAACTCCTACTTGTTGGAATGAAGCTAGTGAGAGAAATATTATTACGACTAATCTTGTGCAAGAGATGACATAAAAGGTTCATTTCATCCAGCAACACATTAAGACTGCATAGAGTCGGAAAAAGAGCTATGCCGACAACCGTCGAAGGTACTTAGAGTTTGTTGTTGGTGACAAAATTTTTCTTCATATTTCACCTTAGAAGAGAGTCATGAGGTTTGGGAAGAAAGGGAATCTCATCCCTAGGTACATTGGACCCTATGAAATCCTTGATCGCGTAAGATCAGTGGCCTATCGGATTTCACTTCCTCCAAATCTATCACAAGTTCATGATGTCTTCTACATATCCCTCTTTAGGAAGTACATACATAACCCTTCACATGTACTAAACCCAAAGTTGGTACAACTAGATCATGAACTCTCTTATGAGGAGCATCCAATGGTGATCTTGGATCATAGAGACAAGGTTCTAGGAAATAAGAATACCCACCTTGTTAAGGTGTTGTGGAGGAACAACAATTGTGAATAAGCCACGTGGGAACTAGAGGAGTCTATGAGGTAGAAGTACCCACACCTTTTATCTTATGAGGCTATGTGTTGAAATTTAGGGGATGGAATTCCTTAAGGGGGGAAGAATGTAATGACCCAAACTTTTGAATAATATTAGTTTCCTAAATTTGTGTGTTATTTTATTTTATACTCAACAAAACTATATCCTTTAATTAATGAAGTTAGTATAATTAAAATGAGACCATTGGGTTTTAACTGTTATATAACCGTTGGTCAATATGACTTTTGGAAGCTATAATTTTATGATTATTGTTTATAAATACAAATGATCATGGTTAATTAATACAGAAAGAAGAGTCGATGACCTCATCTAGTAGACTCAGGTCATATGAAGCCCATATATCAAAGCTTAGAAAGGGGGTATAATCTATGGGATTTGCTCTGGACCAAGCCCAAGCTGAGCTTCAATATATGAAGCTTGAACAAAATTACCTACGAGAGAATTTTAGGCTAATATAAATCACCATTCGGGCAATATTGTTCGAACTGCCCCAAGATTCTATCACCATAACACATCTTACACTTAGGTCCTATGCAGGTGTTATAAGGGGCTATGTAATGAGACCTTAGTTATGTTGTGTAATCCTTTTGTATAAATAAAATTTTTATTTCTTATTATATTAAATTTGTGGATTTCAAATGTTAAAATAAATATAGGATAAATTTATAGATGTTCCATATTATTGGTGAATTTTGGAAAAAATGGTATTTTAAAATATTTTTGTATACATAAAATAATCAATAATGTGAAATGATTTTCAAAAAATGGTCTTCTACAGTTGTGATTAGTAAGAAATTTGGAGTCTAATAAGATCAACTTAATTATTAGTGAATAGTAATGTATGAATTGTAATATTACCCTTATGAATAGTAATGTGACCAATGGAATAGTAACCTCACTTAAGAAATTATAAATATAATTTAGGCATTGTGAATGGTAATTTGATATAATAGCATAAGTAAATAACTATTTTAGAAATTATTAGCAAAGTATTAGTTTTCTTTCAGGTAAATAGTGTTTTTACTTAAAAATGAAATATCTCATAATTAGAAAATTATTTTCATAAAATGGAGTTCATTTTCTGAATTCAGATAATCGATATTAGGTTAGGGTGAATTTATGATATTTTTATAAAATGTTTTGTTTTTCGATGAATAGTAAAAATACAGTTTTGAGTTTCAGTGTGATTAATGACATCATTAATGATGTAATAATGATGTAATAATTCTGGTCGACTTTTGAATAGTAAGATATATTATGAGGTGTCCCAAGTGGCCAATACCATGGGCAAGCCCATGGTTTTTCAAATACCACCGATGAGGCGTCCCTAGAAAATTAATAAAATATTCCCTCACTTTTTCTATAAATACCAAGACATTCATTCATTAATTTCATTAAAAAATCCTCCTCAATAAATCTCTAGTCTTTTTACCTCCCAAGGAGTCCTCCCAAGGTTCCCTCAATCCCCCCAAGTTCACAACCTTTGAGTTTTTGAAGTTACTCTTCAAGGTGAGGGAACATTTCACCCTCCTCTTTTAGTAATGACTTCCTTTATGTTATGTATCATAGTTTCAATCTTATTATGTTTAGGTATGTTCTTATATGTCCTTATTTCTGCTCATTTTATGTCCAAATTATGAGATACTCTTTCCACTCTAATCAACTTATTTTTTTTTTAATTTTAAGCGACACTGTTAGGCTACTGATTTTTTCGTAAAAGAAATCACATCTTCTATTTTCTTTCATGTTTCCTTTTCATGTTGTATGCCATTAAAATATCCATACCATGTTCTTATTTCTATTTTATTATATTACTATACTATATTATGAGTTATTTCTGAGTGGTTGATCCTTGTACCCCCTCTTTTTTATGTTTTCTAAAACATGTTATGTAGCCGTTATGCTGCAAAATTTTCATCTCAAAATCTCTCTCTTTATCTTATTTTATTTATGTAAATACCCAGATCTATTTTCATTTCTAGGGGTACTCATCAATACATAAAATTGATCTATTTTATTCTAGAGTTGAGATACATATAACCCCCACTCCCTTTCCATGGGTTATAAATGACATAATGATCCTATTTTTAAGCACTTTTAAAATGTCACGATTTTGAAGTGAACCATGTCTCTTTTATTATTCATGGGTTATTTATGAAATGTTTGATTATGATCTATGTGGATCACATGAAAATAAATAAATATTAAGTGTTCACCCTGATAGTACTCCAATTCATTGGGTAAAGAATTTAATATCTATAGATGAAAAGTTTCACGATACCTAGATGAATAACCTTAGTAAATTTTATGACACCTTGGGGATAAACCTTGTTGACATGTTCATGAATGTCTAAATTAAATGTTTTAGCCACATATTCATGTTATGATTCATGTTATTTTTATTATGATATGCCTCTTATTACATTTATCGTCTCTTTATGTTTTTCATCAAGTTCTTTTTGATATCACAAGTAAATTGATTCCCTTGCTTTCCTTACTGGGCCTTCTGCTCACCATTGCCTTTGATGTATACCTTTAGGTTATGAGATGCAGTAATTTTACATAGGATGAACTTTTCAAGAATATTTTCAAGGGGATTTAAAATATTGTTTTATGTTTTCATGTATTATTCTCCTAATTTCTAAGATACTAGACTTTAAAAATCCCCTATTTTTAAAATGTAATGAAAAGTTATGTAATAAAAAGGTGGGATTCCATATTTTCCCAACATCTATATCTATTATACCAGATAGATAACCCATAAGAACACCCTAATTATCTTTTTCTTAAAATATTCCTAGCTCTCTCTCTTTTATTTTTATGTAACATGGACTGCCAAATAATTTAAAGTAACTCACCATGGGTTTAATATAGTACCTCGTTTTATAAGGAATATCATGTGTCTTAGTTCATAGAAGTCTTTATTTTGAATGTGTATAGAAGTACACATAGATTCTATCTATAAGTAATTATAAATTTTATTTGTAGAAAGCATAGTTTTACCCATTTCCATTATTCCTATATTATTTATTTCAGAAACACTATTTTATTAAGGTTGATATGGTGTGCTATATTGATACTTGATTCCATATTTGGGAAGTTAATCCTAAAATAAATCACATATTTATTCCTTACCATTACCATATATCAACTTATTGATACAAAAATCTAATTCCTTTTTCCACTTTTCTACTATACATTTTGAAAATATCAATTTCCTTATACACATGCTTGATAATTTTTTTATCATGTTAGTGTATTCATCTATGAACTTGATTAAGTAAATATAAACTTGGGTATAATTTTTCTTCATTATATCACAATGTTAATTATAAATTAATTCCAATGGTCTTATAGATGTGATACCAACTTTATTGTGATATTTCTATGATAATTTTCATTTCGATATATTCCAAAAATATTTTCATCATTTATTTTCATCTTTGGAAGATCTCTCACAACCAAATGATTTACAATATTTTTTAGCATTCTTTAGGAAAAATAACCAATCCTTTAGTGAAAAATCATGTTCTCATTACTTACACCCACGTAACATATATTAGTTAGATCATAAATTAAAAACCAATTTCCACTTGTTTTATTCTCTAGAGTGATTTTTCTTCCATTTTTGGAGGTTCTGACAATACATGATTATTTTTTAAAAATTACCACATTCACATCACTATAAAGTTGGACAACACTTAACAAATTATTCTTTATACTATCCATATAAATAATATCATTAGATTTTAAAGTCATATTTTCAATTTGAATATAGCCAATACCTTTGATTTTCATGGAGCAATCATTCCAAAATTTCACAACACTTCCATCATGTTTTGATTTTTTTTCAAGAGTATAGAATCACTTTTCAGGTGGGAGGAACACCCACTATCAAGTATCCATGACTTTAACTTCCTATTAACTTAAAGATAAACTTATTCTAAACAATACTTTCTATCTTTGTACACCTTTCAATCTTCCCCTTTTCAATATGAGGCAACAGAATTGAAAGAAAAAAATTCATGGATTTTTCATCTATATGACCTTGTCAGACACATATTACACACACTTATTCAATAAATTCTAATTTGTTTCATGGTTATATATTGGAAAATTTCTCCATTTCTAAAAGATTTATTCTTGAATCCACTTTCTTCTATTTAGTATTACTTCCTAGACTTCTTTACTCATCCCAAGAAATGAAATCTTGTACCAGAATATGTAGGATTTCCTTCCAAACACCCCATAACAGCAGTAGTACCCTTGAAACCTAAATCTATTTCGTTCAAAAATATTTTTCTTGTAATTCTATCCAAATTCATATCTTTATCAAGAATAATCTGTCTAAATTATCTTCTGTTTAAGAGAAGAATAACTTCCTGAATTACTCCTTCCTTTAACTAAAGTGATAGATAGTTTTTCATCATTTTTTATGGGCTACGATTTACTATATTTTGAGTTAGAAAAATAATTGTTAAATAATGAAGGATTAAAAATAGTTTTATTGGGTATAGATTTTAACTTGATATTTTTTCATGTTCTCTTAGATAATTTAGAGTATTTATCCTTGAATTCAATGTAGTTTTTGAATTTATCATTTAAATTATTTAATTCATTTAAATCATAAAGATAATTGGTTTGTGTATTAAATAATAATTAATCTTTTAAAGAATATTTTTCTTCAAGAACCTTTATCATCTTCTATTGTTTAGTTACTTTGATCCTGAATTTTTTGATCTCATTAACAAGAGATTCTTCTTTATTTTAAAAATTCTTCATTTCTTCAATAATGTTTTAATTTTCCTTCCTAAAATTTTTATTTTCTTTCTTGAGCATGGTGTTATTCTCATGATGAGATTCAATATCATCCTTCAACATGTGGTTGAACTCAGTTGGTTATAAACTATCATCATAACCACATGAAGTGTCA
Source organism: Viscum album (assembly GCA_963277665.1). Lineage (NCBI taxonomy): Eukaryota > Viridiplantae > Streptophyta > Magnoliopsida > Santalales > Viscaceae > Viscum > Viscum album. The sequence continues at coordinate 1,235,071,971 of OY728157.1, read as the reverse complement.
AAACAATTTTAAATATGTGACATGAAGTTGATAAATTTATCACAATAATTACTTTCATATTCCATATTAGATGGTTGGAAAAATTATTCTTCTTTAATAATTTGGTTTCTTCTCTTTCCTCTAGGTTTTTTTTCTTACTTTTTACATTTTTAGATGAATCCCTTGAACTTTTATTTCACCTTTTTTATAAGGTTTCTTATCTTATATAGATTTATAATCCAGTTCTTTATTATTAGAGAAGTTAATGGAAATGTGTTGCAAGATCATATCCCTTCAAGGAGGTATGTACTAGTTTGAAACTTTTGGAACCTCACATATTTACCCTTGATCAATGGGTTTTGGTGGATAGAAGGTATACTAGGAGAATTTTGGGGGTTTAAGACAAATAACTAGGTTGTAGCATGATTCAATAGCACTATCGACTAGCCAATCAAAAAGGTAGCAGCCTAGGTGGTATGTTAGTCTCATCAGCTGGCTGGAGAGCCAACATTAGCTTGATGCTAGACTATCAACTCACCAATGGAGGATAGTGGATCGATAGTGGACAACATGGTTGTTTTTTTAAAGGGAGAAAAATGGATTTTACACCCCTTTCACTTAATACCCCACTTAGGATTTCATCCAATTTCATCCCAAGAATAACCCCTTGCATACCCCAACTTTCTCTCCTTCCTCTTTGATGAACGTTATCCAATATATGGCCTTTTGAGATTACATTTTTTTGATTAAGATCTTATAGAAAGGCTATGTATCCTCTTTCCACTATTTTAGTTTTCTTCCACTATCATGTAGTGTTCTATTTTATTATCTAATTATCCATATTTCTAGAGTGTCTGTATAGTTTCTCATTTTATTTTGATTTAGGATGAATTAGTGACTAATATTAGGCATGTTTACTCTTCTAATACAAAGGTAGGTTGTCCCTATAAATAACCCACATAATCGCTTTTTTCTTTTAAAAGTGGTGTGTTGTATGTTTGTGATGGATTTATTATGCATTAACCTAATTTATGTTGAATGTTTAAGTGTGACCTTACCTTGTTTTGAATACCATTATATATTCCACATGGACAAGTTAATTCAAATTCTTAGTGGAATTCCTTGGATATGATTTTTTATCTTCAGTTGGATTAGTTAAATTTTATGTCTTACCAAAATAGAAAGGTGATATGATTATAATATCATGGTTTGATAACCTTAAGTTAGTTTCTTGATTTAAATCGATAATTGTGAAATATAATTTCATAATAATTTATGATATTGAAGGTGAAAAAATGAAATGGTAAGTGATGTCTTTGAATTTTTTTAGTAATGGTAAATTAAATTATAAGAGCCAAAACATAACTTTGAAATTAGTTGATATGTGTTAAAATATTTAATGAATGGATTTAATAAATTTATTAAATTTAATAGAGAATTCTAACCTTGTAATTAGAATTACAGAAGTAAATAATGTATAAGGTTGAGTGAAAATAAATCAAAACCCAAAAATAACGATAAATCATTTTTAGAATGGAGTGTGATTTATGGAACATCTTTTCATGGAATTGGTATTTGGGTAAAAATGGTCTATAAAGATGACCGTGATGATTTGTTCTTGAATAATATTTTTCTTTGATAGAAAATACAAGCTTGATAAGTAAATATTTGTTAATTTAGTTCTCTTTGATATGATAATGGGTTGGAATTCCTTCTGAGGATTCCTTAGAGTATATATATATTTATACTTGTGTGTAATGTCATGAGTGAGCCTTGGATTAAACTAGGGGACACATGTGAATTCTATGGTTTAATTACACACTTGGATTTATAGAGTTTTGATGATATAAAACTCCTTTAACAAGACTTTATATTCCACTTATATTAATTATTACAAATGTCTTGGGGGAATTACACCTTGGATTCAATTAATGTTTATATTTATCTAATTCCATAGAATAATATGGTTGATTCTTCTAGGGTACCATTTTGAATGTGATGGTATGAGCTCCTAAAATTTGTTTTGATTTATTTTTGGTGGAATGCTTCAGAAGTAATCTAAGGATTCTCATAAAACCATTCTTCTGAATGTTAAGGATGGTTCCTTGAGTTTACACCAGTCTCCCAATACTGAGGAATTCCAAGGGTCACCCCATTGTATTCTCTATAGGGTTTATTAGAATGGAATTACTAGTTAATCCATGAGGATTCCCTCGAGTTGTTGTGACTATAGTATCATTAGTGGAACAAATTATAATCAGATGATACCATATCATATATCATGGAAATATATACACCAACAACGTCCATAGAGGGCAGGTTTGACCTTGTGTGTCACCATATATACCGATTTTAGAGGATTTGTTGTTTATTTAGTTTGTAATAAACTAATTTTTTTATTAGTAAAACTTATATATGTACTTGTTATATAAATTGATTATTTTAAGGATTCAATGTTTGGTAGCCTACTCAGTTTTACTCACACCCTACTTGGGAAGCCATGTAACATGGGTACCTAAGCACACGAATATATATTTTTAGGTTCATGAATGAGAAAGAACTTGATTTTGTTGATTGATTTGGTTTGGGATGGCATGTTAGGAGTGGGTTATAGGCAATGGGATATGGCATGACTCAAAACTAGGAATGGGTAGAGATTAGTTTTAGTTTTATTTTGTATGTTTTTATTCATTATGTGTGATTCTCCCACCGGGGATTGGTTATGATATGTATGGAACACCTATTATTATTATAACATGTAATGTTGTATTTATTTATTGAAACTTTATTTATTTTTCTATGATGGTTATTTGGATTTATTTATGATACTAATTATTATTTCCACTACTATTATAACTCTAAATATAGGGTATATTCTCAACATGGTAATATTATAAATCCTCGCTTTAAGTTGGCATGTTCTACCGTATGGGGAGGTTCTCTTGAGGCTATATAGCACCATCAGTCTAGATGCTATTCATATCGAGTCAAGGTGGGATATCAAAAAATTGTATCAAATCATGTTTTTATTTTTATTACAAATTTTCTTTGGTAGTAAGGATAATAGAAACTTTTTGGAACTTATAGTTGAGATCACACATGGGAGCGATCAACCCACATACGAGGGAAACTCATGTTACCTGGGATGGGAGTGTTATTCTTGGAATTTTATTATTATTGTTGATATTATCTCACTTTGAGTGACACACATGATTTGTGATGTTATTATTTATGAAGTTTTTACCTCTTGGTCGGGATGGAAAGAGAGGGCATGTGTTCATGTATCATGATAGGAAAATAATATTTTTATATCATATTTATGTTGCCTATGATTGATAAATTCCTTTCTCATGATTGACTACCATATCTATTATCAATGATTGACATTTATATTGTCTGTGATTTATACCAGCCTATTATTTTCCAATCTAATTTATATCTACCTATGATTTATATTACTTACTAGTAAAAGGGGGTTGGTTATTTAAATTGTAATCAGTGTTTTATTTAGTGTTTTACCATATAATAATATTGTGGCATATTACATGGATAATTCCCTGGGTGATCCTTGATAAATAGACATATATAAATGACATGTTAAATTATGTTCTTAATTAAATAAGGTTCTAATAAGAAACCTATAAGGAATTTTACCTCATATATCGTGAATGAAGCTTTATTTAATCAAGATTTGGAAACATAAAAACCTTATAGATCTTGGGAAAAATAAGGTTAACATATAGAAATATATAATTGAATTTTTAAATTATGGTATGAGTTAAATAGAGTTCCATTAAAAAATACTATAATGAATTTTCCTTTATATATTATGGATGACACACTATTTAATAATGACTTGGAAATGTGGAAATTTTACCAAATCCTATAATGATTAGTGATAAATTATCTAGAAAGTAAGTTGAGGTAGAACCTATGAGGGTGATTTGGACCTTAAATTTATATCTATATTTTACCTTAGTAAAGTATATATGGGTCTATAGAGATTAAATTTTGTGAATCCCCTCTTGATGTGTGATGAACTAGATAATAGGTGTTGTACATGTTGTGACCTTATTTTGAGATGTAGTCTTTCAGGTTCATGAGGAACGATGATGTGTAATAGTGAATTGTGACCCATAAGGCTTATGAATAACATAAGAGTGGGTAGGGTAGTTTGGGTTCATGAATTTTCATGTGACTTTGAGATGGGTTTTGGACATGCTAGATGTTGTGTGACCTTGAAATGGTGGAAAGTGTTATCCTATGAGTGGTGAACCTTGAGAGTAACTCAGTTTTAGTGAGTTGGTGTCATGTGACAAGTGAGAGTATCTCATGATTGGGGTAAAACCATTTTATATTAGTGGCTTAGTGGTGGAAATAATGAGTGAATTCTTATGATAAGTTTTGTGCTCAGGACGTTCCTTGGGTTTCCTAGTTTAGTCATAGAGAAATTCCTTGAGGATGTTAGTTCAAGTGAGGTAGACCCGGACGTTATGTTTTGGATTAGGCATGAGATTCCTTGTGTGTATAGACATCCTCAAGGAGGTTTATGAATAGTCATTATGGGTATGACTTTCATTTTGAGTCATGAAGCACTGAGAGTGATGAAGAAACACCTTGATCCCGTTGGTTTCAGATACACCTTTAAAAGTATGGTGAGATCATGGGTAGGAGATATGGTGTTGGAACAAAACCAATGGGTGGTGGACATGGGATTGATAAGGAAATGATATCATTTTTTATGTGGAATAAGTGATATGAGAGAGTACACATGTTATATATGGATGATATTGGGAATCCCATTCCGGTCACAGACAATTCCTGATGAGCTTGGATCAATGCACATGAGGTAAGACTAGGTATACCACATAGGCATGGTGATTCCTTAGAGGATTTTAAACATGAAATAACCTAGTGTTCCAATGCTCGTTATCAAGGATAGGATTTTAGGACAATATCAATTGAGTGCCTAACCCTATCAAGTTTGTGGTGTCCCATCCAAAATTTGGTGAGAGAGGGGATAAAAACTTTAAATTTTTGAATGAGGATCATTAGAGGGAATTCATGTGGAGGAACTTAGTAAAATGAAGTGATAAATCATGAAAAGAAGTATTGAGGGAACTCATGGTTAAATAAGGCTAACCTATTCACAAAAAAAGTAATTAGTTTAAGTGAATGATCCTACTTTTTATGTAGTGAAACTAATGGGAGAATGAGTTGGGTTGCGTGGATATGTTGTGAGGGAGTGTATTCCCATTTTGATTCAATGGATCATGGTAGTGTGCACTAGAATGTGTAATGGATAATTAATTGTGGATTGATGAGTACCTTTGTATGGGTCGGGGACTGAAGACTATGAGGAGGAGTTGAGAGAATAGTTTCTCAAGGTTTGGATAAAAATAGAAAAGGCCATTGGTTTTGAAGGATAAATTGGTTAGTATTGACGTGTTGTTCCATGGTTGAAAAAAGAGATAAATCTTGGTCAGGAATTGATAGGATGGTAAGAGTTGATCAGGAAGTTAGACACATGTGTGCTGATTCCCGAAACCATTAGGGTCGGTACTAGAGATGTTCTAACCAATTATTTTTCATGTAATTTGATACAGGGAGTTTGGAACTGCATCAATAAAATCCATTGGAATGAAATGGATGTGGTTCATTATTGTAGTCAAGGATTTTCCCCAAAATCCAATGTGTTTAGCCCTGTGTGTAGGTTGATTAATACTCATAAAGTTCACTTTGGAATTTATAATGATATTTTATGAAAGTATATTAAGTTCTGTTCTAAATAAAGGGTGGTTTTTGATTAGTAAATCCATGGGTAGGGAGCACACCATGGATAGATTGATCCTATGGTACTCATTTAAGTAGTTTAGTGGAAATTAGAAGGAATGTGGCAATATACCCAACTCTGGGGTTCTTTTAGGTTCATGATGCCTTTTGGACACTAGTAGTCAAGCTAAAAAATGAGTAGATAGATATCTAAATGTGGTTATCAGTTGATGGGTTACGAGTAGAATCCAAATGATCAGTGGTTAGGGTGATTGGGTGTGATGGTCAAGAAGAAGATTAGTGGAGTAATCAAGAATGTAGAGCTTTGGTGTTTCAAAATGGTTTACCATTGTTAATGTTGAGGCATGACCTCAGTTTGGGAATAGTATTAGGAGTGAGACTAGGTGTTTCAATAAGCATAGTAGGGTAGAGGATCGAATGGTACATTGTGTAGTAATCTGAACTTTTCTGTGTATTGACCTAATTTAAGTTGAATGTTTAAGAGTGACTTTACCTTATTTTGAATACCATTTAATATGCTACATTCCCAAGTGAAAATAGATTCTAAGTGGAATACGTTGGATATTTTTTTGACTTTAAGCTAGAATAATTAAACATTATGGCTTCCCAATAAAATAAAGTTGAAATGATTAGAGTATCTTGGTTTGATAACATTAAGTGAGTAGCTTGACTAGGGTCGAACTCACTGGAATGAGCCCGTAAGGGGCTCTGAGCGGCGATTCTCCTCCCGTCGTCGCCTTCCTCTCCCCGCAGAGTGATGGCTTTGATTTCCCTTGTTTCTCTCCTCTGCGGCTAGGTCAGGCTCGCTCCTCCTCTAGGCCCCGTGTTTTCGCGATGCATTCGGATCTGGACCCATGAACCTAAGACCGGGTTGCGACGAGGTTGCTAGAAGTTCCGGCATACGCCACGAGCGGGTTTGTGGGTTCGTGGTCCTCACGCTGTGGAGCCGACCCTAGTTTTGGGGTTGCAGCTTAGATCTGGGGTGGATGCGTGCGATTTGGGGGTTTTCAAGGTCTTCTCCAGCAGGGCTGAAGGTGGCGACGGGTTCTGATGTTGTTCTTTTTTCTGTCAATTTTCTGTTTTGCGTTTTGTGGTTGGGTCTGCTGTTCTGTGTCGAGGGTTTCTTCGTTGATATTAGTGACGAGAGTTTCTGCCTCGTGGAAATCGGTGAAGGGATCGACCGGCGGTGATGGGTTATTTCTCGTCGCCGGCGCGGGTAAGTGCGTGAGGTTGGGCGTCGGTGAAGCTCACCAGCGTTCTGGTTTAGATGCCGCTGCGGTGTCGACAGAGGCCGGCGAAGCTCGCCGGCGATCTTGTTGTGGTTTCAGACCTGGTGTAGGCATGCGGCTCGAGGCGGTCTCGCGGCTCGATATGATGATGACGATTCCGTCACCGGTGAAGGGTGGCGCGTGATGGTGGTCTCGGGCTATCGCGTGGACTTCGCATGGCGTGCGGACTGATCAGACAGGAACTGTTGTGGCAGGTGTGCAGCTCGAGGCCTGTCAAGTAGGTTGAAGCTTGGGTCGCGGATCGAGGCGGCTGGCGGGATTTTGAATTTGGTTTCGAAATTTGAAATGCGGTTCTGTTTTGTATGTGGTGAAGTTACTGGATGTGGTGAAATGGTGTTTGGGTACCGGCAACCCCTTAAACCGGCCATATAAAAATGAAAAAAAAATGATATTGGCAAGTGAGTAGCTTGATTTAAATCAATGATTATGAAATAAAATTTCATAATCAGTAATAAAATTAAAGTGGTAATGTTTAAATGGTAAGTTATGTATTGGGAAATATATGAGTAATGGTAAATTAAATGGTAAGATCTAGAAAATAACTTGGAAAGTTGTTGATATATGGTAAGTAATGTTTAATTAATGGATTGGATAAATATATAAAATGATAAGTGGAATTAAAAACTTTTAGTAGAAATTTTGGTTGTAAATAATGTATGATCTTGAGTGAAATTATAGTTTTTACCTAAAATAATGACAAATAATTTGTGGAATCAAGTGTGATGTATGGAATATCTTATCTTAGGATTGGTATTTGGGTATAAATAGTCCATGAAGTGGACTATGGGGGTTTTGTTCTTGAATAATGTTTTTTATTGATATAAAATTCCTTCCTGGTAAGAAAATATTTGTTAATTAAGTTTTTTTTATATGATAATGTGTTGGAATTCCATGGGATGATTCCTTGGAGTCCGTATAGACCTAGAAATATTTATAATGATTTGAGTGAGCTTTATATTACACTATAGGATCATATAAATATAATTTTGTGATGAAACCCTTGTATTAAAAGAGTTTTAATGATATGGAATGCCTTGAGAAATCCATTGAATTCCAATTAGATCCATCATCATGAATTCCTTGAGGTAGATCAACTTATATTTAGGTAATGTCTATATTTATCAAATTCCATAGATTAATGCTCTGGATTCTTCTAGGGAACCTTACTGAATTAAATGGGATGAGCTCCATAGATTTAGATTGATTTTTTTGGATGGAATGCCTCATGTGTAAGCCAAGGATTATAATCATGACATTCCTCTGAATGTTAAGGATATTTCCATGAGTTTAGACTTGTCTTATGATATTGTAAAATGCCAAGGGCCACCCCCTTGGATTTCCTATGAGAGTTATTAGAAGTGAATGCCTGGTTGAGCCACATGGATTCCATTTAGTTATTATGACTATGATTTACTTGGTTGTGTACCTCATAGTTAGATGATTCCATATCATATATCATGTATAGAGATATACTGGTACTATTAGAATTGGTTAGGCCTAACCTTAGGTGTTATCATGGAGCCTAAGATTAGAGTTTTTTTAATTTATTTAGTTTATAGTAAAATAATTTTATATCAGTATCATTTATCTATGTACTTGTTATATGGATCGGTTGTTTTAGGGAATTCATTAGTGGTGGCCTATTGAGTTGTACTCATACCCTTCTTGGGCTTCCATGGATCTTGGTAATCTCAGAAGAATATTATCTATTTTCAGGTTTAGGTATGGGGAATCACCTGATGTTGTTGATTTCTTCAGTTTGGCATGTCATGTTGGGAGTGTAGTATAGATGATGGGACTGGGTGGGACTTATAACCATCATAGGGTGGAGCTTAGTTTTAGTTTTATCTATTCCTATTATTATTTTTAGTGTGTGATCCGTCCACAGGGGATCAATTATGACATGTATGTCATGCCCATTATTATTATAGAACGTGATATTGTATTTATTTATTAGAACTTTCCTTCTTTGTTTGTAATGGTTATTTGGACTAATTTCTGTGACTGATTTTTATTTCTACTATGATCATGAAACTAACCTGATGGTATAGTCTTCCCATAATAATTTTGTAGAGCCTCACTAATAGATTGAAGCGTCTTGCATATGGGTATGCATGCTTGAGGCCATGTAGCATCACCGACACAACGACTATTCATATTGAGATAGGGACGGGTGTTACAAAATTAGTTACAACTATTTATACCCACTAAATTAAAGGCTACATTATAATTGTTATATAATGTTTTGTGGTTTATTTTTGTTTATTTTTGTGAGTAAATAATGTTATTTAACATAGTATTTAATTTTATTCAAAAAAATTAATACTAATATGTTGAGGAATTATATTCTTCCCCCTAAATAAACCATGTCCTTAAAATTTTAATTATTAACTACTAATGAATATAACTAAGGGTATATAAAAGATAGAAACAACTAATGATATTACTTATAGATATATATAAACCCTACATACTCATGGAAAATATTTTTTCCTCAAACTGGGATTATCCATTACATTGAGTTTTTCTCTATAGCCATTTGAGAAAATATTTTATCATTAATATATATCAAGATACATATTATATAATTTCATTCTAAAGGGTGTTCATAATTATCATTACATTAATATACTATCATGGGTTGATATAAAATGTGATTTTCTTATTCCATTTTTTTTCCAAAGTAGATAGAAAAAATGAAATTACAAAATCTAATTATGTTTATTTGAAGGAAGGATAATAATAATTGCATGAATAATTATCCTAAAACCTTGATCATTGTATCATATAACTATGATACAATAATTCTACCACCAGGTTTTTTTATTTCAATAACTAATAGTTGTTTAAAATTTACATTATAGAAGAATCCAAAAATATAGTTTTATGAATAACTATACTTAGAACCACATAATTATCACTATCCCCTTTAATAATAGTAGTTTCATAGTATTTTATTTATTCCCATGGTCTAATAGGTTATTGGTATTTATTTTCATCTTAATCACTTGGAATAGTTCACTAGTTTGTATAGTGTCCAAATTCCTCATATCCAAAACATAAAATTTCTAATAAATCCTTAGGAAGAACATTATTTTCCACCATCATGTTAACTAAACTCTTCCTTCTTCCTCAATATATTTTTTCTCTATTCCATCATTTACCACATATCAAATATCTTCTATTTCCTTTGATACACCCCCTAGGTATCTCTTACCACATTTTTTACATGAAGGACATGGAATCTTCATTATTTCTTCTTCTTCATCACCCAAACATCCATGAGACTCCATCCTTCTATTCTTTAGTATGTTTGGAAACCCAATTGAGTCTATGTAGTTAATAAAAATTCATGATAGTTGGTTTGGAATAATCATAAGTATTCTCACTCTATCTCATGTCCCATTTGGTTTCTTATTGGGAAAATCTCTACATTGTCCCTGACATCAATTATTAACTTGACTTCTTCAGGCATCATCCCTTACAAATATCAAAAGTTATTAATGTGAGTGATGAAATTAAAAATATAATTATTATAAATTATCTCATAAAAAATTTACCTCGACACATATTAATCTTTAAAATTATCACATTAGCTTTCAATTCAACCCAAATAACTCATGGTTCAAGAAAGTATTTTTGTAGGTTGGGTTCAATTATAGTCCTTAACCTAAATACAAAACATTATACATCCTTCACAATGCCTCAAAAATAGAATGTGATTGAATAAATAAAACCCCTTAAGGGTGTCAAAACATGTGTGAAGTTAGGCCTCCTTTGTCGCACACCAAGTGAAGACTATGTTAATACACAATATACCACTTTTCGGGTTACTACCTCTTGGTACATCTATGTCAAAGACTACATCCACTTATAGTATCCATATAGAGATTTTATTTTTTGGAAAACCACATAATCATAACCCTACCAATTGCTTATGATGTTATAATATACTTAAACTTTTCCCTCATAATTATCTATAGGTTATTCATTAATTTTATATATTCCTAATCTACAAAATAACTAGACTAATTATCAAAAATAACCAAAACCTCCTTTTTTACAAACTATAGAATCACATGATAAACATATCTATATTTTACATCATTACCAAAATCTAAACATTACATCTCAAAAAAATCTCACACATCCTATAGAAAAATTTGTATTAGTGTTATTTTTATGGCCTCTAGATGAACGTTGGAAAATTAGAGTCGATAAAATACCCAAAAAACAAGTGAAAAAATTTAGTATAAAAGAAAATAAGAGATAGTATGACCACTTGAGGGTCCTGAAATCAATTTACATGAGAAAATAACCCTAAAAGGGACACATGATTTCATATGTCCCCAAAAATTTAGGTGTCACATCAAAGAAAAGTGAATAGGTTCTCTATGATGGGGTTCATAAGGGATAGTATGACCTAAGAAATTTTATGTGATATAAAAAATTTATCATGTTATGAAACACCAAAGGCATTAGGAGACCAAATATTTCCATCATGGGACCTTCAAAAGGTTGTTATTCTTTACCCGATTATCATAGAGTCATGCGATCAATCGATGACAAGATGATCATGAGACTCTTCTAGGAAAAGTTTTCTAAGATGGGGGGATCATATAGTCACTATTATTTACACAATTCCCCCTTGGAGTCCTAAAAAATTTCCAAGAAAATCAAATCAGGTTACTAACTATAGGTAGAGGCTATCCATAAAATACCCTTCTTTTAATCGCTATTTTTCACATGATGCATTGGAGGGACATCTCTAATGACATGAGACTTAGTCAATCTAGGCGCATGAGACACCACTGACTTATGTGGAAAGTCCATTCAATGACTTAATCCCAGGTACATGGATTTTCCACCATGTGAATTAGAATATATATAGGGTATGATGAAAGCTATAACACCCCTAGAACCCAAAATAATAGAGAATAACAACCAACAGAGAGGATAATGAGAAGGAATTTTCTAGAATGGAGGAATCACATGATCTCATAGTCATTTACTTAATAAAACCCAATGAGTAACTTAGGAAATAAGGATGAATAATTAGTAATATTTTCACAATAACCAATAAAAAAATGACCCCCATACATGTGATCATAATTTGACTTCTTGGTATGTGATCATGAGATGGTCATGTGACCAAGATATGACCTCTTGGTCATGTGACCATTCCATGTGATCACCCAACCCCATATCAATTACACGATCACATGTCTCTCATACCCTTGAGTGATCATGTGACTCTATAACCTTCACATAGAACTCATGACCTCACTTTCATCACACATAGTGTATGGCACCATAACATTAATTTGATTTCCTAGATCTCAGTGGTGACACTCAAACTCTCATAATTCCTTCTTCTCCCATAATGATACATCCTTTAATATCCTTTGAAACTTTCTAACTCATTGGTCCATAAAACTTATGAGTTTAGTTTGGTTTATCCATTTCCCATCAGTAGTCAAGGGACTTTATGAACTATGAGAACTCTGATTCAATTCTAAAGAAGATACATAGGATTCCATCTTAAGGCATGAGCCACTATATTCAATGAATATATTCATAATTAGTATTTCTATGAGATTATATTACCCATAAAGACTAAAATGACCCATATAGATTCCAAATTTGTAATATTTCATTTGAAATAATTTTCCTTTACTCATGGATCCATATCCTTAATGGGTATTATAGTTATATTTCCCTAGGGAAACTTCAGTGCATAAGCCCGTCACCCATATGCAACATGTATGATCTCCTATAATCTATTTTTTCTCACACTGAGTATATATCACTTGGGATTATATATTTGGAATGATCATATTATTTTCAAGATAAAAATACCACAATATTGTTATCCTCATTAGGTTTAATCCCTAAGACTATATTTCTTTTCTATAAAGGTCCATACTTCCAATGGAGCAACTGAAGTCATCATTATAGGCATAAGTACCACTCAAACTTCTATTGTCACACATTTTATGACACAAATGTCCATACTATAAGAACTATAAGACCTATAATTCCTATCATAATCAGGATACATATGATTCCTTTCAAAGTACAGATCTCCAGATCTCCATATCATAATATCCTTATAAATATCAGTATTTCCATGAGTCCATATTCCCTAAGAATACTAAGATACACTTATGTAGTTTTTTACATTGCAATATTCCTTATGAGAGATCATGTCCTTTCTCATGGATCCATATCTTCTGTGATAATCATAATCATACTTCTCTTAGGGAAACAATATTGTGTAAGCCACATATCAAAATAAATACAACATGGGTATCCTCCTTAGGTGTAATTCCTAACTATATCTTTATTTTCTTCAAAGGTCCATATTCCCAAAAAAGAATCTCAGGGCTGCCTCAATGTGTAAGCCCCATATAGATTGAATATGAAGCTCTCATGAAATGTATTAGATCTTTTTATCCATTTTTTCTCACATCATAGATGGATCATGTGGGATTAGATATCAGTATTGATTATTCCATTGGTGTGATGAAATTTACTATAACATGGGATTCATTTTTAGGTGTAAGTGCCGACTATATCCTCCTCTATTTCAAAGGGATATATTCTAAATGAAATGATAAAATTACATGGGCCCTAATTACTTCCCCCAAAAGGATATGAAGGAAAATTATACAAGGATCTATTCCCCCACATCTGATATGAAAATACCGCCCACACGTCCTTACCACATGAAATTAAACAAAATAGTTTGGTCATGTCATATGACCATAAATTTTGTCACTCAAACTACATTGGATTTGATTTTAAACTCTATGGGATATGTAGGAAACCTCCCTAAGGTTAAAATCCAATATCAACCATTCATTATAGTATCATTAATGAATATCTCTTACGTGATCTTCTTACATTCTTTCCTCTCCTAGACATATTTCTATGATTCCAACTGCATTTTCCATCAGGTTCATATCCCCTATGAACAATATTTTATTAGGAAATATTCTTGATAAAATCATACTCCTACTGAAGGGATATATTCCTTCTAGGTCCCACTATGTTATCCTCATTGGGTCATATCCCCTAATGAGGATCATCTTCACGATGAAATATTCCTTATGACACTAATGTGTTCCCATTAGGCCATAATCCTGGTGAGGATTATCTTCACGAGGCCATCATTTTTTCCTTTTATGTCTATATTCTATTCGAGGATAATGAAAAAGGGTGACTCATGCATAAGTCCCACAATAACCATTCCAAGGTACCTTTATCTTAGAAATCCTTTTAATATGATGTTAAAATGCACAAATCTTTCCTTATCACATAACCCTAAAAGGAATGATGTGAACTAAATTACATGGGTTTTGATCCTTTAACAAGGATACACAATAATCCCATTTATGGGCTCAATCCTGACACTATAAACACCTACTACCCTCCTATATAATGATAAACTATAGAGCACCAAACTATATGGCTTTAAAACATAGAAATCCTCCAACCAACATTGTTATGTAATAATGGATAAAAATATAGAGAACCTTTAATACATATAGATGGTTATATCAATGGGATACCTATGACATGTATAGATTCTCACATTGGTAGTCAATAATCAGTTCTAAAATGTTAGGTAACTATTCCCATATGTCACGACCCATCCTCGGGGCCCGTGCCGTGACTACCCCAAGCCCGCCTTCCATAGGCCAGGGGCTGGCGACTAGCACCAAGGCGTAAATCTTGGTAAAAAGGGAAGGCATTGCCTTTGTAAAGTAAACAATCACACATATTACAAGCGGAAGAAGTAAATACTAAGTAAAAACTGAGTACAACAGTATGTGCGGAAAGTATAAAGGGGCCGGAAATACAAGCCCAACTGTAAAGTACAACTCGAAAGGGAAAACAACAACTGAAAAGTAAAGCTGCTACGCCGAGCTCTCCACTGGAAATCCCACCTGAAGGGTGGGTACAGATAGCTCCTCTGCTCCTCGGGTCCCGTCGTCTGCTCCGAGTATGTCCCGCCCAGTGGTCCACCTCTGGGTACCGCCTCGTCGTCACGTCCACCTCTGGGTACCGTCTCGTCGTGAGGTCCTCCTCCGGGTACCATCTCGTCGTATAGTCCACCTCCAGGTACCGTCCAGTCCTCGA
This sequence comes from Viscum album, assembly GCA_963277665.1. Classification (NCBI taxonomy): domain Eukaryota; kingdom Viridiplantae; phylum Streptophyta; class Magnoliopsida; order Santalales; family Viscaceae; genus Viscum; species Viscum album. The sequence goes on along the minus strand of OY728157.1, from coordinate 1,235,056,765 downwards.
ACACTCGGCCTCTGTTAGTACTGCCCGTCGTCTGCAACCAACACAACGAGGTGCGGGCATAGCCCGTGCAGGGGTGAGTATAACGATACTCAGTAGGGACCCCGAGACCCTCAAGGTCTCACTAAAACCAACAAGGATAACCACATAGAAGATCTCAACAGATAACCTCTACTTAGGTATATGCCCATACATATACCTAAGTTATCAAGTAACCCATCTCAATCATGAGGAAACACAAGGATTGTGAAATCAACGGATAACTACTACCCAGGTATATGCCCATACATATACCTAAGTTATCAAGTGACCCATCTCAATCATGAGGTAAACACAAAGGTCAAAAGTCTCAGCTCAAACCAGGATTTTCATTATCGAAACCGTAACTGCTGAAGAGCTCCGTCTCTGGAGTGTACAGTGGTCCTGTCACGACTCCGAGGTACTGCTCACTAACCTAAGACTGTTGAAGAACTCCACCCATCGAGTACTGCGGGCCAGCTGCTACAACCAAGCGCTCCCATGTGACGCTACAACCAATCTCACCTCTGTCGTGGGTCTGCCGCTACAACCAAGCGCTCCCATGTGCTGCTACAACCAAACGCACCTCTATCGTGGGTCTGCCGCTACAACCAAGCGCTCCCATGTGCCGCTACAACCAAGCGCATCTCTGTCGTCGGTCTGCCGCTACAACCAAGCGCTCCCATGTGCCGCTACAACCAAGCGCACCTCTGTAACACACCGAGTCGTTCGATCAGCAGTCGTCGGGTCTCAGCCAGCTACACGGTCTCCGTACTCCGCACGCTCGTCACTGGGAGGGTCCACTCCACGAGCTACAGGTCGATACTCCAAGTATCTCAAAGTCCCACGAAGAAGTATCTCAAAGGACCGCCACGTCATAGGGGTCTCAACGCAATAGACGGCGCGTCAATCAGACGCCCGATCTGTGAGTTATTAGCCTTTTCATCCCAGGGGCCCGATTGGTTTCGTGAGCGAACCAAACCCGGTCGTATCTCAACTGTACCCCGAACTCTCATAGGGTAAACTCATAGGGACCGTTTCTCAACGCGATCACCAACGCCGCTGACGGTTCGTCAAACGGACGTTCTGTCAGAAAGATATCAGCTTTTCCGTTCCAGGGGCCCGGTTGGATTTCGGTGCGATCCAACCCAGCCACTATCCATCTGCATCCAAAACTCGGGCGGAGGATGCCAAAAGTTCTGTATCGTCAACACGAACTCAACGCAACAGACGGCGCGTCAATCGGACGCCCGGTCTGAGAGTTATTGGCTTTTTCGTTCCAGGGGCCCGGTTGGATTTCAGTGTGATCCAACCCGACCGCACTCCGTCGGCATCCAAACCTCGAGCGGAGTAAGCCAAAAGATCCATCTCACTTAGAGGAATTCAACGAAATAGACGGCGCGTCAATCAGATGCCTGGTCTGTTATTTATTGGTCTTTCCGTCTCACACCCACCCTGGGAAACTTCCCAGGAGGTCACCCATCCTGATCACTACTCTAGGCCAAGCACGCTTAACTATGGAGTTTTAACCACGCAGGCTCCCGAAAAGGAAGGTGCACCTTGAGTATAGTATACCGAAACGACTGTCTCGATCCAAGGATCGTGTTGTCGCTGACGGCGAGTCGTTTGGAGGCCTGTAGCCCAAGATACGAGCATTTGACCAAACTGCTCGGTAACGGGGGTTTCGGACCCGGGCCGTCCCGGCCCGAGACCCCCCCCGGCCCAAGACCCCCCCGGATGGCCCGAACCGGGTCGACCCACCCCGGACGGGGTCGACCCGGCCCGGCGAACCGGCCCGGCACGCCGGTTCGGCGCATGGCAGCGCGCTGGGCGCGCTGCCAGCTCGGCCGAAGGCCGAGCTTGCTGGAAACGGGGGGCCGCCTGCCCCCCCCTTTGTGAAACCGGCCCCCCTCATAATGGGGGGCCAAATAACTGCCCGGGGGAATTAAATTCCCCCGGTTTCCACCAACCCGGCCGGCCCGACCTGGCCGGCTGGCTTCTTGTCAACAGGACCGGCAAGGGCCGGTCCTCTTCCGTCTTCCGGCACCGGCGGCCCGGCTGGCCTCTGGTCATCACGATCCGCCGCGGTCCGGAACCGGTCGCGGCCTTCGTCATCCGGCGCGGTGCGACGGCACCGCGCCCCTCCGCCGCGACCCCGCTCTGGCCGCATCATCTTTGGTTTCCTTCGAAGCGGCGCGACGGCGTCGCGTTCATGATAATTCTTTCCACGGCGCGGCGCGACGGCGCCGCACAATAATTTCCGTGTGATTCCCGCGTGGTGCGACGGCACCACGCTATCTCGTTTCATCCGCAAGAAACATTCAAGAACAAAGGAGGGGGGTTCGGACGTGTTTGTGCGGTCCGGTCCCCCTCTCGTTAGACGATAACACTTAAACGTTCATCCTCAAGTTTGTCATGCTAGAACCAAGAATGGAAAATAATTAAATAAAGCAACAACAAACCCCTACCTTGGATTCGAAGTTCATTCGTCGCCGATGCGGAAATCGGTGTCGCGGAAGACATCCTCGCGGAACGTGCCTCCGTAATCGTCATTGACGAAGTCACGGATCTAAGCGGCGTCGGTTCGTTGACGTCGGGAAACGTTCGAAGATGAAGAGTCGTCGATGTTCCTTGCAGACGACGCCCATTCATTCAACACGGAAGGAGGTCGTGGAAAGGAAGAAGAAGTTCCGTCTTTCTGCTTTGGAAAAAGGCGTTCTTCGTTGGAGAACTCTAATTCTCCCAAGTGTTGGGCGTCGCGGTACGTTACCAGCGTTCCGTCGCTTGGTGAAGCCATCCCCCAAACCCTCTCCCAATATCCCTATATATAGGTGAGGGGGAGAGGTATGTAACCATCATGGTTACATAATTTTTTTTTAAAAAAGGGGGGTCGGGTGAAATAAATTGCGTTGACGCAATTAAAGAGGTCCGTTGGCACCACTTAAGAGGGGAGGGTTCCAAGGAGTTTCTCCCCATTTAATGGGGAGTTGAGGAATTAAGAGGCTCTCCCTCATTAATGAGGGAGAGTTGGGAGGTTTCCTCTCCTCCCATTAATTGGGGGGTTAAGCCCCGTGTGGTCCCCACCACAATAAACCACCCATGGGAGGTTTAGTTTGGGTGGGCCCCACCACCATAACCTCTCAAGGTAGGTTAAGGTGTGGTGGCCCCACCTCTAACCTCCATGAGGAGGTTTCAACTACCTCACTCCCAATGGCGGCTGAAATAAAATAAAGTGCAACATGGCATGTTATTTTATTATTACACTTTTAAAGAAAACCCCAAAAAAACAAACCTCCGCTCTCGATAAAACGCAACTACGGAAAAAGAGTTCCTAAGAAATTACTGGGGCTGCAGTTCCATCGGTGCCCTCAGAATTCGATTCCGGGCACCGGTTCAAAAGTTAGAAATTCCCGCTCGTTCGTTCACTGAACGTACCCGAGCTAAACTTCAGAAATTAATTCCGGGCACACCGGGCCTCGGAATCAGGCACCGTCAGAAACTGCGTTCTTTTAAAATTCCAAAGAAAATTAAGAAAAAAAATTTCCTTGAAATTTTCGGGTCTTTACATTACTCCCACCTCAGGGCTTTACGTCCCGGTAAAGCTTCAACACAAACTAGGGTCACAAAAGCGGTACAGAGCACACATCTGAGCCTTCCGCTCCCATGTGCTCACCCAGAGGTTCCCGTACTTCCAGAGAAAAAGCACCCAAGGAATCGACCGTCCTTGTAAGACCTGCTCCCGTCGATCCTCAATCCCCACTGGAACCTCCGTGCATGATGCCCTGTCATCGACGTCTAACTCCCTGAGGTCGATGATGTGTGAAAGATCAAGCAAGTATCTCCTCAGTTGAGATACGTGGAAGACGTCGTGCACCTAGTGCAACTGAGGTGTATGGGTCAAGCGGTAAACCACATCGCCTACCCAGCTGAGGACCTAGAAAGGTCTGTTGAACCTTGGAGATAACTTTCCGCCTTGGCCACATCTCCGTAAACCTCGTCGAGGTGAGACCCGTATAAGGACGTGATCATCATCCTCGAACTCCAGAGGTTTCCAATTCCTGTTAGAACTGGAACTTAAACGACTTCTGCCACGAGGGTAAGGTTGGCCGACTCAAGAGTGATCAGTCGCACCCTCTCGTGCATGAGTTTAACTTGTGCTTCCCAGGGTTTCCTTTTCGCCGACCAAGGAAAACCCATCCCGACGCTTGCCTAATACCGTCAATTTGAATATGAATAGTGATTTCCAAATTCATACTCAAACTAACGTCGTAAGGCCTCGACGCTGCCACCAAGAGGTCCCAACCGAGACTCTCGCCTCAAGGGTCAGATCACACCGTCGGTGTAAGTGTGACTATCAAGTCTCCTCCCAAAGGTATCTCCATACGTGAGGGTCAAGTCAACGGCTTAAACGGAAGCTCTAGGTCTGGGACTAGATTCATGGAAGGAAGGGATGATTCGTATCGATGTCTGTGGCTACGGCAGCTAGTAGAAGACAAAGTCCGCACTTCCAAACATCCTTAGAGCCCTTTTTGGTCGCACTCCATGACTGCAAGAAGCTACTCTCTTTCCCTTCTCTCCAAATCCCTGAGTCTAGCTGGGACTACAAAGGCGGGTGATGGTAACATGTTGAAATGTATACCACCACAAGCTGCTATCCTAGCTCTGCCTCCATGTCTGCTGCTCTGCAGATTTATCTGTCCTTAACATTTCCTCTTCTTGAAACATTTTACACGCCCAAGTCTCTGAGACTGGTGTCAGTTTCCTGCTTTCCAAACTTCTAACATTCTCTGGCTGTATTCGATCTGCAAAGAATTCTCAACCACAAAGGTTCTTTCTAGCCCCCTAGCCCAAGTAGGAATGCATAGAGAAAAGGTGATGGCTCGGAAGCCCTTAAACATACCCTGCTCAGAGGTCCGACCTCTATTGCACTGATCGAAACGCATCCATCAAGAAAGTGTACTGAAATTTCATACAAGACTATGTGTTCCATCTATTCTTGAAATAAAGAAGGAGATGATGGATGAAGCTCATAGCTCTACCTTCTCTTTACATCCTGGAAGCACAAAAATTTATAGGGACCTTAGTGATCATTATTGGTGGGATAATATGAAAAGAGAGATTGATGACTACACTTCAAGGTGCCTAGTATGTTAGCAAGTTAAGGTAGAGCGACAAATTTCTAATGGGGTATTTCAACCACTACCCATACCAGCATGGAAGTGGGACAATATCACTATGGACTTCATCACTGGTCTTCCAAGAACTTCTAAAGGAAACAATGTGATATGGGTTATTGTGGACCATCTCACCAAGACTGCCCATTTTATCTCAATTCGGGAATATTTCTCTCTTGATCAACTTTCCATGATTTACGTGAAGGAAGTGGTAAGTCTACATGGAGTTCCACTTTCTATTGTATCTGATCATGATCCAAGGTTCACATCAAAATTCTGGAGTAGTCCTCAACATGCTCTGAGAACTAAATTGAATTTCAGTACATCTTATCACCCCCAAAATGATGGCCAATCTGAAAGGACTATTAAAACACTCGAGTACATGCTGAGAACATTCTAAATGGAATTTAAAGGTGGATGGGATCAACATATCCCTTTAGTTGAGTTCTCTTACAATAATATATTCCACTAAAGCATTCAAATGGAACCCTATGAAGCTCTATATGGGAAGCAATGTAGAACTCTTACTTTTTGGGATGAAGCTAGTGAGAGAAATCTTCATGGGACTGATCTTGTGCAAGAGATGACAGAAAAAGTCCTTGCCATCCAACAATACATTAAGACTGCTTAGAGTCGGAAAAAGAGCTATGACAAAAACCGTTGAAGGGACTTGGAGTTTGATGTTGGTGACAAGGTCTTTCTTCGAATTTCACCTTGGAAGGGAGTCATGAGGTTTTGGAAGAAAGGGAAGCTCAACCCTAGATACATTGGCCCCTATGAAATCCTTGATCGCGTGGGAGCAGTGGCCTATCGGTTTGCACTTCCTCCAAATCTAGCACAAGTTCATGATGTCTTCCACATGTCCCTCTTGAGGAAGTACATACCTAACCCTTCACATGTACTAAACCCAAAGGTGGTACAATTGGAACATGAAATCTCTTATGAGGAGCAACAGGTGGAGATCATGGATCATAGAGACAGGGTTCTACGCAACAAGAATACCCACCTTGTTAAGGTGTTGTGGAGGACCCCAAAATATGAAGAATCTACTTGGGAACCATAGGATTCTATGAAGAAAAAGTACCCACACCTTTTCTCTTCTTAGGGTACAAGTTAAAATTTCAGGGACAAAATTTCTTAAGGGGGGAAGAATGTAATGACCCAACATTTTTAATAATTTTTGTTTCCTAATTTTGTGTGTTATTTTATTTTATACTAAAAAAACTATATTATTTAATTAACAAAGTGAGTATAATTAAATGAGACTATTGGGTTTCAACTGTTATATGACCGTTGGTCAATATGACAGTTGGAAACTAAACACTTAACATTACAATTATTATTTATAAATATAAGTGATCTTGGTTAAGTAATACAGAATGAAGATTTAATAACCTCCTCCTGTAGACTCGGTTCGTTCGAAGCCCATCTGACGAAACATGGGAAGGAGGTAACACCACTGGGCTTTGCTCTGGACCAAACCCAATTCAAACTTCATCATGTGAAGCTGGAACAACTTCAACTTCAGGAGAAGTTCAAGCTGATAGAAATGACCACTCAGGCAATGTTGGCCGAGCCACCCCAAGATTCTATCACCTTAGCCTACCTTACACTTAGGTCCTATGTTGGTGTTATAAGGGGATATGTAATGAGACCTTATTTTCTTTATGTAATCCTATGATATAAATAAAAATTGTGGTTTCTTCTTATGGTGAAGTTTATGAATTTTCAAATGTCCAGATAAATATAAAATGTATATTATTGATGATTTTTTAAAAAAGAGATATCTTAAAAAATTTATGTAAACCTTAAATAATTAATAATGTGTAATGATTTTCAAAAAATGGTCTTCTATAGTTGTGTTCAATAAGAAATTTAGAGTCTAATAAGTTCAACTTAATTTTTGGTGAATAGTAAATTATTAATAGTAATTTTACGCTTTTGATTAGTAATGTGACCAAATCGATTAGTAACCTCACTTAAGAAAGTATTAATATAATTTAGGCACCTTGATTAGGCAATGTGATTCAATAAAATAAGTAAATAACCGTTTCAAAAATTAATAGTTATGTATTAGTTTTATTTTGAGTGAATAGTGTTTTTACTTAAAAATTTAATATCTCATAATTAAAAAATTATTTTCATAAAATGGAGTTCATTTTTGAATTCAGAGCATTGATATTAGGTTAAGGTGAATTTTTGGGATTTTTCTGAAACAGTTGAATTTTCGGTGAATAGTAAAAATTATAGTTTTTGAGTTTTGGGTGGTTAATGACATCATTAATAATGTAATAAGTATGTAATCATTCTGGTAAACTTATGAATAGTAAGATATGCTATTAGGTGTCCCAAGTAGCCAATACCATGGGCAAATACCATGGGCAAGCCCATGGTTTTTCCAATACCACTGATGAGTGTCCCTTGGAAATTAATGATTTTTCCCTCACTTCTCCTATAAATACCAAGTCATTCCATCATTCATTTCATTTATAAATCATCACCAACAAATTTTTGGTCTCTTTACCTCCCAAGGAGTCCTCCCAAGGTTACCTCAAGCCTCTCAAGGTCCCGATCTTCAAGCTTTCGAAGTTACTCTTCAAGGTAAAGGAATCTTTCACCCTCCTCTTTTAATCCATGACTTCCTTTATGTTGTGTCTTCTAGTTCCCATCTCTTTATGTATAGGGTATGTTATTATATGTTATCATTACTTTCCATTTCATGTATAATTGGTGAGAGACCCTTTCCGCTCTCATCAATTTGTTTCTTGAATTCTTAAGTGACGCCGTTTGGATGCCGAATTTCTCATAAAAGAAATCACATCTTTTATTTTCTTTCATGTTTCCTTTTCACGAGGTATGTCATTTAAATATCCATACTAGGATATTATTATTTAACCATACTATATGATGAATTATTTATGAGTGTGTTACCCTTGTCCCCTCTCTTTTTAATGTTTTTTAAAACCATGTTATATATATGTTATGCTGCAGAAATTTCACCTCAAAATTTCTATCTCTTTCTCTCCATAAATTCTCTTATTTTATTTATGTGAATACCCAGGAATATTTAGTTTTTATTGGTGTTCATAAATATATAAATATGATATATTTGATTCTGGAATTGGCATATGTATAACCCTCACTCCCTTTCCATGGGTTATAAATGACATAATGATCTTATTTTTAAGAACTTTTAAAACGTCATGATCTTGAAATGAAAACCATTTATTTTATTATCCATGGGTTATTTATGAAATGTTTGATTATGATCTATGTGGCTCACATGAAAGTAAATACATATTAAGGGTATGCCCTGATAGTGCTCTAATTCATTGGGTAAAGAATTAATCTTTAGAGATGACAAGTTTCACGATACCTTGGTGAATAACCTTGGTAATTTTTATGACACCTTGTGGATGGACCTTGGTGATATGTTCATGAATGTATAAATGAAATTTTTTAACCACATATTCAAGTTATGATTCATGTTTTTTTATCATGATATGCCTATTCTTCCATTGCTCAGGTCTTTATGATTTTTATCATTTTCTTATTATTATTGCTCAAGACCACATGTCAACTGTTTCACTTGTTTACCCCTTACTGGGCCTTCTTCTTACCCTTTCCTTTGATGTATGTCTTTTTTTTAAAAGGAAAACAAGAAAGTCTCAAATAAATAAGGCAAATTACAAGAGTCTGAAGGAGGGAATTTTGCATTTGTCTCTATTAAGTAAACCGAGAAAATCCTCATCAAGTGTGGTCAAATGTACTTTAGAGGCTTCAGAAATACCTTTATTTGAAAGTCTGTCAGCAAGATAGTTGGCTTCATGGTAGACATTCGTGATTATAAAGCTCCTGGAGGCAAGAATTTCAAGGCATTTGATCCATTTCAAGGTAAGTGTCCAGGCAAGGTGAATCTGATTTTTCCTAACAGCTTGCACAATAGTAGAGGAATCACTTTCTAACCAGAGATTATTCTAATTTATTTAGTGAGCCATTTCCACTGCATTTATAAGAGCCATAATCTCAGCTTCAAGGGTAGTGACATGACCACAAGAGCCGTAAGAGCCTTCAATCAAGTCACTATTGTGGTCTCGAAAAAAAAATCCATAACCAGCTGGTCCAGGATTACCCTTTGAGGCACCATCAAGATTGCATTTGATCCAACCTGCAAAGGGAGGGATCTAGAAAATTTCTATAGTGCCCATAGGTTTGGGAAAATTACCTGATAGATGAAGCTTTCTCAAGACTACAAAGTCTTTGATGGAATTGTGACATTGTCCCTTGTGAAACTGATTTGCATTTCGAGTCATTGCAAGAATGCTGGAAATGGCAACATTGTGATTAAAAGTAGACCTGTCATGCCTAGAATTGTTCTTTCCTCTATAAAGGATGTGTAAAGCTTCAACACAAGTAATAAGGAAGAGGATGTGGATATTCTTGGAGAGTTGTTCGGCTGCAATAAGGTGCAGAAAATCTGCAATGTTATCAACCTGCAGTAATGAGATGTCGAAGAGGTCAAAGATGAATATCCAGATTGATGCAACCGTTTTACAAGAGAGGAATAAATGATCCAGGTCATCTCTATGTTGGTGGCACAAGTCACATCTTGAGCAAAGAGAGATACCAACTTTTTTAAGATTGCTGTCCACTGGCAGTTTTTTCATTTGAATTCTCCAGAGAAGGGTAAACCGAGAGGGTTGTATCCATCTTCTGAAATTCTGGACAGCATTGGAGTGAATGCCCTGTATATAATGATAGTAGAAGCTTTTAGAGTCAATAATTCCATGTATAGTTGGTTCCCAAACCATGATATCATCAGAATTTATAAAATCATATGAGTTAACAATTCCCATAATATGAGTAGGCAGATTGTTGCTCAGCTCAAGTTGATCACAAATAGAGGCATCAATATCAACATCCAAAGAATCAGAATTTATACTCTCAATTAGAGGTATCCCTGTCCAGTTATCTCTCCAGAATTTCAGCTTGGAGGAGGCATTCACCAACCAATGGGAATGATTATTAATCTTTTGATAAATCTTTTTCAAACCAGGCCAAACAGAAGATTTCATGTATGAAAAGTTTCCAGCAATCAATCTAGTAAGGATTCTTGCTCTAAGAAAGTCAAGATATGCTGATTTTCCATTAATAAGTCTCCAAATAAATTGATCTTGAAGGGAATGATTGAAGAGATTGATATTCTTAATCCCAAGTCCCCCCATAGTGAGAGGTAAACAACATCTGGTCCATGGAGCAGTGATAATTTTCTTTTCCAGAATGCTGCCACTCCAAACAAAATTACTCATAAGGGAGTTGAGAGTCTTAAATATAGAATAAGGCCAGGAGTACACCATAAAAGAATAAACAAGTTTGGAAATGATCACATGTTTAACTAAGAAGATTCTTCCCGCCATAGAGAGAGATTTTCCTTTCCAATTGGAGAGAGTTCTTCTAACTTGACAAACCACTTCAGTAAAATAGGTGGATCTCGGTCTACCTAAAAACATTGGGACTCCAAGATATGTAAAAGGAAAGGAGCCTTATCTGATACCAAGACTCTAAATCATACAATGCTTCCTAGAATCTGAAATGTTTTTCCCAAAGAAAATGAAGGATTTATTCCAACTAACCTCTTGTCTAGAGACAAGATCATAGTGATGGAGGATAGATTTGAGATTCTGAATGTTTCTTTTGCCCCCTTGAGTAAAAATGATAATTTCATCAGCAAAGAGAAGATGTGAGGGGGCATAGTTACCTATGTTAGCATGAAGAACTTTCAGATTTCCCCTATCAACATTGTAAGTAATCAGTCGGCTGAGGTAATCCTCTACAATGGCAAAGATAATGGTAGACAAGGGGTCTCCTTGCCTGACCCCTCTAGTGCACTTAAAAAATCCTTCAGGGGATCCATTGACAATAATGGAAATATAGGGTGAGCTAATCAAGGTGTAAGAACACTAAATAAAAGTCGGATGAAAACCAAACCTGTGCAGAATGTTACCAATGAAGTCCCAATCAATAGTGTCAAAAGATTTTCTGATATCCAATTTAATGGCAACACTCCCTCCTCTTGCGGGTTTTTGAAGAAGATTCACACATTCAGATGCATTTAAAAGACAATACTGTATTCTTCTCTCCTTAACATAACCAAACTGATTCCAGGAGATAATTTTATCAGAGATACAGGCAAGCCTGTTATCCAAGATCTTCGTGAGAATTTTTTGAATAGTATTGATCAGGGTGACAGGTCTGAATTGAGTAATATCACTAGCATTGTCAACCTTTGGAATGAGGGAAATGAATTGTGCATTGATTCCATGAACTTATGATCCTTTATTGAAGAAATACTTGACCAGCCTGCAAACATCAACCTGTATAATATCCCAGTAGAATTGGAAGAAGTGATTTGTGAATCCATCAGGCCCAGGAGAGCTGTCTTTTTTAAGCCCAAAAACAACATTCTTTATTTCAATATCAGAGGGTATTCTGATTAGCATTGAGTTGTCATCATCACTAACAAGGGTAGGTATAATTCCAACCAGGAGTTCTCCATTTCGTTTGGGACCATTGAAGAGATTATGATAGAAAGAGACAATGTGATTCGAGAGACTCTGATGATCATCAAGAATAACATCTCCATATTTGATAAGAGAGAGTGGCCTGTAGGATTTTTTAGTCCTCTGTAAGGCATTAAAAAACTTAGTATTTCGATCACCATCCGTAAGCCACTTAACTTTATACACCTCTTTTTGAATATTATCCCTAAGAGTGAGCATATGTTTTAGGTCCAAGGATATCTTAGCTTCCTGTCCACCAAGGCATGAGAAATCAGAGTCAGTCATAGATTGTTGAATGCCATGTAAAGAATTCTCGAGAGAATCAATTTCCTGGTCCATGAGACTGAATCTGTTCTTTCTCCAAAGATTCATTTTTATCTTGAGACATCGAAGCTTAAAAATACATGATAAAGCACTACTAGAAAAACAGGTATTTGCGACGGGGGCCCGTCACAAATAGCTCGTTGTTGAAAACGGCATCGCAACAACACTTATTTGCGACGGGCCCGTCGCTAAAGCCTTTTTTTGCGACGGTCATTCTCCCCGTCGCAAATAGTATTCCGTATTTTTGTAAAAAACTTTTAAAATAGTTTTTGCGACGGGACCCGTCGCAAATACCTTTTGCGACGGTACCGTCGCAAAAACTATTTTTTTAAAAAAATAAAAAACTATTAATAATACTAGAATTTGCGACGGGCATAGTATCCCGTCGCAAATACTATAAAAAAAATAAAAAAAATAAATTATTAATAAATTATTTTAATTAATATAATAATAGAATTATATTTCACAAATAAAAATAATTAATTATTTTAATTAATATAATAATAATAGAATTATAATTCAAAAATAAAAAATAATAGAATATTAATAAATGATTTAATTAATATAATAATATTAGAATTATAAATGATAAATAAAAAAAATATTAATAAGTTATTTTAATTAATATAAAAATAATAGAATTATTTTACATTCAAATATTAAAATAATTCAAGTATTACAAAAAATATAATAAAATTATAATATTATAAAATTTTAATATATATATATATTTTAATATTATAAAATATAAATAATATTATTATTCATATTAATATTGTTATTTAAAAATATAATATTATTAATATTTTATAATGAGACAAAAACTAAGAATAGAAAAAAAAATATTTTGATTTCCCAAATTTTATAACATAAATACAAACTCTAATATGAAGGAGGGGGGAGTGGGGGATCTGCAGATGGTGGTGGAGGAAACTCCATCCCTAAAGCATGAGTGAGTCGGCGCATGTACTCCATCTGCTCCTGATGCTGCTGCTGCCACCGACTCGTCTGCTCCTCGTACAACTGCTGCTGGCGTCGACGCTCCTCCTCATGCTGCTGACGCATCTGCTCCTGCTCCTGTTGGAGACTCTCTATCTGTGCAGTCTGAGATCGCAACTGATCCTCATACTGTGTAGTAGAAGAAGATGCACGAGATCCTCTCGATTTGGACGCCGACATCACAACACTGCCATAATAATCTCCGGGAGTCAGTCGAGAGCCGATACCAACTACCCGGCCCTTCTCGAAGGCATATTGGGTGGCCTGCATCCAGGCCGCCTCATCAAACTGACGGGCAGTGGTCTGATCTGATGACTCGGCCTGACTCTCAGGCCGGGCCTGTGACGCTGCGGCCTCATATGACTCCTATAGTTGCAATTTAAAATTAAAATTGTGAATATATTATATGCAGTTAATTTTTAAACTTGAAAACAAATAATACTGACCACGATGTGATGCTGACGATCACCTCTGAGCTCCCCAGTAGCAGGATCACTATACATCCTCCGATATACGTCGTACTCTGTAATATCGGGGTGCTCGACAGCCTATAAGAATAAAAAATAAACTGTTAATATTTATAGTTATATAAAATATTTATAAATAATGTACGTACCAGATGCTGTCTATGAGTACTGAAAGAACGACTCCCAGCTCGATGAGTCACCTCCTGTCTCCCCCGATTCTGCCTCCCCACCGATGATCTCCTCTGAAAGGCACCACTCAACCAGTGCGCACATAATCCATCCCATACATGGGATGAAATATACTCTGGTCGGTGTGCTCTACATGACTCCTCAAAATCTGACACTCCTGCTTTCTTCATCGCAGCTTTTCTTAAATTGTGCAAAAACTGACGAAGGCGATCACGCATGGCCACCTCCCATGCCTCGTGGATGGCGTCACTCATGGTATCCTCGATCGGATACTATAAACCCTACAAATAAATCAAAATATCAAGTTAGAAATGAAATAATTTTCAAAATAAAAATTATTTATTTACGTACGTACCAACCAATGGCCGAACATGGCCTGCTGCACATCAATGAGAATCTACTCCCATGTGGTCCACGGCTGAGAGAAATAGTTGAGAAAAATAGCACTGCCCTGTCCGACTGCTATATGCGGAAAACTGAAAAAATAATAAACATTTATTATGTGAATAGATTAATGAAATCTTAGTCAAATCCACAGGTTATCACACAGGTTATCACACCTCCGTGTGCGTGGATCAAACCCAAGACGTGGACGTCGCTCGGGGACGGGGTCAGGAATCATCAATCGTGCAAGACCGTGCCCCCTCCGCGTACTCCCTGGAGCGCCTGCAGGCTGAGGGTCATCTGTCAGCAACGCATCCGCATCGAAAGTCAGGTCAGCATCCGCCAACTCACGAAATATGGCCTCGTCCATCTGAAACAGAAAATGTTAATGTTAGCAAATAATTGATAATTACTATTATATATACATATATACATATTATGATTGTATATAAATACCATGGAATTCTATCAGTGTTCATCTTCATCATCATCTTCATATATGTCAATGTCATCTTCATATTCCTCCTCAACATCATCGATATCCATTTGAGTTACAGTTGCTTCATCTCTTACCATTTCAAATTCATATGTGACATCATTAACATCATCGTCATCACCGACTCTTAAATGTGGGGTGTCATCATCGATACTCATGTCTCTTTGTAAAAAAGATTGATTTTGAGTACTCTCTTGAAAAACTTCAATTATTTGCACATCAGTGAAAGCACATTCACTTTGACTAAACTGATTGTCTCGAATTTTGATTTTTATTATACTTCACCAATCAGTCAAGTCTCTTGATGTTGCACAGTACTTTGCATAATAAACTTGATATGCCTGTTGAGCCAATAAGAATGGTTCATTTACTGCGAGAACACTTTTACATTTAATATCGATGATTCCATGAGTCGGATGAACACGCACGCCTCTCTCTGTATCCAACCACCGACATTTGAACATGGTTATGTAATGTTGTCCAAGATAACAGAGTTCAATGATTTCATCAAGTATGCCATAAAAGTCAACTTCATTTTCTCGATGATGAGATCCTCTCAAGCTAACTCAACTGTTCATTGTTTTTTTCGATTCCCTATATACATGTGTGTGGAATCAAAATCCATTCACCACATATGCATTATAAGTTTTAACAAGTTTGGAAGGTGGGTTACTCAATACACACAGCCGTTTGTCAATTTTATCATCATGTCGAGACACCTGAAAATTTGTGAAATAATTATCAATATAGTAAACTATACATTGAATGAGTTGCTAAAAGATAAAGAATTTATGTTACCAGTTTTTGAAACCACTGAGAGAAATTTTTCAGTCGACGTTCTTCGAGAGCAGCTGCTGTAATTTGTGGAATTTGTTTCTTGATATGATTATCATACAACCTATAAAAACCAAAGTTATTTACTGTAACATAAATGATAGAATAAGTGATATAAACACTTACAGTACAATTGATGTCATCTCTTCACAGTTGAGCAGAACATACGTATGAGCTCTCTGATGTTCATCATCTGAAAGCCAACATTCATAAACTCCACCAAAACCAAGCTCTCACTGGTTGAAAATAGATAATTGACTGTTGATTTCATCAATATTCCTCTCGTTCCGTCCCATTCGGTTGTGTTTTGAAGGATACTCAGATTCAAAATAATGGGAGCAGAAAAAAGATATTTCCTCTTGCAAATAAGCTTCTGCAATAGATCCTTCAACAGATGCTTTGTTACGTACTTTTCTTTTCAATTTTTGCATGCATCTTTCAAATGGGTACATCCATTGAAACTGTACCGGACCTCCACATTTGGCTTCATATGGCAAATGTAACATCAAATGTTCCATTGAGTCGAAGAAAGACGGCGAAAATATTTTTCCAGTTTACATATAATTACAACAACATCTTTTTCAAGTTTGCCTAGAGCATCATAATCTGCCGTAGCCACACAATGTACCGGACCTCCGTTATCTGATTTGATAGCCATAAATTTTGCAACTGCTTCTAATTTGCTCATCTTGCAGCCAGGATATAATGCATCCTCAACAGATTTCAACAACTCATAAAATTCAGACGGTGCCAACTCAGGATTTGAAGCTATATCAGCCGGAGTTTCTGTATGTTGAACAGATGAACCTGCAACATCATTTACTAAATCTTGAAACCGGGATGGATCTGGAATCAAGTTGGTATCACCTGCTCTGGAACTGCGTTCACCGTGTTGATACCAAAAAACATAATCTGGTTGAAAACCAAAACACAAGAGATGTTCTCCCACTTTGTCAAACGTGTCAAACGTTCTCAATGCACATTTTCTGCAAGGGAATTTTATTTTGCCTTCTAAAACAAATTCTAAATTTGATGCCGTAAATGATAAAAAAATCTCCACACCCTCAACATATACTGGATTTAAACCAGAACCGTTTGGATTTCTACGTTGATTTATCCATATGCGGTCACCTAATAATGATTGTTGACGACCTCGTTGTTCCATATTTCTCTATAAAATATAAAAGCATTACTGGTTTTGAATAATTTGTTAGAAAAAACACTCAAGTAAAGATTGAATATATTGAGAATAAAGCAAAACATGTTACAAATATTGATAATTTTAATATTATATTGATTTTTTATTATTTTAATAATACAAATATAATTTTTTCATAAACATTAATTATATAATAATAACATTATTACATTATTAGTATATTTTATTATTAATATTAAAATAACATAATTTTTTATATTATATACAATTCTCCTTTCATCTGTGTGTTTAACATTCTGTCTCCACATGTAATATTTGCATTCACTTTCACCTCTCCATTGGCGAGTAGGTTGATAATTTTGAAAAAGAATGAGAATATTACATGTGGAGACAGAAAACACACAGATGAAAAGAGAATTGTATATAATATAGAAAATTATATTATTTTAATATTAATAATAAAATATACAAATAATGTAATAATGTTATTATTCGTAAATATTGGTAATTATTCCAAATTATTGGTAATTATTTCTAATTATTGGTAATTATTTCTAATTATTGGTAATTATTGGTAACTATTGGTAATTATTGGTAATTATTACTAATTATTGGTAATTATTACTAATTATTGGTAATTATTACTAATTATTGGTAATTATTACTAATTATTGGTAATTATTACTAATTATTGGTAATTATTACTAATTATTGGTAATTATTACTAATTATTGGTAATTATTACTAATTATTGGTAATTATTACTAATTATTGGTAATTATTACTAATTATTGGTAATTATTGGTAATTATTGGTAAGTATTGTTAATTATTGGTAATTATTGGTAATTATTACTAATTATTACTAATTATTGGTAATTATTACTAATTATTACTAATTATTGGTAATTATTACTAATTATTAGTAATTATTACTAATTATTGGTAATTAATACTAATTATTGGTAATTAATACTAATTATTGGTAATTAATACTAATTATTAGTAATTAATACTAATTATTGGTAGTTATTACTAATTATTGTTAATTATTACTAATTATTGGTAATTATTACTAATTATTGGTAATTATTACTAATTATTGGTAATTATTACTAATTATTGGTAATTATTACTAATTATTGGTAATTATTACTAATTATTGGTAATTATTACTAATTATTGGTAATTATTACTAATTATTACTAATTATTGGTAATTATTACCAATTACTGGTAATTATTACCAATTATTGGTAATTAATACCAATTATTGGTAATTAATACCAATTATTAGTAATTAATACCAATTATTGGTAATTATTGGTAATTATTGGTAATTATTGGTAATTATTGGTAATTATTGTTAATTATTACTAATTATTGGTAATTATTACTAATTATTGGTAATTAATACTAATTATTGGTAATTAATACTAATTATTGGTAATTAATACTAATTATTGGTAATTAATAATAATTATTACTAATTATTGGTAATTATTACTAATTATTGGTAATTATTATTAATTATTGTTAATTAATACTAATTATTGGTAATTAATACTAATTATTTCTAATTATTACTAATTATTACTAATTATTAGTAATTATTGTTAATTATTGTTAATTATTACTAATTATTACTAATTATTAGTAATTATTACTAATTATTTTTAATTATTACTAATTATTAGTAATTATTACTAATTATGAGTAATTATTACTAATTATTAATAATTATTACTAATTATTGGTAATTATTAATATTTATTAATAATTATTACTAATTATAGGGAATTATTAGTAATTATTACCAATTATTGGTAATTATTGGCAATTATTACTAATTATTGGCAATTATTACTAATTATTGGCAATTATTGGTAATTATTGGCAATTATTGTTAATTATTACTAATTATTGGTAATTATTGGCAATTATTGGTAATTAATGGCAATTATTGTTAATTATTGGTAAGTATTGTTAATTATTACTAATTATTGGTAATTATTGGTAATTATTACTAATTATTGTTAATTATTACAAATTATTACTAATTATTGGTAATTATTACTAATTATTACTAATTATTGGTAATTATTACTAATTATTGGTAATTATTCCTAATTCTTACTAATTATTGGTAATTATTACTAATTATTGGTAATTAATACTAATTATACGTAATTATTACTAATTATTGGTAATTAATACTAATTATTGGTAATTAATACTAATTATTGGTAATTAATACTAATTATTACTAATTATTACTAATTATTGGTAATTATTCCTAATTATTCCTAATTTTTCCTAATTTTTCCTAATTTTTGGTAATTTTTGGTAATTTTTGGTAATTATTGCTAATTATTACTAATTATTGATAATTATTGGTAATTATTGGTAATTATTGATAATTATTGGTAATTACTGGTAATTATTGGTAATTATTCCTAATTATTCCTAATTATTACTAATTATTCCTAATTATTACTAATTATTACTAATTATTACTAATTATTACTAATTATTACTAATTATTACTAATTATTACTAATTATTCCTAATTATTACTAATTATTCCTAATTATTCCTAATTATTCCTAATTATTACTAATTATTCCTTATTATTACTAATTATTACTAATTATTGGTAATTATTGGTAATTATTACTAATTATTACTAATTATTGGTAATTATTGGTAATTATTACTAATTATTACGAATTATTGTTAATTATTGGTAATTATTCCAAATTATTGGTAAGTATTACTAATTATTGGTAATTATTACTACTTATTGGTAATTATTACTAATTATTGGTAATTATTACTAATTATTGGTAATTATTACTAATTATTGATAATTATTACTAATTATTACTAATTATTGGTAATTATTACTAATTATTACTACTTATTCTTAATTATTGATAATTATTGATAATTGTTCCTAATTATTAGTAATTAAATGAATAATTATCAATAATTAGGAATAATTACCAATAATTACAAATAATAACATTATTAATATATTTTATTATTAATATTAAAATAATATAATTTTCTAATTTATATACAATTCTCCTTTCATCTGTGCGTTTTCTATCTCCACATACAAATAATACATGTGAAGACAGCAAACACACAGATGAAAAGAGAATTGTATATATATAAAAAATTATATTATTTTAATATTAATAATAAAATAGACTAATAATGTAATAATGTTATTATTCCTAATTATTGGTATTTATTACTAATTATTAATATTTATTCTTAATTATTAAAAATTATTACTAATTATTCCTAATTACCATTAACTATGAACAATACTAATAATTTAAATTTATTAAGTAATAAAACAATGTAAACATAATTAAATTACAACTAATTAAGAATAATTGAAACTAATAAAAAATTAAAAATAAATATTAAATTAAAATGAACATAAATACCTTGAAAATTGATCTGCTCTGATCGTTCTTCAAAACTTTAATATCAGCTCCGGAGAAAAAAATTAATCTGGAAAAAAACTGAACTCTAGAAATATAATTTTGAGAGAAGGAGAAGATAGAGAATGAGAATGAAATGAAAAAAACGGATGGGGGTATTTATAGGTAAGATTATTTGCGACGGGCCCATTTGCGACGGGATACCCGTCAGAAATAGTATTATTTGCGACGGTACCCGTCGCAAATACCTTAGCCAACATTTATTACGGTCAACGGGTAAATAGTTATTTGCGACGGGACCCGTCGCAAATAACCACCTGCCGACATACTATTTGCGACGGGGGAATATTCCCGTCGCAAATACCTTTTACCGCCGCCGGTTATTTGCGACGGGAATATTCCCCCGTCGCAAATAAGTTTCCCACGATTTGGCGCGCAAACCGCGCCAGTCCTTTTGTGATGGGGAAAGCTGTCCCGTCGCAAACGACTACTTATTTGCGACGGGTAAATAACCCCGTCGCAAATGCCCTTTTTTCCCGTAGTGAAGGGTGATTATCCTCATCCATACTCCAAGTGTCTCTTACCAGTGTGGAACATTCCGAAAGAGTAGTCCAAGCATTGTTAAACCTGAAGGGGAGAGGGCGTCTCTCACATTTTCAAGTAAAATTAGACATGATTAGATGATGATCAGAATTATGTTTTGCAAGAGTCACACAAGAAATTGTCCTCCATCTTTCCAGCACTCTATCATTGACAAAGGCATGATCAATCCTACTAGCCCTCATGCCATTTAAATGTTTCCTATACGAGGTGTATTTAGCTCCAAGCAGATTGACCTCAGTCAGGTTTGATTTTTCAACACATAGCCTAAAGTCATTCATAGCAGTGATGATAGAAGAGTGTCCCATCTTTTCATCAGTATGGAGAATAGAATTAAAGTCCCCTATGATCAGCCAAGAGTCACCAATGCTGTGTGACAGACTAGAACTATGTTTCCATAAGTCTCTTCTAACCAAATAATTGTTGGAAGCATAAATAATTGAGCAGCATAAATCCTGATCTTGGAAAGTATGTTTGAAGGTAATAATCTGTGCATGAACATAAACAAGAGTTAGATTGAAAACTCTGCTGTGCACCAGGATCCAGAGCCGATCATGATGTTCATCATGTACAGAATGGAACAGATTATAATTGAATTTATCCAGAAGAGAAACAACACTTGTATCCTTTGTCTTTGGTTCAGCTAGTCCAATGACCTCAGGTTTGTGTTTAGCCACAAGAAGATGAAGGGAACTCAAAGTGCCAGAGTTGGATATGCCCTGGCAGTTCTAGAAAAGAGTCCTCATAATAGATTTTGATTGGGGTTAAACCCCTTTTTCTACTATATTTCCCCAACCTTGATTCTAAGGGACCTTCTTGGTTCGATACATTCATAGGTGCTTGTTGAGGAAGACTTTGCTGGAGTGATCTCATCATGGATGATATCAACATTAAGAGGGTCTCCTCTGGATTTTGCAGCCATGTGCATATTTGAGTGAGTTCGAGAGTCAGCCTGCTCAGAATTCTACTTGGAATGAGATGAGGTATCGTCAACCTGCTTTGAATTCTACTTAGACAGAAGTGAGATGTCATGTTTTCTCAGAGTAAATTCGTTTGGAGAGGTGCCCATAGTAGTTTGATCAGGTGTAATTTCAATTAAGGAAATGTTAGGAATTTGATTAGAGGATAAAGAGATACTCTCGAGCTCAGATTGACAGGAGTCCAACACTTCAAGGAGTCTGAAATTGATTAGATCAAGAGTCATTTCTTCAAATTACAGGTTAACAACAGTGCTAAACATGTCATTTGAGAATTAAAGCAACTCTTCCTGGGCATTTCTGTCCACATCTAGTAACTGGGTAGAGTCTTCAGCATCCAATTTGTTTTCCAGTGGATTAGGACAGTTTTCCTCTTCAGCCATGTCAGCCCAGGCCTTGCTGGGACCTGCATTCTGTGTAAATACCTGCTTTGCATTATTAGAGTCTTTTTTAACATATTGCTTGGTAGGAGCAGGTTTCTTGCCAGGAGCATCCTTCAAGGAATTCATGCTTGATGCTGCCTTGGTGGGTCTTTGAACATTATGACATTGGTTAATGAAATGTCCTATCTTCTTGCAGTGTTCACAAAACTTAGGCAGATTATCAAATTCAAGGAAGATATCAATGAAATGATCATTCACATCCAGTAGAATACGTTCAGGAGGCAAAGACTCCATGTCAATTTCTATTAGCACTCTGAAAAAAAACCGAGATCTCCATTGATAGTCCTATGATCAATTTTCAAAGGCATTCCAATTCCCGAAGCAATATCATTCAGTATTTTTGGATGCCAGTAAATCCAAGGAAGGCCATGGATTTTTTTTCCAAACCTAGGCAATTATCTGCTTTTGTGTGAATGGGTTAAAGTGTGGATCCCATTCAGAGAGGTGAAAGAAGCCAGGTTTCAAATTGAGAGATCTAATTCGCCAGACATGATTCAGATCATCCTGTTGCTGTAGAATAATATGGAAAAAACCTCTTCTAATTAGAATTAATTTCTAGTGAGAGAAATTCCAACAAGTCTAGATTCTCTGCTTAAGTTCACTGTAAGACCAAGGCTTTGTTCCTTTCTCATAAGAAATGCATCCAAGAATAGAAAATTTGCATACCTCAAATCTATTCTTGACAACATCAGGGTCCGCAGTAATCATGATTGCCCCCTCTCCAGTCCTCTTAACCATTGGCGGCCTGAACCGGATATTCTCAAGATGAGAAGACCCCACAAGTGCCTCAGCAAAAGAAATTACCTTATTTTCATGAGCTTTCATACCTAAGGCATTCACACTTGTTTTTCATGGAGGAATAGGTAACTCCCATTCAGGATTAAATGATTCCATTGCACGGGATCAAAACTATAACTCAATTTGATATCCATCTGAGAAAGCTTCTTTCAAATCGAACTTCCTGCATGCTCCCATGGTCCCTAAATCTTCCAGTATATAGATCTTTTGATGTATGTCTCCAGGATATGAGATGCAGTAATTTTAAATAGCATGAACCTATGATGAAGCCTTATAAGTTGTTTAGAAGAATGTTTTATGTATTATGTTCCTAATTTCCAAGACACTAGACTTTAAAGATCTGTTTTTAAAATTTAATGAAAAGTTCTATAATAAAAATGTGGGATGACATATATTTTAACTCTACAAATTTATCTCATGTGATCTTGTATTACTGATTAATATCTCACTCTCACAATTTACACAAACCTCTACCTCGCATGTTATTGTGGTAATTGTTCAATTGCTTGCTTAGTTTCTTATAATTTAAAAACTCAATTCATAGATTATATTAATTGAATTATAGTATCTCAATGATTCAAAATAATTAAATGAATAGGGTAAGAGATAGATCGATCACTAAGAGAATTACTCTTCCATGGGCAGTGTGGTCATCGTAGAAGCGAATTGCATTTTCAACGACTTATAATGGGTATAACCCAATCACACTTCTACTCAAGAATTAAATCCCAAATATGAAGATAAAATAATAATACAATTGAACAAAAATAAAATCAATGGAAGATAAAATAAGAATATTGAAATAACAAAAACATTACAACAAAGAAGAGGAAGAGAAGAGCATTTTGGAGGAGATCCTAGCTTGAAAGCTTCCCTCATCCAATGGTTAGTTTAAATAGAAAAATAACCACTTAACCTCTAATAAAAATCCTTTAAGGCACGTAAAAACCACTACAAATGAGATAATACCAATTTATAGAGTGGAGGGGAGGCTAGGTTATCAGTGGTTTCAAGTGTTAATGGGTAAATTCAACCAAATATTTTAATCCAACTTGAACTACCCATTTGACCTTCAAAACATGTGAACCGACTCTCTATCTAGGAGTATGATTTGTGAAAATTTTTGTTCCCAATCTCCTATAAAAATTTGATCCCAATACAAGCACGAATGCAGGAGTTATGGCCCAAATTCAGAACCCATGTCCAATCTAGCGAGTCCATCCCAACTTTGACTTCATGGACCATTTGCACCATCCAAATGCATGATTTAGATCAAATTTCCTAAATAAAAGTTGTATCCCATTAAGTCAGGAACATATTAAAAGAATTTTAAGTTCAAATAATGCATATCAAAATATTTATGTCTGAAATGCTACAGTAAATTTTAAAGGGTAAAACTGCAATTTTCATCAAATTTTCAAATGAATGATCTAATCTCAAATATTTCATAAATGAGAAAATCTACCATAATTTGAGAAAATTGTATAATTTATTATCAATAAAATATTCAATAAAAATGTGTTTTATAAACTCCCTCACACTTACCCTTTTGCACTCGTGGGAAAAACCTCATATCACGTATTCGAAAAAATTGTGACAAGATACGGATTTTCAAATTTCTCAATCCAAAGTAGAAATATAAGAAAAGTAAGAATCCCATAAAGAGTCAATATCAATAAATTTTAATGTATGTGTCACATAAATTATGTCAAAACAAAATCCAGTGAGATTCATAACACTAATCATAGCGAAACAAGTCATGGGTCTACCATGCCAATAATTCTCCATGTTTGTGTGTGACAACCATTCCAAGCTCATAAATCCACCTGTTATTCAGTATATTCAGGTCATTTAAAACAACTCTTCTTACTTGGTTTAAATCAAATGACTCTCAAGAGAAGAAGGACTTACCTGATATACACCCCTGACATGTGGTGTACCTCGATTGTCAAATTGTTGGGACTTTTGGGCCATCTTGTCAATAAATGCATGTGCAGCTGCTGGTGTTTTGTCCACCAATACTCCTCTAACCATGGAATCCACCATTCTTCTCTCCACAGGTGTGAGTCCTTTATATTAGTATTGGATAATAAGTTTCTCACTGTTTTGGTGATGTGGGCAGCTTGCACACAACTTCTTGAATCGCTCCTAGTACTCAAACATTGACTCCCCTTGGGATTGCATGATCCCAGAGACCTATTTTCGAATAGAAGTGGTCCTTGATGCTAGAAAAAATCTCTGCAAGAAAAGATGTTTCAAATCATTTCAACATGTGACATCTTCACGTTTTAAACAATATATCTAGTCTTTTGCAGCTCCATCAAGTGAAAATGGGAATGCCCTTAGTTTGATTTGATCTTCAGCTACATTTCTTGGTTTAAGAGTTGAGAAAACTACATTTAATTCTTTTAAATTCTTGTTTGGATCCTCACAATATAATCCAAGGAACTTTGGAAGAAGATTAATTAAACCAGATTTAAGTTTAAAGACTAATTCTAGATTCGAGTATGCAATACAATTTGGTTGATAGTTAATGTCTTGTGTAGCCAATTCTTGAATGGTTCTATTAAGTTCCTTGTTATTGTCTTCAGACATTGGTTCTTATTTTATCTTTGAAATAGAAGTGTTTACAATTTCAATGTTCTTAGAGTGGAGGAATTCTCTTACTAGTTTAATGTTGAAACTTTTTTTATACTGAGAATGTTTGATTCGAGCCCTAAGACTGCATTCAATCTCAGGGTCAAGATCTAAGAGATCTTATGGATTAGTTCGTATCATAAATCAAATAAATATTTCTAGAAGGAAAGTGGACTATAGTAAAATAAAAATGAGAATTTTTAGTTGATGGTCAAAAAACAAGAAGAAAATAATAGAAGAAGAAGAAGAAAGAAAGAAAGAAAAGATTGGGAAAAGAAGAAAGAAATAAGAGAAGAAGAGAATAAAATGTAATATAAAATAAATACGTCTAATTGGTTGAAATAATTACTTGTCTCCCTGGAAATGAATCCAATTTGAAAGGCACTTTCGTGGGAGATTTTAAATGAAGTTCGGTTTCAGGTTACTTAGGTGCAATAGAGTGGCTGACCTAGGTCGTCTCTCAAAGGACGAAGCAAATTAAAACAACTTCTTAAAGGTATTATAAAAATAAAGTAAAAGAGAATAAAAATACTACTTGAAAGGATGGGGGGGGTGTTTTTTATCATTTATAAAACTAGAAGAAGTTTGCTGGAAGAATATTTCATTTTTTTAATTTCAAAATGAAATTCAACACAACAAGAAGATGTTTTTTTATAAAATATTTTAAAAGGTGTAATGAATCTAACTCTACCTCTTCACTTAATTATTTATCATTATCATTTAAATAAATATCAACTTCATTATGATCCCTTAATTTGTTAACCCCCAAACCCTACAAGAATTAACTTAACCACTAAGATGAAATTAATTAAACCCTAGGCTAACTTTGAAACATGCAATCACGACACCCTACTTTGATTAATGTTCTAAATTTATCTTATGGTCAGTGTTAAATTAAGGAACATTTCCATTTTGGAATATGAGGACTAATTGAGATTATGTATTATATTTTAACTATAAAAATTTATCCCGTGTGGTCTTGTCTTACCGATTAAGATCACACTCTCACAATTTACACAAACCTTGACCTCACGTGTTTTTTGTGTTAATTGTTAAATTGATTGATTAGTTTCTTATAAATTAAAAAACACAATTCATGGATCATATTAAGTGAATTAAAGTATCTCAATGATTCAAAATAATTAAATTAATAGGGTAATAGATAGATCGATCACTAAGATGACTACTCTTCCATGGGTGGTGGGGTCATTGTAGAAGGGAATTTCATTTGCAATGGCTTATAATGGGTATAAACCAATCAGGATTATACTCATTAATTCAATACCAAATAAGAAG
This sequence comes from Viscum album, assembly GCA_963277665.1. Lineage (NCBI taxonomy): Eukaryota > Viridiplantae > Streptophyta > Magnoliopsida > Santalales > Viscaceae > Viscum > Viscum album. The sequence goes on along the minus strand of OY728157.1, from coordinate 1,235,029,957 downwards.
GTAAAATAAGAATAAAATTTATCAAAATAAAATAAATGGATGATAAAATAAGAAGTTTATTGAAAGAACAAAAAACATTACAACAAAGAAGAGGAAGAGAAGATCATTTTGGAGGAGATCCTATCTTGAAAGCTTCCCTCATTCAATGGTTAATTGAAATGTCAAATAACTATTTAACCTCTACTACCAATCCTCTAAGGCACGTAAAACCCCCTAAAAATGAGAAAAATACCAATTTATCGAGTGTAGGGGAGGCTAGGTTATAAGTGATTTCATGTGTGAATGGAACAATTTGGCCAAATATTTTAAGCCAACTTGCACTGCCCATTTGAACTTAAAAATTATTGAACCATATATTCATCTAGAATGATGATTTGTGAAATTTTTTTCCTAATACCCTCTCCAAATTTGTGCCAAATCCAAGCACGGATGTTGGAGTTATGACCTAAATCTAGAACCCATGTCCAATCTGGCGAGTCCAGTCCAACTTTGATTTCATGACCCCTTCGCACCAACCAAATGCATGATTTAGCTCGAATTTCCTAATTTAAAGTTGTATACCATTAAGTAAGGAACATATTTAATTAATTTTAAGTTCAAATAATTCATATAAAAATATTTATGTCCAAAATGCTATAGTGAATTTTAAAGGGTAAAACTAAATTTTTCATCAAATTTTCAAATGAATGATCTAATCCCAAATATTTCATAAATGAACACATTTTCTACAATGTAAAGAAATTATATAATTTATTATCAATAAAATATTCAATAAAAACGTATTTTATCATCTAAAATATAATGCCTCAAAAGGAGAGATCTGAATTATTTCCTGGAATCTATTACTATGGGAAAACTCGATGAGAGGGATATGATTATCCCAAGAACTGAAGAAGTAAAGTACGCATACCCAGAGCATGTTCACTAACACCTATATCATCAGTTCTGACTATACATTGGTCTAAGTGTGAAAGAATGTGCTCAGAAGCACATGTGTACCCATAGCATTCTGCAACACCTACCAGAACTGTGATGTGAAACAAGCATCCATATCTAAAAGGATTGTACGAGGGACCTTGTGTAATCATAGGATCTCACAGACTTACAGTCTTCCTATCTCATCAACTAAGAAAGTCTCTTAGATAAAAATTAAGCAGGATACTTTCATTAGTCTATCAATGATAACCCATACAGTGTTAGTACCTTTAGGTGACCTTGGTAAATCGACAATGAAGTCTATGGTAACATCTTCTTACTTCCATACAGTAATAGAAGTGGATATAACAAACATGGAGGTATTTGGTTCTCCTCCTTCACTTGATGATATGTGGAACACCTAGTGATAAATCCTACTATCTAAGATTTCATCCCAGGTCACCAATACTAGCGTCACATATCTCGATACACTTTGGAGATTCCTGAATGAACTACCCACTAAGAAGCACGCGACTTTCACATAAAATCCTATCTCATATCTATATTAACACATACATGTCCATGAATATGCAGAATTTTGTATCTATCCATAGACCAATCTAAAGGTTGGTCAGCTCCTAAAATACTCTAATAGAGAACTGATCCCTCAGGTTCTGAAAATTTCCCGCTCTTAACCTTATCAAAGAAAGAAGAGTTAACTTTTAAGTTCAAGAGACAAAATTATTCATGAGTATCATGAAAAAATTGATACATATATGAAAATAGGTCTATCAATTTTCATTCTTCATTGGCTTCCCTTATGGCTTGTGCCTGAGTTTTATGATTCAGTACATCAGCTAGTGCATTTCCCTTTCTAGTCATATAGATAAGCTCAAAATCAAAGGGATAAAGATATTTAACCCATATTAATTATCTAAGATTCATGTCACACTATGTAAAGATATATTTGAGAATTTTTTTTGAATACACCAAAAAGTTCTTACCTAATAGATAATGTACCTAGCAACATAAGGCATGTAAAACTGCTACTAGATTAAGGTCATGCATTAGGTAATTTCTCTCATGAGGCCTCAACTACGAAGATTCATACATAATGACTCTATCCTCTGGCATTATCACTTCTCCTAGGAAAATTATTGATGCATAATTGAAGATAATATATCCTTTTGTAGTCTATGGAAGAATTAGTATTCGTGCTAAGGAAAGCCTCAATTTTATCTTCTGAAAGGATTCCTTACACACTTCTGACCAGAGGAACTTGACACCTATCTTTTCAAGACTAGTAAGTGGTGAAGAAATGCACGATCAATCCTCCATAAAATGATTGTAATAACCAGATATCCCCAAGAAACTATTTATATCAAACAAATTCTTGGTATGATCTCAGGAAACTACAACACTGAGATTCTTAGGGTCAATAGATACTCCTGATTCTGAGATAATATGACCCAAGAAGTGACCTTTTTTGATCTATAAGTGGAACTTAGAAATCTTTTCAAAAACTTGATTCCATATCAGTGTACTCAGAATGATCTCAAGTTACTTATAATGGTCGATATGAGTGTGAGAATACACCAATATTTTTTTCCACAAACACCACGACAAAAGAATCCATATAGGAGTGAAACACCCTATTCATAAAATCCATAAAAATAATGGGAACATTCATAAAACTGAATATAATAACATTGTACTCATATAGACCATACCTGATATGAAAATCTATACAAGGTATGTCTGATGGCCTGACTCACACCTGATGATATCCCGATTTCAGGTCGATATTTGAAAACACCCTAGCTCCTCAAAGCTGGTAAAAGAGACCATCTATTCAAGGAAGTGGATACCAGTTCTTGATTATAAGCTAGTTCAAACATCTATAATCCACAAATAGACAAAGGGTCCCATATGACTTATTAGTAAAAATCATAGGCAGACCCTAAGAAGAAGTGATGGGTCGTATATGAACTTTGGCCCCAAGTCCTCTAATAGTTGCTTGAGCTCTAGAGATCTATATGTTCCATCATATATGAAGGAATAGACATTGGATATACTCCTGGAACAACATAAATCATAAAATCCACCTTTATCTCGGGAGGTAATCTAGAGAATTAATCGAGAAAGACATCCCTAAAATGATCTACCACTAGAGGGAATTCATCCATATGTATACCTTGATCCTCTATGTAGAGATTCATAATCTAGGAGGTCACTATACCTATCCCATGATGATCTAGTCCAACTCTACTATCCTAGACATTCCACTCACCCTTATGTAGATAACTACTTCCCTTTGGTGATGTAAATGATACTATTTGGTGATATTAGTCTACAAAGGTATGATATAGAACCAACCAATACATCCCAAGAATGACGTTGAAGCCCATCTTATCAAGAACAAAGAGGACCCAAAAGAAAGGGTAACTACCTACCTCAGGGGGATAGTCCCTACATTGGAGAATACCCTCTGACTGCAATCCCAACGGTGTATCCATGGTGATTACACTATAATAATATTGTATTTACATCACAAGAATTTCCACAATATATAAATAGATGAAAGAGTGTGAATAACCTATATCAAATAATGTAGATACTATAATAGAGGCTACTAGAATAATACCTTATACTATAGATGGTCCTACAACCTAATCCTTAGGTATCGACTGTAAAGAATGCAACTAACCTGATCTATGGAACTGTGAAACAGGTGTACTACCATGGTCAAAACTACTCTTCTAGTGATACTGGTGATCAGGAGTCTGTCTACCATGGCCACAGACTCCTCCTTATCTAGTCCTACTAGTGCTACTCCAACTTACGACATGATGCGATGTAAAAGAACCTACCCTAAAAGTGGAGCTGGTACGAAACATCTTCCATTAGAAGCTGATGAAAAGTTCTAATAGAATATCTGAAGATGCCCCATATGTCTACAAGCCCGAAACGCTATAGGGTCTCCATCACACTGAGGCTTTAGGTGCCCCTTTCGTCTACACTAACAACACACCATAGAGCTACCAACATAGGTACCCCAATTCCCACTTCCCTGGAAAGAAATCTTGAGAGATCACTTTCTGCTACGAGAATAACTACTAGCTTGCCATGGAACTAATCCTCTATGCCCAGTAATATCATTGTCCCTCAAGTCGTTCTCAATGATAAGATCTTGATTGAATATTTCAGAAAATTTAGGTAGTATATAGACATTCACCTAAGTACAGATGGAATACATAATCCCATCCTTGAAGCATGTAGCACACAAAATTTCATCACCAGCCAAAAGTGGTGAAAATCACTACAACTTAGCGAAACATGTTGAATACTCCATAAATGACATAGAATACTGCTCGATATTAATGAACTCTTAGGATATACCATCTATAAGTGTATGAGGAAATAACTGATCATAGAAATAATTATGTAAATCAACCCATACCATGCCTTGATGGTGACCATTCTAGGTAATTACACCCCACCATCGCTTGTCTGAATCTACAAAAATGTAATTAGAAATATTGAAACTATGCTCTGGAGGCATCTCTAGATGATCAAAGATATAAAAGGTATCCTCTAGATAGGACTCAGTAGAATATGAATCACCATACCCTGAGAAGGTAGGAGGATGTTGCTGTTGGAACTCACGAGTTAGATCATCCATCATAGGTGTTAGTTGTGGAGAACCTTGCATGGACTGTAGAAGATGTAGGAAAATATCATGAACTTGAGTGTCTATACCCAAATCAGGTACAATAGGTGGGGCCTCAAGTTTAAATCCTAGTGGTAAGAATGGTGGCTCAAGGCCCACCATGTCTGGAGCATGGTCTTCACCATCCTCCTAGCGTATGACATGAGAACTTTATGGTGGTATTGGTCTATAAATTCCAAGCACATGCCTTAGAAAAATCTTTAAGATGATAAATAACAACACTAGTAGAATCTTAATGTAATAAAGGTCTCACTACCCAAGGTATAATACCCCAACTATCCACTTAGAAGGCTAGGTATTGGCAACTGATCAATTATTAGATACAGAGGTTCTAGTAGATGAAGGGTGACTGAGCAAATTTATGTGCATATTTTTAATCCAACAATAATTAATTTCTGATGTTTTAAATGATAAAACCCATGTATTTAAATGTTTTAATAAAATAATGGGAAATTTTTATTATATAATGAAAATGAGCTAAATTGTGAAAAGTGCTTAATTCTGGATTTTTGACATCTTTTTACGTCAAGGGTAGTTTGTTCATTACTTGAAAAATAAAATTCTAAATTGAGTTATTTTTTTTAGAATCCTTATTTTTTTCCTCCATTTTATTTCTTTTAGACTAAGGGTTGAATCGATCAACTTGAGACCTTAAAAATTCAATGAAGTTGAAGATTTTTCCAGGTGGAGAACGTGGACCCCACCACCATAACTGACGTCTATATTAGCCTACACGCCTCCAATTGAAGTTATTACACCTGGTATAGAACTATGACACATAATACGAACTCTAAAAATAATTTGAGGTAGTTTTAAAGTCATTAATGTTGTCATTGGATGTTATACTTTTGGAGGAAGCTTAGTGAAACCTGCAACCAGAAAAAGAAACTACCAATAAAAAATCAAAACTAATACATAATATGGCCAATTAAGATGATATTTGGAGGATGAACTAACCACACATTTATGAACAACTTTAATGAATGGTTGAATGCATGAATCATCTAATTAATGGGTTAAAAATGTGACAATATTAAAAGGATAGAAATCTTCCTATAAAAGGGGAGGAGCTCCTACCTCTCAAATTATTCCAATCATTCCAAATACCATCCAGGGGAACCAAGGAGAGGAGGCCAAGGGCCATTTAGAATTTTATTTATTTATTTTATTTTTATTTTTAGTTTTATTTTCTCATGTAATGCATTCATATTTTAATTAAAGTGTTTCCACCTTATTTTCCACTGTCTTTCTTTTCCAACTTAAATATAATTTCTATCTCTCTTCTATCTTTCCATCATTATCTCTATACACTTCACCATGGAAAGTGAATAACTTGAGGCTTGGACCCGGGGGAGGTTTTCATGGTTTTATTCATTATTTAACTTTGATTTAAAATGTTTTAATTTTTTTTGTGGTAGATGGAGGAGTATTGCACGAGTGCGACAATCATCCACCATAACACTATTTCCAAAATCCATTCCTTTCAGTTGATTCATTATTTATACCTCCCTTATCTTAGGAAAAGACTTCATATGGTGGATTTAGGGTTGTCATAAGGGATAAAACAATATATAGTGGAGTTGGGTCTTTTTGGGATAACATTCTCAGTTGAGGTGTTATCCTAGTTGACTATTGGAGGAGGTGTGGTTTGGTGTGCCGAAGGCATGCTAAAATCACATACTCTTTAAATAAAAGGAAATTAATTCATTAATGAGGTTTCATAAAATGAATTCTAAAATTGAATTTAAACAATAAATAAATAATGAATGAACCCATGTTATCCAAACCTAGGACCAAGACCTTTCTTCCCTGATTTCATTCTGTTTGCATCTAGATTTAAATTATATATGTCATTATTTTAATTGCATGTTTTAAAAAACAAAAACCATTTTTTAGTAAATATTAAATAAAAAAACAAAAAATAATTAGATTAGGTGAAATAGAATAAGTTATTGAACCGATTGCAATGCTCCTCAAGTGAGATGACCCTGGTCAGCCCCTGTACTGCATTAGAAAAATAAATTTGATTTTTCCACGACCTACAATAGGCATGCATCTTAAAATCGGATTGAATGAAATCAGAAAAGGAAGATTTCATGGAAGGATCATCTCTTTATAATTTTGAATTTTCAGATTTGGTCAGTCCTTACCTTGCCTTATAAGAAGATTAAAAAGAAGATGCACCTATTGAGAAACAGATGGATCTCCCTAGTGACATTGAATATTTATTTAAGAGAGTACATGAAGAGACACCAGTGGATCTGCATGAAGAACAAGAGACACATGATACTTCACATATGAAAAATCCATTTTAAGGATAGGGAGATGTTGCATAAGTATCAATGAAGAAGGAGGAGGATCCATACTTCATCCTACCCTAACCATGCAAGTTTCACCACATTGAGATGGGGGAGGATCTAGTGAACTCTATCCATGGAGTCCTCCTCAACAAGAACACAGATGTGGATGCTGGTAAAATCCACATGTGGTAGTTCAAATCAAAGAAGCTTCATCCACCATCTTATTTTGGATAACAGACGGTACTTCCCTCTAGAGGTAGTAAAAATTCTGGGGCCACTTGGGGGATCATACCAAGATTTATCTTTACATGTTTTTTATATTTCAAATTCTTTTTATAGATTAGTCCAGCATACAGCTCACTCCTCCTTAAAATTTTGAGCTTTAATGACATGATCCTTGTTCTTAAGTAAGTAATTCTCTTTTATAGGTTCATAAATGGTAAAAGGAAGCCTTAAATAGAGGAAGAGGACTGAAGCTTTATTTAAAAAGGGAATTCGCTTTTAATGTTTAATATTTTAAACTCTATATATTTTTTGGTCCAAAACATGTTTTTATATTTAAATATAAAATTTCATGTCCACACTTGAATTATTTCTTTACTTGAATTATCTAGGAGACATGAGGTTCTTAGGAATCCTATGATGCCATGTTTTAGATTTCAATGTTAATGAGATTTAATGAGTAAAATGGAAAAATTTAATTTTTAAAGTGAAGCATGGATATTGAAATGATGACTCATGATTTAAGGGAATTATTTGATTAATGTAAATGAAATTTTCCTACCATTTTTCATACTTTGAATTTTTTAAATTCATGTGAATTGATTTGTTATTATAAATCATGCCTTCAGTTATTGTCTAATATCATATGTCTCATTCCCAAGAGGATTTATAGACCAAGTACTTCCTATTTATTCTTGAGCATATTTCTTGAGTGATATTGGGATATTTCACCTACTAGAACTTGCATTTGAACTTGTCTAAGATATGACTGTACAAAAACAAATTTAAAATGATTGAGGAATATTTTGAAAAGCCCTTATCAATAAATACCACTTTTACATCAATACTTATTTTATCCCATAGAGACCATGAATGACCTTTATAGGGAGGATCCGTGTTTCAATCCATTTTTATCCATTCCTACCCTACTCTTGGTATTTGCATGATATTTTAAAAATGAAGTGTGGGGGTGAAGGGAATCATGGTGGAAGGGATACTGTACGTTGTAAGGAAAAAGTGTGGGGGTGAAGGGAATCATGGTGGAAGGGATATTGTACGTTGTAAGGAAAAAGTGTGGGGGTTCTATTATGGGAATTGTAAATGGTTGTGGAATCATTAATTGTAATTCGTTGTTTTCCCCTCTTTAATTTAAAATAAAACATAAAAAAATGACAAAAAGAACAAAAAAAAATAAGAAGAGAAAAATGGGTTGTGATTTGGGAGAACAAAAAATCACCATTTTATAGAATGGCGATCCTCTTATCATATGTGATTAGCTGATTAATTTGAGGTTTTATCTAATCATAAATTTCTAAAAAAAGTAAAAAATTGAAAAAAATCAAGAGGGTTCATTAATCATTCATTATGATTTACTTTGATCATGACCTTACTTTGAGTTATGGGGGAAGTGGGTTTTGATAATTTGAAGAGAATAATTTAATTACAAATTTTGATACCATGCATTTTACTTAAGAGATAAAAATCCTCCTTGAGCCTTAATTTTTAAAACATCAAATCCTACCAACCTTAAGCCTTAGAGTTATTTGAACCTTTATGGAAAAGTCCTCATGATTTTATGTGCCTTTTGTCTTTACAAAGTGGAAAAATAAGTTCTTTTAAAAGACTATAGATAAGTTTCATGTTCTCATGGTATAAGAATAACTCTACCTAAATTTTATCATGTTATATGAGAGGAAAAATTCAAATTTGGGGTAAATAAATATGTTGCATGCTTAATTATAATAAATTGAGATGCTTGAATGAATAAAAGAATAATTTTCATCATCTTTTAATGGGGAAAAGTAAAATATATAAATTAATTATTTATTTAAAATTAGGAAATTAAATTGATATTTTATGTGAATTTTTGAAAATATGATTTTACTTTGAAAATTGTTTGATTTTATTACTTTGAAATTTGAATATTGGTAATATTTGTGTCCCTTGAGTTCCATGTTGAGATTTTATGCTTGAGGGAAAGCATGGTTTAAGTGTGGGGGTATTTGACAAAGAAAATTTATGTGTATATTTTTAATCCAATAATAATTAATTTCTGATGTTTTTAAATGATAAAACCCACATATTTAAATTTTTTATTAAAATAATGGTCAATTTGGATTATATAATGGAAATGAGCTAAATTGAGAAAAGTGTTTAATTTTGTATTTTTGACAGATTTTTACGTTGAGGGTAGTTTGTTCATTAATTGAAAAATATAATTCCAAATTGAGTTATTATTTTTTTTGTTAGAATATTTATTATATATCCTTCATTTTTTTTGAAAGAGGGTATGAATCAATCATCTCGAGTCCTTAAAAAATCAATGAATTTAAAGATTTTTCTGGGCGGACAGCGTGGACCTCCCCACCATAAAAGCCAGCCATCTCAGCCTAAACACCTCCAATTGAAATTATTCCACCTATTATAGAACTAGGACAAAAATTAATGACTCTAAAACGAATTTTAGGGAGTTTTTAATTCATTAATGTTGTCATTGGATATTATAATTTTGGATGAAGCTTCATGGAACATGCATCCAATAAAAGAAACCACCAATAAAAAATCATAACTCATACATCCGATTGGAAATTAAGCTTATATTTTTAGGATGAATGGCCCACACAATTATGAACATCTTTCATGAAGGATTACATGCTTGAATCGTCCAATTAATGGGTAAACAATGTGATAAAATTTAAAGGATAGAAATATTCCTATAAAAGGAGAGGAGCTCCTACCTCTCAAATTATTCCAATCCTTCCCAATACCATCTGGGGGCACCAAGGAGAAAAGGCCAAGATCCATTTAGAATTTTATTTATTTATTTTATTTTTATTTTTAGTTTTATTTTCTCATGTAATGCATTCATATTTTAAGTAAAGTGTTTCCACCTTATTTTCCACTGTCTTTCTTTTCCAACTTTAATATAATTTCTATCTCTCTTCCATCTTTACATCATGATCTCTATGAACTTTTCCATGGAAAGTGACTAACTCGAGGCATGGACCTGGTGGATTTTTTCATAGTATACTTCATTTTTGAGCTTCAATTTAAAATGTTTTAAATTTATTTGTGGTGGATGGAGGAGTATTGCACGGGTGCAATAGTCATCCATCACGACACTATTTCCAAAATCCATTCCTTTCCATTGATTCATTCTTTCTCCCTCATTTATTTTAGAAAAAACCTTCATATAGTGGAGTTGGGGTTTTTCTAAGGGATGAAATGGCATACGGTGGAGTTGGGTCTTTTTGGGATATCATTCTATGTTGAGGTGTTATCCTAGTTGACTATTGGAGGAGGTGTGATTTGGTGTACCAGAGGCATGCTAAAATAACACAGTCATTAAATCAAAGGAAATTAATTCATTAATGAGGTTTCATAAAATTAATTATCAAATTTAATTTAAACAATAAATAATTAATTAATGAACCAATGTTATCTAACCCTAGGACTAAGACCTTTCTTGATTTAATTCTGTTTTCATCTGGATTTAAATTCTACATGTCTTTATTTTAGTAACATTTTTTCAAAAACCAAAACCATTTTTTTATTAAATATTAAAGAAAAAAACCAAAAAGAATTAGATTAGGTGAACTAGAATAAGTTATTGAATCGAATGCAGCACTCCTCAAGTGAGATGACTCTAGTCAGCCACAATGCTACATTAGGAAAATAAATTTTCTTTTTCCACACCTTACAACAGGCATGAATCTTCAAATCAAATTGAATGAAATCAGAAGAGGTATATTTCATGGAAGGATCATCTCCTTAGAATTTTGAATTTTCAGATTTGGTCAATACTTACCTTACCTTATAAGAATATGAAAAAGAAGATGCACCTGTTGAGGAACACATGGATCTCCCTAATGACATTGAATATTTATTAAAGGAAGTACATGAAGAGATACTAGTAGCTCTGATTGAAGAACAAGAGACACACACTACTTCATATATGGAGCAACCATTGGAAGGAGAGGGAGATGTTGCACAAGTATCAATGAAGAAGGAGGAGGATCCATAATTCACACTACCCCTACCATGAAAGCTGTACCACATTTAAAAGAGGGAGGATCTAGTTTACTCTATCTATGGAGTACTCATTAATAACAAAATGGATGTGGATATTGGGAAAAGCCACATGTGGTGGTTAAAATCAAAGAAGCTTCATCCACCATCCGATTCTGGATAATAGCTGGTACTTCCCTCTGGTGGTAGTAAAAATTCAAGGCCCACTTGGGGGATAATAACAATATTTATCTTTACATGATTTTTATATTTCTAATTATTTTTTTATATTACTCCAGTATACAACCCACTCCTCCATATATTTTTGATCTTTAATGACATGATACTTGTACTTATGTAAGTAATTATCTTTTATTGATTCATAAATTGAAAAAGGAAGCCTTAAATAGAGTAAGAGGACTGAAGATTTATTTCAAAATGGAGTTCAATTTTAATGTTTAATCTTTTAAAATCCTTAATTTTTTTGGTCCAAAACTTGTTTTTGGTTTTAAAGATAAAATTTCATGTCCACACATGAATTATTTCTTTACTTGAATTATCTAGGAGACATAAGTTTCTTAGGAATCCTGTGATTCCAAGTTTTAGATTTCAATGTTAATGAGATTGAATGAGTAAAATGGAAAATTTAATGTTTAAAGTGAAGCATGGATATTTAAATGATGACTCATGATTTAAGAGAATTATTTGATTTATGTAAATAAAATTTCATACCTTTTTTCAAACTTTGAATCTTTAAAATTAATGTGAATTGATTTGTTATTATAAATCAGGCCTTAAGTTATTTTCCAATATCATATGTATCATTTCAAATAGTATTTCAATACCAAGTACTTCTTATTTATTCTTGAGCATATTTCTTGAGTGATCTTGGGACATGTCACCTGCTAGAACTTGCATTTGAACTTGTAAAAGCTATGACTGTACAAAAACACATTTAAAATGATTGATGAATATTTTGAAAAGACCTTATCCTTAAATAACACCTTTACATCAATCTTTATTTTATCCCATAGAGACCATGAATGACCTTTATAGGGACGAGAAATGTTTCAATCCATTTTTATCCATTCCTACCCTACTCTTGGTATTTTCATGATATTTTAAAAAAGAAGTGTGGGGTGAAGAGAATCATGGTGGAAGAGATGATGTACATTGTAAGGAAAAGGTGCAGGGGTTCTATTGTGAGAATTGTAAATGGTTGTGGAATCATTCATTGTACTTCATTGTTCCCCCTCTTAAATTTAAAATAAAAAATAAAAAAATGAAAAAAAAGAACAAAAAAAATGAGAAAAATGGTTTGTGATTTGGGAGAACAAAAAATCACCATTTTCCAGATTGAGGATACACTTAAAGTATGTGGTTAGGTGATGAATGTGAGGTTTTATCTAATAATAAATTTTAAAAAAAAGGAAAAATTACAAAATTAAAAAAAATCAAGAGGCTGAATTAATCATTCATTATGCTTTACTTTGATCATGGCCTTACTTTGACTTTTGGGGGAAGTGGGTGTAGCTACTTTAAAGAGGATAATTTCATTACACTTTTTGATATCATGCATTGTACTTAAGAGATTAACCTCCTCCTTGAGACTTAAATTTTAAAACATAAAATCCAACCAACCTTAAGCCTCAGAGTTATTTGAACCTTTATTGAAAATTCATCATGATTTTATGTGCCTTTTATCTTTACAAAGTGGAGAAAGTAGTTATTTTACAAGATTATGGATAAGGTGAATGTTATCATGATATGAGCATAACTCTACTTGATTTTTATCATGAGATATGAGAGGAAAAATTAAAAGGTGAGGTAAATCATGATGTGGAATGCTTAATAATAATGAATTGAGAAGCTTAAATGAATGAAAGAAGAAGTTTCACAATTTTTTAATGAGGAAAAGTAAAATATATGAATTAATTATTTCTTTAAAAATTTGGAAATTAAATTGATATTTTATGTGGATTTTTGAAAATTTGATTTTACATTGAAAATTGTTTGATTTTATTACTTTGGAATTTGTATATTGGTAATATTGGTGTCCTCTCAGTTCCATGTTGAGATTTTATGCTTGAGGGAAAGTATGGTTTAAGTGTGGAGGTATTTGAGAGAGAAAATTTATGTGCATATTTTTTATCCAATAATAATTAATTTTTGATGTTTTAAATGATAAAACCCATGCATTTAAATGTTTTAATAAAATAATGGGCAAATTGGTTTATATAATGAAAATGAGCTAAATTGTGAAAATTGATTAATCCTTGATTTTTGATAGTTTTTTACGTCAAGGGTAGTTTTTTCATTACTTGAAAAATAAAATTGAAAATTGAGTGATTATTTTTTTAGAATCCTTATTTTATTTCCTTCATTTTTTTCTGGACCAGGAGATGAATCGATCATCTTGAGGCCTTAAAAATTAATGAAGTTGAAGATTTTTCCAGGCAGATAGCATGGTCCCCACCACCATAACGGACGTTTGTATCGGCCTACATGCCTCTAATTGAATTTATTACAACTCATATAGAATGAGGACACATATGAACATCTATTAAAATAATTTGAGGGAGTTTTGAAGTCATTAATGTTTTCATTGGATGTTATACTTTTGGAAGAAGCTTCGTGGAACCTACGTTCAAAAAAATAAACCACCAATAAAAAAACCCAACTCATACATAATATATCCAATTAAGCTGATATTTTGAGGAAGAATGGCTGACACAGTTATAAAAAACATTCATGAAGGGGTCCATGCATGAATCTTCCAATTAATGGGTAAAAAATGAGACATCATTCGAAGGATAGAAATCTTTCTATAAAAGGAGAGGAGCTCCTACCTCTCAAATTATTCCAATCCTTCCCAATACTATCCAGGGGAACCAAGGAGATGAGGCCAAGGGCCCTTTAGAATTTTATTTATTTATTTTCTTTTTATTTTTAGTTTTATTTTCTCATGTAATGCATTAATATTTTAATTAAAGTGTTTCTAACTTCTTTTCAACTTTATTTATTTTCCAACTTTAATATAATTTCTTTCTCTCTTTCATTTTTCCATCGTGATCTCTATGAAATTTTCTATGGTAAGTGACTAACTCAATCCTTAGATCTGGGGGAGGTTTTCACAGTGTTCTTCATTATTGCACTTCAATTTTAAAATGTTCTAAATTTATATGTGGTGGACGGAGGAGTATTTCACGAGTGCATTGGTCATCCACCATAATTTTTTTTCCAAAATCCATTCCTTTCTACTGATTCATTATTTCTCACTCCCTTCTCTCAAGAAAAACCTTCATATGGTGTATTTGGGGTTGTAATAAGGGATGAAACAAAATACGGTGAATCCAGGTCTTTTTGGGATAGCATTCTCAGTTGAGGCGTTATCCTAGTTGACTATTGGAGGAGGTGTGGTTTGGTATGCCAGAGGCATGCTAAAATCACACAATCTTTAAATCCAGGGAAATTAATTCATTAATAAGGTTTCATAAAATGAATTATCAAATTGAATTTAAAAAATAAATAAATAATGAATGAACCTATGTTATCCAACCTTAGGACGAAGACCTTTCTTCCTTGATTTCATTCTGTTTTTATCTAGATTTAAATTTTTCATGTCATTATTTTGATTACATATTTTCAAAAACCAAAAACATTTTTTGGTAATTATTAAATAAAAAAACCAAAAAGAATTAGATTATGTGAACTAGAATAAGTGATTAAATCGACTGCAATGCTCCTCAATTGAGATAACCCTGGTCATCCACTATGCTACATTAGGAAAATAAATTTGCTTTTTCCACACCCTATAACAGGCGTGCGTCAAAGGGTCAATAAAATTTTTCCTCATCATTTACTAGCAACCATTTCATTCATTTCATATTTAATTTCTAGGTTCACTTTTTTACCTTTTATTAATCATGACAAGGTGGGATAAGGACGTAAAACCATTACATTTTAAAAGTTATTTTTTACTATCAAGATGCATTTTCTTATTTTCATATACCAAGGTTTTAATTGAATGGATCACCACTCCCAGTGAATCAGGGCCCATACACCTTATCATTGAAAACAACACCCAATTGATTTTAATCAAACATATTAACTTAGTAAATTGGAAATCCCAACCCATGAGGGCCCATAACACCTCATGAATTGAAACCAACAATCACTCAATCACAGCCAAGTAAAATCACATGCATACTATAAATACCACAACATCACTTAAAAATAACATGCATACCAAGTAATGAAAATTAGTGAAATTCCCCTATATGGCATGGAAATATGCATTACATACAAATTCATGGTGTCTATAATGTTGTATGTAATAATGATCCTTTACCTCATATCATAGAGTTAAGGATGAAATGAAATCTTAATTATAATAATATTTAACAATACCACATAGCATGTGAGTCACCCGATAGTGAAATGACATCATCTGTAATAAGAAAAAGTAGAATAACAATTTCAATTTAGGAAACTCAGTATTTACCTTGAATATGGGTTTGTGACACCCAAACATGACTTATTTTTAAGTTCCAAGAATTTCTAATCTCTAATATAATATCTCCAAATATTAAAGAAAGAAAGAAACTCCTCTAATACCAATTTTTTATGTACCAAACATGAACTCCACTGAAGGTTCCCCGAGCTCGGTTGGCTATATGGCCTCAAGCGCATCTCCCCAATTACCAGAGATTACCGACTAGCAGTGTGGGCCTAAGGTGTGTCCATGGGGAAACTATTTCCTCATTAGAAGAGTGTAGCATAGTGGATCAATAAGAAGCATAGGTAAAAAGTAGAAGAAATATAAGTAAATATATGAAACAACATAAGCATATAGGTGTCACAAATAACAGATCATTTTATAATGATATAAAAAATATTATGATGATATCTCATGTATCTATAAAGCTAGAAAACATAGACACAAAGAATCAGAAAAACATGCTATACAAAAGTAGAAAAAATAAAACAAAAACTATCCCCCATATCCTGAGTTCTAGCCAAGTCATCTGCTACTAGATCCATCATAAAGCAGCAAGAAATCAAGTGTTTGAAGAGATATGATTATCTTTATCAACACCTGCATACATATAGTTTTCCTGGGTACCAATGGAGGCCCATATAGGGTGTGAGATAAATATAAGTAGTCCACCACCAATAGTGTCTATAATATTCTATAAGTGTAATCTAAACTAAAATAATGTGCAATAATACATATATAAAAGTAAAGCTGTACAATAATGTAAATACCCAAATACCTACTTCTACCCTCAGTTAGTTTCTGAACATGTAACGAATTCATTAATTAATTAAGTTCCAATTTATATATATATTTAAGTCATGTGAGGAATATCTAGCACTAAAATCACTTATTGATAGTAATAGTAAAGGATCAAAGATGTAACAAAGAAAACCTTTATGAAAATAATAATGAAAGGTTCCAAGGTAGTAACCAAGGAAACCTAAAACTCAAGGGTCACCAACTCAGTAGTAACTTCTAGCTGGATAATGGGTAAGAGTTCAATCCAAGGAGTGTCATCCAATTAATTCCACAATAGTATGATCTAATTGAGTCCAAGGAATACATCCAAGGTAAAACAGGATAAGCAATTGCCAGACCCAAGGATGTAACCAAGGTGTATCATGTCTGTAAAAGCCATAATAGATCCAAGAAGTGTATCCAAGGCATCCTGTATAGTAATAAAGGGTTCCTATAGTGTCATACTAGGTAGAAAATAATAGAAGAGGATTAGTTTCAAGGTGGGTCTCAACCAAGGCAACCGACATCCTTGAATCAGAATGGCATCCTCGAGTGGTCAAGGCATTCCGTTGAGAATCCAAGGCAAGGTCGAGTCAAACCACTCCTATAATGATGTCAATATCCATAAATAATTTGGAATATTACATTTTATTTAACTAATTAATTAGTCTAATTAATACTCAATCCATTTAATATATCATAAGGTTCAAGCCATTGCCTTTCATTATTATGACAAGGCCAATTGATCATGAAACCATTTAATTAATTCATTCAAGTTATACTTAATTCCTTGGGTTCATTCCACTACCTTCCATCGTAAATGGAAAGGGGTGACATAGAAATGTAACCAAACATTCATTCAATTAGGCCACGTCATATACATACAATATGCTTTCCAATTACATTTAAAGTTGATTAATCAAGTTGAAACTCTTACCTTAGGTGGGGTAAGTGATTATCATACTTGGTACTTTCCATTTGGAAATTCAAAATTAAATTAATGTAAGGGTCTCACCATTAGTATGGTCAATACACACACCCACGCTATGGATATAATAGGTTATATTATACCAATAAGGTATAACTGGACACTAAAGGCATAAACATGGAAATCAACCTACTTGGGGTGGTTGACGTTGTGGGCGTAACCACCAAAATTGAATAGAATATATATATTGTGCGTTAGAATATGGTTATAATGAATATAAATAAGACACATAAATTTAACAGATAATGCCCGATGAAATTAACATGCCCACACGACAATTTTAAAATGAAAAATCTTGATAAGTGAGTTATATATCACCTACCTCATACTCATACAACTCTCATTATCTAGTATCATCCACTTAATTGACCTATATTGGAAGAGATAAGAAGAATGGACCAATGACATAAAATTGGGTCATATGATCTAGCATCTAAATAGCATTGTTGATAGTAAGAATAATGATGAAAGATTAAAAAGGAATTGAGAATGTATCAGTGCATATCCAATGAGATGGACGATGGTCAAATCAGAATCTGAATGGAAGATAGATATCAATTCCTTGTTTAGACTTCAACAAGGATAAAAATAAGAGAATTGGGGTATGATTTCTTCTACAAATAGAAAGAGATTATGGTGATTATTAAAATAGATCATTAAGGTAAAAATGCATTTTTACCTAAAAAACACTCTTCACATGATTTGGCCACACGATTAGCCAAATTGTGTACAGTATTCTATATGAAGGGGGAACCACATGGTTAAGAAGTAAAATTAGGGAAACTATGTTCCCACCATGAGAAACTCCACTATCAAAATTGAATACATTCTCACATGGTCATACAACCCATTTTACACGATTAGATCAAATTGTGTTCCCTCCTGCTACTCACCGTCCAACCTTTCATGGTTAAAACTAACTATGCGGCCTACCTGGAATGGTTTAATCTAATCATGCGACAGTCCAAATACCTCCATTAGTCAAAGTTCTATGCTCTGAACAAGATTCAAAAACCCTCAAAAACTTCACTAACCCATTATTCATCCATATTATGTCCCTAAAATAAGATTATATCAAAATTTAAAGGATCCATACATGAGTGAAAAATCGGGTTCTTATAATATTCTCCCATAAAGGAACTCATCCCCAAGTTCACCTTACAAGGTAGGTGAAAAACTTTCTAAGAGAAACTCTAGCCACTTAGCATATACGTTAGCCTCCCTATCCCAAGTCTCTTCTTATACACAACTGTGTTTCCATAGAACCCATACTATAGGGATAAACCGACCTCGAAGATCCTTCTTTCTCCAGTCAATGATATGTATAGGATACTCCGAAAAAGATGCATCGATATTTAGCTCAACTTCATCTAGATCAGAAGTATGATATGGGTTGGCATGATAATGAAGAAGTTGGGAAATGTAGAATAATTCATGCATGGAATGGTGCCTATGTGGTAGTAACAACTGATAGGCTACCAGACTGACACTATCCAGAATCTCAAACAACCCGATAATGGGTGGAAACGAATTCCATTTCCTCCGTATTCATTTATGACTTATCCTGGATGATACCTGTAGGAAAACATAATCCCTGACCTCAAAATTTATAGGTTTTCAGTGGTGATTGAAAAAATATATCTATCCAGACTGAGTAGTAGATATACATTTTTCTAATCAGTTGAACCTACTCCGAAGTCTCCTGTACAAGATGAGGACCTAGTAGGTCTACCTCTCTTATCTATATCTAAAATAGGGGTGATTAAAGAGACCTACCATTTAATGCCTCAAAAGGATCCATTTGAATTATCTTATGGAAGCTATTAATATAGGAAAACTTGATGAGAGGGATATAATTCTTTCAAGAACTGCCATAGTCAAGGATGCATTCTTGAAAAATGTACCCTAACATTTGTATCATCCATTCAAACTTTCCATCAGTTTGAGGGTGAAAGGCTGTTCTCAGAAGCACCTGTGTACCAATAGATTTATGAAACCCATTCCAAAAACAAGATGTGAAAATATTATAACTATTATAAATGATTTATGAGGGACCATATGTAGTCATATGATATCACATACATACAATATTCCCAGTTCATTAACTGAAAAAGTTTCTTAGATATGAACTAAGTGGGCTAATTTCGTCAGTCTTTCAATGACAACCCATACAACGTTTTTACCTCTAGGAGACCTAGGTAAATCAACTATGAAGTCCATGGAGACATATTACCATTTCCATTATGGGACTGGAAGTAGATATAATAAGCTTGTAGGTATCTAGTTCTCTTCCTTCACTTACTAAAAGAAGGAACACATAGTGATAAAGCCTGCTATCTGATATTTCATCCCAGGCCACCAATACTTGCATCACATATCTCGAAACATTTTAGAGATGCTTGGATGAACTTCTGACTGAGAAGCATGAGACTCTCACATAAAATTCCCTCTCATATTTTTATTAACCTAGACACTTCCATGAATAAATAGGATGTTTTTTGTCCACATACCAATATGAAGGAGGGTCATATCCTAAAATACTCTCACAGATAACCAATCCATCAGTATTTAAAACTTTCATTCTCTTCACCTTATCAGGGAGAAAAGAGATAACTATCAAGACTGAGATATATGACTATTCGTGACTGTCATGAAACTCTAAATGCATCTTATAAAAGAGTTATATTAATTTCTATTAGTTACTGGCTTCCCGTATGGTTTTTCATGAGTATTCCAACTCAGTGTATCCGCTACTGTTGTGCCCTTTACAGGCATATAGGAAGGATCAAAATCAAAGGAATGATGATATTAAACCCATATCCACTGTCTAAGATTCATTTCATTCTATTTAAATATACATATGAGGCTCTTGTGGTTTTTATACAACACAAATAGCTTACCCAATAGATAATGTCTTCATAAAAGTAAGGTATGGACAACTGCTACTAGATTATGGTTGTGCTTAAGGTAAATTATCTTATGAGGCCTCAACTTTTGAGATCTATATGAAAATACTCTATCCTTATGCATTAGTATTTCTCCCAGGATAATGCCTGATGCATCACATAAGACAATATAAACTTTTCCATGATCTGGAATAATCAATATCAGTGCCGAGGCAAGCCTCTCTTTCAGCTCTTAAAAGGATTTATCACATGATTTTGACCACTTGAACATCTAACCCTTCTTTATAAGACTAGTAATAGGTGAGAAAAGGTGTGATAATTCTTTTATAAAACACCTATAATAACTATCCAGCCCCAAGAAACTCTGTATATCAAACATGTTCTTGGGATACTCTTAGGAAACCACAACACTAACCTTATGTAGAAGAACAAATACTCTTGATTATGATATAATATGATCCAATAAGTGAACTTCATTGATCCATAAGTGTCACTAATAAATATTAGAATAAACCTAATGCTATATCAGTGTACTCGAAACAATATCAAAGTTCTTATCATGGTCCTTATTAGTGTTAGAATACACAAAGATTTCTTCTACAAATACCATGAAATAAGAATCCAAATAGGGGTGGAACACTCTATTCAAAAAAATATGTAAAAATAGAAAGAACATTCATATGACCAAACAGAATAATAAGGTACTCATATAGAATATACCTACTACAAAAATATGTATGAGGTATGTCTGATGTCCTGGATCACACCATATTATAGACCAATCTTAGTTCAATCTTTGAAAACACCCTAGCTCTTCAGATCCGTACATATAGATCATCTATTTGAGGTAGTGGATACCGGTTCTTGACCATAATCCAATTAAACCATCTGTAATCTATGAATAGACACATGGTTCCATCCACCTTTTTGGAAAAAATCACAGGCACACCTTAAGAGGAAGTGTTGGTCTATATAAAACCTCCCCCCAAGTCCTTTAACTTCCACTTGAGCTCCTGGAGCTCTATAGGTTCCATCTTGTATGGAGGAATAGACACTAGAGATGATCCTTGAAAAAGTTAAATCGTAAACTCTACCTCTATCTCAGGAGGTAATCTAGATAATTTTTTGGGAAAAGAGTCCTTGAAATGATATACCAATAGAGGGAATTTAGCCTGATATAGACCCTGATCCTCCATGAAGAGATTAGAAATATGATAATTCACTCTACCTAGAACATGATGCTTTGTTCTATCTCTGCTATCCTAGACATACCACTCACCCTTATGTAGATAACTTCTTTCCTCTAGTGATGTAAATGATACCCTATAACAATAGAAGTCTATAAAGGCATGATATGGAACCAAAAAATATATATTGAGAATGATGTCTAAGCCCATCATCTAGAGAACAAAGAGGTCCCATAAGAATGGGTAACTGCCTAACTCAAGGGGAAAATTCCCACATTAGCGTATTACCTATGATCCTACTCCCAATAGTGCATCTATGGTCACTACACCATAGTAATATTATATTTACAAACAAGGATTTTCCATGACAGATAAATAGATGAAAGAGTGTGAAGCACCTGTATCAAATAAAAAAGATGCTATAGTGGAGTATAATAGAATAGTGACTCCTATTATAGATGGTCGTACATCCTGATCCTCAGGTATCGGCTATAAATCATATAACTAACCTGATCCATGACCCTATGCAACAGTTTGACTACAAAGATCAAAATTTCCCTCCTGGAATTGTAACATCCCAGGTAAATAAAGAATATGACATTTTGATATTTATTAATATTTGTGAATTAAATATTAATTTTACTTTAAAAGATATTCTATGTTCAATGGCGTACCTAACATGCAACAATGAGTTTCTCTGAAATCATATGTTGCACACAATGTTGAGTCATACTGAAAAAATAATAATATAATATTATTATTTTAAATGGTAGTTAACGCCTAGTCATTGCATCGATAGGAATGAACAAAACTAACCATATTAGGATTATTATTTTTTTAAATGTTTTTTTACATTTATCTAGTAAAATTTATAGTCTTAAAATGAGAATGAATCCAATTTTAAGCATAAATACTCTAATATTTTTAAAAGGTAGTTTTATCGCCTTTTGATAACGAACCCTTTTTAAATCTTGTATTGTCACTTTTATATGTTCCATTTAACAAAATAAAATTATTATTTTTAATAAGGACATAAAAATTTACTTTGGGTAAATTTTTGGTATTTTTCTGATGACGTTCATTTTTTAATGAATAGGGAAAAATACTACATTCTAAGTCAAAACTGTATTTTCATCATATTTATTTATATGGTTAGATTATCTATTTAATTGGTTTTAAAGTGTAATTATATTATGTTTTTATCATTTAATCCAATTTTGTTCATTGAAATTAATTTCAATTTTTTAATTAGACATAAACACATGTCAATCTTTTGATAGTTATTACTTCTTAGAAACCCGCTTTTTTTGGTTTTGACAATAAGAATTAATTTTAAATTAATTTTTGCCAATTCTGTGTTTTGAATTTGAAAAAATGTATTCCATATTTGGAATTATAAGGTACAAATTATGCAAATATGTACCTTTTATTTTTTGACATTATGAATAGTAACTTCAGTAATTATTTTATTTACCATGGTTAAAGGGTAAATCAGGTAAATAAGGGTAAAAAAATAATTTTATAATAATATAAAACTACCCTAAAACGTGTCTTACAAATATTTGATGATATATGTCCGACCATGGTCATCCTTGGGTCAATTTTGGGACCCCATGAAGCCACTATGATTTAAAAATGACATTTTATAAAAATTAATTTAAAGTAAAGAAAGATGTTACATAAACATGTATCTTTTAGTAAATTTTTTTATATGGGGGTTATATAAGTGATATTTTCTAATATGAATATTCATTATAAAGGTAAAAAATTCCTACATCATGGGATTTTATTTATAATATTTAGAGATTAAATAAATAAATTTATTTATGACACAATGGTGTTGTAGTGATTACCTTATTAATTAATTATTTAAATAAATGTGATTATAAATATTAAAATAAATTTATTTTAAATTTTTTATGTCATAAAGTAATTTTATGGATGATTATGAATTGTTATATTTGAATTAATGATTTTTTTTCAAAATAATCAAATTGTTATGGATTTTAAAAAAGTCATGATATGAATAGTATTAAAAATTGACATAAATAAGTTTTTAAAATAAATACTAATTTATTAAATGATACAATACTCCTAAAAATATAATATTCATCAAAATGACTTATGTAAGGTTTTAAATTTCATTGATAAACCACTTGAGGTTTGATTGTAATTTTATTGTAACTATATTAACCATATAGCATGAATACACAAGAAGACATGGTAAGAGTTAAATTAGTTAAATAAGGGTTAAAGAAAAATGATAATGTTAAATTTGAATCCAAAACTTTTATAAAACCTATTTTTTGAGAGGATTTAGAAATTACTCATATTATATTCTTATTAAATGAGTTTTGGAACTTTTGAAAATTGAAATCCAGTTTATAATAAAATAATATTTCATGAAATTCCTAAAGTACCCCTCCTCCCTCTTATAAAAGGCCAACACCTCTAATCCCTTACTCACATATCTCAAGCCACTTATATCATAAAAACTCTACTCCAATAATCTCCCAACATCCCTATCTTCCTCCTAGAAGCATTACCTTAGGCATAAATAAATTCAAGAAAGCATTTTGGCTCAAATCAAAGGGAGTTACCCGTTTTAAGAGAAAATTAAAGAACGAACGAGTCATGTCAGACACAAGGTAAGAGAATTCATATAAATATCCTTTTATTGAGGAATATTTTGATAATATACACCTATTTATTTTACACAATGTATAATAACCCCTTTTAATTTTACTTCCATTCAAAGGGAATATTTTATCTACGAAGCATTTTACTAAATAAAAAAAGGAATGTTTTTAACGTTTGTGGTGAAAATGACCCATCCACTACCATAATATTTATTTGGATTCCTCTATAAGGCTTAATGTTTAATAAATGAAAAGAAATCCCTTTTTTCTTTTTTGGTGTTTTTGTATTGAAAATTGTTTTTAAAATGGATTGATTATGTCAATATCTTGAAATTATTTCTTGTGATTGAAAATGAAATGTTGTTAGTGAAATGTTGATATTTGAAATATTTTATATTTTATGGTAATATAATGGTACTTGTACATTTTAAGGGTGTTTATATGATGAACCAAAGACGGGTGGTTACGTGATAAACCAAGTTACAGGTGGTTCTGTGATAAACCAAGGACGGGTGGTTACGTTATAACCTCCAATGCATTGGGTATAGAAGTCGGCCGTATGGTTATTCTATTTAGTGATATGTATGAAATTTGTCCATATGGATATTCCATTTAGTGATACGTGTGGAATTTGACCATATGGTTATTCCATTTAAGTATGTTTTTGTCCCAATTTACCTTATATGTTACATGTTTCTTTCTATAGGATATATGGCAATCTTTTGGTTACAAAATGGGTAAGCAATGAGCTTATATCTAGTGAAGTGTTTTTGATACTCCTTTAAGGATGAAAAGTATTACTTTATGAAAAAGTATTCATGTTTTACATGTTGTTTTGAAAAACTAACAGTTTTCCTTCTTTATGTCTCCCTTACTGAGCTTTTTATACTCATCCCCAGTTTTTGAATTGTTTTTTCACAAGACTTAAAGATGAATAGGGTCAAGGATGGGATCAAGGAAAATTCATGCTGTCTAAAACATGGAACTAAACATGTTTCTTTTTTAGAGTTTTTGTTTTATGAAAAAATGGATAGTGAGTAGAAGGGTCTACTTGTAATATTCAAGTTGTTATCTATAAGTTGTGACCTAATTATCTAAAGTTATATACCTGAAAAGATCCTCAATGTGTTAAATTAATTCAAGATTATGTAATGTTTAAGGATAGGGACTTATAAGAACTGATGGTGATCAGAAGTTTGTCAACCATGAAAATGACCTCCTCCTCAGTCAATCTTGTCTATGCTACTCCAACTCCCTGACTGTCATGGTGTAAAAGAACCCGACCCAAAAGTTGGAGATGGTGTGGAAACTATTCCACTAGAAGCTAATGGATATGTATGATGAAATCTCTAATGATTCCATATAAAGCCGCAAGACCGTCATTCTAGAGGGTCTATATCACACTAAGGCTTCAGGTTCCCATATCATCCACACTGATGACACACCATAGAGCTACCATCATGGGTAACCTAGTTGCCACTACCTTGATGAGAAACCTTGAGAGATTGTTTTCTACTATTGTAAGAACTAATGGATTTCCTTAGCACTGATCCTCTCTTCCTAGTACTATCTCCGTCCCTTAGGTTGTGCTCAATGATAAGAGCTTGATTGAATATTCCAAAAAATGGTAGGAAAGAGAAATAAATTCACCTGAGTACGAATGGAATACAAAATCCCATCCTCAAAGAATATAACACACAAAATATCATCACCATCCAGAAGCGGTGAAAATAACTATAACTCAATGAGACACGCTGAATACTATATAACTAATATAGAACCCCACTTGATATGCATGAAATCTCTGGATCTGGAATCTATTAATGTTTTAGTAAAGAGCTTTTAATAGAAAGTAGTCTAGAAATCAGCTCATACCATGCCCTGATGGTGACCATCCTGGGTAATCACATCCCACCAATGCTTGGATGAATCATGCAGTATGTAAGTATAAATATTGACCCTCCACTATGGAGGAATCTCCAGATTCTCAAAGATAGACAAGGTGGAATCTAACAAAGACTAAGAAGCCGGTGGACCTCCACCCCCAAAAAGTGAGGAAGATGCTTCTTCTAGAACTCATGAGTCAGATCATCCATCATAGGCGAAGGTTATGAACCACCTTGCATGGAGTGCATTAGTCATAGGAAAACATAGATACAAAGTAGTAGATAAGTATTCTATACAAATTTTAAAAAAAATAAACCAAAAACTATCCCCAATATCCTGAGCTCCAGCTCAATCATATACTAGTAGCTCTATCATAAATAATCAATCAATCAACTGTATGAAGTGACACACTTCCCTTTATCAACACCTATATACATATTGTCTACTGAGGTACCAATGGAATCTTAGATAGGATGTGATTTAAATATCATTAGCCCCCCACCAATGGTGTCTATAACATTCTATCTGTTTAATATAAACTAAAATAGTGTGAAAGAAAGAATATATAAATGTAAATAAGTACAATAATGTAAATACCAAGGTACATTCTTTATCCCTTGGATGGTTTCTGAACATGTAACCAGTTCATTAATTAATTAAGTTCGAGTTTATATATATATTTATGTCATGTGATTCATATCCAACACTGACATCACCTCATGATAGTAATAGTAATGGTTCTATGATGTAAAAAGAAAACCTTGATGAAAATAATAATGAATGGTTATAAGGTAGTAACCAAGGAAACCTAGACCTCAAGGGTTTCCAAATTAGTTGTAACTACAACCTGAATAAGTGGTAATACTAGAATCCAAGGAGTATCATCCAAGGAATTACCAAAAATTATGATCCAACTGAGTCCAAGTAATACATCCAATGAAAAACTAGATAAGCATTGGCCAGACCCAAGGATGTAACCAAGGAATCTCATATTCATAGAATCCATGATGGATTCAATTAGTGCATCCAAGGCATCCTTTATAGTAAATAATTGATCCTACGATGTCATACTATTCATCCAATGATATGTGAGGATTGGGTTCCAATGTGGGTCTCAACCAAGGCAACCAACATCCTTGAATCAAAATGGCGTCCTCGAGTGATCAAGGCATTCCCTGAGGAATCCTAGGTGAGTTTGAGTTAAACCACTTCTATAATGATGTAAAGGTCCATATATAATTAGTCACCTTACATTTTGTTTATTTAATTAATTAATATAATTAATACTTAATCCTTTTAATATATCATAGGTTCAATCCATTGACTTTCATTAGTGTGACAAGTACAATTCAACTAGAAAACATTTAATTAATCCATTAAAATCATATTAAATTCCTTAGGTTCATTATGATACCTTCTATAGTAAATGTAAAGGGATGATATGGACATGAAACCAAACATTCATTCAATTAGTCCAATTAATATACATACAATATAATTTCCAATTACATTTACAATTTATTAATCAAGTTGAATAACTTACCTTAGGTGAGTCAAGTGATTAGAATACATGGTAATTTCCATTTGAAAATTTACAATTCAATTAATTCAAGGGGATTACCATTAGTATGGTCAATCCACACAATTTAATGGTGGAGCTAATAGGTTATATTAGATTAATAAAGAATATCTGGACACTAAAGGCATAAACATGGAAATCACCCTACTTGGTTTGGTTGAAATTATGTGCGTAACCACCAACATTGAATAACATATATATCACGAATCTTAGAATACAATTATAATTACTATAAGAAATACACATAAATTTAATAGATGATGCCCAATGAAATCAGTGTGCCCACAGGACAATTTATAAAATGATGAATCTTGAGGAGTGAGTTATAGACAACCTACCTCATACTTGTAAAAATATCCTCATCTAGTATTGACCTATAACTCAACTCAGATTAGAAGAGATCTGAAGAATAGATCAATGCCTTGAAATTGGGGAATATGATCCTGTATCTAAATAGTGTCTTTGATAGTAAGAATAATGAATAAATATTAAAAAGGAATCCAGAACATACCGATGCAGATCCAATGAGATGAATGATGGTAAAATTAGACTTTGAATAGAAGCTAGATCTCAATTCCTAGTTTATACTTCAAAGGGGTTCAAAATAGGAGAATTTTTAACACCCCATGATTTCATAGTACATTATCTCATTAAAGTAATTCAACAGCTTTCGCTACACGTAACACCGAGTTCGAGCGCACCACATCTTACCAAACTAACCATTCAAAAAGAAGTTATGAATAGTATTTACTACATTTTGATCCATATTATGTGTTTCTTAGACATAATATAAGATCAAATTAATTTTTTTCAGATAAAATAAGTATTTTTCAAAAAATGAAATTTTACCGCCTTTTAATGGAGAACCATTATTAAATCCAATATTTTACAATTTTATATATTCAATTTAATGAAATTAAATTATTCTTTATAATCGGGACATAAACATTTAGTTTGGATATATTTTTGGTACTTTTCTAATAACTTTCATATTTTGATGAATAGTGAAAATTACTAAATTTTAATTAAAAATAACTTTTTAAATAGAAATAATTTATAGTGATAAATTATGCCTTTTAATGTTTTGATAGTATAATTAGATTATATTTTTATTATTTAATACAATTTAGGTCATTATAAGTAATTTCACATTTAAATTTGACATAAACATATGTCAATCTTTTGATAGTTTTTACTTTTTAAAAACTCGGTTTTTGGTTTTGATAATGAGAATTAATTTTAAATTAATAAATGAAACTTCTATGTTTTTAATTTGGTAAAATAGACTTTATTTTTGAATTTTTAATATCAAAATTATCTTAGGGTAAATTTTTGGTATTTTTCTGAAAACATTCAATTTTTGATGAATAGTGAAAAACACCGCGTTATTATATAAACCTGACTTTTTATTTAAATAATTAGTTATTTTATTTTAATTTATTTTAGGTCAAAATAGATATAAAATACCTATATATGTTCAACGTAATTCATTGGAGTCATTTTATAATAAGTTTATATATATAAATTTTTATTGAACATTTTACCATCTTTTACCCACCTTCTAGGATCATTTGCAAATTTGTATAAAACTTAATTTTACTTCTTATGGGAGTTTAATTTCAAAAATTCAAGACCCAAAATTAATATCAGTAAGTAAAATGTGGTTCAATAAGATGAAAATAATTTTTGGTGAATAGTAACTTTTGACTTTTATTTACCACGGTTAAAAGTAAATAGGGTAATTAAGGATAAAAATGATATCATAATTACCATAACACATGTCCTAATTCAATTGGATAATTATAATTCAACCAAAAACAGACTTAGGAATAAAATATGACCCTCTTTGGTCCAATTGGATTAGATTAGGACATTTATTATTAGTTTATTTAAAGTAGAGTTAAAAGAGTTAAATTCGAAGTTTAATAACTAAACCATTTTTAATATAGGGTTATACATAATATAAATTCAACTATAAATATTGAGTTAGAAATATTAAAATATTTCCTACATAATTATATAATTTTTATAATTTGTAGACATTAAATAATTTAATTTATTTATGGCATAATGATGATGCAGTAATTACCTTTATAATGAAATATTAAAATTATTGATATTATAAATATCCAAATAAATGTAATTTGAAACTTTTGATGAATTAAAATATTTTTATAGGTTAATATTATATGTTAGGATTGAAAATAAGAATTTATTTCTAAGTAATAAAGTTTTTAGGACTTTAAAAAAATCATTAATTAAATAATGTCAAAATTGACATAATTGAGTTTTTAAAACAAATACTATATTATTGGTTGATATAATATTCATAAAAATCTAAGGTTCATAAAAAGGGCCTTAATAATATTATATATGTAATTAATGGACATATTGGGGTTCTCTTGAAAGTTTATAGTAAGTTTATTAACCATATAATATTAAAATACAAAGAGACAAGGTAAATGTCAAACTATTTAACTAAGAGTTAAATCTAAAAGATAAGGTTAATATGATGACCTAAACCAGTATAAAACCTATTGGTTGAGAGGTTTTAGACCCATAACCCCTTATCCTCTAAATAATTCATTTTTGAGCTATTAGAAACCGAAAATGATTTTATTATAAAATAATATTTCAATCTTTTCCTGAAGTGACCCTCACCTCTTATAAAAGGGAACTTCCCCTTCTCTTAATTTCACACCTCCAAAGCCTTTTGGATCGGCCAAAACCTACCCTAATATCCTCCCTTCATCCTATAGGCCTTACTTTGGTCAAAAAGCCAACCTATAGAGATTTTTTGATCAAGTAAAAAGGAAGAACCCAAAAAAGAGGTAAATATTTCATCACCTCCTTCAAGTTCTTTTCTTCTTCCACTTCCTCTTTATTTGTTGTTTACATTCTAAAATAATAAGTCTAGTATATTCTATATATTTTTATGTTATTAAAAAAATGGTACAACCATATTCATTATTCTATCCATCCTATAAATGAAAAATTCATCATATGTGTGTATGTACGGATTACCATCTCCACGTCATGGTGTAGTTTGTTATTCAAATATTTTATTATTTGGATGGGTATAATAATGAGTATAACTGATGTAAATAATAAATATAACATGTTAATGATTCTGTATATATGATATAACATCCAATTATATATTATTTCTCCATCAATATAATGATATTGTCACTCATGCGTATGTACGGATTACCGTCTCCACGACGCGATGAGATTCATTTCCACGTTCACCATTCAACGATGATTATAAAAATATATATATTATAAATAAGTATGTAATATATGACATAATAATTCTACTGAATATTTATATATATATATGTACTTACATATATCTTATTCACTTACTTCCGTTCAATACGATATGAAAACAGAAACTGCATTTATGCGTACGTACGACCTACCATCTCTATAAACGGTGCCTTACATTTCATATATAAATCTATTATAAATATTTATATTCTAAATATATATGATATATATATAAAGGTTTATATTACAGAATCATTTAAATCATGATCTAAATGATACGATCAAGAATAACAAGTTAAAACACATACGATAAAGCAAGTGATTATTACCCAAAATGTTAATTTAACATGGAAATCATTATTAAATGGGTAGTGTAAAGTCATAAATGGATCATGTATGATATAATAAATATTAATATGGTTTTGGTATAATTTAATAACATACTATGGTCATTATATAGGAGGTTAAATGTACCCTCTACCCAAGTAAAGTGCAAGGTAAGAGTTAATTTCACAATCTCATTATTATCTGAAGTTGTTTTTACGTAAGTATCTACTGGGACATATTTATTATCAATTTCCATGTTTCATAAAATAGTTTTCAAAAGGATTATTTTAAGGGACTTTTTACTAAAACATCATTTTAAAATTTTTAAATATTTATTCTTCTAAATCGTTCTCATTAATGTCCATGTTTTCAAAATGGTTTTAAAGGATTTATTTATATGGACATGAATGTTTTAAAAATACTAATTCCTTTAAAAAGTTTTAAAGTGGTATGAGGCACTTTGATTAAAAAATTTCTTTAAATTTATTCCTTTCTAGATTATGTGACTTATAAATGTTTTCATGAAAAAGGGATATTTCTCTCAAAGAGTTTTACAAATCATTTTCATTTATGTCAACATCCTTTGATGGATTTTAAACTTACTTGAAGTTGATTTATTATGATACAAATATTCCATATTTTATTGAAGATTTTGTGATATGTTTACCTATGGATGTGTTATTTTTATACCATTGATGTTTTATGGTTAAAGTATTGAAATTTCGTATGCTAGTTTTAATACGAATGTTTATGGTATGTTTCAACCTTTTCGTATGAGGAATTATTGGACTTAGTATGTGACGGGTGGAGACCACTATAGCTCCTCGATGCATCAGTAGGTCTCATGAGACAATTAGACATAGAATTGACCGAGGCCTTTCCCAGTTTGATATATGGTTTTGGCCGAGGCCTAAATCATTTTTAGACATCTTGGATGGGGCCTTGAAAAAATGTTTCAGAATGTCCAACATTATACATTCCCTCATTATGAAAATAATATTGATGGTTCATGTGGTTATTTAACTAGTAGAATACCCATGATTATGTTTTATTATTTCATTATTTACTCATCTAATATTCCTACCATACAAGTGTTCATGTTTATTATTTGTAAAGTCATGAATTTTAAATTATTCACCATGCCTAATATTTTTGTTATCCTCCGCTGTATTACTTACCCTTAAGGAGAGTTTGAGATCAGCCCTTTCATTTGTTTTATTTTCCCAGGATTCCAAGAAGTGTTTTATGATTGATAATAAGGGTTAATCTAAGGGATTAATGGAGGTATCAAAGGATAACTTATGTTGTTTTTATCTTCTAATGTGTAATGTAACATTCATGTATATAATCTATTTTCCAATACTTCTAAACTGATCGGTCCTACGAGACTTGATTCCTTGTAATCATGCCAATGTTATGTAATAATGCACTGACTCTGGGTAACTGCGGTCAGGGCATTACAAAATTAGGGTCTTATTTACAATATAAGTAGAAAGAGAGTATGGGTATTGTTAAAATATACCATTAAGGTAAAAATCTTTTTTCCCCTAAGAATTAACCTTTGCATGGTTTGGCCACACGATTTTCCAAACAGTGTGTAAACTATGCATGTTCTGTTGTATGAAGAGGGAAACTACCCAGTTGGGCCACATAGTTAGGAAAACCATGCACCAACCATGAAATACTCTACTATAAAAATTATAGACATTCTCACACAGTTGTGAAGCCCATTTCACATGGTTAGATCAAACCGTGCACCATCATTCTGCTCACTGTCCATCCTCACATAGTTAAAAACAACCATGTATCCTACTTCGCACGGTTTACTCTAACCATGTGATAGGCCAAAAACCACCACCAGTCAAGTTTCTATGCTCCAAAAAAGTTTTGAACACCTATGAAACATTTACTAACACATTATCTATCCATTAGGTCCATAAAATATGATTATACTAAAATTTAAAGGATCTATATACGATTGAAAAATGGGTTTCTTAAAATATTGATAGATTTTTTCAAGAATAACCTCTCAAATATGTTATATCCCATCACCACCACCAGTTATGTTGTCCCACATGACCTAAAGGAGGAATAAATTCCATACTAATGATTGAAATTATAGAAAACATTTCAATGGTAAAAGGATAATAACCTACCCTTTCAGAAGTATAAAGATCATATTTATTCCACAAACACACTATGATACTAGATAAAACTTTTCACCTTTTTCATGACATCTGTGGTATGGAAAGCATTGTGAGATCCTATAAAACATTTTCGTCCACAACCTATCTACCATTCAAAAATAGTCACTAAATCCCCTTAAAAAATACATAATCAAGGATGGGATGAGTATGGATAATTTCACTTAACTCCATCCATAATATAGAAGAGTCCTCCATACATTAATATTTTCCAATTATTTCCACCAAAACTACACATCGAGGTTCAAGTGCACTTCTCGTTACCCCACAATTCTTCCTTCCAAAGGCGGGCGACCTCTACTACCATGTTTGATGATGTTGGATCCTTGATCAAAATGGGATTATGGAATGTATATTCCACTTTCCATGGATTCCTCCTTGGATATAATTTCCTAATCCAAGTATCCCTAAAATATTTGATTCATATTCAAGAATTATGTTCCTAGTTTTATCTCAAGGTGGATTCTAGTTGATTATGCTACTTCTGTCATGATTGGGAAGCTACCTAAAATTGTAGTTGATAATGACATTGGAAAACTCTATACATCTATAGATTATGGGAGTGTTGGTAACATATAAAGTCATCTTATTTAAAGGTTGGGTGCATATAATATACAATAAATCTTAGAAATATATCCCAAGGAATCCCATGTTGGTCACTAGGAAGTTTCCGCCAGGGGTATGAATCATCTGAGGCTAGTTTCCTCAATAATATCTTGTTTATCAAATGAGGTAGAGTTTCTGAGGTATTTGGTGGGGGTAGAATGTTTAGGGTCTTTTAGGGAAAATTTTAAGGTTTTTATGTCTTGTGGGACATGGTTATGAGTTTAAATTCTTGTGGGGATGTGGTTATATCTTTAAAGTCTCATTGGGATTGTCCTGTAAAAGGTTTAATGTCTTGTGGAGATAGGTTGGTCATAAGTTTAACATATTTTGGAGTTATGTTGGACATAAGTTGAATGTATTATTGATATTGGTTGGTCATAGTTTTAACAATATGTAAAAATTGGCTTGCCATAAGTTTTACATATAGTAGAGACAAGTTAGTTAGAGGCTTAATATCTTTTGGTGATAGGGTCATAGGTTTTACATCTTTTGGGGATGTGTTCCCAAGATTAAAGTCTTGTGGGGGTATTTCCCATGTACAATCATCATTTATTTGGTAAAATATGGGTTATAATCACATGGATATTCCAAATCACAGTGGGGACCATAAGTTTTAGTGTTTATATTGAGTGTCCCTGAGGAGGAGATGATCACACTTTGAAGGTGTCACCTCCCATAAGAAAAGTAGATAAATTTAATGTTGATGTTTGGGTATCAAGATTTAACTTCCGAAAGGTGTCCCGTGCATGTTAGGATTGGACATTTGGGAGGCATCCTATATACCCTATAAGGTGACATGGGACAAAAACATATAGTTTATATTCATTATTTAATGTCATGTAGTGGGATTGGTCTATGCAGTTTAACATCATGCGGTAAGGATGATTGTATCATGAACAGAGTTATGGTCAAGGGATTATGTGTGGCTTATGATTGGAATATTCCTAAATTCTAATAATAAGCAATGGTGTTACACATGGAATCCACCTAGAGGTTTCCAAGGAGAATATATGGTGCGATTGGGGTTTATACATGGAAGCTTTCTAGGTAATACTAAGGATTAGAAATGGTGTGATTGGGGATTACATGTGGATATTTCTCGGGTTCGACTAGGAGAAGATATGGTGTGATTGGGGAATTCACTTTGAAGCATCCCATGTGCCACAGAGGAGTGAATATGGTTTGTGTGGGTCTTACACAAATGTGGTTTTCAGGAATTTCTAGGAGGATTGATGTTTTGATTAGGGGTTATATGTATAAGCTTCCCATAGGAGGTTGTATCATATCATTCAAATTATATGATTAATCTCATTCTCATCACATAAGGAATCTTACACTTATTACACAAGGAATCCCATACTTGTTGCATATGGTAGGGCCATAGTTTAATGTCACATGCAAGGACGTTGTGTATAGGGATTATTCATCGAGTGACTCATTATTTCTTCCTTATGCTGGGTCACAATGGAATATAAAATCATTTATGGGTAAAGGGATATGATTGGGGATTACACCTAAGGAGGAGGCTAGTGCTGGCTATTTAGAAGCATCAGAGATACATGTGGGGACACAAACTAGGACAGGATGTTATTTCCTCATAATTTTGGGTAATGAGGGTATCTCAACCTATTTATGGGTTGAGGAATATTATTAGGTCTTATATATAAGATGGAGGCCCTTGTGGATTTCTTGGTGGTCATCTCATAATCATTAGACGATACATCTTATCCTTGACACGAGGAATTTCATTCATTTTGAAGGAGGAATCATATTCTCATAACATTGGGTATACTACAGTTTAATATCATGTAATGAGTAATAATAGGAGAGAGATTCCAAAAAATGGCTAGTTTGGTACTTAAATTGAATAGGACCTTTCTAGTTGAACCTATAATATGAGTGAGATGGTGGATTTTTTGGAATTTCTTGAGAATAATTTTGACTCAATGAATTCATGGAAATTAAGAGGAGTATATGGAATCATGAAAAAATTAACAGAATAATAGAAAGAACTCAAATCTAGGATTTTTTATGAGACACAAAGTGTTTTTTTACTCATAGTAATATCCTATATAGGAGCTGGGGTGGTATATGTTGTAATAAAAAATTTCCCTAACTTAGCCCGAACATTTCATGGGGTGATTATTTTTTTCATGGGGGTAAGTGATGGTAGTGAAGGGACTAGGATACCCAAGGAAATAGCCTATTATTGATCCTGAGTGGGGGTGTATGTGTGTATATACATAAAACATTGTTTTACACAACTATGCACTCAGTCGTGAAACTTTGTGTTATGTTTCCCAACTTTTTATTTCATAAAAAGTAGTTTTCAAGAGGCAAGACCTACAAGTGTGATTTTAAAAAACAATATTTTTTGAAAATTTAGAGATTCATGAAAATATAATTGTAGAAAAGCTTAGGCTTTTCACAAAATTGGGTTACCCATGGAGAATGTTTTTCAAAAACATATGATGCAGAAAACCATGTGTTGAGGCACTTCTTGAGGTAATTTTACAAAAGTTTGGGATTTTGGGGTCATGAAAAGTGTGCATATAATAGTTTCATTAGTGAGAGCTCCTAAACTTGAACACTAGTGGTCCTATTCAATAATGATGGGTCAATTCCGTATTTATAATAATTTTGGTTATGTCTTGTAACTTATCTTGTGTCACACAACTTTTGAGATGGTTCATATAACTCTATATAGTTTCATGATCTTGCCTTTGTTTTTGAAGTCCAGATGACATATTTTTGGAGATTATAACTTTGAAGTCACCTTTCCTAAGAAACTCTATTACATGACCATGAAGGAGGTTTATGTGAACTTTTGGAAAGTTATATGAAATTCCAAACTTTGCTACAAAATCAGCACAACTAGCCATTTTAAAAAATCTAACATTGAAAGACCATAAGTTTTGTTCCATAAGTCCGTCTGGGCTCCACAACTATAAATATAGAATATTTTGAAATGAACTATGCTCTTAGGTTTGGGTTTTTAGAATTGGGTCTATTTTTGTACATATTTTGTTCAGCGCTATCAAATTCACCCCTTAGAATGGGGTCCAACTGTAAAGACCCAAAAATCCATGTAATTTTTTTTTAAAATTATATGGAATTATTTCGAGTCTGTAGTTTCTGACGGCACATAATTACAAGTCCCGAAGTTCCTGAAATGTTTTTCTGAAGTTTCTGACTACATTAAGTGAACTTAAGAGCATGTTTTGGTAACTTTAGAACCAGTGCTCGGAATTGAAATCCGAGGGCACCGTTGAACTCACATCGCTGATTATTTCTTAAGGGGACCTTCACCTTAGTTGCGTTTAGTCATGAACGGAAGTTGGTTTTCCAACCTTTCGTGGAAGATAATTGTTAAAACTTAAATTTTATTTTATTAAAATATTTTTGAATTAAAGTGGGGTCCACCTAAACTAAACCCCCACTTTAATTCTTACCAACCCCCCTCCTTCATTAAATGAAGTGATTAGGGGGAGAATCCTCAAATCTATGTGTTTGTTCTCCTCCTTTGGATGTTGTGGGAATTGGTGCTTTGGATGTTGGAGGAAACATTAGAGGAAGAACTCTTCTTATGCCAACGACGGACATCTTCTTCTTCTTTGATCTCCTACCAGAACAAGGGAGGAAGCGCCATCCATGATGAAAGCCGACAATGACGTCCTCAACTTCTTCATCTTCTTTTTCTATGTCAATTAATCCGAAGTAGAGGTTTGAGATTTGTTATTTGTTTCTTGTTCTTCATTTTCCTTCGTGGATTAAGATTCAAAGTCACATGTTGTCATCCTAACATAGAGGGTGCAGTCCGAACAAACACGGCCTAACCCCTCCAGCTTACTTTGTAGATTTTGATGCTAATCACGGCATGAGTCCGGGTTGAGCGATTTATGTCAAAGATGGTTGTGGATCAAAGATGACGTCCTGAGGAGTGTGCGGCTACTTCTGGAACAAGAATTGAGCCACCAGAACTCGTCTGGTGACCTGCGGAAGGTTCACCGGTGGTCGGAATTGACGAACGTCACCGATAGAATGAAGGGAAGGGTGGTCGACACTCAGGTTGGCCGCATGGATGACGGCAGCGCAACCACGCCACTGAAGGAGAGGGCCGCGACTGACGGGTTGCGGCGGTGCAGTGGTGGCCGATGCAAGGCTGACCACGAGAAGAACCGATGACTATGGATGTCGGGTTGCTGGGGAAGGTGTGGCGCAGCGCACGTCGCACGGTGGAGTAAGGGGCCACGACCTGGGCCACGATGACGGAGGACGGGCGGCCGACCGAGCCGGCCGCTGGAGGAGGCGCGACACAACCGCGCCACGTGGGAGGCGGCTGGCCGCTAGGCCATCTTAGAACAGTGGGACCCACCACGGGGGTCCCACATGACTTAGACTGGCGCCACAAGGTGCTAGATCTGAACTATCCAAACGACTAAGCTGTTCGAGACTCCAGGGGGCGCAGCCTTCCCCTGGACGCGGCTAGGGCGGACCCCACAGGGACTGCCGGCCGAGGTCCCAGCGTGGGTCGGGCCGCCCCTGTGGGCTGGGTCAGACCCGCAGACTGGGTCTGACCTCAGTCTGGACCCGGGTTAGGCTAGGTCGGGCCGGGTTGGTCCGACTGGGCCGGACCGGCCCCGAACCCGCTTTTCTTGTTTCCACTCTTTTGCCTGTAACTTGAGCTACGGGGGTTCGATTGACGAACCATATGTGGAGACGAAAACCTTGGAGAGAGAAGGTTCTTTTGGAATACCTCACTTGAGGTTTGGACTTAGTTGGGGTACGACCGGGTTGGATTGAATGTAAATCCAACTGGGCCCTCGTAATAGAAATTCCAATAACTCTCAGACCGGGCGCCTGATTGACGCGCCATCTATCACGTTTAGTTTCTTATGTAAAGATAGATCTTTTGGATACATCAACTTGGGAATTCATGGAAGTTTATGTATAGACACTTGGTTTGAGGAGAAGACCCTCTCATAATCAAGCGTGGTTTGTGAAAAACCCTATGGCTAGCTGCATTGTTATAAAGGGATCCTACATGGGTTCGACAGGACTGACTACTATTCCAGGATCCTATGTGGGTTCAACAGCTCCGAATATTATTCCAGGATCCGATGTGGGTTCGACAACTCTGATTACTGTTTGAGGATCCTACGTTGGTTCGACAGCTCTGATTAATGTACCGGGATCCTATGTGGGTTTGACAAAGTAGATGATTCTGTGTCTACATCTAATAATCTCTATCTCTCTACAAAAGTTGTATACCTGTGTGAGTTGAGCCTTGAATCTATGTTGTTATCAACGAGTTATCTTTATTCCTTCATGGAACGGGTTATGCTTGGGCTCAAGAGTTGGAGTCGGGTTGTATTTGATTACTTAGGTATATGTATGGGCATATACCTAATTAGGGTTGGATGATACTTTGTGATTGTATTATTACTACTTTGTTTTATCATTAGTGGATTATGGGAGACCTTATGGGGTCTCAGGGTCCCTAATGAGTATCATTATACTCACCCCTGCATGGGCTTTTCCCACACCTTGTTGTGTCCTGTGCAGTTGATGGAAAATAGTGATCAAGGATGAGAGAGAGACGGACAGGAGGCTTCTCGGAGTTGGAATTAGACGAGACATACCTCAAGGACGACTTGATCGAGATCTGTTCCTACCCTTCAGGTAGGATTTTCTGCTGAATGATCTAGGAGTTGTTTTACCTTTTTCCTGTACTTGTACTTCAGTTGGGTTTGTATACAAGCCCATTTACTTGTAGCACTTTTTACATTATTAGTACTTTTTGGTTATCTCTAGTTGTGTACAATCTGTGTGAGTTGTAGGTTTAAAAGAAATTCATTCTCTATTCTCTGGGTTATTCCTTTTTAGTGCTAGTCGCTAGCCCCTAGCATAAGAAAGGAAAGCTTGGGGTAGTCACGAAATGGGCCCGTGGACGGGTCATGACAAATTGGTATCAGAGGAGTCGGTTCTATCATAGAACATTGAACTCTGATCTTTAACAACAATAATTTTAGGTGGTTTGGGTGTGGTTATCAGTTTAGGGAAACCAGTGTTGGTGTTGTGGCTGATGTATCTATTCACTAGGAATCTGACTTATGATTTCCGACTCAGTGAACAAAAAACCCTAATTGCATGTGTGTTTCATTTGAAAAGTTATCTTTGTGATCTCTTTAAGTCATCTCACCAGGTATTACTTATTGACCTTGGCGCACCTGTTTCCTTTCAGGATGGTCCCACGCAGAGAGCCAGCAAGGGTTCCCGGCTTTGTACGAGATGGCATCCCACCAAGCGACGAGGCCTTGGTGCAGGGCCCTATCATAGTGGATGCACCAGCGGTACCACTACCTGTTGGGACAACGATGCCACCAGCCCCAGCTGTAGAGAGTGAATACCACCTGAACACGTTACACGAGTTCCTGCACTAGAGGCCTCCCAGGTTCAATGGTGAGAGGGACCCGCAGGCAGCTGAGGATTAGCTGGATGCTGTGGTGAGAGTCTTCAGACTAGTAGGGACACCATCCAAACTTATGGTGATCCTTGCCGCGAGTCTCCTTCAGGAATAAGTAGGTAGATGGTGAAGCCTGATGCTTCAGGTGCATGATGAGGTGACACTTCTCTGGGAAGATTTCGAGAGCCTGTTTTGGGTGGAGTTTGTCCCAGCCACCCTACGTGCAGTGCAGATACATGAGCTACTTCATTTGTAGTAGGGAAACATGACGGTTGTACAATACTCAGCGAGGTTCACTGACCTCTCGCGCTACTCCATAGATATGGTGTAGGACCCATTATTCAGGGACCAGACCTTCGAGTAGGGGCTCTGGCGAGAGATCAGGGCTTCGATGATCTCCCTCAGCATCCCAACACATGCAGAGGTGTTAGAGAAAGCCCTCTTAGTGGATATTTTTCTTGCTGAGCAGTCACTAGTAGTGAGACCCACCACCAGGCGTCACGTAGTGAAGTCTTCTACAGTTGGCAGTATACAGATGTTGCAGAGATCCAAGTAGACCAGGATATTTGGTGGATGACCTCTGGATACGGGTTTGGTGGTGCAGCGCACACGAGACAGAGCCAATCATATGAGGAGAAAGTAGTGCTATGCATGCGATGGGTAGGTTCACATGGCTCGTCAATATCTGACCTGCTGTGCAGATGATCAGCAGACGGTTGAAGTACCGCCCAGGTAGAGAAAGAGATTCGATCGAGGTGGTCTGTAGGGCGTGGGAGGATGTGGCAGAGGAGCTGGTCGAGTAGCTGGTGGTGGGTGACATTTCGAGGTGTTACCGTCACCACTATCAGGAGTTCCACCCTAACTACAGGGAGTATATGAACATGGGAGAGCTCAGCTCTAGGAGAATGAGGCTTATGATCATGGCACTCTGGAGATGATTCGAGGTACGGTCTGTGTCTACTCCACCATAGCTACAGTACTTATAGACACAGGTGCCAGTCACTCTTTCATTTCCACTGCCCTTGTTTAGAGATTGGAGATTTCGATGGAGCCATTGGCTTGATCCTTATGGCTATAGACTCCTATAGGAGTGGATTAAACGATTAATCATTGGTTCCGGTAGTGTTAACTTACTCTAGGAGGTGAGAGCTTTAGCTGGGATCTTCTTGGAGCAGAGTCAAGGCCTTACGATGTCATCTTAGGTATAGACTGGTTATATATAGTTCATGATTAGATTGACTGTATTAGGGGTAAAGTGCGGTGTGTCTATGAGTATGGGACTGGGTTTACCTTCATCATTGAAAAGGGAACCTTTTCAGTGTAGGACATACTTACTTAGAGGAGGGGGAAGCCAATTACTCATCAGTTCGCTAGACTTAACCTCAGAGCGGTTGATGTGCAGAGTCTGAGCTATCCTGTTGTGGTGGATCAGTACACAGATGTTTTTCCAGATGAGGTGCCAGGACAATCTCCTCACAGAGAGGTAGACTTTTACATAAACTTGTATCCTGGGACGACACCGATATCTACACCAGCATATCAGATGGCTCTTGCGGAGCTTCGTGAGCTGCGAGTACAGCTGTGGGACTTGCAGGGAAAGGGGTTCATCAGAACCTGTGTTTCACCATAGGAAACCCCGATTTTGTTCGCCAAGAAGGCAGATGAGAGTTTGAGGCTCTATGTGGATTACTGGTGCCTGAACCAGGTGACCATGAAGAACAAGTATCCACTTCTGAGGATTGATGAACTCTTCGATCAGCTGAAGGGATCACGTTGGTTCTCAAAGATAGAACTCCGATCGGGCTACCACCAGCTCAGAGTATGGGATGAGGATGTGAAAAAGACAACTTTCAGATGTCGGTATGGCCACTATGAGTTTCTGGTTATGCCATTTGGTGTAACCAACACACCAGCTATGTTCATGGGGCCTATGAATATAATCTTCCTGCCATACCATGATCACTTTTTGGTAGTCTTCATCGATGACATTCTGATCTACTCGACTACCAAGGAGGAGCATGCCTATCATTTACGGATAGTACTATACACACTCTGAGAGTACCAGCTTTATGGCAATCTCTCTAAGTTCCAGTTCTGGATACAAGAGGTTCACTTTCTGGGACACATCATCTTAGAGGATGGAGTTGCTGTTGATCTAGTGAAGATTGAGGCTGTGCTAGCTTCAGAGCCATCCAAGAGTGTAACGGAGGTACGCAGTTTCCTGGGTCTATCTGGTTATTATAATAGATTTTTTCCAGACTTCTCCAGAGTTAAAACACCCTTATTGGCATTGACGGAGAAGGGGAAACCCTTCATGTGGTCAGAGAGGTGCCAATGGATTTTTCAGGAGCTGAGGAAGAGGCTGACTGGTGCACCTATCTTGAGGCTACCAGAGGAGGGCGTTGGGTACGTGGTCTACTAAGATGAATCATGGATCGAGCTCGGATGCATCTTGATGTAGGAGCGAGCAGTGATAGCTTATGGTTCTTGTCATCTGAGACAACATGAGAAGAAATATGCTACCCATGACCTGGAGTTAGCAGCAGTGGTCTTCGCCTTGAAGATGTGGCAACACTATCTGATGGGAAAGAGTTTCACAGTATACTCTGACCACCAGAGTCTTAGTTATATCTTCTCAAAGAAGGTACTGAACTTTAGATAGTGTCATTGGATTGAGTTCCTCCAGGACTATGATTTCGAGATATTCTATACTCCTAGGAAGGGGAATGTTGTAACAGATGCTCTCAGTAGGAGATCAGGTATTCAGCTTCTAGGAGAGGCGACTGAGCAACTTGCCACATTGAAGATTTCATATGTGGACCAAGATGGAGAAGCTTTCCTATAGTCTCTTACAGTCACACCCCCACCCTTCAGAGAGTCAGGGAGGCATAGCGTGGGGATGCTGACTGCAAGGCTTGACATGCACAGATATCCACAGGACAAGCACCTGATGAATTTTTTGTAGGTGGGGAGTACGTCATCCTCTTCAGAGGACATACCATGGTACCAATATTGCTTTGGGAGGTAGTGTTGAGGGATTTCCACAAATCACCTCTAGCAGTACATCCAGGTGTGGAGAAGATGTACTAGGGCCTTCGACAATAGTACCGGTGACCAGGTATGAAGAAGGCAGTAGCGGAGTTTGTCTCTCGATGCCTCACTTGTCAGCAAGTGAAGGTAGAGAACCATGTACCAACAGACTTGGTTTAGCCATTAGAGGTTCCAGAGTAGAAGTGGGATGGGATATCCATGGACTTCGTGATAGGACATCCACATACATCTAGGGGAAATGACTCGATTTTGGTGATTGTTGACCAACTCACCAAGTCATCCCAATTCCTACCAATTAGAGAGAAGGGTTCAGTAAAGGGATTGGGATGCCTCTATGTGCAGGAGATTGTGAAACTACATGGGGTACCTTCAACATTTGTCTCCAATCGTGATGCAAGCTTCAATTCCAAGCTATGGAAGGGGTTGCAGGAGGCTTTCGGGACACAGCTTCGTTTGATCACTAGCTTCCATCCTCAGACGGATGGACAGACTGAGAGAACCATTCATAATATCAAGGACATTCTCCATGCATGCATCCTTGACTTCGGTCGCAGCTAGGAGTACCAATTTCCTTTGATGGAGTTTTCATACAATAACAGATATCACTCCACCATCGAGATGAAACCTTTTTAGGCCTTGTATGGTCGACCTTGCAGATCGCCTCTGTGCTGGACAGACACAGGGGAGTCAGCACTAGTGGGACCAGAGATGGTATGAGATACCACAGAGAAGGTGCAGATCATACAGGAGCAGATGAATACTACATAGAGCAGGCATAAGTCATATGAAAATAGGAGGTGGAGACCTCTGGAGTTTGAGGATGGCGACCACGTCTTTATACGGGTCTCACCTCGACGAGGTCTGTGGAGATTTGGACGAGGCAGCAAGTTATCTTTGAGATTCATCAGACCTTTCCAGGTCCTCAGCAGAGTAGGTGAGGTGGATTACCACCTAACACTTCCCCCTCATTTTCACCAGGTGCATGACATTTTTCACGTATCCCAGTTGAGGAGATATGTGCATGATCCTACTCACATCATAGACTGGGGTGATCTTGACATTGATGATGGGGTGACTTTTTTCAAGGTTCTAGTGGAGATCGAGGATCGATAGGAGAGAGTCCTTTGTGGGCGATCGATACCTCTGGTACGTGTGCGATGGAAGCATGGGAACCTCTAGAATAGCGCATGGGAGCAGGAGGCTCAGATTCGTGCTCAGCATCCCCATTTTTTCCTATTTTTTGAGTTTTGTCTTTCAAGTACCCAAAGCTCTAAGGTGGGGAGAATGTAAAG
This sequence comes from Viscum album, assembly GCA_963277665.1. NCBI lineage: Eukaryota > Viridiplantae > Streptophyta > Magnoliopsida > Santalales > Viscaceae > Viscum > Viscum album. Next base: position 1,234,985,099 of record OY728157.1, on the reverse strand, counting down.
GCCAAAAAATCCATGTATTTTTTTTTTAAAATTATGTGGAATTATTTCTGTTCTACAGTTTCTAACGGCACATAATTCTGAGGCCTGGAGAGCCCATAATGTTTTTCCGAAGTTTTTGAGTATGTTCAGTGAACTTAAGAGCAGGTTTTGGTAACTTTAGAACTGGTGCTAGGAATTGAAATCTGAGGGCACCGTTGAACTCACAACGCCAGTTATTTCTTAAGGGGACCTTCACCTCAGCTGTGTTTGGTCATGAACAGAAGTTGGTTTTACAGCCTTTCATGGAGGATAAAAAAAGAGGTGGAATAAAATAAAATTATTAAAACATAAATTTTATTTTATTCAAATATTTTTGAATTAAAGTGGGGTCCTCCCGAACTAAACCCCCACTTTAATTCTTACCAACCTCCTCCTTCATTAAATGAAGTGATTAAAGGGATACTCCTCATATTGATGTGTTTGTTCCCCTCCTTTGGGAGTTGTGGGAATTGGTGTTTTGGATGTTGGAGGAAACCTTGGAGGAAGAACTCTTCTTCTTCCAATGACAAACATCTTCTTCTTCTTTGATCTCCTACCAGAACAAGGGAGGAAGCGCCGTCCTTGAAGAATACCGCCATCAACGTCCCCAACTTCTTCATCTTATTTTCTGACATTAACGAATCCAAGGTAAGAGTTAGACCTTTGTTATTTGTTTATCGTTCTTCATTTTACTTAATGGATTAATATTCGAAGCCACATGCTATCACCCTAACGTGGAGGGTGCGGGCCAAATGAAAATAGACCAACCCCTCTACGTTACTTTGTGAATTTTGATGCTAATCGTGGCACAAGTCCGGGTTGAGAGATTTATGTCAACGATGGTTGTGGATCGAAGATGATATCTCGAGGAGTGAACGACTACTTCTGAAATAAGAATCGGGCCACCAGAACTTGTTCGGTGACTCGCAGAAGGCTCACCGGTGGTCGGAACCGACGAACGTCACCGATAGAATGAAGGGAAGGGCGGTCGACACTCTGTCCTGCCGCATGGACGGCGGCGGTGCAAAAGCGCCGCCGGAGGAGCGGGCCGTGACTGACGGGTTATGGCGGCCGATGCAAGGCTGGCCATGAGAAGAACCGGCTGCTCAGGTCTCCGGGTTGCCATGGAAGGTGTAGTGTAGCGCGCGCCACATTGTGGAGTGAGGGTCCACGACCTTGGCTGCGGCGACGGAGGATGGGTGGCCGACAGAGCCAGCCGCTGGAGGAGGCAAGGCGCAACAACGCCGCACAGGAGGCGGCTGGCCGCTTGTCCAGCCGGGAACAGCGAGACCCACAGTGTGGGTCCCGCATGACACAAACCGATTCCACGTGGCACCAGATCTAAACTGCTCGAATGGATAAGACGTTCGAGACTCTAGGGGGCGTGACCTTACCCCTGGACGAAGCTAGGGTGGACCGCACGGGGACCGCCAGCGGCAGGCCGGATCCAGCACAGGCCGGGCCACCCCTGCGGGTCGGGTCAGACCCGCAGACCAAGTCGGACCCCAGTCCGGACCCGGTTCGGGCTGGGTCGGGCCTAGTCGGTCGGACTGGGCTGGACCGGACCCGGACCTGGACCCGCTTTGACATGTTTCCACTCTTTTTCCCGTAACATGAGCTACGAGTGTCCAATTGACGAACCATCTGTGGAGACCAAAATCTTGGAGAGAGACGTTTCTTTTTGTATATCCCACATGAGGTTTGGACGTAGTTGAGGTATGGCTAGGTTAGAGCGAACGTAAATCTAACTGGGCCCTCAAAACGGAAATGTCAATTACTCTTAGACCGAGCGTCCGATTGATGCACCGTTTGTCGCATTGAGTTTATTATGGAAAGACGGATCCTTTTGATACATAAAATTGGGACTTTATGGCAGTTGATGTATAGACACTTGGCTTGAGGAGCGGACCTAAGTGTGCTTTGTGCAGAACCCTTTGGATGGCTGTATTGTGATAAAGGGATCCTACGTGGGTTCGACAGGACTGACTACTGTTCCAGGATCCTATGTTGGTTCGACAGCTCCAACTACTATTCTAGGATCCTAAATGGGTTCAATAGCTCTGATTACTATTCCAAGATCCTACGTGGGTTCAACATCTCTGATTATTGTACCAGGATCCTACGTGGGTTTGACAGAGTAGATGATTCAGTGGCTACATCTAATCATCTCTATCTCTCTACATAAGTTGTATACATGAGTGAGCTGAGCCTTGAATCTGGGTTGTTATCAATGAGTTATCTTTCTTTCTTCGTGGAACGGGTTATGCTTGGGATCAAGAGTTGGAGCCGGTTTGTATTTGATTACTTAGGTATATGTATGGGAATATACCTAAGTAGTGTTGGATGATTCTTTGTGATTGTATTCTTACTACTGTGGTTTATCTTTAGTTGATTTTGGGAGACCTTCAGGGGTCTCAGGGTCCCTATTGAGTATCGTTATACTCACCCCTACACGGGTTTCAACCGCACCTTATTGTGTCCTGTGAAGACGACAAACAACAGTGGTCGAGGCAGAGAGAGACACAGATGGGAGGCTGCTCGGAGATGGACTAGATGGGACATACCTCAAGGATGACTTGATCTAGATATGTACCTACCCTTCAGGTAGGATTTCCTAGTGAATGATCTAGGAGCTATTTTCCCATTTTCCTATACTTGTACTTCAGTTGGGTTTTTATACTGGCCCATTTACTTTCAACACTCTTTACTTTATTTGTAATTTTTGGTTATCTCTGGTTGTGTACATTTTGTGTGAGTTTCAGGTTTAAAGGAAATGCCTTCCCTATTCTCTGGGTTATTCCTTTTTGGTGCTATTCGCCTGCCCCTGGCCTAAGTAAGGAGGGCTTGGGGTAGTCATGGCATGGGCCCATGGACGGGTTGTGACACCAATAAGGATGAATTGGGAGAGATATATTGAATTTTGAGGAAAGAACTGAGGAAAATGATCTATCTTAAGGTCCACTATTCTCACTCTTATTGATAAAAGAATAAAAAAAACTCTAAGACCAGGTGTGTCATGATCTATGTGGGAAACAAGAGATAATAGAATATCGTTCACCTATAAGATAGTGCTAGAAAGGGGTGATGGATTGGGGTTGGAATGATCCATAGAATAATGAGAGTATCCTAACTAGGGAGATGCTGGTTGAAGTGAGGGACTCTACATAGGCAAATTCTTTGCCAACGTGTGATGGTGGATGGGGGTAACACTGGGGGAATTGGATTATTCCCAAACAAAGGGAGAGATGGAGGATGTTAAATGAGATATCTATGATATGGAATACAAGAAGGTGATACATGGTAAATAAGGATGACTTATTACCATATTAGAAATGAATGTTCCACAATTGTACTGTCATGAGTTGGGAAAAAAATGAGTGTCGACCATTGACCATGTTTAAAACATGGGACCTATAAAATTATCATTGAAATTTCTTTGATGTATTCTCCCATGATGGGAGGTGTTCCAGTTTGGCTAGAAACATTCACCATTAGGGTGGACCATTCATAATTGGAAGATGGTGAGAATCCAAATCAAGGAAGATGTAAAGTGTGTGGGTGAACTTGAAGAAATTTTTGAGTTACTTCAACACTCTTGGAATATTCCACCATGGTTATAAGAACAATGTGTGGAAATATTTTCCTAAGAAAGTGTTAGACTCACCTTCCAATGAGAGTTTTTTCTTGGTTACTAAGTGACAATTAATGAAATCTCATGTTATAGTAGGTGACCGACATGACAGGGTGGGTAGAATTTTCTCTCAGGTGAGGGCCCTATTTTTTTTTAGTTTCATGTCATGAAATTTGGATGGGAAGCATGTGGTTTAATGTATTATTATATGGCTGTTAAAAACATAATTTAATTATATATGGTGAGGATGATACATCATATGGTTTAATGTTACGTGACTATGATTTATGTGGAACAATTTAGTATCTTGTGAAAAGGACCTATGTATCACAGTTTAAAAACTTGTGACAAGTATGTGTGAACCAATGAGAATAAAAATATACCACCTTGAGGTAGTGGGGTGAATGAAAAAAGAACACAATGGGTGGTACCTTGAGGAGGACCTCATGAAGTAGGGTGATTTAAGGTTTGTATATATTAATTTCTTGAACTAGTGGGTTTATCGAGTATATCCAGATTTTTTTGGGGCTCATTGACATGTCCCGATAGCTTTATACCTTTTCCATTCATGCACTCACTTTTTTCCAATCCTCTAGGGTGACTTTGTGGATAAAAGTATGAATTTTTCTCATATTACCCCTATGAGGTTTCCACATGATAGAAAATTATTCCTCTCTCCTTGTGAAATTTGGGTCCATTCCAGTCATACTAGATAAGTACACATTTAGGGGAATATGTGATGATGAATTAACATAGTATAAGTCCATGATTCACGAACCACATCTGTTTGAGTGAGACACCACATCGATATTCATAGAGGCATTAAAGTTCGATGTATGATAAGGATTACCAAAATAAGGCATGGGAAATGAGAATATTTGAGGCTGGGGAAGATATAGGATATTTATGAATTTCTATGTATCCCACTAATTGGGGAATCTATCCCCTTTTAGTTCTAAGGTGTGGTGTTGTAGAAGATATACACCAATGGGGATAGTCCTCTTAAAAGAGTATTCAATGGGATATGGGAATTAGTCTGCTAAAACACTAGATTTTGATGAAAACTATATATAGGTTTGGAGCTATAGGGGGCTAGTTGCAAATAGTTTAAGGTCATAATTCTTGGACCAATGCTATTGGTTTAAAGTCACAGAGCGTAGATCCTAGAAATGGAGAAGATTTTTTTGGGAAGTTCATATGGTACAATGGAGTAGAAACCTAAAATTAAGATAAGACTAAGGAGGACCAATGACACATAAATCATCCCGAATATAAGTACACATAGTTTTAGTTAACGATTCTTAGACCATATATGTAGGTGAGATGGTTTTGTCAGCCATTTATTGAAATACATTTCATAATTAGAGGATATGGGGGCCGGATGTTTTTGAACATGGTCTCACATGATGGGGGTATTTTTGGCTAGGATAGAGATAATGGTATTAGGAATCACTATCTATCCCATTGGATGGAAAATAAATACAAATGTAGTTCTAGAAAACAAAATGGTATGATATCATCTCTAAAAGTGGGGATTTATCTTCTCAAGTGAGGGAGAGAAACTGATTCTTTAGTTCAAGACATAAAAAATGGAGATTCTAGCTACTCAGTTTATGTTCATGCAGCTAGGAACAGGGATCATGTAATTTAATGTATTGATACAAGGGAATTGGTTGCTCTGGTTTGAGGTCACATAACTCTAAATAGGGGTTTGTACATAATTTAAGGTAATTGTGGTTAGACCAAAAGGGGTGTGTGTCTCAAAGATGTTTGTTTAGCATAAAATAGTAGTTAATCGATGCGAAAGAGGGAGAATGAGACCTATTTCCATGACAAGTATCTATGTGACGTGTCACATATAATTTAAGGTCATAATTCTTGGACCATGGGGGTAAAATTACATTTTAAGAATGCCTATTCATATCAATAAGATTTAGAAAAAATTCATGAAAACTCATAAACCCATGTGAGAGATGCTCATAGTGAGAAAAATGAGTGACATGGAGTTCTCATTATCACTAGGGAGAGAATGGTAGGGGAAAAGGAACACAACTTGGGAGGTACCAATGATGTTTCTGTACTTGTTCATCATTTGAAAATACACTAGGGAATAACATCAAGGGTGTTGAAACTCCACCAAAACAAAGGGAGGTAAAAGGAAGGTCAATAATTACTATTGAGATTAGAACCATGAAAGGGGATGAATAATGGGTAAGGAACAACTATTTACCATGTTTGAAACATAAGTTCCATAACCACACCAGTTGAGGATGGGGTGAACAAACGTAGGATCAACTGTTGACCATGTTCGAAACATGGAAAATATCATCTATCACTAGGTATCCTCTAAAATGTGTCCCTAGGATGGGATGTGATCCATTTTGGATAGAAACCATTGATTTTATGGGTCCTATTAAGATTGGTAGGGTGATGATGGCTCAAACTAGGGAAGGTATGGAGTGTAGAAATGGAAATTTTGGGATTCTCAGGTGGAAGTTAAACATTTTGGATTTATTATGTCATTTTATCACATGGGATTAGTGGGCATATTTGTTGGTGAGGATTGATCATGTTATAAAGTAGGAGGTCCTGAAATAGTTTGGTAGTTGGGATGGGACCAAGATATAATATATGGGAGATTCTACGGATCCCATCAGAAGTGGGAATAAAGACATATGTAGTTATTGATCGTAGTTAATTGGTTGATCAATATCAGAAGGTAGGGTTATCTCTCAAGTGAAGGATCAAGTCATGATGATGTTTCACATCCCATGATAGTGACATGAACCATGAAGTTTAATGTCTTTTATTAAAGAGGTAGAACATGAAGTTTAACATCATACAGTGAGGACATGTGGTTACTGTAGTTTAGAGCTGTATAGCTTTGACTATGGTGCTATACAATTTAACATCATATGGATATGACATGATGGTATGATCATGGATTACACACAGAAGTTTCCCAAATATGGGGGTATCATCTCAAGTTTACCACATGTGGAATCACATCTTGTCACATAAGGAATCCTATTATTGTTTTATAGCGTATAACGTAGTTTACCATCATTTATCTAGGATGATGTCATAATGTTTTATGTTATGTTAACAGGATAAATATGTCATATAGTTTTACATCATGTGACTAAGATGTTATGATTTTTATTTTAATGTAATATAGCCTGGACTATAGATAATATCATATTTTTCACATGATACATCCCATGTTTATCACATAGGGTAAGACTATAGTTTAATATAATCCACTAAAGACATTTTCTTACAATTTAACATCATATAACTAGGTAATTAAGATTTTTTGTTTAAATTCATACATCTTGGACTATGAATTTTCTCATATTTGACACATGAGTCATCACATGTTAATTACACAGGGTAAGGCTACCATTTAATGTCATGTACTGAGGTTTTTGTCTTATAGTTTAATTTTATATGACTAGGATGTTAGTATTCATAGTTTAATATTGTACAACTTGGTTTTTGGTAAGGGTGAGGTGAGATTTTCTACTAGAAAGAATGGAACCAATGTGAAAAAGGCCATGGGGGCCTAATCCTAGTGAAGATGATCTCACCTTGGCGGAAAAACCTGTAGATGGTCCCAAAGATAGGGGGTTTAAGAGTCACTATATTTTTCAAGAAATTGGGAATAAAGACAAATGTAGTTATGGGAATGTGGTGTTTTAGGAGACCAATGCTACAAGGAGGAACCCTCTCAAGTGAGGGTTCATGTTATCATGTAGTTTTAAGTCATGTGATGGAGACATGGACCATGTAGTTTAATGTCTTGTGGAAATTAAGTAGTTTACATAGTTTAACATCATATGTTTAGGAAGAGGTTTATATGTTTTAAGGTCTCATATATTTTACCATAATGTCATACAATTTAAAATTGCATGATCAAGAAATTGGCCAACGGTTTTACATGATGTGATCGAGACGATGTCATAAAATTTTATCTCACATGAATAGGATGATGTCATACATTTTTACATAATTTTACTAGGAAGATATCATATAGTTTTACAACATGTGACTAGGATGTTAGAATTTATAGATTAAATTCATACAACTCAGACTTGGGGATCATCTCATATTATTCATATGATGAATCCCATTTTTATTACACAAGTTAAGGATACAGTTTAACATCATGAACTAAGGATGTTGTATTATAGTTTAATATCATAAGACTAGGATTTTGGTGCTACAGTTTATGATCATATATCTTTGACCAATGGTTTCCATTCAATTCAATTTCACAAAGCTCATACTAGGGGGCTTCTCTAATTGAAGGCTTTAGAGCTTGGACCAGGGGGCATGTGTTTTATATAATTTCATATGGAATTAAATAGAGAGAAAAAATAATAGGAATGGAGTACCAAGGTGGTCTTGTTCCATAAAAAAATTATCGGATCATGTTTCACACATTTTAAGGTCATGATTCTTGGACTGATATTTTGTAAAAATTGAAAATGCTTGTACAAAACCTAAAAAAACTTCTAATACCATGTGAGTCATGATTTTTGTGGTAAATAACGAGTGGTGAGTGGATTTCCATATCACCTAGAAGTTCACAGTAGGGGAAAGTATATATGAGAATGAGAAATGTCCCAATAACACTAACCTATTTACTCTATGAAAATGGCTATATGGAGGGGTAAGGTGTGTTAGAATTACACAAAAATATAGGGAGGTGTAAGGGACATAAATCAATAATTGTAGGATCAAGACTAGGAATGTAGAGAGACTAAGGAGAAGGGAACAACTATCAACCATGTTCAAAACATTGGTTCCAAAACTGCACCATTCAATGATGGGGGTATAAAATATAGAATCAACCATTGACCATGTTCAAAAAATGAGAACCATAATCTGTCACAAGTGATCCATCAAGTTATGTACCTAGGATGAGAGATGAGCCTATTTATCCAGACACCAATATCATAATGGGGCCTGTTTGGATTTTAAGGATGATGATAATCCAAATCAAGGAAGACTTGAAGTATAAAGATGAATTAGGGGATTGTTCATGTGGAATTAAACACTCTAGTTTCTACTCTACAGTGCCTTGAGCTTACCATAGGGATCAACAGTGAGACTATTTTGAACCCATTATTTGGGATAGAGGTATAGAGGAAGATAAATAACTGGTCTAGAAACATGATACAATACCCAGGTGTCTCTATGTATCCCATGGGGCTTAGAATCAATCCATACATTGTTTTAAAAATCAGCATCATGGGAGAACAACAGTAAAGGAAAAAAAATAAATCGAGGGTCTAGGGCATCACACAATTTTGCATCATGTGATAGGGATATGGACTATGCAATTTAACATATTTTGGAAAGGATATTAGATAAACAGTCTTATATCATATGGTAAGGATGCACATCATACAATTTAACATTGTTCGATGAGTATGTTTTCACATAGATTAAAATCATGAAATTAGGATGATGTCATACAGTTTTATGTTATGTGAATAGGTTGGTGGATGCTATAGTTTAATGTTGTATTTCTATGAAAATAGTTTCATATAGTTTAATGTCACGTGACCCATATTTTATCATGTAGTTGTAAATCACGAGACTATAACTTTATCATGAATTTTTACATCATGTTACTAGGATGAATGGATAATTATTCTACACAAAGATCCCTTATCTAGGGAGCCATCATACTAAGATGACCCAGGATTCAATAGAATTCCTTTATAGGATCCTCTTGAATGATCTACCTAAATTGGTAGGGAAGTATACTCCTATGGTTTCTAGTGGTAGAGGCATGATCTTATCTTCAAAATCCCAAACATTGGTGAATCTTATGGATCAAGGGGGATCCTACCATAGTTTTACTCTAAAAGTCCCCCAGCGTACATGTGGATGTTCTCTAAGCATGATTTGGTCTATGTAATGGAAAACTTTCCATGGGATGGTATTTATACCATATATAGGACCTCTATAATTATTTTTCATCATTTGATGGACCTCCATAATGACTAGTTATTATGAAAGTGGTAGGTAGAGTCGACACAACATTCTTAGAAATCAGTTTAGATCTCAATCCTAGTTAGAAAAAAACAACTACCTATGTAGTTTTTGGGACAACAGGTAGTGAACCAAGGGTGGTAGGGGCCATATGAGATATTATAATGAGGTATATTAGAGAATGGATTATGGAATACCCTTGGTGTGGGAATTAATTTAAAGGAAATTTCTTCTAGAGCAGCTCAATATGAAGTAGGGATTATGACCTATAACCGACATGGGGTTGGTTCCCCCAATAGATTTTCTCCTATGATATATATGTTTTCAATGTCACTAGTTTGATTAAATTAACCAAATGTAATTCCAATACATCTATCCATGGAGAAGGATTTCTTCCTAATTATAATAGTAGATGATGAATTGGTTCTACCCTACCATAAAATCTCCATTCAGATATCGGTGTGTGGATGTTAGAAGTTTCATATACTAATTTTCCTTTGAAATTGTGGTGTGGGTGCTCAGGAGCCATGGATTATTATTTCACTAGATGGATATGGGGATAGGGAGTGGGATCCATTAAAACATATCTCACCAGATGGAAGGGGTGAGAGAACCCAAGATCCATGGATGCTAATATCTCTAAATAGATGTGGCAAGGGGGCCCATGAGCTATGGAATCATATCTCATTGGATGGATCAGGTGAGAACACCCAAGAGGAATGAAAGCCTATATGAGTGACATATCACATAGATGTAATAGTGACCTACCACTTGAATTGGATCCATAGTTCATGGACTATAGAAACCAAAGTAGATATATGATTAACCTTCCCCCCGTGTTTAGTTGAGAGGCACTACATCAGCAGTTCTTGATAGTGGTGGGAACCTATCATGGTGACTCCCAGGTGGCCACAGGGGATTATAGAGTCTAAATATACCCTACCTATTTAGTGTAGGGGGAGTGTTACAACTGTTCAAGGGAAATATCCATTTTCATTTCACAGTTGTATTGGGGGAATTTCCCTTGTATGTTTTATATCATCAATAACATTGATGTAGTACTACAGATTCTAGTTCATTTCATGCCCAATATTACTCATCCTCTCATGTTTAAGAAGAGGGGATTCAAATAGGTGATGATTAGATTTATATGCATCCAAAAATGTTCATCTTCTCATAGTTAAAGGAGAATAGATTCACATCGAGTTCATCATTTTTTTGAAGATTTATGTGAAGGATGCACATTGGGGTTCATGTGAACTTCTCTTTACCCTAAATTCTATGCTTCTAAATGTGGGAAACCTCTACCACCATGTTTGATTATGTGGGATACTTGATAATAATGGGATGGTGGGATGTTAGTTCTTTCTTCCATGGATTCCTACTTGGAGCTCAATTCCTAGTTCTAGTCTCCCTAAAATATTTAATTCATGTTCAGGAAGCTCATTCCTGGTGCCATCTCTTGGTCGATCCAGGTTAATTACACAACTTTATTCTTAACAAGGTAGCTACCAACAATCGGAGTTGATGGTGATGTTGGAAAAATATAGACATATATAGACATTTTTTGGGAACATATAAATCCATCCTATTTATAGGTTGAGTGAATCTCATATATGATAAATCTTAGAAACATTTCCCAATGCTTCCCATGTTTTTCGCAAGGCAGTTCTGACCAAGGTAGTGAGTTATCCTTAGCTAGTTCCCTCATGAATCTCATGTTCATCACATGAGTTAGATGTTTTGATACATTTTTTGGGGTCATAGTTTTAGGATCTTGTGGGGAAATGGTCATAGGTTTAAAATATTATGTGGATGTGGTCACATTTAGTGTTTTTTGGTGACATTTTCACATGTTTAATGTATTTTGGAGGTAGGTTGGTCACATGTATAACATATTGTGGAGATAGGTTGGTCACAAGTTTAACATATTGTGAATAAAGGTTATTAAAAGGTTTAATATCATGTGGAGATAGATTGGTTACTGGTTTAACATCTTATGGTGAGAGGTTGGTCAAAGGTTTAGTATTTTTTGGAGATAGGTTGCTCACATGTTTAATATCCTGTATAGATAGAGTCATAATTTTAACATCTTGTGGGGACATGGTCACCAGTTTAAAGTCTTGTGGATACATTTCGTATGTACACTCATCACGTAATAGGCCTGATATGGGATAACATAAAATTGATATTCCAAATTATAGTGGGGACCTTAAGTTTTTGTGGTTAGATTGAGTGTTTCCGTGGGGGAGTTGATGAAAATTTGAAGCTGTCACCTCCCTTGGGGATGACAAACAGATTCAATTGGGATTTTTGGGCTTGAATCTCATAGAGGTTTCCAATGTATATTGGGATTAGAACTCATGGAGGCCTCCTACACAACTTGTTTAGAGACATATATTAAAACCCACATAGTTTATATACACAGTTTAAAGTCGTGTGACAGGATCATTCCATGCAGTTTAACATCATGTAATTAGGAAACTTATGTCACAAATTGACATAAGATTAAGGGATTATGTGGGGATTAATCATGTAAGCTACCTAGATGATACTAAGTGATGGTATGAGTAGGGATTTCAAATGGAAGCTTCCTGGGTGCTATTGAGGAGAATCTATTGTGTGATTGGGGGTTAAACATGGAAGCTACCTAGGTACTAATAAGGAGTATCAATGGTATGATTGGGAATTACACATGGATTATTTCTTTGTGCTGCTATGAGTAGCTATGGTGTTATTGGGGTTTTATGTGTGGAATTAGCCTCGGTGTTGCTATGGGTAGAATATGGTATTTGTGGGGCTTACTGAAATGTGTTTCCTAGGTGTTTTTAGGAGAAAAAATGGTATGATTGGGGATTACACATGGAATATAACTAGAGGATGGGGAATCATCTCATACATATTACATGAGTAATATCATGCTCATAACATGAGGAATACTTCTCTTATTACATTAGTAAACCCATTTTTTTCATAGGATTCGGACAAAATTTAATGCCACATGTAGGGAAATTGTGTACAAGGATTACTCATCAAGATTCCCATTCTTTTTTCCCCATGTTAGGTCTTGAGGGAATCTCAACCTGTTGATGGGTTGAAAAATATGATTAGGTATTACACTTGAGGAGGAGGCTCATAGTGGATATTTGGGAGCTTCCGAGATATATGTGGGGTTTGTTCACTAGAGAGGCCCATTATTTTCTCCTCACTTTGAGGCATGAGGGCGTATCATCCTATTGACAGGTCAAGGAATATGAGTGGGGATTACAGATGAGGAGGATAATCATGTGGATTTCTTGGTGGTTGTCTCGTGATCATTACATGAGACATCTTACACTTGACACATAAAATAACTCATTCATTTCATAGGATAATTACTATTATAATAACATAGGGTATACAATAATTTGAGTTCATATAGTGAGGAAAAGTAAGCATGTGATTCCTAGTAGTGGCTGGTGTAGGACATACACCAAAATAAACATTTTTAGTTAAACCTAGCATATGAGTCAAGTGGTGGGATTTTAGGAATTATTTAAAGAGTATTTCGACTTAAAGTATTTGGGAAAACTAAGAAGAGTATCTAAAATCATAGTAAAATGAATATACCAAGAGTAATAACTTGAATCAAGATGTTTTTAAGGATCCACAAGTATTTTTTTAATTCATGGTGATATCTATGATGGGAGGCAGAGTTGTATATGTGACAACCCAAACTTTCCCTAACCTAGCCTAAATATCTCGTGATGAAACTCCATATTTTTCAGGTGGTTCAATGATGGTAGTGAAGGGATAAGGTCAGATGCTCAGGACCAAATTCTGAAACTGATCTCTAGTGGGGGTGTGGGTGTGCATGTCTAAAAAACATAGTTTTTCACAACTATGAATTGGGTTATGCTACTTTACACAATGAAACAAAAATTTTGGTGTTAGGGAAAAAGTATTTTGTGTGAGGCATGGCCTATGAGTGTAATTTTGTAAAAAAGTATGTCATACAACATTAGAGTTGAACAAAAATATAGTTACATGAATTTTTGTTAACTTTTCATGAAATTTGGTTCCCCATGGGGAAATATTAATGAGAAAATATCAAGAAGAAGCCCGTACATTGAGGGACTTCAGGAAGTGATTTTACTCATGTTTTTTATTTTAGGGTCACAAAAAGTGCACAACTTGAATTTTCATGAGTGAGAGATTTAACAATCAAATCCTAAAGGCCCTCTTTGATAACGAGGGGTTGATTCCATATTTATAGTTATTTTGGATATGTCACACAAATTATCCTATATTTCACAACTTTTGGGCTAGGTCTTGTAACTACATGTAGTTTTCTTGCCTTATTTTAAAGGTCAGCTCGTGTATGTGCAAATATTATGAATTTTACATCGCCTTTCCCACATAACTCAGTTTCATGACCATAAAGGGGGTTTGTGTTCCCATTTTTAAAATTTTAAGAAATCTTAGACATTTCTCTATAATCTCCCAAGCTATCCATTTTAAGAATTCTAAATTCCAACATCCTTAAATCTTTATTTTTAAGTCTATTTAGTCTCTAAGAAAAAACATATCAAAGCTTGTGAAATTAAATAAACACCTAGTATCGAGTTTTAAACATTCAGTAGATTCTTGGACACGTTTTTTGTGCACCAAAAAAGAAATTCAATATTTTTATAGCTGCATGAGATATCACAGGGACAAAAAATGTGTGGTCCAGTTGGATAGTGTAGTAAAATTACCCCATTTAGAAGACAAAAAAGATTAATTAATGGAGGGATAAGACTTTTAAAAGGACATCTATTAAGATAAAGAAGTTTGGAGATATTTTAAGAAGAATATAAAGGAAGAATAGTTTCTTAAAGTTTTTTCCTTTATTTTCTAAAATAAATCACCTTAATTTGTTTAAAATTCCTTCAAAGGTGATCAAATGAAGGTTATTAGCTCTAATATATTGGATGGAGTCCATCTACTCAAGTTAATCAAACAAAAACTAACTATTTGATGTGATCGACCATAATTTCAATGTTGAAAGCTTAACCTAGTTCTCTCTCAAGTGTATCTGATATAATTCTTAGTGAATTTGAAAACAAATGATAGGTTTCTATTCTTGAGTTTTATTAATCATGAGTTTTTAAGTATCTCATGGTTTAAAATTGAGTCAAAAGTAGGAGAATAAGATTCATGTGTACATAGTTCATTATTTTAAGATTTTTGGAGTTCTCTAAACTTAGAATACCGATCATAGGCGTGTCTTTGAAAAGTACAAGTTGTAAATTAATAAAGTTACAAGATTCTAAATTCAAAGGTTATAAAGAATTGATGACATGGTAGTACACATTTCATTGATCAAATGTTTATAAAGTATGTTGATATGTGAATATATAAAGAAGTGCTGAATAATGGTATCTATGAAATTTCATTAGATGAAGAACATCAAATGTAATTTTATGTAGTAATACAACATTGTTCCCTGACTTGATTTAGATTGTATACTCATTGGAAAAAATGTTTTGTGAATGCACAATGAACCAAAAAACTCGATATCACTGGATTGAGTGAAAAGAATGGAACTTTTTAAATTTTGTTGGAAAAATATTATCTTCTTATGTACATGTTTTATTATATGATCCTATAAAAATATCAAGATATGAAAATAAGAAGTCACCATGTCATTAGATAAAATACTATATTTGATGTGATTAGATAGAAGTAACTATATGAATTTTATCATTCATATGTTTCCATGTGAGGGGAATAGTTGAATGATTTTTATTTAAGTAATTGTATGGATAAAATTTCTAGAAAAACTCTTCCAAGAGGTTCCTATTAAGTTTTGGGGAAACACATGTCAAATTTTCATTGGTTACAAGATGTTATGATGATGTTCCAAATGGAAGGTTCAAAGTTATTTACAAAATATTTGTAAATATATTAAATGTGATGATTCTAAGATAGTCAATCAATGTCCCAAATATCATAGAGGATATATTTTTTAGTATCACTAATCCATAAGGAAGTTTGATGAAGATGTTTATGATGGGTTTTAAGGAAACCTACATTTTAAGAGGTTTGAATATGTCCAATGGAAGGAAGTTTATGAGTGTCCCATATAAAGTTTTGAGTAGGATATTTCAATTTAACATACACACCTCATCCTTAATTCTTGGAATAATTTTTCCTATATAAAGGAGTGAAGTTGTAGTGAATTGGTGTGTAGAATTTTTTGAATTTTTTGAAAAGTGATACCAAAGTGTTTATTCAATTATATGAATAGGTTGAAGTGGCATTAGTCTGAAATATACTAGAAAAAAATCTTTATATCAACTGGTACAAGACTTATGGTGTGTTGAAGATATCTAATAAACAAATTGAAGTGGAAGTAGATGAACAGTAGAAAAAGGTGATCAAATAAGCAAAGGTGATTGGTCAAATGGAGTTGATTATATGAACATGTTACTAGAATGAGTTTCATTTGACCATGTATATTAGATATATATAGAATCATACAGATGGTTTTGTACATTATTCTATGAGGATTTTCTTACTTTCTACCATGAAAAAAAATTAAAGAATAACTTTCAAGAAGTGAATGTGTGGAGAAATATCAAGTAACACCATGAAAACATATTAAATTATATTGGTGAAGGTTCTTATATTTTTTATAAAACATTATTATATATTTTATATATAAAATAGAACATAAAATTTCAATTAACTATAGTTATGTGCAAGGGAAAGGGTGTTACCTACTTGCTGTGACCACCTGAAGTATTTTTTTCTAGTGGTTTTTGTGGTCTTAGATTACTTCCACACCATACCAAGGACTAGATACTATTATTGAGTAGTGAACCTTGTAAATACATATTTTCTTGTGGGTTTTCTTATTTTATTGTTTTCTAGAAGATTAATATATCTATAATAGGAGATGATGGTTTTTTTATTAATAAAGAAAACCTAAAAAGATAAGATCAATGATTCAACCCACCTCTTAGTGATCACACAGATCCCAATTGGTCCTCTTAGTCTTGATCTAGACCCCTCAACAAGACAATATCATGAATCAGATGAGAAATCCAAAATATAAGTCTCTTTGATAGCTCCCCAGGTAAACTACCTCCCATCTTAAGAAGGTGCTTCACCCAGACCATACACTAGTGAAAATGTGACAAATAAAGAAGATAACAATGATAGATATCATAGAATTTGTCCCGGAGAAAATCCATCCCATAAAGATGGATAATTTTTACCACCAGCTCCAACAATAGGGTTATTAAATTTTAGGCGATCATAGAAGAAGTTATAGGCGACTCTAAATCAACCCCATATTGAAGGGACGAGGACATTTTTACCATGATCTTCATCATGAGAGTCATGAAATCCTCACAAATTTCAGAATATATTAGAGGAAGCCCAATATCAAAACCATTCCTTATATATGGGGGAATTATTACTATCTCCCTTGATGATATTATTATTATATATATTGGGAAGTGTCTACTAATAACTAACACTCTATCTATTTCTCAAA
This sequence comes from Viscum album, assembly GCA_963277665.1. Classification (NCBI taxonomy): domain Eukaryota; kingdom Viridiplantae; phylum Streptophyta; class Magnoliopsida; order Santalales; family Viscaceae; genus Viscum; species Viscum album. Next base: position 1,234,967,919 of record OY728157.1, on the reverse strand, counting down.
CCGCCTAACATACCCATTTAATTCAACTATCACTTAGAAAGTACAATGAGAGACTACCTTAGGGTCACTATTCATAGACCAAAACCCAAGCAGTGTCTAAAAAATAAAATAAAACCTCAAAAAGACTATAGGAAAAAATATATCAATAAGAGAAAGGTTCAGAGGGAAGACCTCAATGTAACTCTTGAAGGGGAAACAAGTGGTACTACACTACCTATTTCTCAGAGAATGATGAGATAGTTTCTACTACTTGATATATATTAGTGAACATAATCATCATCAATCCAGTAAATGATATGGGTCGTGAAATGGATCCCAAGGAATGCAATTTGTAAATATTACCTTGAGATTTTAGTTACACTGATGCACAAATAGAGGCTACACTCACCTGGAATTAGGGGAGGATCCAAAACTTGGCACCACCAAATGATGATCTGCTACCCCTAGATGTTATTCTACCAAGGATAAATGGAATAATGTGGCAATATACAACTCAAAAATAAAAAAGGAATAAATAACCTCTATAGAAGAGATACAAGAATAATATGAGGATAAAATATGGAACCTCAGACACCTCAATGAAGAATTTCTCTAGGGAAATATTACTACGGAGCATCGCCTCTTATCCAAAGTGGATTTATATACTCCCACCCATCAGAATGATGTTAGTTTAACTATAATTATGAAATATGAGCATCATGATATATTTGAATCCCTAAAAATAGTTATCTAAACATAGAAATTAAGGAAGACCAATATTTTCCTCTGTTATAATGAAAAACTCCCCTATATTGGGATAATAACCTGTTCCCATCATGGACTGGAAATCCAACATTGATTAATGTAGGGTGACTATGTCAAGCTTCGCTCATTTCCTATTCTTAGGAGGTCATTCAAAAAGAAGTACCCCATAACTCCTCAACACCATCAAGTCTATATTTATTGAATGTAAGACATGGATGGGAATTTCCCCTTATAAAGCCTAAAAGGAATCTATATCTTGAATTACTAAAGGAGAATTTTCTTTCTATTAATTTCTATAATCCTGTATTCTTGACCTTTGATGAAACGAAAGATATAGAGAAAATCCTATCAAAAATAGTGCCTTGATGTACCACCATTATGGGCCTATAAAACTGGAAATATGTAAAAAAATTGATGTTTTTTATATATAATATGGTGGATCTATCTTTCTTATAGTATAGTAGTTTCTCAATAGTTTCAATCATGATCTAGTAAGACCTTTATCATCAATTCCTCTATAAATTATAGTCTATAGTAATGAAAATGGTGATCATTGACCTCAAAAAATAAAAAATAAAAATAAAAATGAAAGGATCACTAAATTTATCAATATATGAAAGAGATTAACATATTTAATCAATATATCTCACCCAAAACAATAGATGTAGGAACAATTTGAGGAATACCACCATGATGAACTGAAGACACTGTTAATCCCATTGAAATACCAGGGAAAGTTATGAGATTTTCTAGACACATCCCAGTGTCTAGAAGACATCATTTGGTAAACCAAATAAAAATACTCACCCATACATATGGAATAAGGGAAATGGTCTTGTAAGGTAGAAACAACCTCTGTCATGCTCAAAAAAGTGCTAGTTCCCACCAGATCACTCATGCAGGACTGCCATCACACAATGCCTACCGTTGAGTTGAAACAACAAAAAAACTATCCATGTATAGAGGAAACAAGTGATCCAGTCCACCCATGATTTGAGGGAAAAATTACTTAAAATATGAATAGGTTCATAGTTATTATCTTATAAGCATGGAAAATAATCTCCTCATGATGACTTATCCTAGGAAACCTGATGAGGCTAACCTCAATGAACATCTTGAATATTTCATTTTTTATAGGAGGTTCAGTGACACCATACAAGTTTTATTTGTATTTAAAGAAATCCTCTAGGGTATAGTTGATTATGGACATTTGATAATATGAAAAAACCCAATGTATTTGGATCATGTTTCAAACACCCAATCGAATAAATAAGGTGGCTAGAATGAAGTTTTGTCCAGAAACAAACAAAAATTTGATTACTGGGTGACCTAGAATATAGTTGAACAAGGTCACACCATACTCATAACACAAATTTCTCAACCATTCAAAATTATGGTACCCCATATTCACCTAATTGGATGACTTTAGACCCATCTTCTAGAGGCAGACTTAATCATCAAAAGTAGAATAAGGAACAATAAGAGGAGTCTCATTTGACTCTCAATATGGCCATGAATCTTTAATTTTTATTTCCCTAATTATCGGAAGAATGTTCACCACCCCACCAACAATAATCCTCATCCTATTAAGATATTATATTTGTCACTATTAATATTATTCACCTAGAAAAACCCTTCTACGATGATGAATATATGTCTGAAATAGATTTCCCTGTTCCAGACTAGGGAGTGGGAGGTAAAGGTTGCAAAATATGAGGGAGAATGAGAAGAAATAGTTGTTCCCAAGCACCATATCTAGATCATATCTATTATAATCCATATATGATGCCAAAAATTATGGGTAAAAACTACTGTGAGACCAATGGAAATATGGAGACACCCTGGAGCCTTCTAAGATTCACCTGAAACCAATTATTATGAATGATTGGCTGGAGGGTGTGAAACTATTCGATCAGCTAAAAAAAGTGGTTAAACTAGCTCGACCCACTCTATGAGTAGAATATATTCCATTATATTCTATCAATATTCCATATCCATTAACCTAAAATGTTATATATTCTAAACCACATACCAAGGAGAAACCCCACTTCAGGAAGCACATAACTTTGGTGAAAAAGTATGACATCTGGAAGAAACTGGCAGTTGTCCCAACCATGCTCTCAACCTTGGATTTTCTTCAAATCTCAAAAGATCATAGAAAGGTTCTTGTTTATCCCCTATAGATTCCCTATGATTTTGAGAAATAATTTTCCATGACCAATGTTTATTAAGTAGAAACCACTTTAGATAAATGTAATACCACTATCTTGTTCACATAACAAGACTGAGAAGAAGATTTTTTAGACATATAGGAACCCTTTATGTTTTAATAAATGTTTATAAAGTCAAAATTTTATGGTCTCTAGTTGAAGATAAATTCAAGATTAATCTCATCTTATTTTGGACCCTTTGATGTTTAGGATACAACATGAACGATTTATCTCTAATGAAGATGACCATTCATGGATTTGAAAAGAGCTAGGAAAATACCCTTAGAAAGATCATGTTCAAAGCCCAATTTAGGGACCTAGTATATAATGGATTTTTCATGGTTATCCAAGAAGACATTTCATAAAATTTTCCACATGTGAGACCTTGGATTCATAGACACGTGGCTATCTCATACACATTCTATCAATGTTTGAAGTATCCCATCAATGGAAAAGTTGACATGCTGTGTGGTGAAAACATCCACTATGAATCTTGTGAATCCTATACAACTAGGTTGGTTTCTATAATATGGAATAGAATTAACAAATGAAAGAGGGTGAATTGCATGTTTCCACTCCCAATGGCTTGGAAAATTCTACTAAAAGCCCCTAGATATTTCTAAGAAATGAGTAAGTGCTAGAAATAAACCAAATCAAAGTGATAGATGTAGATTTAGCAGGATACGACAAACCCCAAAATTCAGTATCCCATGTCCACTCGATAATGGTAATTCTAGTTGAAATGACCCATTAAAAAGAAATATGGACTAATGAACCATCTAAGTTTGAAAATATTATTGATCTATCAATGTAAATTAAGAATTCCACCAAGAAATTCCACAAAACTTGGGATTTACATACCTCTCCTACCCATTATAACAATAGAAAGAGAAATAATAATCCTAAAAATTACCCTATGATTTCCTTTTATATTTGGTGTGGAAGTGTTTCTTCTAGTATATTCTCATCATTCATTAGGGACATAGGTTCCCTTGTATTATCTTCTATGAGTAATGATACTTATGTTGAATATGAAACCAAAGAGAAAGAGGATGAACCTGGGAACACCACCCTAATTTTTGAGGATGATGTCTCTACCACCATCGATGAACTCAAGTAGGTAAATTATTGACATAAGGGGACCCAAAACCCATATTTATAAGTTCAACCATTTCCCTAGAGGAGAAATATATGTATATATCATTCTTTAATCATTAACTCTATGTGTTCACTTTGAATTATACAAAGATTCCTAGGATGGATACTGATCTGGCTACTCATCACCTAGGCCTTCCAAATAACCATTTTAGTTTCAAATGGATAGCTAGGGGAATCCACCCCTCTCATGCATCCAAGGAGGAATCCAAATTTGAAAAACATATCAAAAATATCTTCATACTAGAGTTGAAATACCTAAAATTGATTTCCAAGATCATTCGCTTAATGAAAAAGAATGGGAAGATCAGGGTCTTCACCGATTTTAGGGATCTTAATTGAAAATTTACAAAGAATGATTTCTTAATTTCAATCATAAAATATCAAATTTATGTGACCACTATATTTCAAGTCTTTTCTTTTATATATGTGTATTTAAGGTATAAATTGATCAATATTGTCCCTAAATATGAGGAATCCACTACCTTCAGAGCACTTTAGGGGATATTCTTCTACCAGGTTATTCTCATTGGCCTGAAGAATACTGGCACTGCTTATCAGTTCATTATGCATCATACATTCAAGCCGATATTGGGATGATTTTTTTGAATGTTATATTGATGAACATGTGGTTATGTCATAATAGTGCCGTGATCACCTCACTGATCTTCATAGAATATATGAAAAATTATAGTAATATATTTTAATAATAAACCCTATCTAGTGTGATTTTGGGATAATGTAAGATAAATTACTTGGATTTTTGGTATTCCACCATGGAATTGAGGTCAATATAGATAATAATAGTATGATTATAATAATAAAACATCCTCAAAACCTCAAAGAGTTATAAGGAATCTAGGGATTTCACTCCTACATTAGGTATTTCATAGCTAACATGGCCAGAAAATATCCCCCCTTTACCAATTTAATTAAGAAGAGGGTCACCTATCATGAGAATGAATATGTCCATGAGGTCTTCAAAAATATATAGAAATACTTATTACATATACCAGTATTAATGCCACCGTTAGAAGGGAATCCAATCATCCTGTATATAGTCACCAAAGAGCGATCACTCGATACCCATATCACATATAAAAATGATGCAGGAAGTGAAAATTGCCTATAATATCTCAGGAAAATGATGATAGATGTCGAGACTAGATATTCTGATATTGAGAAGAACTGCCTTACACTCATATTCATTGTAAAAATGATAAGGCACTACTAACAACACCAAAAATTCCACTTGGTCTCTCATATCGACCTGCTCAAGTTTATTCTCTATTTCACTATGATTACTATGTTTTTGGACCAATAGTCAATCAAACTATAATAATGGAAAACTTTATTCATGTCATGAAAGGTAATAAAGGGAAAATAATTAGCCAATTTACTCACCGTACACCCTACACTAGAGAACACACCAATAAATATTGAATTCTTAGACGAAGATGTTTTCTATACTCATGAGAATCCTGATGCATGGGAGATGTATTTTGATAGATCCTATCTAAGTAAAATTTAAAGGAGAATGGAAAGACTAATGTTCAACCCTATTGTCCTGGATATTCTCCTTGTTTTCCCAGCCAAGTTAGTTCTTCCCTAATACTTATTCTAATATAAAGGCTACACCAATAATGTGATATAATACCAATCCATTATTCCATGCATGGATATAGATCTAAAGATATAGATATACTATATTAATATCAAAGGTGGTTCAGATCTAGGGATCAAACAAATTTATGATGAATTCAAAATCAATAAGGAAAAATTGACACCCCCTATGGGCTATGTGAGGGGACTAATAGTAGAATTATATTTCGAACCAACACCATATCACATTACTCATTTATAGAATTATTATACTGATATGGTAGCCAATACATCCATAGTCTTGGTTGATATTGATTGTGATGAGAAAATATTATGCATCACACACCAAAGAGTAGTCTCCTCAATCATTATCTATGAAATGGAGTAAATAAATAAGATCCAAACTATCCCATGAAATAATGATCTTATCATAAACCAGATTAGACACCTTGGTACCCTGATACCCAAGATGGATTTGATATATCCCAAAGGGAGTTCCCGATTCCCACAGGTTGGTGACTAACACCCGACATCATAAACATCAAAGAGGGAATAAAATTTCCACAAACTAGCACCGGATGAAAGATACAAGTCACCATGCTCAACAATCCCCAAGGGAGACACTATAAGAAACAAACAGGTATAACCATACCTGAATATATTGATAAAAATACCAAAGTAAACTAAAATTTCAACCATATAAAAGCCTTAGAAAACTCCTATGTAACAAATGGAAAACAAATCCACTAGTCACCATAACCACTCTGTGGTCTCAAGGATCTAGAATATCCACCACCTCTAAGTAGAAATTTATCTTTTTATAGAACTAACATAATAATGTCTATAAACAACCAATGGTAAGGGTAGTGTGTGAGTTATAAATCTCATTAAGGCCTCACTAAGTGTTCCATAATCAAAACCATAAAAATTAACCATTTATACTATCTGTTTAAATAGAAAAAGGAATGGAATTAAACTTCTATATTTTAAACCAAAACATGATTTCATAATCAAAGGATGGTAGATATATAAAAATATATTTCAAATAGCCTTAAATTAATAATTTCACATAGAACAATTAATATAAATTATTTTTCATGAATAAAACATTTCAAAGAATCAACGTGTTTAATAAAATCATGTATGTCAATCACCATGAAAAATATTCACACGGTGTGTTAGTTTCTTAGTAATAGGATCCTCACACTTATCATCTATCAACATAGCTATAGATATTTGTGCATACAATAATCATTACCCCACTTGGGGAGCCATTATAGGTAATCAATATACACCCCATTAGGGGATCCACAATAGGAAATCAAGATGATCTTGGTTCAGTTAGTGTTGTCATCGTAAGTCCATTTTCTAGGGGATGAAGATCCTAGTGTACCTATATGCATTACCTACTAACTACCCAGACTTACATGTGCTTCAAAAATAAATAAATAAATAAATAAAAATATCAATTAATTATTTCAAATCTTTTCAAAATACAATTTACCAATTTTAGTTTTCAACGTGCCTTTCTCATTTCAGAACTCAATCATAGGTTATCATTATTTCCTGACATTTAAAATCTCCATTAAATTTAAGAAATGTTATCATGATCGTCATCAAATAATTTCATCAAAAAAATTTCCAAATCAAGCCATAATTTTTCAAAAAATCACCCAATAATTTCAATTCCATTGAAATTGGTTTTTTATCAATTTCTATAACCATTTCAAATCAAAGATCAAATCATCTCAAATCCATGTTTTTAAAAAATTTAAAATAATATTTCCATATCAATAAAGAAATATAGGTTTTCAATTGAATGGAAAATACTTATGGAAACACCTAACTTTAAATAAAGGTATCACAATGCACAACACTCATAATGGGAAATTCTAATAAGTAATGAAGGTGTAGAAGGTCTAGGAACACAACCAAGAATCATGATAAAAAATGGAGTTTAAATACATCCATTACATGATAGACTATAAAACTCTTAGTAGGAGAGAAATAGATATCAGGAGAAACCACAAAAGAATAGATCTACTAACCTAAATAAGATCGAATGAGATCAATTCCAATTCAATCCACTAAGAAAATGGGTTGGAAGATCCAATTTCACCACTTGAGATCCTCTAAGAGCCAAAAAATAACATAAGGGACAAAGGGGGGGGGTGTTAGGATTGTAATTAAATATTCAAGGAAATTAAAACCTATATGTATGGTTTTCTAGGTAGGGATGCACCATTAAACAAAATATTCTCCCTAACTGTGTTCCCATACTATCTGGGTTGCATAGTTTCTCTTTGGTAGGAAAATGGATTTCTTAACCATGTTTTAACTAGGAATATTCCCACTGTTTGAGGATGAAAAGTTTGGAGTGTCTGGATGAATGGATTCAACAAACTGTGCACCCCATTCAGAGCACCATCGAAGTGAACATGGTTAGCTGGGAAAAACCACATAGTTTTCCCTAACCTTGTTCCAACCATTCCATTTCCAAAAACCTCCAAAATTTTCTAAATTCTCCAAGAATGACCCCAATAAAATACCCAAATTACACGATATAAAAATAAGGTTCATGAAATAATTAAAAGAAGGTAACTGGATGTTACAACCTCCCCACCATAAAAACTTTTTTTCCCCAACAATCCTCTTAAGAAAACTCCATATCAAAGTGATGAGGCCACTGATATCTCATCAGTGCCTCATGCTCCTATGTATCAAGTGAATTAGAACCATACTGTCACAACACATGGAAAAAAGATATCATCTTACCATGAAGTACCTCAGTCTTAGAATAAAAAATACATACTAGATTTTCAGTCATGGATAAATCAAACTCAACATCAAGATCTTCCCAAATCAAGAAATGAGAATTTTCAGAGAGATAATTCTGAAACTATGGTACATGGAACACACTATGTATCAATTTTAACTATGCTGGATGTTCTAAAAAATATGACACTTTCCCCACCAATTCAATAACCTCAAATGGTCTCAGAAACCATGGTGTAAGATTCACTTATTTCCCAAGCCATAGATGGCCCAAATGAGGTGAAACTATCAAAAATACTTGGTCAACAAATGAAAAATAAAATGGTCATCTAAGATGATAATCATAATATTTGTACCAGATCTATTTCTTCAAGATTATCAAAAGAATTAAGTGAATCTTCACCATCATCTTTTGGACCAGACTCATCCTAGCTAAAGAAGCTTCACAAATATCCAACTAACTTAATGGGGATTTACAAGACCTACCATAAAATATCTAAAAAGGATCCATATGAATTGTAGAGTAGTAAATATTATTATAAGAAAACTCAAATAGTCCCAAATGGACATCCCAAGATCCACCAAAATCAAGAACGCGAGTGAATATCATATCCTCAAGAATATTTATATCTCATTATCTCTGTCTATCCATTTATGGGTGATATGCCATGCCAAAACACACCCAAAATCTTAGTGCCTCCTAGAGGCCACTCCCAAAGTGAGAAGTAAAATGGATATCCTATATGAGACTACAATAGAATGGACACCATGAAATATAAAAATATATTACCCATATATATGTCACAATTCATTAACTTTGGTTTTATAAATAATGGGTAATAAGTGGTCCAATTTAATTAGATGATCAATCACAACTCAGATCAAATTATTTTTATAAGGGGTACTCATAAAACTAAGACAAAAGTCCATAGTGATCTCACCCCACTTCTAAGTTGGAATTGAAACAATCCTAGAGGCCTCTAGTGCTCGGACTTGACCTGATGATAGGTATAAAAACATGAATCAAAGACAGTGATGCCCCATATCATACTTGGAAACCATAATCCTCACCACATATCATATAACTTACTTTTATTTCCAGGGTTCACTGGAAAGTGGGAATTATGAAAATCCCCTGTTACTACCTTTCTTATAGTCACAGGAAACAAAATGATTCCATAGACATTGGATACCCTTAGAAGAGAAAATCCACTCACCGATGGTCTCCACACTATAAATATAGTCCCTAATGATACATAATTCATCATCAATTTTTTTCCTGGATAATAATATCAAGAAGAGTACATGTCATTTGACCACTTTCCAAGACAACCTTGGCCTCTTTCTCCCGAAACCCTAAACAAAATTGTTAAAAAATAGCCATTAAGTTCCACTCTTCTAATGGTTATTTTATATCATGGGTTGGACATTTCATTATCAATTCATCAACCACAAAATTTCACTTCAACAAGGTGTAGGTAATGTCAAAACCAAATTATTGTAGGTGCTACACCCAACACCTCTAAATAAGGTTCAAATATCTTTGAGATAATATATAACTCATAATTTTTTGCTTTGAATAAATGGTAAAACTTTATGAAAAAAATAATGCTTCCAACTCTTAAGATCATGCATCACAACTATGAGCTTGAGGCTGCCGGTTGGATAATTCTTCTTGTGTGGCCTAACCTGTCTAGAGCCATCGGATACCATGTGATCAACCTGTATAAGAACAAATCCCAAACCCGGAACTAATGTGTCATAGAAGACCACATATACCTACCCATACCCTATAATATTCAACACTAGTACATAATTCAAAATACTTTTCAACTCAAAAAAATAACTCAGGCATTTTTCATTCCATAAGAACTTCACCCCCTTCTGAGAGAGAGTAGTCATTGGATAATAAGGCTTCAATAAATATTTAAAAAATTGGCGGTAATACCCCACTAGGACCAAGAAGATTCATATATCAAAAACATTACATGGTTTCTTCTATGTAATAACAACCTTATCCTTACTATTATTGACTGATATGCCATGTTATGACACCATGTGTCCCAAGAACATCACTTCCCGTATCAAAAAATTACACTTTTAAAGATTCACATAAAGTGAATGATTCCTCAAAATTTGTAGAATTGTTCTCAGATGAGACACATGATCCTCCTCAAACATAGAGTAAACCATTATTTTATCTATAAAAACCACCACAAATGTGCCAATGTACTTATGAAAAATCCTGTTAATCAAATCTATAAAGACTTCATGAGCATTGGTCAGGAAAAAGACATCACCCGATACTCAAAGTGACCATACCTTATTCTAATGGAAATATTTGGAATGCCATATTATTTTATTAATAATTGGTGATAACCATATTGAAAATTAATATTTGAGATCCACTTTTACCATTTTAAATGCTCAAACAGATCATAAATTCATTGTAATATGTACTTATTCTTTACCGTAACTCAATTGAATTCTACGTAATCAACACAAAGGTGAATTGTTCTTTTAGATTTTCTAACAAATAGAACAGGTTCCTACCATGTTGACACACTTGATCATATAAATATATTATATAACATTTCATAAAACTATATATTTAACTTTTTCAATTATAATGGTTTCATATGGTATAAAGGAATAGACACCAGTTGAGTATAAGGTACCAAATCAATAGAGAACTCTACCACTCTTACCAGTGGTAGACTAGATAAATTAGAAAGAAAAAAATCTAGAAACTCACTGATAAATTGAGTTAGATCATTACTTTAATATTATCACTCTATGTCAAAATAAAACATCAATATTACAAATAACAAATCTAGAAAAAATGGTCTGGACCTACTCGAACTCGGGTCCCATTCTCCCTAAAAGACACAACACACCCCATTAGGTGATGTAAAGTAGACGCATTTAAGATAACATTAAATTTATTCCTTAGAAATTATACAGTCTATAATGAGGATGATGTTAAGAGGTTTAATGTTGAGAACTAGAAATTCTAGGTAAGGTAAATTTCTAATAAGAATAAAACAGGACAATGAATATCGAGCTCTCTCTTCATTTTGAGGGGCATAGTAATATCCCTAACATAAGAAAATAGATTCATAGGAATATTTAATAGGTTCAAAATATGATTCGATATAAATGAGTGAGATGTATAGTATCAAATAATGCAGTCACTAAAGATGAATCTATACTAATAGTACTTCTCATATTTACTAGACCTATATTAGCTTTCTCTAGAGGCTCTTCCACTAAGTGAAGAAGCTTTGTTCCTAATTATTATGGATGGAACCCCTTAGATCTCAAAGAATCTAATTTCACCAAACTATTTTTTGGTGTTGATGATCCCATTAAACTATAATGAGTATAAAATACATGGAATAATTTTTTAGGTGTTCTGAATAACTACATGAACTACAGATATTGGGTGCCTCAGTGAAAACCTATTTCAAAAACCTAACCTTTCCACACTATAAGAAATTCAAAGGGAATATCCCAAGAACTAAAGGAAAAATAAAAGATTACTTATATCTAGAACCACTATGAGAATCATCATTCTTTATATTTCCTTTAAGGGAACTCATAGAAGTGCCACTAGGAGAAAAATAAACTCTTGGTAACCCTGACTTACCAGCGATTCCAATCTCAACCATCAATACCTTATCCAATACATTAGTATAAGAAGATATTTTTAGTAGGAAAATTGAGATTAAATGTCAGGCCTAATACCCATATCAAATCTTCATTCTTTTGGATTATTTTTAATTACCACCTTAGGGTAAAAATAAACAAGCTTAGCAAAGTAGTTAGCATACTGAGTCATTGTCATGTCATCCTGCTAGAGTTTAAGGAACTCTATAGATTTCTACAAGACCATAAATTCTGGATAGAAATTATCAGTGAAAATAATTATAAATTATTTCCATTATAAACCCTCATTAATTTTCACCATCATAATAGAATCCCACCATATCCTTCTAAGGCCTTCTATCTTAAAGGTAGAACATTTCACCTTAATCGCTTTGGGTATTTTCAAGAAATAAAAAAGAATCTCTATCTGTTTCAACCAGTCCTAAGGCTCTTGATGATCATTAAAGCCCTGAAAAGTAGTTGAATTCTGGAAAATAAAATCTTGAGCATGATGATGAGATTCAACACTTTAAGGTTTCACTACTGAAGACTGAATGAGAATGTGTGTGGGGACTTTCTCTAGAGCTTGGAAAGCCCGCACCACTATCTTGACAAGGATCTAGTCCACTAGAGAATTTTCTCAAGGTAGTTCCCAAAAATCTTCCTCCTAGGGCCTATTCACATGTCTGATCAGAGTCATGATGCTACAAAACATGATAAAACAACACCAAATAAATTATAAAGGATACATGAATAAAATACTAAAAAAACAGATATAGGAATATCAATTATATGGAGTAGAAATTTAAGATTGGGATTTCAAAAACTCAGATAAAAGACAGGGAAAAAACTAGAATAAAATAAAAATGTTCCCTAAGGAAACTTTTCCCAAACAACCATGCTAACTTAAGGCTCGTTACAGTGATAGATAGCTAAAAACTCTCTCTCATTAACCTCTTAATTCCCATCAAGACATACCAAACCGCATACTAACTTCAGGGAAAGATGTTTAACCTACGCATTTGATACCACTTTTTCCCGAACCATCCTAGATACCATGGTACCTGATACCCAAATCGACTCTAATATAGGCTGGAGGGTGTTATCAATCCATACAGGCTGGTGACTAGCACATAATATTATGCAACACCAAATAAAAAACAAAATTTTCATAAAACAATAGAAGATAAAAGATATAGGTTATCATGATAAAAAATCCCAAAGGGAAATGGTACTAGAAAAAACAAGTAAAATAGTACCTAAACATAATGAAAAATATCTCAAAGGAAACTAAAAATTTAACAAGATAAAAGTCTCAAAAATATTCTATGTAAAAAGTGGACAACAACTCCACTAGTCACCATCACCACTCCACAGTACCAAGGATCAAGGAAATACACCACCTCACAGTGGAACATTCCCATTGCTCATACCTGGAATGAGAAAACTGAAAAATTTCTAAAGGCAAAGGTAGGGTGTGAGCAATAAATCCCAGTAAGGTCTGAACAAGTTTTCCATAATCTAAACCATAAAAACTAACCATTTATTCTATTAGTTTATATAGAAAATGACATGGAATTTCATTTTCATATTTTAAACCAAAACATTGTTTAATAATTAAAATATGAAAGATATATAAAACCAATTTTTAAATAGTATTTAATGATTTTTTTATATAAAATAATTTATATAAATCATTTGGAATGAATAAAATAGTTAAATGAATCAATGGCACGTGTAGTTAAATAATTTAAGAAAAGAACCATGAAAACATGACCCAACATGAATTAGTTTCTTGGGAATAGTATTTTCCAAATTATCATTTATCAACATGACTCTAGATATGTGTGCACAGTAAAACAATCACCCCATTTGGAAAGCCACTATGGGAAATAAATCTACACCCCATTAAGGGATCCACTATGGGTAATCAAGCTGATCTTGGTTCAAGTAGTGTAGTCATCGTAAGTCCATTTTCTAGTGGATAAATATCCTAGTGTTCTTTTACTCATTACCTACCGATTAACCAAGATTATATGTGCTTCAAAAATAAATTAATCAATAAATAAAATTATAAATTAATCAATTGAAAATATAATTTCCCCATTTTAATTTTTCAACACTCCTTTATCAATTCAAAACCGAATCATAGTTATCATCATTTCATGCCATTTCAAATAATCGTTCAATTTAATCCATTTTATCAGGAGCAACATCAAATAATTTCATCAAAATAGTTTCCAAATAAATCCACAATTTTTCACAAATTCACCCAACAATTTAAATTTCATTGAAATAGAGTTTTTTCTCAATTTCTCTACACATTTCATATCAAAGATAAAATCATCTCAAATAAATGTTTTTTAAAAATTTAAACAATCTTTCTAAATAAATTAAGTAATATAGGTTTTCAATTGAATGACAAAGACTTATGGAACCACCTACCTTTAAATCAAGGGATCACAATGTATGATACCTGAAATGGGAAACACAAATGAAGAATGAAGGTACAAAAGATCTAGGAACATAACTAGAATCATGATCCAACACAATAAAGTTTAGATCTATCCATTGCATGATGAAATATAAAATAATAAAGAGTATTGAAATTGATATCAGGATAAACTAAATTTGAGTACATCCATTTACTCAAAGGAGATTGAATGAGATAAAAATTGATTATATCCACCAAGAAAAGGGTTTGGAGGAGTCAATTTTACCTCTTGAGCACCTCAAAGAGCAAAAAAATCATGAAAAGGTTGAGTGGTGGGATTATAAATCTTAAATGAGGGGGGGGGGGGATTGGGATTTTAAATTATATTTTAAGTGGAATTAAAACACACATGCATGGTTTTCTGGGTAGGGATACATGGTTGAACAAAACATACACCCTAACCATCTGCCCCTACTATCCAGAGTGCATAGTTTCTCTTTAGTGGGTACACAATTTTGTTAACCATGAACCAATCATGTATATACCCATTGCCTAAGGATACAATATTTCGAGGGTTTGGCCACATGGTTTTAAAAAGTTGTGCACCCCCTCCAAAACACCATCAAAGGGAGAATGGTTATTTGATCCAAATATCATAGTTTTCTCTAACCATGCACCAACCATGTACCAACCATGCATAATCCCAATGAAATCTAAAATTTTTAAATTTCTCCTAGAATAACCCAAAAATAGTTAATGAATTAAATAATATAAAAAAAATTCAATAAATTCCTGAAATAATTTAAAGGAATTTCATAAAGATAATGATTGTTATCATAAGGATGATCCCCATAACGGGATACCTCCTAAATGGGACCCTTCATTCAGATTAATCCGAAAAGGAATAGATCTAAAATTAAGTAGAAAATTTCACCCTCTGAGATGGTCCAAATAAATAGAAAGTCCTATATAACTGGTAATTTAATGGTGTCCTCTTTAGATTCATCATAGAGGGAGATATCCTCATCGTAATGTAGGAAATCCATGAAGGATCATGTAGTTCTCATCAGTCAGAAACTGAGATCTCCAAAAAAATTAAGAGGCATGGTTATTTCTGGATAATGGTGATTCCAGACTATTTGGAGTTCACCAAGAAGTGTTGTTCTTTTCAAATACATTAAAACTTCATCCATCATCCCCAAAAACTATTTTACACTGCCATGTATTTTTTTCCATTTTATATATAGGGAATATATATCATTGGTCCATATTACCTAACTATAGAAAAATAGTTCAAGTAAATCCTTACTACTACTAACTTTTTCTCTAAATAGGTTGATGCCATACCTCTCATGGATATTGGGATGAAGATCATCATAAAATGTATAAAGTCCAATATCATTACTAGATATGGTTTCCCTCAAACAATATTTATGGAAAATGGAAAAAATCTATATTTTTTCAAGTTGAATAGGATATATTAGGAGTAAAACATTGAGTCTAACCATTTATATTATTATAACATAGTGAAAAATGAGAGGATAGTGTATTTTAATAAAAATATGTCAAATATACTCCAGAAAATGGTTTATAAAGAAAAACAATTGTCTAGAAAAACTCATACATTCCTCATGGGACTATCACACCATAACCCAGAATGGCACACAACTGACCTTATATATTTTTTCCTATGAAATTAAGGAAGATAAACTCATTGAGGTATATTTTCCCTCACTACGAGTCACTATCTTTGGTAAACTCTCAGAAGATGAACAATCACATAAGTAACTTGATGATTTGGAACAACCTAATGAGAGGAGGTTTCATATGTTTCATAATATAAATGTTCATTAGAATCCGATTGTATGAACCTTCAACAATAAGGTCGTCCATTTCTTTTTCCTGTAAGGATAATTGATTTTTTTCTCATAAACCTGATGGTACGATAGAAGAAACCTCTAAATATGGAACCCAAGTTGGAGGGGACCTTACATTATATACAAGGTATATTATAATAGAGTTTACTCATTGACCATGATGAATGGGGAATAAATCAAGACCCCCAATAATTCTACATTTCTCAAAAAATATTTTTCATAATTTCATCCATGAACCGAAGTCCTAGTAGAAAGAATTAAATTTCACAATATCCCAGGTCCTCTTCAGAAGATATTAAACTATAAGACACATAAATCCTAGTAAAAGTGAATTAAAATTTAAGGCAAATTAATTATTGCAAGATGTTAAACTACATGATATCTGATCCACCCCATAAGACTAAAAACTACATAGAGTAATAAATCTGATTGGATATATTTCCTATACAGGATATGGATTCATGAAATGAAATAGGAAATTTACCCCTATCTATAAAATTTCAATATGGTTGAATGATCCATCCACATACTAGGATAATCCAATGAAATTCCCTCCCGCTGTGCAAGATATTGATCTAGATTGGATACCCTTAGATGACTATTATTGTTAAGGTTCACTTAGTAAATAAAAAAGTATTCCCTATATACGAACCGGGTCTATGAAAGGTCCTTATACTATAAATATGTTCAAGATTAATTCATATACCCATGAGAAATGTAGTGATTCCTAAAACCTTATCCCAGACCCAACTATACCTTCTTTCAGAAAATAATGGCCCTATATTTGAAACTAATCAATGCAGGATGGAATTATGTCAAATAAATATGTATATATTGATTCAAATTGTTTTGGGATATGTAGTGACACATAGATAATTTACTCCAGGACCAACCAGAAATACTGAAAAGTATAAGTTACCCTATTTTCACACCATAATTTTAAAATAACCTCCACTCATCTCAATTCTTGACCCATCATTAAATGATGTTGGCTCTTTCTTTTACCCAGCATAGAAATAATGCTCATGCACTTTGCATGTGGGTTAGAACCATGTGAAACTAATCACAATTCCATACCACGTGACTTAAAAATATAAGATGGTATTCCACCTTGCATGACTTGAGACTACTCATAGAGTCCCATTCATCATAGCCTCTTACTTAACTACATGAGATTTTGATCTATATAGAGGTCTTTAGAACATGGTGGTCCTATGACCTAGAACATTAATGACCCTATTATATGAACATGAGATATATATATTCAAGGATTCATCCTTTAAAAGAACTAAATGTAGTCTTGATTCTCATAATGGGATAAATTTTGATTTTAGGGTACCCCATTGTGGAACTAGCTACCATTATTATAATAAGAATGGGAACATGTCCCCCTATTGTATACGAGACATATCAACTCAGGAGATTTTAAAACGAGTTCTCTTGTATGTGGAATTATTATTAGGATAAAATTCCTCTTTCTCTATATATGTTCTAAATATATATAAGGGACCCTTTAATTCTAAATAACTATGCATGGCTTTATTATTGTCAATACAAGATACATAGTGATGCCCAGATCCCACATATTAGGCCCAACCACAATATCAAAAAATTTCCTCTCCATGCATATGATCTAGACCTGTATAGGGAATTCTCCTTCTAAGAATTATGTGTGGATTGATTCTTATATACACTAGATATGTAGTGACATATGAATCCCATATCCTGGGCCTATCCACAATACCCGATACAATAGTTTCCCCTTTTTCTTTTCCTTGTATATGATATAGATCTGTGTTAGGGAACATTTTTCATTTGGGAACTACATGTGGCTTGAATAATAGTCATATAAGATATGTATCGATGCTCAAAACCCCTATCTTGGGCCCTAATACAATGTTAAGAATATATATATAATGACCTCTTCTTTTACATGATCCCAATCAAAGAAATTATTATAGAATAACCATATTTGGATTGATTCCTGACTTATTAAGATATGTAATGATGTCAGGATTGATATACTAGGAATAATTGTAGGTTCATCCCCATAATATTCTCCCTTAGTTACTGATCTGTATCAAGAGTAGTCTCCTTCATTTAGATGTAAGGGTGTGAAGATACCCTCACTAATGAAATATTATCCCAATACAAGATCCCTTCACATTTATGATATAGTCAATAATTAGAGATCATGCACCATGATGGTAGCGTATAATTTCTCTTTTGAGGAGTAGCACATCCCATATACATGATTTAGAATTGTGTAGAGGAAATTTTCCCTAAGAAATATGTTTGTATTGATTTTTTTCTATACATGATATGTATTTATGCCTCGATTATCCATATCAAGACCAACTATAATCATTGAAATAGTGATACCCCCTTTTATACGATGCATATGAGTTTTATTTTTATGAGGAATAATGGTTCAATTATTTTAATCACATTTATAATTGTTAAAAAATAAATAAATAAAGAAAATATAATAATTCCCCCTCTAACCTTAGTGTTTTAAATAATTATAGAAATTCTTATCTTCCCAAATGGATCTTCACTAAGGCAGGACTTATTTTCTTCCCTGCACATGATTGAAATCTATACAGAGGAATCCACACAAATATTGTTTTGGGTTTGAAAAAAATAACCCCTCCCCACATATGAGTTTGACCTATACAGGGAGCCATGAAATGACTATGTGTGTCTCAATTCCTATCTTGATATGATATATAGTTACATATAGACTCTCTATCCAAGTATAATAGTAATTTTTAAAACTCCCCCTGCATATGTGATAGATCTAAATAGATGGATTTATTTGAAAAGGTTATCTTTATATTGATTCTTTCCCTCATGGGATGAATAGTGAAACCCATAGGAAACCCACCATTGAAATTTCGCATGACCCCAACCCATATTTATTCCAGATCAAGTCACCTATCATTCTTGATGGGACTTATACACTATTATCACCAAGAATATCCTCTCTCTTATCCATTCACCACTAGTCAGCACAATATGGGTTATTCTCTACCTACCTCTTATTTCTCAGAGTGATCATGACTGATTTGGGATTAATGGTTTTTCCCAATTACCCCATGGGGAGTATCATGACTAAATCTGTGTGGTATTGATGGAACAACTTGAAAATACCTAAAACTACTTATGAATGGTCAAGTAATACAAACTCTATTTACTTATGTTTGAGACATATCTATGTAATTTTTTCTTGTGTATTAGTCAAATATGTATAAAAGTCCCCTAATATATGGTTATTTCCTTGTAATATCATGCGATGATAAAAATATCTCATGTATTCAAGTTCCACAACCAAATCAAGGCGTTCATATAATTAATTTTAACAATTATCATGAATTTCACAATGTCAGAGTCACATAATGTTAAACTATATGATCTTCTTCCTAGCTATGTGATGTTAAATAGGATAGTCTAAGGTCATAACCAAATTACCATAAACATTGTATAACCTAAGTCCTTATCACATGATGTTAAATTGTATGAAAATAGCATACTTACTGTATTACATTGAATTTAATATAAAATTATCTACTATCACTACTTAGAAAATGACCACAATAAACATACAATGGTAAATCAAAGATTTAGGTACATTCATAATTTTTCTGAGAACCTCAACTGATAAATCATACTTCATTATTTGAGTATCATGGGTTTCTAAAAACATTCCATGACCATTGGAAAGGATAAAATACCCTTATTCTTGACTATGCATGAGATGGATCTATATAAGGGACCTTTTCCCATCAACTAGAGGAGTATTTTACTTTCAAAATGTACCTTTAGTCCTCATGACCCCTAACAACATAAAAATAGAGTCTGTCACCTTAGAGTGATTCATGATCATACCTTGTTTAATTTATATATACCATTACTAATGATATAAGAACCACAATCCATGGTTTACAAAACCCTCATCCATCATTATAAAGGGCGTTGGAGTAAAATAAACCTTAGGAAGCCTAAATGAGATATTTTGTAACACTTAAATTTTATTTGGTATACATTTCAGGACTTTAAACATTGTTCTATTTGGTCAAAGGTGTACAACCTTAAAATTTATCCTTGGAATTTTCAAATAACAAGACCTTAAATTGATTTTGAAAGATACATAAAATATTATTAGCATAAAAACTTGGAAAGGGTGGTCTGAGAAAAATATAAATATCTAATTGCTATGCTTCCCTCTTTAAGAGATTAAAAAAAGTTAGAGAATAAATAAAATAGGAATATAGTTCTTATAGTCAATATCGTGAACCTATAAAAAGATTATCCACAATCTCTATACCCTTAAGGACTAGGAAAAAGTTATAGTAGTGATTTATAACATCTTTATGCCTTGATAATGTGTTCAATACAGGTTAGAATAACCATTAGGGTTATTGAACCCTTATTTAATATTCCATATTCCATGATCCAACTTCATGTCTTTGATATCTGAGTTAATACTAACCAATTCCTTTAGTTCTACACTTCTCTTGGAATCCCCTAACCTTGAGTAATTCATATTGGTTACCCCTATATACTATTAGTAATAGAAAGAAACTTATATAATGGTACCTTTCTAGGATTAATTGGTGAATAAAAAAATGTATTAGATCTTTTGACCCATGATATGTTCCAGTCCTGGAGGAAAGGTCCCCCTAAAACGTAGTATCTAGTTTTCTTAATGCGTGTGATACTTTTTTATGCTATTACTAATTAATGACCTAATCTCACCAATTTAAACTTCATATTTACTTAGATATTATTGGGTTATGATTTACACTTTCCATAACCTAACTATTCAAATTAATTTGACATCCTTGATGTTATGTCAAAAAGTACTATACTTATTCTCAAAAAAAGGATGTGGTGCCTCATTCTTGAACCCTTTGGGGGTCCTCATCATGTGACCATAAAACAGATGATATATCTGTTTAAACTTTATTAAAATAAACCAAATACCTTTTTTAAGGAAGTATATACCGAAAATTTTCCCTCATTCACTGTTGGGCAAAAATCCCTCAAGGTATCATTGAAGCCTTTTTGAGGTGATTGTGTTTGTTGACAAAGTGGACATCTAAGTTGTGATTGTTGACAAAGAGGATTTCATGGTTGAATGTCGAGTTCAAGAGCTGAGGTCAACGATCCATGTTTGATTCAAGAACGTCGATAAAAGGAATGGATGATCTGGAGGCGGTACAAAAGAACAGATACAAGGTGGCGCCGTTTTCCAGTGTTTGCCAAATTTTTGGGCCTGAAAATCGGCAAATGAAGAAAAGTGTTTTTGGAAAAGGGGCTTGCGCGCCGCGAACATGGTGTACAGGAAACTTGCGCGCCACATGTTTTTCAAGATCAGAAGATCAAAATATGGCTAAGGAAATAGGATCGCGCAAGTTTGGGAGTTGGTCGCGCAAGTGTCTAAAGGAGAGGAGACTTGCGCGCCGAGACTGTGTCGCGCAGGTGACTTGCGCGCCTTCGCGCAGGGTGGTCAGATTGCCTATAAATACCGGACCACCCCTCCTCATTTTTCACCGGAGTTCAAGACGAGATCTCCCGTCGCGCAGGTGTGGTGGTCGCGCAAGTGGTGTGTGTGGTCGCGCAGGTGGGACTTGTGCGCCAGTGGTTGAAGTTGTGCGCCGGTGTTAGAAGTTGCGCGCCGGTTGGCAGTTACGCGCCAATATTGGTTTGGGCGTAAAAGGAAGAGAGTCGCGCAAGTTTGGAGTTGAGGAAGCTTGAGTCGCGCAAGTGTTTGAGGAGGATTTGCGCGCCCGTTGTGACTTGCGCGCCGATACTTGCGCGCCGAGGTTGACTTGCGCGCCAAGTAAGGTTTGTTCCAGCAGTGTTTTTCGGGCTGCGTGGAAGCTGGATGTTTGCCCGATACCGTCGGTGCAAAGAGATATTCATCTGCGGGTGAAAGTTGTACTTCAAAAGAGCATCTACACACAGAGGAAGATGCATTCATTCATGCAAATGAAGAGACCTACAGGTCTATAAACTGTGAGTGGATTCCTTCCAAGAGCAGTGAGCTTAGGAAGAGGAAGAAGGTGATCCTCTCCACTGGTAGTGAGCCAGAGAGAGAGAAACAGGGAGTGACCCTTGGGAAAGCAGTGAGCTGACCCTAAACTTTGTATAGGCAGTGAGCCTGGGCATAGAAGTGATCTAGCCCGAACATTGTAATCCACAACTAGTGAAGTCTAGTGGAATTTGGTACGAACCGACAACTTGTCGGCGTATGCTCCTTGGACGTAGCCCTTAGCGGTGAACCAAGTAAAAATCTCTGTGTCTGCCTGTTAATTTTCATGCATAGCATTTAAGGAATCATCATCAGATAAAGGAGAAAGTAAGTGATCATAACATACACACAAGTGCAAACAAAGTGACCCCTGTAACAAAGAGGTCAAGATCCAGCGGGGTAGAAAGAACTTTGAAAAAGAATATCCATACCCTGATTCACCCCCCCTCTCAGGGTATATAGGCCATTATTGGGCCTAACAATTGGTATCAAAGGGACTGGTTGCTTCTATCAGATTTTTTTTTGCTTTAACTTGGTGTGTCGATCTGTGTAGTTGAAGATATTGTTTGCGCTTATCTCGGTCTACCATGGGAAAAAGAAAATCTTCAAAGAAGAATCAGAAGTCAGGTGGTATCCCTCAGTGTGGAAGTGTTTTTGGAAAAAGTGTGATTCAAATAAAAGAATCAAACAGCTTACTGAAGGAATCATGTAGTGAACAGAAAAATGATTTGGATAAATCATACCACAAAAATACTTACTCAGTCAATGATGCTGATGGAATGAGTGAAGAACCTGACTTTCCAAGTGACGTTGGAACCACTGACGGTGAAGAAGAATAAATTGAAGGAAGAATTGATATGCGAGCTGAGTTGGAGGCTGCTCTTGAAGAGATAGATGTTTGGAGGGCCAAAACCAAGAAAGCTAACAAAATTGTTCGTGATGCCAAACTCTATATGCAGCAGCAAGAAGAAGAGAAGTCTGAGCTGATGGAAGAAATTGAGAAACTTAAGTTATCAACATCAGAGAATTTAGAATCAGTTAGTGAGTATAAGCTGAAGGTTGAAGAACAGAAAAGAGAGATTGATGGCCTGAACAAAAAGGTGGAATTTGTCCATGAGGCTAAATAATTGGATCAGAAATCCACTGAGGAAATTAAATATAAAGGCATTCGGATCCATGATCTGGAAACTGAGATCAACAAGCTAAGAGGCTTAAATCAAAGGCTTATTGATATAGTTACTGACCTAACAGAGAAGAATGATTCTCAAGGTGAGCAACTACAAAAGCTGTCTAAAATGAAAGGAAAACAAAAGGCTGGTGATTATGAAGAGAATCAAGAGTCCGATGAATTTCGGAATCTGAAAGCCAAGAGTGATGATTTGGCTACACAACTATCTGAACTAGTTCAGAAGCATCAAAGACTACAGCAAGAGAATGCATTTTGCTCTAATTCTATTGCTCAAGAAAAATTGAAGGTAAAGGAGCAAAATGACATGGTTGATGAGTTGAAGCATGAACTGGAAGATGAGATGAGTAGAGGGAAGCTTATCAAGGAAGAAAATGATGTCAAACTTGAATCAAGGGATATGAAGATTCAAAAGTTGGAAGAGGAGCTAAAATCAGTGAAGAAGGAAATGGAGAAAGGAAATGCTGAAGGAAAGCCTAGAATGAAGGATGCCTTGCACCTATTATTTGATTATCCTTCAGCAGGTGATGATAAAATGAAGTCCAAATATGCTGCATCAGAGGAGAAGCATGAAAGGATTGTATCTTCCCAAAGGTCATCCTTTTTGGGAAAATCTGGAATTGGATATGATAATCCCACTCCTATGGCTAATAAGAAAAATGTAGTGAAAAATTCCAAAGGTAATAAAAATCCTGTAGGTGCTGGAGATAGGCCTATGAGGGTAGTTTCAAGGAGTGATGATATTTTCTATTTCTGCGGAGTTCATGGCCACACATCAAGCTTCTGTATAGAGGCTCTGGAGTACATCTCAGGCTGTGAAAATAGAAACATCAATAAATCTGAGAACATGAAGAGGTATAATGACAAATCAGAGAGAAGAGTCTCTCAGAGGAAAGCATATGTTAGATGCTATTACTGCGGAAGAATGGGACACACAATGAGTACGTGTCAGGAAGCTCAAGAGCCCAATATCAAAAGAAGAACTCAAGGTGCATCAACATCTCAACAGAGAGATGATGAAATGAGGTATGCCTTTGAGGGAAAATGTTTTATATGTTCTCACTATGGGCACATGGCGAGACATTGCAGTAAGAAGAAAGAAGGAAAGGGAAAGGAACAAGAAAAAGGATCTCCACCACAGGAAGTGTACAAGAAAGAAGCCTGTACTGGGAGACAAAGTGGTAAGGAGAAGAATAGGCTTAGAGCCTCGGGGAAGTCACATGGAGCTGATCGAAAGGTGTATCAGTCACCTCCTCTATCGTACTCACAACAGCTC
The DNA here is from genome assembly GCA_963277665.1 of Viscum album. Taxonomy (NCBI): domain Eukaryota; kingdom Viridiplantae; phylum Streptophyta; class Magnoliopsida; order Santalales; family Viscaceae; genus Viscum; species Viscum album. The sequence continues at coordinate 1,234,942,975 of OY728157.1, read as the reverse complement.
TCAAGGAGAGAATGTGAACAAACCTGTAAGATTAAGAGAAGATCTACTCCAGTTGTGATAAAGAAGAATGAACGTTCAGTGGAGGACCCACCACCAATGCAAAAAAAGGTGGCATCTCATAAATCTGATAAAAGGTAGATTAGCAAAGAACGCATTGAAAAATCCACATGTCATGTTTCTCAGCGAGAAGTGAAGGAAAGAGGAAGACCCCTAAGATGGGAGAAGAAGAAATGGAAGATGCCAAATAGAGAGGTTCCTACTCAGAGAAATAATCAAGGAAAATGGAATTTTAGTAGAACCTCAAAGAAGGAAATGTGTACTAGCGGGTTTATACCCCAAGCGGTGAGAAAGGCCGAGCCTACCAAATCTACATATCTGAAAAAGTCTCAGAATGTAGGCAATGAATGCCTAGTCATATGGCCAGAACAGTTGAAGTTGGTCAGGCAGTTGGAGGAAGCAAGAAAGGAGTGTGATGCCCTCCAAGAAAGAATCAAAGGGTTGACCCATCAGGATCAACCACAATCCTCATCTTGAGGAGTCCGGAATAAACCCCTCTCCCTATGTATATAAATGCTATTAACTGATGATCCGTGTGTTTCAGGTTTTAGGGAGATACAATCCAAGGGGAAGTGGCATCTATGGATGCAAAGTGAAGAAGTGAGATGCTCCAGAATTTCAATGAACTCAAATCTGGTACTAAAGCTGAAGAAGAAAGGGAGAAATGAAGCACAATAGGAAGAAATTGTGTTACTAACTCTATCTCTTGTTTCCTACATCGAGTTTCAACTCAGTAGGCTTAGAGATTTTGTTATTGGCTCAATTCCAGGTGGAAGCTGAGAATAAGTGATGTAGGAGAAGAATGAATGCTTATGGGTTTAAACAGTGGCCTAACCCCAGGAAGTGGTGCACAACCAAGGGGGAGCATTCAACCGAAAAAGTCAGATCAGGAGTGTTCGAACGGGGGAATACTCATTTCTGGAGAAGCAGCAATAGTCAAGCATTTCATGATTATTTATTTTGCTCTAACAATGTGGTATCAGCTGACCATTTTCAGGATACCAAGAAGCTGTGAGAGAATATCAACAGTGCCTTAACAGCAATGACATAGTGAAAAGTTATCTGTTGAAAATAAGGACGCGGTAAGAGACTCCGGGGGAGTAGAAGTGGCAGATGCAGACTTAGAAGAAGACACTGATGATGAACAAGAGAGTCAAGTCTATGCATGCAAGGAAGCCAAAGAGTCGAGCTGAAAATTATTGGAAAGATAACATTGGTTGAGCTGAAATGCTTTACTGATGAAGCTAAAGGTGATAACTGGGTTCAGGCGATGATTGAAGAGCTTGACCAGATTGAGAAGAATCAGATGTGGGAGATGGTTTCGAGAAGAGCAGACAAGAATGTCATCAGGGCTAAATGGGTCCTTCGGGACAAAGATGAATGAAGATGGCACAGTTGTTCAAAACAAAGCACGAGTAGTGTGCAAAGGATTCTCCCAGACAGAGGGAATAGATGTTGTTAAGACATTTGCATCGGTTGTAAGGCTGAAGAAAATCAGATCATTTCTAGCTATTGCAGTACAACATAAGTTCAAAGCTTATCAGATGGATGCAAACTCAGGACTTCTTAACAGAGGTACTGGATAAAGAAGTGAACATCGGAAATCTAGATGATTTCCTCATTTATGAGAATGAGAACAAGGGTTCTCGACTAAAGAAGTGCACAGTGGAAACAAGGCAGTGAATATCACAGAATACAGGCAAATCATCGAAAGATAGTTGTACCCGACCCCAACAAGGCCTGATATGGTTCTCGCCACATGCCAAGAAGTGAGACATCAGAGTAATCCCAAGGAAACCCACATGCTTGCAGTAAAAAGAATGCTTCAGTTTATCCAGGGCACAGTGGATTTCAGCCTGACGTATACTGACAAATCTGATACAGAGTTATTGGGATTTACAGTTGGATATTGGGCCAATTCTGCAGATCAACGTCTGATGGTGCATTCTATCTTGGTGGATTGTGTATTTCTTGGCTAAGAAAGAAACAAGATTGCATTTCATTGAGCACCGCAGAAGCTGAGTATATTGCGGCCACTCAAGCATGCACACAGTTATTGTGGATGAAGCAGCAGCTTGAAGATATGGGAATTGAAGTGAAGTCTCCGATCGGAATCCAGTGTGACAACTCAAGTGCTATAAATCTTAGCAAAAATCCTGTCCATCATTCCAGGACAAAGCACATTGAGATCAAGTATCATTTCATCAAGGAGAAGGTTGAGCAGGGCATCATGAAGTTGGAGTATGTGCCTACAGAGCTACAGGTTGCAGACATTCTGACAAAGGCCTTACCCAAGGAAGCTTTTGAGAGGCATCGACTAGCTCTGGGAGTTCAGTCGATTCCCCGCACTTGAAATAGTGTGGATGCGGGACCCCTCCCCCTCTCCCCGAGGTATGCTGTGTTTTCCCTACTGTGCTAATGTGTTCTCTACTATGTTACAGACTACAAAGGCGTGACCTTTGGGTTCGTTGACAAAGGGGGAGAAAATAGTGATTGTTCAAGGGGGAGACAATGTGGAGATTTGATAAATCATGAATGATATGGGGAGACGCTGACAGGTGGAGCAGCCAGATAGGGGGAGTTGAAGTTAGTTGGACGTGCTTAGCCAGAGCTTAGCTTGGACAACACAGGAAATATGGCTAAAAAGTGTTGAAGCTGTGAGCAGAAAGGGGGAGCGTCTTAAATCTGACGATGCTAGAAGTGATCAATCAAAGAATAGATATCACGACAGCTGAGGATCGTGATAAAAGCAGAAGAGTGGTGTTGGACAGTGTTTGGTGTCAACAGTGGATGTCAGAGACAAAGTGATTCATTGATGAACTTTTCATTTACTCTTGTTTCTCACGCCGAGCATTGCTCATGTGGGCTTAGAGTATGTGTTGAGTAAATCCTTGGTCGCTATCAGAATCGCAATGAGGCGAATGGAGGTTGAAGAATCAATGACGTATCTTTGTTTGGAAGAGTTGTCAACAAACCCAAAGGGGGAGATTGTTGGGCAAAAATCCCTCAAGGTATCATTGAAGCCTTTTTGAGGTGATTGTGTTTGTTGAAAAAGTGGACATCTAAGTTGTGATTGTTGACAAAGAGGATTTCATGGTTGAATGTCGAGTTCAAGAGCTGAGGTCAACGATCCATGTTTGATTCAAGAACGTCGATAAAAGGAATGGATGATCTGGAGGCGGTACAAAAGAACAGATACAAGGTGGCGCCGTTTTCCAGTGTTTGCCAAATTTTTGGGCCTGAAAATCGGCAAATGAAGAAAAGTGTTTTTGGAAAAGGGACTTGCACGCCGCGAACATGGTGTACAGGAAACTTGCGCGCCACATGTTTTTCAAGATCAGAAGATCAAAATATGGCTAAGTAAATAGGATCGCGCAAGTTTGGGAGTTGGTCGCGCAAGTGTCTAAAGGAGAGGAGACTTGCGCGCCGAGACTGTGTCGCGCAGGTGACTTGCGCGCCTTCGCGCAGGGTGGTCAGATTGCCTATAAATACCGGACCACCCCTCCTCATTTTTCACCGGAGTTCAAGACGAGAGCTCCCGTCGCGCAGGTGTGGTGGTCGCGCAAGTGGTGTGTGTGGTCGCGCAGGTGGGACTTGCGCGCCAGTGGTTGAAGTTGTGCGCCGGTGTTAGAAGTTGCGCGCCGGTTGGCAGTTACGCGCCAATATTGGTTTGGGCGTAAAAGGAAGAGAGTCGCGCAAGTTTGGAGTTGAGGAAGCTTGAGTCGCGCAAGTGTTTGAGGAGGATTTGCACGCCCGTTGTGACTTGCACGCTGATACTTGCGCGCCGAGGTTGACTTGCGCGCCAAGTAAGGTTTGTTCCAGCAGTGTTTTTCGGGCTGCGTGGAAGCTGGATGTTTGCCCGATACCGTCGGTGCAAAGAGATATTCATCTGCGGGTGAAAGTTGTACTTCAAAAGAGCATCTACACACAGAGGAAGATGCATTCATTCATGCAAATGAAGAGACCTACAGGTCTATAAACTGTGAGTGGATTCCTTCCAAGAGCAGTGAGCTTAGGAAGAGGAAGAAGGTGATCCTCTCCACCGGTAGTGAGCCAGAGAGAGAGAAACAGGGAGTGACCCTTGGGAAAGCAGTGAGCTGACCCTAAACTGTGTATAGGCAGTGAGCCTGGGCATAGAAGTGATCTAGCCCGAACATTGTAATCCACAGCTAGTGAAGTCTAGTGGAATTTGGTACGAACCGACAACTTGTCGGCGTATGCTCCTTGGACGTAGCCCTTAGCGGTGAACCAAGTAAAAATCTCTGTGTCTGCCTGTTAATTTTCATGCATAGCATTTAAGGAATCATCATCAGATAAAGGAGCAAGTAAGTGATCATAACATACACACAAGTGAAAACAAAGTGACCCCTGTAACAAAGAGGTCAAGATCCAGCGGGGTAGAAAGAACTTTGAAAAATAATATCCATACCCTGATTCACCCCCCCTCTCAGGGTATATAGGCCATTATTGGGCCTAACATTCACATTATTTTCACCTAGACCTTATCAAATGATCTATCTCTATGGTGTTGGAACCCTCATTGGATAGATTTTTCTATATATCCTAATTCATTGATTAGGTGTTCAAACCTTTGAAAATATTACATGGAACATAGAAATGAGAAATGACACATATTATTGACTATACATGAGTTGGATCAGTACAAGGGACCTTAACCCATCAATCAAAGGCATGTTTTCCTTTAAAAAAGTAACTTCGATCCTTGTGGCCCCTAGTAACAGTGCAGTGGATCTCAACCCCTCAGTGTGTTATGAAATCATCCATAATATTATTTTCCTATCTCATCATACTTTGTTTAAAACCCTTAGCCAAGATTTAGATAGTATATGATCAAATTATCTAAGTGGATTTGACATCCTTGATGTTATGTAATTATATACCATACTCATTCATGAATTAAGAATGGGCAGTGCCAGAACACTTCTAGAATACTCATCCTCTATGACCCACTTCATGTACTATGTGTTTGAATCCCCATAAAATCTTCAATTTCCCTTGGTAAGGATATTTTATAGTTTCAAGGGACCCATATAATTGATTATTCATGAGTTTTATTTTCATAAGGGCCCTTAACCAGTCAACCAGAGGCATTTTTACCTTGGAAAAGGACCTCTGATTCATGTTAGCCTTGAAAAAATCACAATAGAACTAAAACATTCAGTGTGTTTTGTGATCATCCCAGATATGTTTTCCCCATCTCATCTTCCCTAATTCATTATCTTTGAGACTTGATTTATCTCTTCCATGATTACAACACTTAGGACATGATATTTTGTGCTCATAAAAAGGTTCCAACTATATAACCCTAAACTAAATCAACATAAGTTATAAGGTATATATTCTTAAAAACAACAACAGGGGGACTGAGATATATGATGTTAGACTAGAAACATAAAATATCTTTGATATATGACCTTAAACTACAAAAATATTAGGTTCGATCTATATGAAGTAAAACTACAACTACACAAGGTACAGTCTATACAACCTTAATCTTTATCATTATTAGGTAAAATATATTCAAAAATAAGCACCATTTATATTGGTCTGACCTACATGGACTTAAAATAACTATTTAAAGAGATTCAATACTCACTAGTCCATAAATCTAAAAAGGGTGGTTTTGTAAAAAATTGAAGTCTCCACTCGCTAGTGACACACTTTGTGTGACCAAAGAAATAATGAGTATAAAAAATAGAGACTTAAAGCTTCTTAGGATTAAAAACAAAAGAGGGTGGCCTAAGAAAAAATCAAGTGTTTTCCCAATAAGACTTTCTTATGGTAATATTAGAAAAAATTAGGGGTAATAATGAAAAAGAAATAAATCTTGTAGGGCCCACCATATGGACCCAACAATAGTCAGTCTATGTTCACTAGGCTTGTAGCCTAAGAAAAAGTAAGAGCACTATCATTCCATGATGTATTAATCCAATTCATTCCTTTAAACTAAATAATTTCAAAAGGACTAGACCTAAAAGATCAATTATGGTGTTTATACCGATGATTTTTCATGAACTATTCTCAAGAGTAATCCATTATAACTCAAGCATTTGATTTTGGATTTGGGTTCACATAGTATGATGAAAATATTGACATACATTGTAAAATTTATGAAATCGAGCCATCTAGATATCGTGGCAATAAAAAAGACTTGACAATATCATAAATATATCAATAGATTCCACTTATTTAGAAGTAAAAAAGAATGGAGGAATTTTTATAAGCAGAAGTATCTACCATAATCCCCCAAATAAAAGGAGTGAAACATATTAGACTCTAGAAACCTAGTGATGGTAATTATATTATATAATTGTTATAAAGTATAGGATATATCAATGCATCATAAAATTTATTAGTCTTGAAATACCAAGTACATATATACATTACACTTGAAAAAATATGAAAAAATATGAACATATTGTGAGAACGTTATTATCACTTCCATAATATCCCTAAAAATTACATATAGACCTCCTATAGGTTTCTTGGGGAAAGGTAAAAAAAGTTGAACTCAAATACTTAGTTAGGGTTAAAATAAAAAAGACACTTACATAATATAAAAATAGAGTAAGGGACATTGAATGAATAAATTAATAACATAAATACATAATCAACTGAAACTGAGGGCATTATATATTGATGAAAATAAATAAACAAATGGATAAAAATAATCATTGATCTCATACTAATGTAATTAATAATGAAAAAGATCAAAAAACATGCTCTTAAGGCCTCATTCCAAGAAAATTTACTTATATTTAATACCACTGTCAAGATGTTATCTTATCATGGGAAGAGAAATACACTAAAACCCAACTTTTTTTGTATTAGGAGACTTATCAATGCATCAAGGGGTTATATAATGCTAGGACACACCTATCACTTGTTTAAGTTCAATGAATTCACAATAAGAGTCGTCAAGAAATTTCATAACATTCCCTAAGTAATATATCATTGAACTATACTTGGTTATTTGTATAATAAAAAATAAAAATATCAAATGCTTTCCCATTCAATAGAATAATTTGGATATCTAAGAGAACATCCCTTAATCAACTTGGAAGCTATATGGTATCATCAAAGTAACATGAAGTACCATTATTAAAGAAATATAGTGGAGATGTTGTTAAAATGTGCTAGATTATCAATGGAATATAGTAATTTTATTTAATAGATTTAATTTTTAGGAGGCCAATTCAATTGTATAAAAAATAATTCACTATGGTCCATTAATATCATGTGAATATTCCAAAGCATATCCCTTGGGAGTTTCTCATAAGGTGTGCTATATTAGGAACACTCATTATGTATCAAGGTGATGATTGAGTCAATTATCAACAAAACCTTTTAATATTTATTACACCTAGGTGAATCTATTATATAGCCACATCCACTTTCCAGTACCCATAAAGGGATGTATTTTTAATGAAATTACACTCACTTTTACTTTACCAAAAATGTAGGATGACTTTTCCTCCATAAAAATCGTAACTATTAAATAAAAATAATACGAGACACTGATAAAACTATATACTTTTAAATATTTTAAATTTCACGAGTAACATGTAAAAAATTATTCCATGGAAATTCATGCACTACACAAAATAAAACAGGTGGTGATTATAACCTAAGTCCCAAAAAATGAAAATCAGGATGGAAAATCACCAGTTATGGCTTGGGTAGAAATTAAATAATAAAATATTGGAAGATAATGATAAAAATTGATCATTAAATACCATGAATAATGTAATTTCATGATAAAAAGTCTCAAATAGGTAGTATACACACCCTATAAAGGAAATTAGGTGCATAATACAAATTATGTTTCAAGGAGAGGGATTTGAGATAGGAGAACCGTTACCCCTTACCTTAAATTCCTCGAAAATATGTTAAAATTATGTATAATAATATTATATATAATAATTAATTAATTAATAACCTTAGTTATACCCATTTTCTTCTATAATCTTCATAAATAACCATTCTCTTCATGAATTCTTTTGATTTTCTACATCGATGTTTATAATTTTAATTGTTTGTACTAGTTTCATAATAATGGTTTTAATATTTATTATTATTAAAAAGTACATTATTAATTGGTTATTAAACATACTATTATGCATGATTTATAATAATTTAATATGTTTCAAATTTATTTCATGACTATTTTAGACCATATATATGAACATAATGTTGATAATTAGTATGTTTTGGTGATTTTTAATTAACATTTTGTGTTTCATTAATTGATGAATTATAAATTGATATAATATAAATAGAAAAAAACATCATTATTTACAAATTTATATCATATTATACCATTAAATTTCTTCTTATAGTCATCCATGACAAAAATGCATAGTATTGTTCAGGCAGGTGATTAAAACAACCCAAACATGAACCTATCACAATTAATGAATATTAATGAGATGGTTTAGTTTTAATATCACTATAATAGAATTATAATGATCTTTTTAAGTGTTTATTAGTGTGATATATCATAATTATAAGTATTTATAAAAATATGTAATGGATATGAAAACATTACGCAATTTGAATAAAAGACTATCCACTTAGTACACTTATTTTAAATGATTAAACTAATGATGATTGTTTGTTGGTAATATAATTAATAGGGTATTAAATGTTTCAAAAATAAGCTTAATAAAATCATGAAAACTATATTTATCCTTTAATACCATCCTTATATTCATCATTATAAGGCGATGAAGGAAAATGAAACGTGTTACATCATGGAGGGGGTAGTCCGCACAATACACAAACAACAATTTTGTTTTTCTTAATGGATGAGGTATATTAATAAATAATGATAACCAAATTATTATAATAAAATTTCCTTATATAAATTAAAATAATATCATTATATTAGTGTGTATATAATAAATTTTAAAGAGGATAATTAAGAATAAAACTAAGTAGTTGTTAAAAGTCGTGTTGCAGACTTGATTTAGATGTATCATTGCATTTGAAGATAGTAGGCTAAAAATGGGTGAATTGGGATTATTTTAATGGGATATTGTTATAGGTAGATAAAAATGGAATATTTTCAAGGATAAATTCTAATTGGATTTGTGTCTTGAAGTGGTGAAGATGTTACACTTTTATAAGTGAAGGTAACGGTAGTTTTTGGAACACCTTTCCTTTTTCCAATAATTACATAGAAATATTCAAGGGTTAATGGAAAAAAAATGGAAAAAAGTGTAGGGGAAACATGTATTGGACGATCTAAATATCAACCATTCAATTATCAGTTCATTTTTAAAGTTTTTATTACTTTTACACTAGGTTATACACAATTTACCCCTTTTACTTTTACTTTGGTAATTAATTTCTAATATTAGTAATTAATTTTAATGAAAAATATTAATATTGAAAATTATAAATAAATTGATACATATAATTTAATATTTTAAAATAATTTTATCAAATAAAATTTCTAAATGTGTGAAAGGTTAATTTTCAAATTAATAAGCTTAATCATGTAAAAACCATTTTTAGGAAATAAAATTTATAAGATTTAAATTTAAATATAATATAAAATAATTTTGGTAACTAAAATAAATGACCTAATTTTATTTATTAAAAAATATTAAATTTTAAGTGGATTTGAAGGCAATACAAAACTGAATCTGCCATGAAAATACTTGACACAATGGAAAGACTGAAAATGGTTTTTATATTAAAAATAATTTTGTAAAATGTATGATATTATTTATTATGTTCATATTTGATTACTTAAAAGTTTTTATAAAATTCTAAGTCATTATTATATAATTTTAAAGTCGTAAAAATTATATGTTTTGTGAAAACCATATTTTTTGACTAAAAATCAAACTTTTTAGAAAAATATAAAAAATCAATACTAATTAAATTTAAATACAATGAATTCAAAAATTGTATTAGTTTAGTAAATTTAAAATTCTAAAATTCAACTTTTAAATATTTTTTTGATAAAGTCTCATTAAAGTGTGCATTTTTGAAATAGTTCATGATACAATATTTACTTACTACAACAGAGTATCCAGTGTTATATTCTCACACATTAAATAATTATATACTCAAATTTAGGGTGTATATATAATATTAAAAAATTTGGATAATATTTCCTTATATCATCTTTAGGACCCTATGATACCTCTTCTAATTTGTGATTCCTCAAAAGTGCTTTCACTAAACCAGTTGTTCGATTCCTCAATACTTTCTCTCTCATGTCATAAATTGTCATAGGACCCTCATTTTAAGAATAGCCAATATCCAATTATATTCCCTCATATGTGAACACTTGCATTGGATCTGACATGTATTTACTCATAAATTAAACATGTAATACATCATTTACTTTAAAAAGGTTTGGCGTCATCACCAATCGGTAAGATATAACCCCAATTCTTTATATTATTTCCTAAGTCCCAATGTACCAATGGATTTAATTCCCATTTTCACCCAATCATATGACTCCCTTCTAGGGTGAAACCATCAATAATACATGATAACCAACATGAAATTCCAAGTATTTCCTTCGATTATCCATATATATCTTTTGTCTATTTTGGGATGCATTAATGCAATCTTGAATAGTGGAGACTTCAAATATTGTATCCTCTATAAGCTCTATGAAAAGTAACATCATCTCTAAAACTTAATCACAAAAGGTTGTTATATGACAGATATTCCCATACATTTCTTCATATGGTACCATCTAGATGCTCAAGTGGAATCTATTATTTTATGAAAATTATACCAATGATAGGTGTTGATCCCACATAACTTAGAAGTTAAGAGAACGTGATCTCAACATGTCTTCCAATGTCTGTATAGTTATTTTAGACTATCCATATGTCTAGGGAAGAAAATTTATTCTTAATTTTATATTAGTGTTTTAATCCCTTTGAATAATACTCTAGAATTTTAATGTGAACCAAGGGTGATGATCATAGAAAAATTGATAGAGTTTCCGCATGAATCCTTAAAAATTTATTAGTATAGAGATGGGAAAGGTTCTTAGTGGGTAGATATTCTCTTATTTATAAGAAATGGACATACTTAGTAAGTTTATCAAATATCACTCATATATAATAATTCTTACTTGGATTCATTTTTATTCTAGTGAAAAAGTTCATTGTATAATTATCCAACTTCTATATAGGTATAGGTAGTGGATGGATGAATCCATTATGATGTTTTATTTTAACATTTACTTACTGGCATACTGAGAATCTAGAAACATAATTTGAAATTTCTCACTTCATTCCATCCCATAATAATTTTTATCTCCAATACCTATACATATTTGTTATACAAGAGTTTATAGATAAATTTGAGATATGTGCTTCTTCCAGTAATTCCATCTTCAAATCTGGTATGGATGGAACACATAACCTCTTTCCAAACATTAACACTCCATATCTATAAATGAAGTGTATAAATTTCCCATCATTCAATGATTTAATATTCATTTTTATATTCTCATCATCATATTGGGACTTCTCTATTCATTCTAGTAAGGATGGTTTAATACATTTTTGAAAAGGAATGATGGCCCCCTTTCATAGAAATCACCATATCCATACTTACTAGATCTCTATATTTGGGATCATTATTAAACCTCATCATGGTAATAAATGCATGGTCTCTAATACTCAATGAATTATCCGCCTTGTTTTCCTCCCCATGGTGGTTGTGTATTGATCAATCATAGTCCTTAAGTAGTTCCAACTATCTTATTTACCTTATGCCGATCTCATTCTAAGAGAAGATACACTTAAAAAATGTTATAGTATGTATACATAGTGCATATTTAACCATAGAGGCATTGTCCCTATATTTAAAATTAAATGAATATAGATTTCATCTTAAGATAATGATTTTCTTAGTTTTTTCATGTATTTTTAATTTTATTGATTCATAGGCAATCACTCTAAAATTATTCATATGTACACAACCAAGTCCTTTATTAAATGCATCAAAAAAAATTAAAAATCATTTCTTACCTGATGGTAACGTTAAAAGTGGTTCATTTATCAGTATCCTATTTATCTCTTAAAAAATTTCACACATTCCCTTATATATGGGAATTTGACTTCTTTATGCATTAATTAGGTTAACGGTATGGGAAACTATGTTAAATTTTGAACAAACTTATAATAGTAACCGATTAAACCCAAGAAACATAAGATCTTGATTAAGTTCATCGGGTTAGGCCATTCCTTGAATACCTTTATCTTTAAATGGTCAATATATATTCCTTCCTTAGAGATAATAAGGATAATAAAATAAACTTCATTTATCCAAAATTGACAGTTACTATACTTCCCATATAATTATTTTTTCTATGAGTCTCCAGAATTATATATAGATGATTCTAATTATCTTCATATCTCTTTGAGTATATCAATATATAATCAATTAATACCAAAAAAAGTGATAAATATACTCCTTTAATATTCTATTCATCAGATCCATGAAGGTAGAAGGTTCATTACTTAATCCAAATGGAATTAATGTAATGCCATTGTGTCTAAACCTTGTTTGGAATGATGCCTTTGGTATATCATCCTTATTCACCCTTAGTTTAGATAACCAGAATGAAGATTGATCTTTGAAAAGTTTTGATCTCCTTTAAGATGATCAAATAACTCATTAATTCACAGAAAATGACACTTATTCATTATATTAATGAAATTAATATTCTTATAATCGATGCACAATCTCATGGGTACGTCCTTTTTCCCCCGGATACCTTACCCTCACATAGACCACACTTGATCTTCCTATTTACCTATTATTTCATTAAGTAGAGATAATGTGGGTAGTTTTAGAAAGGACCCATGAGACGAATACTCTACCATAAGTTTATAGACCACCATGGTAACTTTTTTACTTTTATCTACTTCCCAAAGAATGAAATATATTTTATAGTGACTTGATACACTACTCAACTACCAGTAGATTAGTAGTTTCATTGAATATTGCAGTTTTTGTCAGAGTAAGTGTTCCAACATAGTTACAAAATTTTGTTGATCAATAGACTGCTCTATATGGGGGATATTATTTTTCATAACCTAGGTAAACTACCCTAATATGGTTTTTATATAATTATCATCTACTCCATATTTATTCACTTGCTTAGGGGAAAAATCCATACATTGATTATGAGTTTTGATATGGTTAATATTCTAATAACTATTCTCTATATCTATACCATATCATATACATAATCAGATCTTGATATTAAATTTTAAAATATAATTAATATTATTTTTTGAATTTTTCCAAGAAATTTTGATGGATTTTTATAGTAATTATTCTATCACACATGGATCATCTATGTCTAGTCTCCAAGATTTCTACTGAACATCATTTTATACCAACTATAACATAATAGACTCTAGAAACATAGAGCCTATATTTATATTAAATAATTTTTAAAAATTACAAGAGTTACTAAATTATTTAAAATTTTAGTCCTTTTAGAAGACCATATACATACATACATTACACTTGAATAATATAAGATAAAAAATGAACACATTGTGAGAACATTATTATCACTTCCATTATATCCATGAAAATTACACATATATACCATCTATATTTATTTGGGAAAGGTAAAAAAATAAGGGTGTGCTAATATTATCAGTAAGGGGTAATGTACAATGTAATATTTTATAACATAAACATGGAATATGTGATATTGAAAGAATAAATAAACAATAAGAATACATAATCAACTGAAACTAAGGGAATGATATCTCTATGACAATAAATTAAAGCACAGATAAAAATAATCATTTATATCATACTTATGGAATTCATAATTCCAAAACATCAAATAATTTCTATTAAGGACTTATTCTAAGACAATACTTATTTTCGATACTGTAGTCAAGATATTATATAGTTATGGTAAGTTATATAATAAAAAACCCAACCTATATTTTATCATGATACTTACTGATTAATCTAGGGGACATATAATTTTGGCCCCCACCTCTAACTTGTTTAAGTATAATACATTCACCATAAGAGTCATCAATAACACTTATACAATTCCTTTAGAAACCTATTATTGAAAACAAATTGTCCATATATTTAATGAGAAACAAATATATTAAATACTTTTCCATTTAGTAGAATAATGTGTATTTATAGGAGAACAAACCTTAATAAACTTAGAATCCATGAAGTATCATCAAAGTAACATAAAGTACCTATATCAGTGAAATATAGTGGAAAAAGTACATAAAATTTTCTAGGTTATCCATGTAAGATAGTAATTATATTTAATATATTTCATTATCAAGTGACTAAGTAAATGCTAGGAAAAATACTTCATCCTATCTCATTAATCGCATGTGAATATTCCAAAGCATATCCCCTGAGTTTGTCTCTCTAGGTGTGCAATCTTAGTCCCACTCATCATGAATCAGGGTGATGATTGAGTTAGTAAAAAACTAACACATTTTTGGGTGATTAAAACTAGGTGAATTTTTTATACAATCATATTAACTATACAATATCTTGATAGGGATGTATTTGATATGAAATTACACACAATTTTACTTTACCTAAACATATGAAAGTTTTTACACCATAGAAACAATAACCATTAAATCAAAATAAAATGAGATAGGGATAAAAATATAGAATTTTCAATCCCTTAAATCTATTTATTAACATGTAAAAAATTATTTCATTAAAATGAATGTTCCACAAAAAATAAAATAAGTGGTGATTATAACTGGAGTCCAAAAGAATGAAAATTGGGATGAAAAAAATACCAGTTATGGATTGATTAAAAATTAAATAAAAAACTATTGTAAAATTGGAATAAAAATTTATCTTTAAATACCATTAATAAAGTCATATCATGATATAAAATCTCAAATAGGTAGTATATAAACCGTATAAAGGAAATTAGGTGCATAATACAAATTATGTCCTAAGGAGAGTAATTTGAGATGGAAAGTCCCTTACCTCTTAACCTAAATTATTCAAACATAGATTATCCTCAAATATAACAAGAATATATATCTTAATAAATTAATTTATAACCTTACTCATATCAATTTCTATCTATAATATTTATAAATAGTTGTTCTCTACATGAACTCTTATGATTTTCCACATTGATGTTTACGGTTTTAATCATTTGTACTAGTTTTATAATAACAATGTTAATATTCATTATTCTTCAAAATCACAGTATCAATAGTTAATGAATGATATTTTTAGGGATGTTTTATAATAATTTATTCTGTATAAAATTTATTTTATGAGTTTTATAGACCTTATCATTGAAGATATAGTTGATAATAAACATGTTTTGGTGATTCTTGAGGAACAATAGTTGTTTCCTTAATAGATGAATTATATATTGATATAATATATATAGTACCAAAAAAATAATTATTTAAACATTTATATCATATTGTACTGGTAATTATGTTCTAATAGTCATTCATGACATAAATTTATATTATTGTTCATGTGGGTTGTTAAAATGACCCAAACATGAACCTACCATGATTAGTGGATGGTTATGATATGTTTTAGTTGTAATATAATTATAGTAGGAGTATAATGATATTATTTAGTGTTTATTATTGTGGTATATTAGAATTGTATTTATTTTTAAAAATAATTAATGGATATGAAAATATTACACAATTTGAATAAAAGATTATCCACTAAGTGATTTTTTTTAAAATGATTAATCTAACTATGATTTTTTTTGGTCATATAATTAATAGGTTATTAAAATTTTCATTAAATTACATTAAAAATGTTAGAAAATAAAATTTTCCTTTAATACCATATTTATATCCAATATTTTAAGGCAATGATGAAAAAATGAAACACGTTATGTTGTGGAGGCGGTAGTCCTCACAACACAAGAACAACAATTTTCTTTTTCTTAACGAATGAGGTATATAGATAAAAATGATAATAAAATTAATATAGTCATATTAAATAATATAAATGTTAAAAATATAATTAAACTAGTGTGTAAATAATAAATTTAAAATATGATAACTAAGGCTAAAACAAAGTAGTTTAAAAGACTTACATGGGGGACTTGATTTTTCCATTGAAGCCTCCTTGAATTTGAAGGGATTAAGATAATAATTAGTGACCATGGGATTATGTTATCGGGAGAATATTATAGAGACAGGTAAATTTTATATTTTAAAGGAGAAATTAGAATGGTAGGTGTGTCTTGAAGTTGGGAATATGTTCCCATTTTATAAGTGAAGGGAAGGGTTGTTTTGGGAATACTTGCACATTTTTCAAGAATTCATTGACACTATTCAAAGTTCAATGGATCAAAAATAGAAAAAGGTGTTTAAGAAAAATTATTGGTCAATAAAAAACTCAACTATCCAATTTTTAGCTTGATTTTTATATGTTTTAGGACTTTAACACCAGGTTAAAATCAATTTACCCCATTTACTTTTACCATGGTAATTAAATTGTAATATTAATAATTAATTTTAATGAAAAAGATTATGATTTTCTATTATACCTAATTTGATACAAATAATTTTTATTTTAAATTCATTTTATCAAATAAAATTTCTTATAGTGTGAAAATTAAATTTAAAAATAAATAATCTAAATCATGTAAAAATCATTTTTAGAGAAATAACATTTTTAGGATTTAAACTGATATATAATGTCAAAATATTATAGTTAATAATTTTAATAAACTAAATTGATTTATTATAAAATAAATATATTTTATTAGGATTTAAAGGAAATCCAAAAATGAATATACCTTTAAAATACTTGATTTAATGAAAAGATCATAAATAGTTTTTATATTAAAGTAATATTTAAATTAGTTCTAAAAAAGTTTCCACAAGTTTCTAAGTTCAATAAATAATATAAAATTTATAATTTTATTTATTAATTTTTTATTTAATTACTTAAAATATATTCTAAACTTCTCAATAATTCTCATATGAAGGTAAATTCATGCAAAATAAAAGTTTTTTTAAAACAAAAATTTTCAACTATAAACCAACCTTTTCTGAAAAAGATAAAAAATTCATACCTAAATAATTTCAATATGATGAATTCAAAAATAGAATTAGTTTCCTGAATTTAAAATTATAAAATTTAACTTTTAAATAAAGTATTGAATAATGGATCTCTAAAGGGATCATTTATGCAATAATTCATGATATGGTATTTACTTACTATAGTAGAGTCATGGGTGCTTCAAGGAGGCTCCTAAATTTAAAAAGATGCTGAAAAATATTATTAAAATATCCCCTAAGATAAAGTTAATTCTTATATATGGAAGATATGGATTGTTTTATTTGATATACGGACTCATCCTCCACCTCAGGAGCCTTTTGTAATGCCTATATGTAACGAACCTAACTTTTTAAATGAAAATTGTTTTATGAATTTGGGTGTTATATTTTTCACGAAAAAACCTCAATTTTTTAGGAAGTGTATATAAATGTAAATGTGACCATCTGGAATCAACAGTTATATATCCTTTGGTCAATTATGACCAATGTACAATATAACTGTTGTGAAATATACTCTTGATAAAAGTTTTAATCTTATCATTCGAGTTTACAAGAAATTTTTTGACAAAGGATAATTGATAAAAAAAGAAGAATAGATGGTATTAACCAGTAGAGTCATGATGTTTGAAGCCCATTTTTTAGAGATTTGGAGGGATGTTTCATCACTAGGGTTTCTTATTGACTAAACAAAAATGAGTTTTAACAAGTGAATCTTGAACGAAATCACCTATGGGAGAAGTTCAAGTTAGTTGAGATTACCACTCGGTTGATGTTAGATAAGGAACACCATGAAACTACCTCCATCACACACCTTACTCTCAGGGAATACACATGTGTAATAAGGGGTTAATTTTTCTAAAATTAGTGTGTAATTACATTTTTTAGATAAAATTTTTATTCTGTCATTTCTATTTTAAGAATAGTTTTTCTTAACAAAATTTAAGTAGAATTTCATAAATTAATTTTTCAGAAAGAAATTATACTTTCCAAAAAATATATAAATAATTATAATAAACTATGATATTATTAATAATTATTATTTTAAGAAAATTGTTTATAAAAACACTCAAATTTAAATATAAATGATAAAATAGTTTTATTTTTTTCAAGTGTCATACATTTTACTATTCATTTTCAATCTACTATAATTTTTAATAAATAAAGTTTTTTTATATTTGAAAGTTAAAATTATAATATTTATAGAATTATTATGATAAAATAAATATCTTTTTTTTAAATCATCATTATGAAATTGTTTCAGGGTGAATTTAGGATAATTTTCTAAAATACTTTATTTTTCATGAATAATTAATATATAGTTTGATTTTTTTGGTATATTAATGAAATAATAATTGTGTAATAATGATATAATAACTAATTAAACAAAACATATGAATTAAAATATATATATATTTTAATATAAATATTTTAATATATTTTAATCAATTTCAAAATATATAATTTACTCTCCCATTTCTAAAATAGAAACTTTAACTTTAAAAATGTTATTTTGTAAAATCATTAACATTCCTTGAAAAAACAATTAATATAAAATGATGGTAAATTATTGTGAATTAATATAACATAATAGGTTTCCCAAGTGTCTAATACCATGGGAAAATACCATGGTCAAGCCCTTGGTTTTTCATTTATCACTACCTGGGTGTCCAAGACCTTTATTTAAAAATTAATAAACAAATCCCCCACTTTTTCTATAAATAACCACCCATTTCTGCATTTCATTTCACTAAAATTTTATCCTCTTTGAATATATGATTCTTTTACCTCCAAAATAGTCATCCCAAGGTTTCCTCAATCCACCAAGGTCTCGATCCTCAAGTTGCAGGAACTACTCTTCAATGTAAGGGAAATCTCCACTTCTATTTTCCATTCGAGTTTCCTCATTGTGAGGTATGTATTTAAAATTTCCAAACTAAGTTCTTCTATAAAATTTCTTTTATAAATTTACTATATTAAGAGTATTTCATGAATGGGTGAATCTTTTACCCTCTCTTTTTACCCTTTTATAGAACTATTTTTATACACGTTATTCTATCGATTTTACTTCTAAAAATATCTCTCTTCTCCTCAAGAAATTACCTTTTATTTTATTTATGGGAATACCAAAACCCATTAATTTTCAAGGGGTATTCAAAAATAGGTAAAACTTATTTATTTTATTATTTAATTTACATATATAAAACTCTAATTTCTTTTTCATGGGTTATAAAAGACATAAATATCTTATCTTTAAGCACTTTTAAAATGCCATGATTTTTCTATGAAACCCATATATTCTATTCCACACGTGTTATTTATGAAATGTTTTATTATGATATATTTGGATCAAATTAATTAATACATATTAAGGGTTCACTCTGATAGCACTACAATGTATTAGGTAAAAAATTTAATCTCTAGAGATGACATGTTTTATGATACCTTGGTGAATAACCTTGGTAATTTTTATCACACCTTTATGAAAAAACTTGGTGATATGATTAGGAATGTATAATTTATATTTTGTATAAACATTTAAAAGTTATTAATCAGGTTATTTATATTATTATATGGATCCTGATCATGCCTTTATGAGATTACTCAAATTCTTATTGATATTCCTCATGATCATATGTAAACTGTTTCCTTTGATTTCCATTACTGGGACTTATGGTCACCCTTTACTTTGATATATGTCCCCATGTTATGAGATTTATTAAATGTATTTAACATAAACCTATGATGAATAATTTCAAGTGAATTAGAATAATGTTTTATATTTTCATGTATTATATACCTTTTCTCCAAGAAACTAAACTTTAAAATATCCTTTGTTAGTACCATGTAAATGAAAAGTTTGGTATTAAAAAGGTGGGATAACATAGTTGGAATAAAAGGATGGTTTAGTTTTTTGTGGAAATTAGGATTTTAAAACTTTAGGAATAGCCTTAAGGACAAGTTTAAATATATGAAAACAACCTGGTATTTTGGTGAAGTATTAAGTAAGTGGTTTCTGAGAAAAGAAATCCATTTCTGGATAGGAACAAATGGATTTGGCTAGAATAGACACATCTAGGGGTAAAAATAAAAAACAATGCTTTGAGATAGGATTAAACATGAATTGGTGCATGAAAATATACCTTGATACTGTAGATACCCGAAGCTGGACATACATGGACATTACATTACTTTTGCAGAATACATAGTTCATAACAAAAACACACACACAAGGACCGTAATAGTTTAGTGTATTTGGAAACTCGGAACGTAATCTTCTAATCGTGGTGAAAGATCTTCAACATCTCCCATAAAGATCTCCCTTTTTTTAACCTAAAACCTTTCTTTATATCCTGGGGAAAAGAAAACATAAAAGGGTGAGCTCAAATGCTCAGTAAGGGTAAACAAAGGAAATATCTATCACATCATATTCATAAGAACATAACATTTTGGAAATCTTAACCTGAAAAAGAGATCATAATATCATAACATGGGATAAATCATAGTAGTGAAATATAATCCCAATAATCATAACTTAAAACATGAAATTTTTTGTCATACACACATAATCATAGAGAATCATTTCTTGTTAGTCAAGACTCATTTCCAAGACTATCTTAGTGGGCAAAGTCCATTTCTGAACCGAGTTCACTCCTCGTTTTAGTCATATTTCACTGAACCGGTTTAACCTGCCATTCCAGCCATGTCTATCTCATGTGACATAAAATATTTACCCAATTCATTAGAGGGATATATAGGTCCCACCCATCTCATAATGATACCATTCTTATGTGTGCCACAAAATAAAAAAAATCATACATCATTGCATAACCCATGTAATAAAAATGGGAATCTTAAACATCATGCTATCATAACATAATACATATAAGATAAAAGGACATAATAAAAATAATTCCATCAAAACATAATCAAATAAATGTAAAAAAAGGGATAGAAACATAACCCTTTATTATCTTATATGGAAAATAATTTTGATAAAACACTTGAACTCCATTCTTGAGGAAAATATCCTTTCTACCTCAAAAACATTTTTACTTTCTTAACATGTAATAAAATTTTAAACTAAAATAAGTTGATTAAAAATAAACTTGAAAACTTTTAAAGTAAGCTTCTTGGAAATAATGTTTTAAAAATCCATTCATTCCGTATAAGTTAAAAAAAACATTCTTTGTACTTTTGTTGGAAAAGTCAAAAAGTACCTTGTACAAAAAAATGACAAAAGATTCCTTTCATATCCTTTACTAAAAACTCACCGACGGGTAAAATTGGATTTAAAAAATTTTAGGTGGATGGAAATAATATTACATATTGAGGAAACATGGATGTGGATGATAAAATACACCCCAGTAAATACTAAAGTATAAACAATCTCGGATAAAAATGAGATTGTGATATTTCCCTTACCTTAGGTCCGATTTGCTTCGTAGGTGTCCGAACCTCCTGTATAATGATTTAAATAATGTTATTGACTTATTACAGAATCATATTCATTGTTATGATATCATATATGGTCTACTTATGACTTTATATTACCCGTTCTTTGGTAAATTCCATGTTAAAGAGCGTTTTGGGTAAAATCGTTTCATTTGTCATCCGTGTTTTGACTTGTAATTATTCATATGATTACTTAGATCATGATTAATTAATTAAAAAATATAAAACATGATTTATATATAATATATATTCAGAATATACATATATATAATATATCGATAAATGGAAAGAAATACACCGTTCATGGAGACGGTAGGCCGTACGTACGCATGAATGTTGTTTTCGTTTCCTCATTGAATTGAATGGAATTAATTGGATGACATAAATATATATATATACATAAATACAGTATCATTATTATGTCTTATATTTCATTATTACTTATTATATATACTTTATAATCATTCATGAATGGTTAACGTGGAGAATGAGTCTCATCGCGTCGTGGAGACGGTAGTCCGTACGTATGCACGAGCGGTGATATCGTTCTCATGATCGTGGAATTATATTGGAGTGTATGTATAATATTTCAGAATCAATATCACTTTACAATAATCATATATAGTTATTATGTACACCATTATACCCATCCAAGTAAGGTGGTGGTGGAAAATAGATTACACCACGGCGTGGAGACGGTATTCCGTACGTACGCACGCACAATGATTTCGTTTTCCGTAGGATGGATAGATGGTGAAATAGGGTTGTTTCATACTTATAATAACATATCAGTATATGAGTGATACTGATGTTATTACTTCATAATGAAACAACCTAATAAGAATAAGTGGAAGAAGAAATAAAGTTGAAAGAATCGGTAACGGACATTACCTCTTCTTTGAAGCGGCTCTTTGAGTCTTCCTCTTAGGGCACTAAAATTGGTCTTTGAAGAAGACCAGGACCTCTAGGATTTTTCTAGGGAAGTGTATAAGAGAATTTGGAAGGGTTTTTCCGAGCTTTAAGGCTCAAAGTGGTGTGAGGAAGGGAGGGAGGAGGAGCCCTTTTATAAGGGAGGAGAGGGGCACCTTTGGAATAACAAAAAATATTATTTTATTATAAAGCCAAATTCGGTTTTAAATAGCTCAAAATTGATTTATTTTGAAGATAAGGTGGTTATGGGTCTAAATCCTCTCATCCAATAGAATTTAGACAAGTTTAGGTCATTATATTAACCTTATCTTTTAGTTTTAACTCTTAGTTAATTAGATTGACATTTACCATGTCACTTTGTATTTTTATATTATATAGTTAATAAACTTACCATATACATCCAAGAGACCCCCAAGTGGTCCATTAATGATACATCTATCATTATATAAGTATCTTGGCCGAACCTTAGATTTTTAGGAATAAAATAACAATCAATAATATAATATTTGTTTTAAAAACTATTTTATGTCAATTTTGACACTATTTAGTAATTGATTTTTGTAAAAATCATAACAGAATTATTATTTCAAAAAAAGTTAATTAAATCACTTCTAACATGTCCTATTAACCGATAAAATTAGTGGAATTCATAAAAAGTCTCAAATTACATTTATTTGGGTATTTATAACATCAATTATGTCAATATTTCATTAATAAGATAATTACTACATCATCTTTGTGTCATAAATAAATTAACTTATTTAAAGTATAAAAATTACAAATAAAATATCATTATGTAGGAAATATTTTTATCTTTATAATGAATATTTATAGTAGAATTTATCTTATGTATAACCCTATATTAAAAATGATATACTTATTATACTTTGATTTTAACTATTTTAACCCTTCTTTAAATAAATTAAAAATAAATGTCCTAATCTAATCCAAGTGGGCTTAAATGGTCATAATTTATTCCTAAGGTTATTTTTGGTCGAATTAAACTTATCCAATAGAATTAGGACATGTGTTAGGATAATAATAATATCATTTTAACCCTTAATTACCCTATTTACTTTTAACCGTGGTAAATAAAAGTAAAAAGTTACTATTCACCAAAAATTATTTTAATCTCCTTGAACCACATTTTACTTACTAACATCAACTGTGTCTCTCGGATTTTTTAAATTCCACTCACAGAGGCGGTAAAATTAATTTTTATGAAAAAAATTCAGTTTTTTAACTACCACTTAGTGGTTTCACTATTCATCAAAAAATGAAAGTTATCTGAAAAGTACCAAAATTTCCTCCTAAGCCAATTTTGATATTCCGAATCCAAAAATGAAGTCCATTTTGAAAACTAAAACTTAAAAAATTTTAAAAAGTGGTTATTACTATTCATAATGGTTAGTTTTAATAATATTTTAATAGCATATCGTTGTTTAGTAAAACTCGGTATTGTGTACTACACATGCTATCGAGGAAGGTCGCGATTGCATGTAATGTAAGGAAAGTCAATGATGCATGTTTTGAAAGATTATTTTGGTTTAGCATACAACACAAGACATTAATGAAATTAAAAAGAATATTTTTTCATAAAATCTTAGGGTGTTACATTCTACCCCCCTTAAAATGAATTTCGTCCTTGAAATTCGTCGGGGTCGTAAATGGTTTACTACTCGAAAGTTTCTTTAATAGAAACCCACATCGTAAAAAGGAATACCAAAACCAATCTTTAAAAACAAAAGTATGAAACGTAACAGTTACCCAAATAAACTAATCACTGGGTTTCCACATAGGTGAAAATATGGATATGGAAGAGAAATCTAATCATTATGTTCTGATGGAGAGTGGTAGAGAACATGGCTATGAAAAAGCCATCAATCACAAAGACATAAATTTGTGATGATCTAAGGTACCATCTGATTCATCGGATATAAGAGAACTAGGACAACATTATTGGTTTTCAAGATCATTTCCCTAAAGTTGATGAATTAAAAGAAATACTTACATGGTTTTGGTACAATTTCACTGTTGTTCATGAATTGAACAATTTCCACTTCATCCCTTTAAGAAATGAAGTTGAATTTGTTATTCGTGATGTGTTAGCAGATCATGTTATAGAATGATGGGTCATTCTGTCTATTTCAAACAAAAGGTTATCAAAAGTTATAAGTCCATGTTATGGTTAGATTAATCGTATATGGATGAACTTATACTTTATATATCATTCCGCTTAATAAAATAAAACTAGTTTCTACTAACCAGGGACTTCCTGTAGGCCAGTGGTAGGCGATAAAGGCCAGTCGCACTTCGGTTGTGGGTTCGATTCCCACAGCCTTGTCTGATGCGATGGGCTGTCGCCCATCCTGCAGGTTTTCCTTTTTCTATTACTATAACATCCCATCAATAATATCAAAAAAAGGTATATCCTTAAACAATACTAACTTCTGTCCAACATAATCCATTCAAATCTTTAGGCTTATCCAAAATACTTCTTTCAAAACTCATAGTATAAAGAGAATGATTACTAAATATTTCATATAACAAGCATATGAATACTATCATTTATCCCTCATATATCTTGTTGGTCACATTCCAATCATGTGAATACCTTAATCATGTATTCTCTTGAAAAATGAATACCCATTGAACCTTATTGAAAACATGAATGTAGTCAAAAGTTAACTCTTTCCACATATCAAAAAACAAAAATTCTATATACTCAAACCATGATATAACCTTCTCCTTATATCAGTCATGATCTCATGAATACTATCAAACATTTAATTTTCTCCTTATCCCTTCATTATGCGCATATCATCTACATTCCAAAAATATCTGAATAACCTTTCATTGATACTGGTACCATTAATCACACACTTTCAAAACATAAGGAAAGACAACAATGTAACAATCCTTAGATGTCTCTTTATTCCATAGTACCATGAGATTACTTATACAACATTACACATGATAAACATGTAATCATTCCACTACATTCTTAAACCATTGACTGAGCTTCAACAGTTCTTTCATCTCACATATCATTTGTAGTCTCTTCATCATCATCAACATAAATACTACCCATACGACCATACTGATTCTCTTCATGAGACTTTCCCTTAGGGCATTGGTTTGCATAATGCCCGTACATTCCACATTTAAAACATTTAACCATTGTTGATGTCGTAGCAATACCATTATCCTCACCCCTGGTGTTAACTGAACCTTTTCCTTTGCACTTACTGGCTTTGTGTCCTTCTTTTCCACACCCAAAGCATCTTCCAGTTCCTTTGAAACATTCTCCTTGATTCCTTTTCCCACATGATTTACATAGGGGAAATTGAACTTTCTTTCCTCTATGATCATCATGAATCTCCATCTTTCTATTATTAGCCGAGTCATGAAACTTAAAAAATTTTACTTTATTGATCATATTATGAGATTGCTGATTCGACATAATAATGATGTTTGGACTTCCAAATCCCATTTCATTTGGTTTCTCATGAAGAATATCATTCCATTGTCCATTATATCCTCCATTATTGTGAATCATCTTGTTTCCAACCATTTTATAAAACCCAAAAAGAATAGTGTGAGAGGCAAAAATCATAATAAAGGGGGAGTAACTTCAATATCTAACATCTTTGGTTTAATCTAATATCGTTACCAAAGTTCTAGGACTATATCCTATACGTATACTTATCCTTAGGGACATCCCTAGACATACCTTAGAAATATCTCTAGGGATCTTACTAACGTTTTCGCATCCTAGTTTCCAAAGGATGACTAAACTTTTCCTCTGATACCAACTGTAGAGACCCGAAGCTTGACGTACATGGACATTACATTACTTTTGCGGAATACTTATTACATAACAAAAACACACACACAAGTACCGTAATAGTTTAGTGTCTTTAGAAACTTGGAACGTAATCTTCTAATCATGGTGAAAGATCTTCAACATCTCCCATAAAGATCTCCCTTTTTTAACCTAAAACGTTTCTCTCTATCCTGGGGAGAAGAAAACATAAAAGGGTGAGCTCAAATGCTCAGTAAGGGTAAACAAAATAAATATCTATCACATCATATTCATAAGAACATAACATTTTGGAAATCTTAACCTGCAAAAGAGATCATAATATCATAACATGGGATAAATCATAGTAGTGAAATGTAATCCC
This sequence comes from Viscum album, assembly GCA_963277665.1. Lineage (NCBI taxonomy): Eukaryota > Viridiplantae > Streptophyta > Magnoliopsida > Santalales > Viscaceae > Viscum > Viscum album. The sequence continues at coordinate 1,234,916,265 of OY728157.1, read as the reverse complement.
AATAATCATAACTTAAAACATGAAACTTTGTGTCATACAAACATAATCATAGAGAATCATTTCTTGTTAGTCAAGAATCATTTCCATGACTATCTTAGTGGACAAAGTCCATTTCTGAACCGAGTTCACTCCTCATTTCAGTCCTGTTTCACTGAACCGGTTTAACCTGCCATTCCAGCCATGTCTATCTCATGAGATATAAAATCTTTACCCAATTAATTGGAGGGAGATATAGGTCCCACCCATCTCATAATGATACCATTCTTATGTGTGACACAAAATCAAAAAAAATCATACATCATTGCATAACCCATGTAATAAAAATGGGAATCTTAAACATCATGCTATCATAACATAATCCATATAAGATAAAAGGACATAATAAAAATAATTCCATCAGAAAATAATCAAATCAATGTAAAAATAGGGATAGAAACAGAACCCTTTATTATCTTAGATGGAAAATAATTTTGATAAAACACTTGAACTCCATTCTTGAGGAAAATATCCTTTCTACCTCAAATTTTTTTTTCCTTTCTTAACATGTCATACAATTTTAAACTAAAAGAATTTGATTAAAAATAAACTTGAAATCTTTTAAAGTAAGCTTCTTGGAAATAATGTTTTAAAAATCAATTCATTCCGTATAAGTTAAAAAAAACATTCTTCGTACTTTTGTCGGAAAAGTCAAAAAGTACCTCGTACAAAAAAATGACAAAAGATTCCTTTCATATCCTTTACTAAAAACTCACTGAAGGGTAAAATTGGATTTAAAAAATTGTAGTTGGATGGAAATAATATTACATATTGAGGAAACATGGATGTGGATGATAAAATACACCCCAGAAAATACTAAAGTATAAACAATCTCGGATAAAAATGAGATTGTGATATTTCCCTTACCTTAGTTCCGATTTGCTTCGTTGGTGTCAAAACCTCCTGTATAATGATTTAAATAATGTTATTGACTTATTATAGAATCATATTCATTGTTATGATATCATATATGGTCCACTTATGACTTTATATTACCCGTTCTTTTGTAAATTCCATGTTAAAGAGTGTTTTGGGTAAAATCGTTTCATTTGTCGTCCGTGTTTTGACTTGTAATTATTCATATGATTACTTAGATCATGATTACTTAATTCCAGAATATAAAACATGATTTATATATAATATATATTCAGAATATACATATATATAATATATCGATAAATGGAAAGAAATACACTGTTCATGGAGACGGTAGGCCGTACGTACGCATGAACGTTGTTTTCGTTTCCTCATTGAATTGAATGGAATTAATTGGATGACATACATACATATATATATAAATAAATCCAGTATCATAATTATGTAATATATTTCATGATTACTTATTATATATACTTTATAATCATTCATGAATGGTTAACGTGGAGAATGAATCTCATCGCATCGTGGAGACGGTAGTCCGTATGTACGCACGAGCGGTGATATCGTTCTCATGATCGTGGAATTGTATTGGAGTGTATTTATACTATTTTAGAATCAATATCAATTTAAAATAATCATATATAGTTATTATGTACACCATTATACCCATCCAAGTAAGGTGGTGGTGGAAAATAGATTACACCACGGCATGGAGACGGTATTCCGTACGTACGCACGCGTGGTGATTTCATTTTCCATAGGATGGATAGATGGTGAAATAGGGTTGTTTAATACTTATAATAACATATCAGTATATGAGTGATACTGATGTTATTACATCATAATTAAACAACATAAGAAGAAGAAGTGGAAGAAGAAATAAAGTTGAAAGAATCGGTAACGGACATTACCTCTTCTTTGTAGCACCTCTTTGAGTCTTCCTCTTAGGGCACTAAAATTGGTCTTTGAAGAACACCAGGACCTCTATAATGTTTCTAGGGAAGTGTATAATATAATTTGGCAGGGGTTGTCCGAGATTGAAGTCTCAAAGTGGTGTGAGGAAGGGAGGGAGGAGGATCCCTTTTATAAGGGAGGAGAGGGGCACCTTTGGAATAACCAAAAATATTATTTTATTATAAATCCAAATTTGGTTTTAAATAGCTAAAAATTGATTTATTTAGAAGCTAATGTGGGGATGGGTATAAATCCTCTCATACAATAGAATTTAGACAAGTTTAGGTCATTATATTAACCTTATATTTTAGTTTTAACTCTTAGTTAATTAGATTGACATTTACCACGTCACTTTGTATTTTTATATTATATAGATAATAAACTTACCATATACATCCAAGATACCCCCAAGTGGTCCATTAATTATACACCTATCATTATATAAGTATCTTGGCCGAACCTTATATTTTTAGGAATAAAATAACAATCAATAATATAATATTTGTTTTAAAAACTATTTTATGTCAATTTTTACACTATTTAGTAATTGATTTTTGTGAAAATCATAACAGAATTATTATTTCTAAAAAAGTTAATTAAATCAATACTAACATGTCCTATTAACCTATAAAATTAGTGGAATTCATAAAAAGTCTCAAATTACATTTATTTGGGTATTTATAACATCAATTATGTCAATATTTCATTAATAAGATAATTACTACATCATCTTTGTGTCAAAAATAAATTAACCTATTTAATGTCTAAAAATTACAAATAAAATATAATTATGTAGGAAATAGTTTTAGCTTTCTAATGAATTTTTATAGTCGAATTTATCTTATGTATAACCTTATATTAAAAATGATATACTTATTAAACTTTGATTTTAAATATTTTAACCCTTCTTTAAATAAATTAATAATAAATTTCCTAATCTAATCCAAGTGGGATTAAATGGTCATACTTTATTCATAAGGTTGTTTTTGGTCGAATTACAGTTATCCAATAGAATTAGTACATGTGTTAGGGTAATAATATTATCATTTTTACCCTTAATTACCCTATTTACTTTTAACCGTGGTAAATAAAAGTAAAAAGTTACTATTCACCAAAAATTATTTTAATCTCATTGAACCACATTTTACTTACTGACATCAACCGTGTCTCTCGGATTTTTGAAATTCCACTCACAGAAGCGGTAAAATTAATTTTTATGAAAAAAATTCAGTTTTTTAACTACCACTTAGTGGTTTCACTATTCATCAAAAAATGAAAGTTATCCGAAAAGTACCAAAATTTCTCCCTAAGCTAATTTTGATATTATGAATCCAAAAATGAAGTCCATTTTGAAAACTAAAATTACAAAATTTCAAAAAGTGGTTATTACTATTCACAACGGCTAGTTTTAATAATATTTTAATAGCATATCGTTTTTTAGTGAAACTCGGTATTGCGTACTACACACGCTATCGAGGAAGGTCATGATTGCATGTAATGAAAGGAAAGTCAATGATGCGTGTTGTGCAAGCTCCTTTTGGTGTAGCGTACAACACAAGACATTAATGAAATTAAAAAGAATATTTTTTATAAAATCTTGGGCTCTTACAGATATACTCATGGTTTGACACTCTTGGGGGATATATTTAGTTAATCACAAGATTTTTTTGTACCATTTGAATGATTTATAGAAAATTTAATTTTTGTTAAAGAGTAAAATATTTAAGAATAATGTTTTAATAAATAAAATTCATTTATTTTTATAATATTCTTAAAAGGGACAAGTTTCTCACCAAGTTTTCATCTTTTTGAAAATGGTAGGATATTGGAGGAACTTTGTAAATTGTGAGCACAACAGACCTTGCACTGGTAAACCTCTGATAGAAACCGAAATGGAAAAATTCATGAGAATGATGAATCAACTAACTCAAGTTATGAAAAATAACTTGAATCAAGATGAGAGACCAGATTCACCTCGAAGTCAAAAACTCTCTATTGATTCCTTTATGTGTCAACGACTAGCTTCTTTTAGTGAATCCACCAACCCATTGATTTATGAACAATGGATAAGCTTTATAGAAAAGATATTTTTTGTATTTTATTATTTGGAGAAAGATAAAGTTACCCCAGATGTGTACCACTTAGAGGGAGAAGATAACCATTTATAGACACTAGTTAAAAACATGAAACCAAGAAGGGAGATTGATTATATGGAGTGATGAGATTTCAAGGTATATTTTTTCAATAAATATTTTTCCTGTTCAATGAGAACAAAAATAGAGAAGGAATTCCTAGATCTGAAGGAGAAGGAAAATGAATCTGTAGGTATCTATGAGATGTTCTTTACAAGGATTCCTCGCTACACCTCTAGATTTTTAATAGATCCTAATGGAAAGGTCAATAGATTCTTTAATGGATTATGACCCCATTTATGTAAGAATCTAGATAATCGTGACTATGAAAGTTATGAGGAGATAGTGAGAAGTGATATAAAGGTTGAGTTGGAGTTCAGAGAGACACAATGGTCCTATAGATCAAATGAAAATAAGAGATATTTGGAGCCAAACTTGGGGAGTAACTTTGATCATGGAAGAGAATAAAAAAAATGAAACTTCCCACATAAAAAAAATGTAGTAAGAAGTTTTTGGGTAAACACTTTCTTAGGATTATGAAATGTTAAAAGTGTGGAATAAATTAAAATATTTATTGAAACTTTTATAGAGACGTGAAGCCTCAAATTCTCAACACTAATGAAAAATGGAAGATGGGACAAGCCCAACTTGAAGTCCAATGCTTAATGTGTGTAAAACTTGGTCACTTTTCCAATAACTATCCAAATTAGAAAATAGTGTGGGGGAATCACCATAAACCTTAGCATAGTCAAAAGGAAAAATTTCATGATTTTTCTATCATGATATCTAATGTTAAGGCTCCAAATTATGTGGTGGTATGTACTCTTGTTATTCTCTCAAAGATTGAAAGTAATTTGTATGATTCTGGTTCAATGCATTCCTTTATTTCCTCCATGTTTAAAAATAATATATAATCAATACCTAAAATTCTAGAAGAAGAGTTATGAGTCAATAATCTTGGAGGGATTATCCAAGAATCAACAATGTGTAGAAACTATAGTATTCACTTTGGAAAGAACAATCTCATCGAAAATCTAGTAGTCATTACCATGATGGAATTAGACACTATATTTGGGATGGGTTGGATCTAAAAGTATAATGCTATGATTGACTATAGAAAAAGGAAATCACAGTAATATTGAATGGAAATCCAACAATTGTTTTCAAGGGAGAGATATCTCGATCTAATATTTTTTCTAGAAGCACCTCTCATAGTCTTCTTTATGGATATTATTAGTGAATATGAATAAGGAAATGAAAGTATATTAATAGAAAATGTCCCCATTATTTAGGAATACATTAACATATTTTTTAGGGGTTACCAAGACCTCCCACAGATATAGAGGAAGAGTTATCCACTGAACTCATTCCTATATCAAAGTTAATATCAAAGACCCCATATATAATGTAAAATGTGGAGTTGGAGGAATTAAAGAAAAAACTCCAAGATATTTTGGAGAGGTATTTATCATACCATGTGTGTCTCCTTGGAGAGAACCTATTATCTTTGTGAATAACAACACATCAATGTAGATATGAATTAAATACATAGAAATTAATGATATCACTGTGAAGAACAAGTTCCCTCTTCTAAGGATTGATTATTTATTTGACCAGCTTCATGGGGTTTATTTATTCTCTAAGATTGATCATTGATCTGGTTATCATCAATTGAGGGTGAAGAAAGAAGATATTCCAAAGAATACATTATGATAAAGATATGGGCATCATTAATTTTTTGTTATTACCTTTATCTTGACTAATCCTCCTACTATATTTATAGATATGATGAATAGAGTATTTAAGGATTACATTACAACTCTGTAGTAGTTTTTATTGATGATATTATAATATATTATAAAAGGTGTGAGGAGCATGAGGATCATTTAATGTTTATATTAAAAACTCTAAGGAAGGATATGATATTTGTAAAGTTTATCAAATGTGAATTTTGGTTACAATAAGTTTCTTTCTTGGGGTACATTATAACCAATGAAGGAGTCTTAGTTGACCATATAAAGACAAAATTTATGGAAGTGTGGCCTCATCCTACAACAATATTTGATATTAATAGTTTCTTTGGTTTATCAGGATATTATACGAGGTTTGTGAAAAACATTTCATGACTTTATAATCCAATAACCAAGTTAAATAAAAAATGGGATATGTTTATCCATATATAGGAGTGTCAAGAAAGTTTTGAAGACCTAAATAATAGATTGGTTACTGCATCCGTGTTAACTCTACCCTCTATCAGAGAAGGATTCATTATTTTTTATGAATCTCTCAAAGTTATTGGGTGTGTCCTCATGAAATATGAAAAGGTTATTTTTCATGCATCTATAAAATTAAAGCCTCATGAGTATAATTATCCTATGCATGACCTGGAGCTGGATGCAGTTGTTTTTTCTATGAAGATATGGATACACTATCTTTATGAGTAGAAGTGTGATATATACACAAACTACCAAAGTTTGAAGTATATTTTCACAAAAAAGTAATTGAACATGATACATAATAGATGTTTTTAACTTCTTAAAAACTATGATTGTTCAATAAAATATTATTCCAGAATAGAAAAAACATTCACTAATGCATTAAGTAGGAAAGATCCTATTGTGCTGGCAATGATGAGGATTCAAGGAGATTATTTGATCCAATACCTAGTAAAACTAAACATGGGAATAGTAAGGGAATATAAATCATTAACCCTATCCCAAATGACTTCTCAACAATAATTTCTAGAGAAGATCAAGAAATGTCAAAGAGAAGGTCATTTTTTATAGAATAAGATATAAGATATGAAGAATTGGAAGTTTTTTGAGTTCAATATTGATCAAGAAGTTGTACTGAAATTTTATAAAAGGCTATGTGTTCCATATATTCCTAAAATAAAGAAAGAGTTGATGGATGAAGCTCATATATCTATATTATCTATACATCCTAGAAGTACTAAAATTTATAGATACATTTGTGAACATTTTTGGTGGGATAATATGAAAAGAGAGATTGATGACTACATTACAAGGTGTATGGTGTGTCAACAAGTGTAGTCAATAATAACTTCCTAAAGGGGAATTATAAACACTACCCATACTAACATATATATGGGAGAATATCACTATGGACTTTGTCACTGGTATCCTAAGAACATATAAAGGAAACAATGATTTATGTGTTATAGTGTACCATCTCACCCAGACTGCCCATTTTATCTCTATTAGGGAAGACTTATCTCTTGATCAACATGCCAAGATTTATGTAAAAAAATTGTCAAGGTTTCATGGAGTGACAATTTCTATTGTTTTTTATCATGATCAAAGGTTCACATAAAAATTATGGATAAGTATTAAAAATGATCTAAACATTGAATTGAAATTTAGTATGGACTATCACCCTCCAACTGATGGACAATCTGAAAGGATTATTCAACCACTCAAGGACATGATGAGAACATGATCAATGGAATTTAAAGGTGTATGGGCTCAAAACCTACCATTAGTTGTGCTCTCATACAAAAACATCTTCCATTCGAGTATTAAAATGGAGCCCTATAAAGCTCTATATGGGAAGTGATGTATAACTCTTACTTGTTGGGATGAAGATGGTGATAGAAAGATTTTTAGACCCGATCTTGCACAAGAGATGACAAAAAAGGTTCATGCCATCCACCAACACATAAAGGCTACCCAGAGTCATCAGAAGAGCCATGCTGACAGCCATTAAAGGGACTTGGAGTTTGATTTTAGAAAAAAAGTATTCCTTCAAATTTAACCAAGGAATAGAGTTATACAGTTTGGGAAGAAAGGTAAGCATAGTCCCTAGTAAATTGGCCCCTATTAAATCCTTGATCACATAGGATTAGTGGACTATAGGATAGATATTCCACCAAATCTATCTCAAGTTCATGATGTATGCCGTGTATCTCTCTTAAGGAAGTACATACCTGACCATTCACATGTACTAAATCCTATATGGTACAACTGAAACATGACCTCTCCTACGAGGAGCATCCGATGGAGATCTTAGATTGTAGAGATAAGGTTCTACACAACAAGACTACCCATCTCGTCAAATTTTTATTGAGGAAGAAGTGATGTGGGAACTAGAGGAGATAATGAGGAATAAGTACCCACATATCTTCTCAAAAAAGAGAACAAATTTAAATTTTGAGGAAAACATTTATTAAGGTGGGAATAATGTAACGAACCAAAATTTTTGAATGATAACTATTTCTAGAATTTATGTGTTATATTTTTCACAACAAAACCTTGATTTTTTTATGAAGTTAATATAAATGGAAATGTGACCATATAGATTCAATAGTTATATGAATGTTGGTTAATTATGACCATTGGACAATATGAAAAATAGGAACTATACTCTTGATAATAATTTTAACATTATCATTAGAGTTTATAAGTAAAATTTTGACCAAGGGTAATTGATATAGAAAGAAGATTAGATTGCATCAACCAATAGAGTTGTGTCATTTGAATCACATTTGTCATATCTTGGGAGGGATGTTTTATCACTGGGATTCTCCCATGACCAATCCCAATCCAAGCTTTAATAAGTGAATCTTTAATGAAATCACCTATGGGAGAAGTTAAGTTAGTGGAGATTACCACTCAGTTGATGTTAGTCAAAGAACCCCATAAAACTACCAATATTAAAAAACTTACTCTTAGGGAATATGTAGGTGTATAGGGGGTTATTTTTTCCAAATTAGTGTGTAATTACTTTGATTAAATAAAATTATTATTCCATTATTTTTGTTTTAATAATTGTTTTGCTTAATAAAATTGAAGTAGAATTTGATAAATTGATTTTTCAGATAGAAATTATACTTTACAGAAAAGATATAAATAATTTTATTAATCTAAGATATTATATATAATACTTATTTTAATAAAATAGTGCAATAAAAACAATATTATTTCAATATAAATGATAATTTTTTTTTTCAAGTATCAGAAATTTTACTATGCATTTCCAATATGCTATTATTTTTAATAAATAAGGTTTTTTACATTTACAAGATAAAATTATAATATTTAGAGATTTATTATGATAAAATAAATATTATTTTTGAAATAATAATGTTAAAATTAGTTTAAGTTTAATTTATGATACTTTTATATGATACTTTATTTTTTATTGCATTGTGAAAATACAGTTTTAGTTTTCTTGTATGTTAATAAAATCATAATTATGTAATAATTATGTAATAACTAATTAAACACAATACATGAATTAAAATATGTTATTTTTTTTAATATAAAATATTTTAATATATTTTAATCAATTTCCAAATATATAATTTACCTTCCAAATTATTAAATGGAAGCTTTAACTTTAAAAATGATATTTTGTGAAAAAATTAACTTTACTTGCCAAAATAATTAATATAAAATTATGGTCGATTATTGGGGATTAAAATAACATAATAGTTTTTCCAAGTGTTTAATACAATGTGAAAATACCATATTCAAGCCCATGGTTTTTCATTTACCACTACCTAGGTGTCCAAGGCCTTTATTTAGAAATTTTTAAACAAATAACCCAATTTTTATTTAAATATTCATCCATTTCTATATTTTCATTCACTACCATTTCATAATCCAAGAATATATGATAGTTTTAACTCTCAAGGAGTTATCCTAAGGTGTAATCAATCCCCCAAGGCCACAATACTCAAGTTTTAGGAACTACTCTTCAAGGTAAGGGAAATATCCACTTCTCTTTTCGATTTGAGTTTCCTCTTTGTGAAATATGTCTTTAAAATTTCAAAACTAAGTTATAATGTATAATTTATTTCATTTATTTAATGTATTAATATTATTTTATGAATGGGATACCATTGTACCCTCTCTTTTTACCCTTTCTAAAACCATGTTTTATACCCGTTATGCTGCCGATTTTACTTCTCACAATTTCTATCTTCTCCTCAAGAAATTACCTTTTATTTTATTTATGTTAATAAAAAAACCATTTATTTTCTAGGGTCATTAAAAAATATGTAAAAATTATTTATTTGATTATGTAATCAACATAAAAAACCCTCATTATCTTTTCATGGGTTATAAATGAAATAAGTATCTCATCTTTAAGCACTTTTTAAAACGTCATTATTTTTATATAAAACCCACTTATTTTGTTCTACATGGGTTATTTATGAAATGTTTTATTATGATATATGTGACTCAAATTAATTAATAAATATTGTGGTTTCTCTTTTATAGTTCTCCAATGTATTGGGTAAATAATTTAATATCTAGATATGACATGTTTTACATTACCTTTGTGAATAACGTTGGTAATTTTTATGACACCTCAATGAAAAAGATTGGAGATATGATTAAGAATGTATCATTTAGATGTTGTAGAAAAATTTAAAAGTTATGATTCATGTTATTATTATTATTATATGACTCTTTATCATTCCTTTATTATATTCCTCAAGTGATTATTGATATTTATCAAGATCACATGTAAACATTTTCCCTTGCTTTCCCTTACTAGGCCTTATTCTCACCCTTTCCTTTAATGTATGTCCCTAGGTTATGACATGTAGTGAATTTAATTTGGAAGAACCTATGATGAAGTCGTTCAAAAATAATATAATAATGTTTTACTTTCTCATGTATTATGTACCATTTTTCTATGAAACTAAACTTTAAAAGATCCTCTATTTGTACTATGTAAATGAAAAGTTACGTATTAAAAAGGTGGTATTCCATACAAAACCTTGAAAAAAGAAACGTCTAAACTATCCTTATCCACCTTGTTAATGAGTCCCTATAACTTTACCTTCATCTTCTTGATGGATTTTATAATGTATTGCATATGGAAAAACTCATAATAGAGCTTTTCAATCTCATTATTTACAGTATAAACCATATTTTTTGAGCTGTTATTTTTGTTACATGATGGGAAGATTCATTTAGGGACTTGTTTCAATATTTTATCACTAAAGATGAGGACTCAATGATTTATATCCTTATTTAGAAGGAACCCTTTTTTTACCTCATGGAAACCAACTCCTTCACCTTATCCTGAAGACCGTAATCATCAATCCATAAATTCTCAAGGGTGGTGAAAATGTATTGAAGGTTTCAAAATTTATACTTAATATCTTTTAAGGGTACCTCCATTATCATGATTCAAATATCCCCCACACCTAAGATATCAACTGATGATGAAACATTGAGTACTATATACCTTGACTCATGCCTAATCTATGAATAGAGGTGTACTCTGAGACCAGCTCACTAAATGAGGGGACTATACCCTCATCCTTTAGTGATCTTAGTGTGGAAAATTCCTATGATTTGGATACTTCTTGAGGGAGGGATATTTAAGTAGAGGAATTATGAACCTCCAATCCATGATACATGGTAGTATCCAATTATGTCACCTAAACCTCAACTACATGGGAGATAGGGACACATTAACGTGTTTCATGAATTTGGGGATTAGAAAACATACCACTCATCAATATAGTAGTCCTATTTCCACCTTGAAGGGATACAATCATAAAATGATATTAGATAAAATGATAAATATCTGATGATTTATTAAATTTACAAATAAGTGATTACACTATCTCAGTGAAGCATCCGTCATGGACAAGTTAGAAGATGAATAGATTCTGAGATCAATATCTACAAAGAGTGAACTCACCTGTGATAGGATGAGGTGAATGAGATCTAGTGCATCAGTAATAGACACTGGGTCCAAAAAATCTTTTACCCTAGCTTCTTCTACCACTCCATGAACTTTATATAATGCCATAGGTCCTATTGGAGTGATGAAAGTCATGTATTCTTTCCTGATCGAGGATGTATGTACCTTCAAATAGAGTTGGTGAGGACCTTCACAATAAAAAATGTCAAGATGAGATACTAGAGTAGTCCAAAAAGGGGAAGAGTTTTTAATATATAACACTTAAATGATGAATATAGATGAGGATGTTTCGATGACCTGGACCACATCCTTTTTCCTATCTTCTCTAAGAAAATTACATCATAAGAGGTTGATATTGGAGGTTCTAGATCATAATGGTCATACACTAGAGGTGATAAATTTGAAATTGGAATATGTATAGGAAGTTATACTTTAAGATAAGTTACTACTACCTCCATAAATTCTACCTAATTAAGGGATCCCCCATTATCGAATTCTTGGTCACTATATGAGTTATCCTTAGCCATATTACCCCCAGGATAATATACTAGGGATTCAAGGGGTGACATGATCTCTCTAACTTCCAGTAATATCATAAGGAAAATAAAATGATAAATAAAAGGTTAATGATAATACAAGAATATATGGATGATGATAAAGTTGGTTCTACATCTTCACTGGATTTGTATTGGTTTACCCTATCCTCAATAACCACTATTATTATAGTAATCATAATTTTACACACCCATGATAAATAATAGATTTGATCCTTCACATAGTGAATTTCTGTCTGGAGGTCTTGGATTAATTCCATGACTTTAATGGGCTATTTTTTGATGGAAATTCCCCTAGGAGTGGTAACATTTCCAAAACCCTCCATATCAATCTCCACCTGGAAATTTTTTTATAGGACTTAGTGGTTGAGTTAACTTTTCTAAAATCATGTAATTACTAGAGCATACTAGGGAATATAATCACAGTTAGTTCATACACCTATTTGGTCAAGGATTCACTGACTAGCTCTTTACTTTACGTTTCCACGTCCTTTGGAGTTTTTTATCAATGATTAAGCTATCTCTATGTGACTCACCTACTTCTGAGGATTCTAAAGATCAATTTAACTATTTAATGATGGTTGATTATCAAGCCTCATATTTTTTATAGTCCCTATATTCTCTAATATTCCACCCTTTAACATTGTTGGAAACTCTTTGTCACTAGTATATCCAGTTTCCCATTCTGGTATGATTTAATCTAGGATTAAACATAGTTTTTGGAGCGACCAATATTCATTTAATCTAAGGGTAAGGTCACTTAGACTTGATTATCATCCTTGAAAAAAAATTATATATAATTCGTGATCCACCATTGAATTCCTTTTCAATCAAATATGGGGAGTTGATGGGTATCACATTTGAACACACCAAAACGACTGCCAGATTCGATAGGGTATATGCCACTCGAAAATAATATTTACATAAATTCTAGTTGAGAGAAATCCCTAAAAAATGGATATTAGATAGGATCAAGCATTAATATTGGCATTTCCATTATCATTGATAGTAAAGGTGTGCACCCCATACAACATGAAGACAAAATGGTCATGCCAGTTTAGGATGTTCTTTAATTCTAGTTCATTAAAGGGGTGGGACTAACCCTATTGATAATTAAAAAAAGATAGACTAAGAAATTTGGATTTTTTCAATACTGAAAAACTCATATCCACCCATATGGTCCCCATCCAACCCCGTAACACTTAAAAGGAGTCAAAGATCTCATATAACCCTTCCCCTATAGATATGGTGCAACTGGTGATATAATTTTTATAGTATAGGAATGTTGGAATCAATATATCTACCCCCTTAAATTGGTAACACCATCATGAAGGTGGAGAATCTAACTTCACCCTTATCTTGAACCAAGATCAAGTACCCGCTCATGTACATTACTTGAAATCCATTTGGTTGAACATGTCAGTCAGATTGGGAAGTGAACCTCCACCCCCATCCATTGAATAATCATTCTCCATTTGTTGGATAGTAGGAAGCATCTACCCTACATTATTCTCATTATGGGTAGGAATTAATATTATTGGACATTGGATCATGATGGGTTTTCTTTAATGAAAGCTCACCCTATTTATTGTACAGGATGTCTAACCCAGATACATGTCTTTCCCAATGGAATTCTTATCCAGGCTGATCAGATCCTTTGTAATAGGAGGGGTCCACTCTACAATATCCCAAGTAGATTATGGAGAGAAATTAATCATATAATTCTCCCCAAATTGGTTCACCATAGATCTTCTTGACCTCTGAGAGACTAATTCCGACCTCACCATGTATTAGATGAAATGTGTTCATGTTCGGGCTCCGTCGACTGACTAACTCTATCATTAGACCTTTTTGGTAATATATGAGGATTTTAGAAACATAGAAAGATTTATATAGGCTAATATGATCTACCTTAGCAGTGAATTATATGGTAGTACACTACACCCAGAAGGATCATCCCCAATCAATTCTGAAGCTTCCACCTGATCGGATATCCCAATCGGGTAACCATAAGAACCTTTGACTGGATATAGAATTTTGAATTATCAAAAAATATATGTGAATGAATGGTTAAAAATCAAGAAAATACTCTTAAAAATCCATCATTAGTGGATTTATAATATATCCATACAAACGTTCATCCTTAGAGATCAAGTGACATGCATATGAGACATTGTCTATGAAAATAATGCGGGTCATCAAAATTCAGGAGAGATGTATGATCCCTGCCAAAGGTTCTAGAAAAAATGAAACATTATGAAGGTTGAAAATATATAAAGGAAACCAATATTACATTTGATATTATAGAAAATTAGTCTCTATCATACTCGTAATACACTCTAGAGTAGACTAAACAATGAAGCATTGGTCATCATCCACACCAGGGACCATTGAATTTTAGTGAGCTGTGGCTACTATAGCATCATTCCTAAAAGATATATGAGTCAATAGAAAAGGGAAATTTCATTTTAATATAAAGGATATATAATTTTAATTGGGGGGGGGTCTAAATAAAGGATTCACATCACTTTGGAAACATCACGTGGGGTGTGTGACCAAAAAGAGTTACATGAATCATTTGACCATAATCAGGTCATGAAAACCACATAATGAAAAAGTGATATCATGAATGACATGAAATTAAAATGGTGCATGATGGACTATTTGAATGAGTTAAATTTTATTTTTTAGTGGCTTTATTTTGATATTGGGTTCACTCAAGCTACAAGATCACATAATATGATCATTTTATGTAGTCACACAAAAGGATATTGTGAAGTAATCACATAGTAGTGAAAATAACGAGAGCTATGGAAGCAAGATTTGTGAGTGAAATAGAATACTACCTTAACTATTATTTATTGGAAATTTTCACAGAATATCAAGGGTTACTCAAAGGACCAAAAGTCACCCCAAAGGCCAACAGACAGGGGATCAAGTGACTCATGAGTGAATTTATTTCCTCACAATATAGTCCTTGATCCTACTTCTAGACTTAACTTCTTGGGGGGGGGGGGGATTTGATGACCTCTATATGAACATTTAAAAAATATCCAAAAAAGGTTCTAAATTTTGTATAAGGGAAAATAAGAGAGTGTGACCACTTGAGGGCCTTGCAGTAGAGTTATGCGAATGAAAAACACATAAAGCGACCCACGATCACATACCTACCCACCAATTCATGTAGTGAATTCAAGAGTATGGAATAGGATATCTACGATACGGTTAATATGTGATCACATGACCCATTCCATTTCATGAACTGTCCAAGAGAAATATTTTTATCAAACACTAAAGGATTTAGGTGATGAAATTTGTCCATAATGGTACCTTCATAAAGTTTTAATTCTTTATATGATTTCTGTAGAGTCATGTGATCACCCAATGAAATTATGATCAGGTGAATCTACTATGGAATGTTGTATAAGATAGGGGGATCATGTGGTCACTATTAATTATGATATTCTCCTTAGAGTCATGATACAAACCCATGAAAATCAGATCATGCAAACAACTCTATGCTGAGGATATCTATAATGAACCCTTCTTCTGATCATTTTTTGTCACATGATGCATTTAGGGAATATCAATAATGATATGTGACTTAGTTATGTGAAGAAAACTAGGTACTACTGAGTTATGGATATATTACTTTCACTAACTCATGCCTTGGTATATGGATTGTCCACTATGTGAAGTTGTATATATATATGGGGGTGGGGGGGATGTGATGCCTATAAATACCACAAAACTCAAAATAAGATAGAATAATGATGGAGGGAGAGGAAAATGGGAAGGATTTTCCGAGAGTATAGAAGTCACATGATCTCAATTTCTTCCAATTAATAAAACATGGTGAGTAATTTAGGAAAATTTGAAGAATAATGAGTGAACAGTGAACAAGAACCACTTGCATAATGGCCCCTAATCATGTGATCAAATGATGATTTCTTGGTCAAGCGATCATGAGATTGTAATAAGACCATAATATGGCCTCTTTTTATATGACTAGGAAATGAGATATCCTACACCCATACCGATTACATGATCGAATGGACATCATACCCTTTCCCACTTATGTGACTCCACATCCTTCATGTGTAGGGAATAACCTCAACTTCTTCATGTAGAGCACATGACCCCATGTCATTAATTCTATAACCTTTACCTAATGGTTTACACTAAAACTATTTTAAATCATCATTCTACCATAAGGATATATCGATTATTATCCTCTAATACTCCCTAACTCATGGGTACATAATCCTTATAAGTTTAGTTCCATGCCCCCTTTCCCATCAACTGTTAAGGGACTTTATAAACTACAATTACCCAAATTCCTGTTATAAACAAGATATATAGGATGCCTTCCTAATTATTGATCCCCCATATTCAATGAATATCTTCATAATAAATCTTTATATGAGGTTTATATTCAATGTAAGGACAATGATTCCCCATATAGATTTCAAAATACCCCTTTATTTTATTTAAAACACTTTTTTTGAAATACCATATCATAAAAATAATAATAAAAAATTATTCTGAAAATATTAAAAGGGAAATATTATGTTAACTTGAGATAAAACATAATTAGGTTTCCAATTAAAAATAATAACATTGGTGGGAAGGAAAATTATTAATATGGAGGGGAAACCATTGTTAAGTAGGATTAGAAATATTCTAAAAAAAGATATAATTTTTGAGGTTGAAATTCAACAAGGTAAGAAATTTTAATTTATAGAGTTATTTTGTCTAGTTATAAATAAAAATTTAAATATAGAAATATTAGGGTGAATGAAACCATGTATATAAGTATGAATTTCAATATGAAATATAACAACTCAAAGAATGGGGGTTTGAGTTAATCAAAACCCTTACAACATCACAATCTTTTGAATTGAAAATATATGAAAGATAGAGCATGTGAGGGATTTTTAAATAACCTAATTTTATTAATTATATTGAAATGTAAATACATGTCCAATACATACACCAAAAATATTAAACATGTAGTAAATATGAATCATATCTCAAAGAAACAAAATTAAGATCCAAAAACACCTCCAATTTATATGGATTTCCAAAAAAAATCTCTAAAATCAAATATAAATTACATAAATATCTTAAAAAATTATGTAAAATACTTATTAAAAACTATTAAAAATTTTAATCCTCAATTATAATCATTATTTAGGTGTATATTAATTAGTTATTATCTGTTTTCAATATCTTTCATGAGTAATCTTGATCCTTTTAAACTAGATTTATGACCGCACTGCCATCATTCATTATTATCCAAAATTTAATCATTATGAGACCATTGAAGGTAATATAATTGATTATTTATAATTATTTATAAATATATAATTTAATTATATGGTATTTTCAATTATGATCCTTAAAGTTGAACTTAGTATCAAGCATGTTTTAGTGATTTCTTAAAAATGCATGGTGATATCTTAGTAAATGAGATTAATTTTTGTATTAAAATTCCATAATTTTTTTTATTTTCTTATATATATAATATATTATCAATAATTAAGTTTTAATAGTAATTCATGATACTATTTTATATAATTGTTCAATTAGGTGGTTAGAATGACCAAAACATTAATATACCGTAATTAATAGATGATTATTATTAGAAAAATGGTTTCTTTGGGATTTATATAATTATTATATAATAATATTTATATTATTGAGATAATTTAATGGTGTTGAATTATATTTTAATATATTTAAATAAATATTAATGAAACTATATGAAAAACTTAATATGTTACCTTATAGATGTGGTAGTCCACACAACACAAGATAAACATTTCCATTTCTTAATGAACAAGAGGGAAAGAAGGTGGATTATGATCTATCTCTATATTAATAAATATATCATATTCATAAAATTTATTCTTCAATTTTACCCTTATAATCATTGAATATTGGTCATCATGAAAAAAACAGAAGTCGTTGCTTCGTGGAGGTAGTAGTCCGTACAATGCACAAATATTGGTTTCTTTTTTATTAATTGAAAACAGGAAATTTGTTTAATAATTATTCCCATATAATAATGAAATTAATAATAAAAAAATAATTATTTAATTATATATTAATTATAATATTATAATTCAAAAAGAAAAATTTAATGGAAAACAACTTAATGAAAATGATTTCCCACATGGAGATCCTTGCATTTTCCTTAGAGGATTACTTAAAAATAGAGATATTAAGCCAATTTATTGGAACCATAGGAATAATAAAAAAGGAATAATTTTATAAATAAATTAAATCGAGAAAAGTTTTGGTAGAAATAAAATTCATTGATTGGTCTTGAAGGGTTAGTGATAGGATCCAATTATAAGTGGTGAGAATGGTATTTTTATGATTATAACCACTTAATATAGAGGGGGCACATGTTAAAAATTACATTTGGATATAAAAATGAAACATAATAAAATTATGGATTATATAAGGTCTATAATCCCCCAATAACTCATTTTAACAAATGTTTTACACATGTTTTAAGTCCCCTACTCTTATAAGTTTCACTCTTACCATCTTGGTTTTATCGTGGTAACTCCTTTTTACAAAAGTAAATAATTTTTTTATGAATAAAAATAAAATATTCCTTATTTAATAATTTAGACTTAAATATTAAAAATATTAAATTCATTTTATCCTATAAAATTTCATTGTGAAAAGTTAAATTTTAACATTAATGAAATTAACGAGTAAAACCCTATTTTTAGAGAAATGTGTATTTTTAAGAATAAAATTTAGGTATAGGGTAAAATTATCAATTTCATTGATATTTATGATATAAATTAATTTAATATAAAAAAATGAGTTTTATTTGGATTTAATATCAATCCAAGACCATATTTTATCAAAATTTAATTTAATTTCAAGAAAATATAAAAAAACTTTTAATGAAATATATCACTTAACTTCCTAAAATGTTAAACATAGGTTTTTTAAATTAATAATGGAATTTATTAAAAGTATAATTTTGACCTTCAACACACATTTGATCAATTTAATGGTTTATAAACTTTTTATTCTTTCTTATATAATTATAAATTTACAGTTTTGGTAAAATGATATTTTTATTATTCACATAAAAATCAATTATTTGATAAAAATAAAAAAAAAAATCCTAAAATAATATTTTTTTTATAAATAAAAAATTGATCATAAATTTTCAATGTAAAATTATTAAATTTAAGAATTTAACTTTTTAAAAAAATCATAAAATTTAATGAAAAATTGGTTTTATAATAAAACATATTTTCAAAGTATTAACTATTTTTATTCTTAAATAGTATCAATTGAAACTAAAATTAGTGTTATTATGTTTTTCATAAAAATTATATTATTAATATAATTAATATAACTTATATATAATATATTTCGCTTCTTAAAATAAAGTGCATAATTTTTTATAAAAAAATACATATTTAATCATAGGGTGATCTTATTAGTTATCTTGCTACACTAATTAATTTTTATGAATGAATTAATATTTGAAATTTTCTTTATTTATATATATTTATCATAAAATAATTACCTCTATTTATACCCACCAACTTAATAACTGAATTATAACAGTTAAATAACGTTCTGTGGTTTTTTTGGTAAAGTTTTTCATGTGAAGAAATTTATTAATAATAGTATTTATTTTAAAGAAAAAAATTAATACTAAAATTTTGGGGTGATGCAAACCCAACCAAGGCCAAATTCACATTGATGATTACTACAAGATTTGATCATGAACTATGGAATAAAATACTACCAATTGGGGATGGTTTCACCCACATAATCCAAAAAAAGAATATATTTCCAATAAAAAATGTTGTATTACCCATATATAAATTGGATTTTCATGCTTACAAATAAATAGCTTCGAAATAAAATGATAATAAAATAAATCATAAGTATCAAAAATAATAATAACCCAATAAGTAACAACATAACACCATAAATATAAACAAAACTATAAATAAAATCCATATACAAAATACTCAATACAAGGTCAATGACAGAGAGGCTGATAAATCATAATTAAAAATCACTAAGGATCCCCAAATCTTCAACCCATTCCAAACTCCCTATGAATCATATTCATCACCACCACTACTTCCAAGGGTTATGAAGATAATTTGGAAGAGGCACCAAATAGTATATCACCCTTTCATTTACATATATCTTATATAACCAAGTCTTCATACACCCAAATTCATAAATAGGGTGTTATAAAAAGACATGTAGTATATATCCATGAATTAATATAATGTATTTAACCTTGAAAACCACTATTTATTATTTGAAAAAAACCAACAAAAATATTTTTTTTAAAAAAAGTTTTGTAAATCCTTTGGTTTTTAATTAAAATAATTCAAGTTGTATATTTAAACAATTGATAAAATTTCAAAAGTCAAGGGTAACAAAACAGAACCCAAGAAAAAAATTAAAAAATTTTAAAAATAATAATATATATGAACAATTTTACCATATGTGAATATTTGGGTTGCTTCAATTAATAGGTTCCAGTAATTAATCATTGAACACTGTTTGACCATTGTGATCCTGACTATATAATAAAACCTAGTAGCTCCTAAGTCTTATAGAAAATGACCCATATCTAGTTTTCAAACTTTTCTAGAGAAACACCCATCCATTTACCCATAGAGATAATGTCTCCTAGGTGCACCAAAAAACAATCCATATCCATTAAACAAAAAGTACATAATCTAAAAAATACAAAATAAAAGGAATGCAAATCTAAATATAAGTCTTATTAAAAAATAACCTTCAAACATCCTTTTAAAATCATATTTTTCTTTAATTTTTTTTATCAATTACATGGTGTATACAAACCATTTTCATTTGAAAACCCATGAAATCAAAATTCAACCCAAAACATACCCGAAAAAAATAAAGTATCAATAAAAAATCCTTAAATTCATATTTAAAAGCACTAATAATAAACCAAAAACAAAATAAGAAGCAATAACTCTTGGTAAAACAAAGTTAATATCCAATATGTAGAGAAACCTACCTTGAATCTGATGTATAACTCATCAAATTATCCCTATATAGAAAATTTAGAGGAATATCCATCCTCAAGAATATAAACAACTACTAAACCACTTCAAAATGAATTCTTAACCATAGGTTTGACCCCTATGGAGATACAGGGTTGAAAAAATTGAAGAATATAGAAGAATAAGATAATAGATGATAAAAATAGCATAAAACTCAAGAAAATAAATCCTTAGATCATGAGAACACAAAAATATTAAAGTATATCCACAAATGAACCAAGGATAAAGAGGGTATCATCTAATTGGGAGTTGGGTCATGCGACATGGAAGAATTAAAGGGCGAGGGTAAGTTATAAAATTTTATGTAAACCTATTAATTTTTTTATTTCAATAAAACTAGGTGAAAAATATGGTTTGGCCGTATTATTAGGAAAACTATGTTCCAATTGTGTAAATTATACTGTAATTTCGAAGTGACATTGCATGGTTTGGCCACATGGTTTCCCCTAATAATGCACCAACCATATAATTCACCCCGAAGACTAAAATATGGTTTCATGGGTTTCCTGTAGAGTTGGTGTTGTTTAATAAACTGCAATCCAACTACAGTAAGAGTCTTTAGTCTCCTTTACCCTCTTTTGAGACATTTGGGTGCCTAATTATAACTAAATATGCACTAAATATTTTCCATTTCCTATTTTCAAAAACATCAAAATTTCAACACCAAATTTTTAGAAACTATAATAATAAATAAAATAAAATGTTAAATATAAAATAATCACATATCAGTGACCCTAGGAGTGTCACAATTCTCCCCATCATGCCACTTTATACCCTTAGAAAGTTGTCAAGTGTTTTCATCTGAAAATAGGTGATCTCACTAATACCTCACAATGGATTCTATCTCATATATCCAGGATATCCCAACCATGCTACCAAAAAATATGGACCAATGGGATTTATTTCTAACATAACACTTTATTGTGATAATCCAAGATACGAACAGGCTACTCTATCCCTGATGTGTTAGGATCTAACAAAAAATATTCCCATTATTTTATATGAGATGAGTCTATATGATATTTCTTTAGTTTAGGTACATGAAATATGTTCCCAAAAGATATTATATGAGATGAAAAGTTTAGTCGATATTCCACCTCCCTGATATGCTCTATGATTTCAAAAGTTCCAAGATACTATGACATAAACATACCATAATTTCCCAACTAATAATGTCCCTTCCGAGGTGACACCCTGAGAAACACCCAATAACATATGGTAAATTCTAAATGTCAATAAATATGTTCTATATAATAAATATAATGAATATAGGGTTTCTAAATTTTTTTCAGATCAAATGTATTTGAATTTTTTTCTTATCAATGATTCTCAGTACCCAGAAGGATATTTAACCAACTTACATCATGAAAATATGGGACAAAAATGACAATTTATTGAAACCTTATATGGAAGATATCTTGATAAAATATTTATAAATTTTATTATAGAAAAATTAGATTAAAAAAATATATTTCTCCCAAGATCCAATGATGTTAATAAATAACACCCAAAGCATATCCCCTTAAATTAATATGACTTGTTCAGTTTGACTATACATCTTCGAATGATATTACATGTTCAATTTTAGCTAAGAACCAATGCCCCTAAAGATAATTCCAAAATAAGGAAGTGAAGTGTGGGTATTTATTGGATATAATGGATAAAGGTTTGATTCATAATATATCATACATATATGTGTTTGAGTTATTACACTTTTTTCAACTCCTTGATGGTGAGTAAATGTGCTGATTTCATCAATCAGTCAATAATTATCCATATTTAATTCATTTCACTTAGTTAATGAGGTAAAACTATAAATAAATCAATGTAAATATCATAACATATCAATAATATAATAGAAAGGGATTGTAATAATCTATTAAGACTTTGGTTCTCTTATTTAATCCTCTCATTGGTAGGGCACTTAGTCATAAAATCATTAACCAACTATCTCATTCATGGAAACCAATATCTGAGTCTTAGGTTATAGAGTATATGTTTACCCCCAACTTTCATATCCCATATAGAGTAGTTCCAAACACTAAAAAATTCTTGTATAAATGGTAAAGAAACCGCAATCCATATGTTGAAATGAATTTCACTATTGGGAGACTAAGACTAATCACCTAAGATCTCCCCACTATTTATATTTCTTCTAAAACATCATCATTTGGCATCCATCACCCACCCTCATAAAATAGGATCATTATGAAATTATTATATATAAAAAATGTTCAAAAATTATCATTATTCTTCCAATATCTCATATAGATGAATTATGTATAAATATTCATCAACTTCTATTCCTCCTTTTAATCTCTAACTATTCGAGTTGGATATTTCCCCCTGAAAGATTCTAGAACCACATTATCCTTAGCTAACGTATAAACCACATAAAAATCCAAATTATTCAACTATTAAACCCATATTGTCTTCCTAAATATTTTTTTTTACTTAGTGAAATTATACTTTATAATTTTATGATTAGAGTATATAGTGAACTTCTCTCCGAATAGGTAGTGGCACCACATCTTCAAGGCATGAATCACTGTTCCAAATCAAGGTCATGGGTGTGGAAATTATTTTCATTTGGGAATAGTTTGTAGTATCCCTATACCACAAAATTATCATACTACATTATAAAACACATCGACCCCATAACTAAAGCATTGTAGTAGACCACATAATTGATTCCACTCTCAGGGAGAATTTGAACCGGAGCTAAAGTAAACTAGTTTTTCAGCTCATTAAATGATAGCTAAAACTTTCAATCCCATTATAAATTTTCACCCTTATGGGTCTCAATCCTGAATAGAAATGTTATCTTAGAGAATTATTGAATGAAATATCTATAATATCATACTTGAACTAAGAAACTTGTGATCTCCAATACAATCACAGGTGTCTCCCAAGATACCACAACCTTTATATTTTCTTAGTCCATAGATATGACCTATTCAAAAACAATATAATACATGAATTTTTCATAATTTATTAAAAATAGGAAAATTTTGAATTTAGTATAAATTTGTTTTCCATGAAATTTCCCAACATAATTCTCATATTGTCCTCAGGAAGCTCCATAATCTTGAAAAAGACCATGATATCATCCATAAATACTGCAATAAAGGCATAAGAATATTAGTTTAATTTATTGTTTATCAAGTTTATTAAAATAAAATGGGATTTTTTGAGGCCACATGACATGAAAAGGTACTCAAAATTCACATATTTTCTTCAGAATTTCATTTTAAGAATATTATATTCACTCAACCATAACTAGTGATATCTTGATAGCAGGTCTATTTTATAAAACCATATTGATTCCATGAGCTAATAAAATAAATTATCAATTTGAGTTAATGGGTGACTTTTCTTAACTATCACCACATTATGCTACCAAAATCTACAAAATTAAAGAGATTCCCATCATTCTTATTATCCAAAAGGACTTGTTACACCCATGGAGATACACTAGTTTAAATAAAACCCTTACACTTGAGATATTCTAATTGAAAATTCAACTCTTTTAGCTCAGTGGGGCCATATGATATGATGGTAATTGAATAAAGACCATCATTTAGATTAATTCAATACATATATCCACTTCTTGTTAGGGATACATCCTAGATAAATCATTAAGAAACACTTCGGGATACATATCCACCATAAATAGAAGCTGATCATATGAGATCTAGTCAAAAAAAATACGAATAATGCTAGATGTATGAAATGAGGGAGATATAGCAATGATAATTATAGATATTGACCTATATGATCTTCAGTACCACTCACCTTAAATGATATGAGGGATCATATCATGGGAAATAAACAAGACCTTATGATGACAACAATCATCCCGAGCCTCAGCACTCACCAACTAATCCATGTCTAAAATGATGTCAAAGATATCTAGATCAAGGACTAAGAAGCCCCAAACAACCTCAATGCATACCAAAATCACATCGATTTCAAAGAATTTAAAAATGAGTTCTCTTTTTTCCATAATAGAGTTGAGAAATGAATCACATATTATAATAAAAATGTTTTCAATACGAAGGCGTTGATTATTTTTTAAGTGATAAATGAGTGGGATGAACCTATATAAAATAATATAAATCCATGGATGAGTTAATTAATAACATATCTCATGTAGTTCTTAGAATAGAACTAGATTCCTCTAGTATATTCTCCACTACATAAAATAATCCTGGATCAAGACCACTATAATTTTTACATAGAATTAGAGTATCTATTAAAAATAGAATGAGGAATCACCCCTTTAGATGAATCATATTACATATTACAACCCATGTTATGAGAATACTATACTTTATTACCTTGATAAGTGTACCTAAAAAAGGGATAAAAATAACCTAGCTGGTTTCACTAATGATAAGTCTTAAGATATTCTTAGATTACCTACTTAGTATGTCCCACAATTACACACTAATAAAATACCATAGGCTTACACCCTTAAAAAGACATAGTGGGTAGAGTCTGGTCACTTTACAGTCCCACTACTTTTATTTCTAGACTCCTCATAATATCTAGACTAACTTGACATGGAACTCTGGATTTCTCTTAAAGAAACAAGAGTACCCTCATACCATTGAACCCAATAATATCTTCCTTGACTAACAATTCCTTATTAATAAACTCAATATAATTCAATAGAAAAATTTGATTAATCCTTTGAATAAATTTTGGATTCAATATCGCCTCAAATTTTTGAGATTTCAAGTAATCATTTATAAAAAGTTCAAGATAAGGATAAAAAAACTTTGAAAAATGAGTGGCATGCTCGATGATAGATAAATCCCTTACGAAATCATTGAAAACTCTTAATAATTCCCCACTCTAAAAATATCTATATAAAATCTCTTAATGAACATTTAATTGAATTTAATCCAAGAAATTTCCTCATAGTTCTTGTAAAAAATAATATAGTCTCACAATTATTAGATGTTCCTCTCAAAACCATGGGTGATAAAACTAACCTAAGATGTTTCAAGGGTCAGAATGAAATGAAATATATACATGATCTTATCCAATCACTCTTTAGGTTCTTGTGGTGCTCTGTCACCTTATAATGAAGGTGTATTCTATTTAGTGAACTCTTGGTCACGATGCACTCTCTATACATTCCCTACCTCACTACCCCATCCTAGAGACTGAATTATCTTAATAATTGGTTCAATAAAATGGGAATATATAGGAGGATTAACTAGTGAATTATTCCATATATATACCACTTTAATATAAATAAAATCTTTCCTTGGATAAAAAATCTATATAAAACAAGGAATAAAATAGATTCAATAAAAATTCATAATAACAAAGACTTCAATTTAATCATAAAACTCATTTTATTACTCTTAAATTAGAAATAACAACAATCTCAGCAATTCAAAACAAAATAGGTTTAAAAAATGAAAACTAAATAATTTACTCATTGTGAATGGTTTGACTACATCATTAGGATAATTTTGTTCTAAATATAAAAGTTCAAATAGAAGGAGTTAAAAACTTGGTTGCAAAGGTAACACATGGTTTCCTCTAACTGTGTACCTAAACCGCATTCCTTTGACTTCATTACTCATTTCACTATGAAAATATTTTTTTTTTCAAAATTATAAACAATATCATTATGAAAACTGTAATAAAAAATAAACCACATCATATATCCTAAAAATTATTGGAAACTAAACTCAAATCCATTATATAATTCCCACTAACCAATAGAAAATTAAGTTTCAACAAAAATATCTCTCTAGAAACTCCCCCACGCCAACCTATTAAGAAAAAAAATCCTGTAACTATAGAACCTTTAATACCCTAATATCAATATGCATCTAATTGTTTTTGTAATTAACTGACCAGGGAGATCCTAAGATGTCACCCAATCAGGCCTATCACATTACTTTAATTAAAATATTGAGCACTATGAGATGGAGATAAGAATCAACATATCAAACACAACCTTTGAGAATAACTACAACCTCATAATCCAAATAAACTTCATATGATTTACTCCCAAATATTATGTATGACCCATTTGTACATTTGACATCCAGACTAAAAAATTTATTTTTTATAATATAATGATAGAAAAAAGATAATAAGAAGAAAATAAATAATAACTCAATAATTCATAACAAAACACCATAAGTATAAAAAAACTAATAAAAAAAATTATATACAAAATACATCAATACAAGATCATGTCTATAGAGGATATTCAATATAACCCAAAATCATTGATGATCCAAAAATAATTCACATGAGACCCTAAGATCCATTGTAACCACCACCACTATATCAAATATGGATGATGATAATCAAGAAGATCCATAAAACCAAATTTAACCCTTTCCTTTACCTATATCTAATAAAACCAAGTATACATACTCCTAAAGGAATATATAGGGTGTGAGGAAAATCCCTATATGATACAACCATGAATCTAGATAATTTCTTTCACTTAGAAACCCAATTGTTCAAGTTTGAAAACATCTTTTAAAATGCCTTTTTTCCTGAAAATAATGTTATTGAAATCATTTAGTTTTTAATAAAAACAATCCAAGTTCCATTATAAATTTTAAAAATAATATTTCACAGGTAATGGGAAAAAACATAATCAGATAAAAAATTACAGTAAAAAATTGGAAATAAATAAAAATATATCTGAAAAATATCAAAATATATTCACCATGGGATGGATCCAACCTATAGTTATAAAGGTAAATAAGACTCACTCATAGATCCTAAATTGGCCTATGTGACCCTAGAAATGTAATACAACATGGTAGCTCTCAAGGTCTCACAAAAAATAAACCCTAGATAGTTTTCACACTTGGATAGAGCATAAAACATTCAATTACCCACACACCTATGGTCACCCATTTCCACCCATAAAAAATAAGTATCCATAAAAAAAGTATATAATCCAATGTATACATAATCAAGTGCATTTCTATCTCAACATAATTCTATTTAACTACCCCCTTTACACATTCTTTTGAAATCGAGGTTTTATTTAAAAAAATTTATCAAGCACCCAGTGTACATAAAAAATTTTATTTAGAAAACCCATGAAATATTTATTTTACCAGACACATTCAAAAAAGTAATCAATAAAAAATCATTAAATAAACAATTTATAAGACTTTTAATGAACCAATACTAAAGATAAATCAAGAATTCTAGGTATTCCAAAAGAATTATCCAATATGTAGAGACACCTAAAGGTTCCAAACAGAAAAAAAGTGACTATTGGGTAGTAGCTAACTTTGAATTTTTTTGACATAATCATAAAAAAAGAGATATAATAAAAAAGAATCATAATGACCAATGAATTATTTTTATGATTAATTGACAAAGAATCTAGAACCAGTAATAGAGAGTGTTTTTCAAAATATATTTATAAATAATTTAAATTAATAATTACCTTAGTCATGGGAATCATATATTTGTAGAATATTCTGATTATTTAAACATGATTTGGTTTCACCATAATTTTTTATGTGGATACTAGCATAGAATAACTCTAACAGTGATCTACACATGATACTTTGAACTCAAAGTATCACTAATGGCATTTTGAGTACTATAATAGTGGTTCTGGTCCTCCTTCATATCTCTCTTTTTGATCACCACAAGAACATTAAAATTCATATTAAAAAGAAAAATATTGTTAAATCCAATACCAATTTTAGTATTATATCTTTAGTCTACCATCCATTAGAGGGAGTGTAAGGTGGAAAACTACTCTTGGTTCTTGAAAGCATTCTAGAAAATTTTTTCTCCCGGATTATGAGAATCTCTAGGAAGGACTTTTGTGAAAAACTATATATAACCATAGGAAATGATATAACTATAAATGTAAATAGATAGGTTTTAGAATAAATAATTTTATATAGGCCCTTGATTATTCTCATAATCTTATGTGACCCACACGTCTAAATTAAAATTAAAATAGTATTATTATTAACTTGAAATGTGTTAAAATTATGAATAAAATAAATATATTTTCTTTAAATAAACAAATTAATAATTATTTAAATGATAAATTAATATATAATTCCCACTAGTACCAATAACTCAGTTTATATTTCATACTCGGTATTTATTTAATTTCAAATAATATTTTTTTATACAATAAATAAATATTTATTTAAAATATTTATGGTCTTATAAATAAATATTTATTTTAATATTAAACTCATTAATAAATGTGGTGCAAGAATATTTATAGTTAGTAAATAATAAATAAATAATTTTTAATAGATTTTAAAAATAATATTTATTCTAGTAAATATATTCAAATATAATTAAATTAGGATAGATAGAAAACTATGTGTGTAACTCTCTAGGATTCTTCCTCTATGGCATTAGAAAAATTTACAAAAAATACCAAAATCAATTTTTCGAAGCACATAAAGGAACCCAAGAGAAATAAGTTAATATTGAAATGTTGGAAGCCACATAAGAACTATCATTATTCAACATAATCCATTTTTTTCAATATCTCATGAAATTGGATGCATACTTGTTTAATCAACCTATATTCCTAATACTTCATATTTTAACAACCTGAAATGAATTCATAAATATAAAATGTCCCCAAAATTTAGTGATACAATTCTATTTCAATCAAATGACTGATATTTTAACTTTTATGAGCATATAAGAGAAAAATCCTTTCTCGACATATTCCTTAATGACAAATCAACCATGACCCACCAAAAATACCTAAAATCATAATGAACAAATAACATCATCATTTATGGTAATACATCTAAGTACATAATGCATGTTATTCATTAATAAAAATATACATCTCTAAGTATCATTACACATGGTCACAAACACTAATTTAGAACAACACATGTATCATGTTAAATTCCTACAAGAAAGTCTTTCCTCATAATATATGGTCTTTGAGATTATTAAGTGAAACATTCATGAGATTAAGTCTTATACACATAAAATTACTTGTATATGATAATATTCTAGATCCATGTTCCATCAGATAATGTCACATGACCATAGGATATGTATTTTAAACATATCATCATAGCATATGAAGACTTCAATTATAATGGGGAAATACTATGAACATTTAAATATGATATATATTTTAGGATATTTTATGATATTATAAAATTATTTTAATATAGAAGGAAAATCAATATGTGATAAGGAATTTATTAAAATTCAATTATATAAACATATTAAAAATATAAAGTACAATGGTGTTGGTTTTAAGAAACTAATTCCAATAGATTACAACTTGCACTCTATCCAACATCTAGTGAATGTTTAGTTATCACATGTAAAATATATTATGCTATGTATGGATATATATTCTCATTCTACCACATTTCCATGGCTATTTTTAGAAAATAAACATGTTTTTATGGTGAATCATCTTACCAATACATCACTTCCCTGTTAAAATCTTTAAAGTAGTAATATCCCCAAGTAACCACATATTATTTCCTTTTAATAAATATGAAAACTTAGATAAAACCATTAAAAAATATTATCATAATAATTATTATACTATTACTATTTTGGAATTAACTAAAATTGAAAAAATTATTGGTAAATAAATTCTTATGCTGCATCTATAGTAGGAATGTACTTGGGATTACATTCTCAAGTACTTTTAGATAGATCTAACTATAATTTTATATAGTTCCATTAGTTTTGTTTAATATTTTAATTCTATGAAACATTTATATCAAATATCAATACATATCATGGAATATTATAAAAATTTATAGCACTCAATATTATAAAATGTTATTCATAATCTCTTCCTTTGACAATGCATGCTATCGTGGATGAATTTTATGCCATGTAACCTAGAAAATAACTCAATTTTTGAATACATGTTAATTATGTAGACTATTATTAGATTAATAAACACACACACACATTATATATATATATATATGGAACTTATTTTGAAGATATTGGTTGATATTTTTCATTATTCTTGGAGAAGAAATGTTAGTATTAGAAACTGGTAAGACTGACTATCTATTTTTATATTATATTAACATATATTCCCAAGAAAACTATATTTCACCCACTAACTCTTTATAGACACATGGTAGTACCTCATTCACAATCACTATTGTATGATCGTTGTATCAACCCAGAGTTTATAAATTATATTTATATCTTGAAATGAATGTGTCTTATATTATTTTATAAAACAATATACACACAACACATAAAAAACCGAAAACACATTATTTCATTAATTCAAATCATTAAATTATATAATGAAAAAAACCATTAAAATTCCAATTATTATAAGGGGGAAAGTAGAAAATAGAAAAACTATAATGGGAAAATACAGATTTCCCTAATCTTCTAGAAACATCTCTCCCATGAACAATACAATAGAAATAAAACAAAATATTAGTAATCCAACAAAAATTATAGAAAATATAAATATATAACCTTGTGAGTAATTGATTTTAATATTTAGGTAAATAATGAGGTGTCATTCATAATATGTAATGTGACCATTGGAATAGTAATGTGGCCAATGGAATAGTAACATAACTATTGAGAATAGTAACCTAACTGTTGGAATAGTAATTTAACCTAAAAGTAATAAGGTGTGATACAAATAATATTTACCATTATTAATATAAGTAAATATAAATATTATAATGTCAAAAAAAATAAATGTCATGATTAAAATACTCAATGAAATTATAGTCACATTTTTTAATAAACTGTATTTTAAATTATTTCATAAAAATAAAATTATTTATATTAATAATTAAAATTAATAATATTCGAAATTTAGTTGAAAAAAAAGAATATAATTTTTAAATAATCATGTTACAATTTTATAAGGATGAGTTTTTTAATTTTTAAAATATTTAAATTTTCAACTAAATAGTAAAAATATAGTTTTTCACATAACCAGTGTATCTTAAATTACATAATTCATCATGTAATAATGACCTAATAATTTCAAGAACATCATTTTCAGAAAACATAAATTTAATTTTAAATGTGATTCATTAAAATATAATAAACTCAATTTACTAACCTAAAAATCATTTTCGAAAACCTAAATTCAAAAGTGATCCCTTAAAATAACATTTTATTTTTTTATTTTTTTCTACTTTTCTTTTTTATAAACTAATGAATTATATTTATAAAGAGGAATAAAGTCTTAAAACCCATTATATTGCATTAATATATGATTTATATTGTAAAAAATTCACCATTACATGTTTTACCTTTGATATATTATTTTATTTAACAAATTTTTTTTAAAAATACCCTTATCTTCAAGTATAAATTATTCCTCTCCCTCCCATTGGAAAATAACTTGTCCAAGTATTACCAAAGACAATTCTCTACCAAAATAATACCTATAAACCACTTAGAATACCTGGTGGCTTTCTTGAGTAATCTAACTCAAAAAAATCAAGGGATTTTTAGTGTCTTAAAGAGAAGCTACACCAGGGAAACAATAAGTTTCTATAAACTATTATCAATTTTTCTTGATCTTTTTCTATTTTTTCCCAATTCCATTCAAAAAAAAATCTCATAAAAATAACTAGGATATATTTTAACATTATATTAATTATTTTAACTTATTTTAAGTATCACAATCATTACATATTAAAATTTCAAACTTCCCTTTCACGCTCTTTCGACAATGTCCCGTTAACAGTTAATTAATCACTAATGAAGATGTTTCCAATTATTATCTTATCAAAAACCATATTTATAGTTATTATAAAATATTTATGATATATAAATTCATAAATATATTTATTTTAATATTCTATAATTAATTATACTTATGTATAAGTTACTTTAAACAAAATAACGAAATCAAAGAAAAATGGAAAATTTTCATGGAAAAAAATATATCAAAATGATTTCCCAATAATAATGTAAATTAAGAAATATAATAAAATTATTATATTTGATTAATATTGGTATAAATTTCAATAATTCACTTCTGGATAAATGTTTTAATAAATCTATGTTTATTATCTAGGAGGCATAAAGGCGATGAAATAAAGTGGGATTTATGGTAAAGGGAATGTCAATCCCAAATCCCTTTCTTTGGGTCATACCTATTTCACATAATTTTTGGAATGTATATTCCTCTATTGTTCCTTAACAATAATTTAAAAATTATTCACATTATTTTGGGGATATACATGTTTCTACCTTGTTTTATAATCTAAATAAAAAGGTTTTCTAAAAAGACCTTTTCTTTCAAAACACATATTTTACTCCTCATGATTTGTTTATTATTCACATAATAATGATGATTTTTATTCCAAATATGTTTTTCCTCTTTCATTTAGGAACCCCAAGTTTATTCATGAAATTATTCTTGATTAAATATTTATGTAACCCATTCCTTTCCATGGGTTATTTCATCACTATGATTGTTATAATTTTTATATGGAATGGATGATTATGTAAATATTATGATGTGATGGGTAGGATCAGAATTATATAGCCCTAAAATTCATTGGGTAATTTGATGCATCTCCTAATATAATATGTATTATGCATGAACATGATGATATTTTTTTTCACAAATATATGTGGTTTTTAATCACTACGACATGATGTTTCATTTTTAAATATTTACAAATTTCATGTCTTTATCAAAATTTTCCCTCGTGATGTTTATAATGATCCTATCATTATAATATGATGATGATGATTATGCTCACTTATGTGCTTTTGATTAATGTCTCTCATTTCTTCTATGTTATCCTTCCATTACTAGGCTTGTAGTTCACCCCTTTCCTTAATGTATATCCCCAGGTGAATACATGTACTAAAGAAAAAATAATATTTTATAAGGTTAATAAATAATAAATTAAATAAATGTTTATTCTTTATTATGTATAAGTGTTGTACGATCCAAATTTTTCCAATTTACTCAACCTTTAGATCCTCAAATGTATAACTGTTATGTACTTTATACTTTAAATGATGTAATAGTCTTGTAAAAAAAAGAAGGGCCTCAATAGTTGTTATCAGATCTATGTTTTATTTAATTTTGGAATTAGGATTAGGAAACATTAGTAAAAACCCTTAGTATAAATCTTAGTATTTTTAGATATCTATGAAACATTGTTTTAGAAAAAGGATAAACAAATGGATTTTGAAAGTTATTCATTTAGTGTCAATTTATTAAAAGAATAAATTATTTATTCATGATTTTTGGGTTATGTTTTGTCTAAAACATTTCAATTTTTGAAAATGGTGGGAACCAGGAGAAATAAGGCCAACAACCTGTGTGAGGGACAATGCAATGATTTCCCAATTGATATCCCCAATTCCATGGGAGGTGGAGTTAAAAAATTCATGTAAATTATTACCCAGTTGTCTTAAGATATGAATAATAACCTGAACCATGTGGGACTTTAAGCTTTACCCATGAAGTATCCATTATCGATCGAGTCATTTATGACAACCCTTCTTTCATTAAAAACTTAAATATGATTTATTACATAAACTATTCACTTCATACAAAATGGAAGATTGAGTGTTAAAGTGTATTTGGGGATTAGGATCATTAAATAACAACTTAAAACATGAAATACAACATATTTATTGAAAACTTCCTTTACATGACCAATACATTCCCTTGTACTTAGCATTGCATGGGATAACCGAAGGACATGCATAAGAAAAGGGTGAGCCATAAATTCGAGTAAGGGAATAAACACGAAATACATGAGGAGTAAAATACATGTTAGACAATAGGTATATCAATAGATCATAAGAGAAATATGGACATAAAGTCATGATAAAGCATGATAAGCATAACATGGAAATGTGGCAACAACACTTAACATGGAATTAGCATGAGCCAAGGCCCATTGCACATGAAGCATGAGTAAATCCTCATTTCACATGAAGCACGAGTAAACCCTCATTGCAATTGAATTAGCATGAGTCAAAACTCATTTCACATGACCTATCATGATACTATAATTTTCCCAATGCATTGAAGCGCTATAAGGGTGCATCCTTCTTAAACATTTCATTTCATGCATAAGTGTTCCACCTGGATCACAAAACATGGATTCATTAAACATAATAATTTATTCCATGATAAAGGAATGTGGAATTAAAACATGAAACTTTAAAATCAATAATTAAATGTGCATAAATGTGAATACCCTTGATGGATAAATGGACATGGTATTCACTACACAAAGGCATTGGCTTAGAAAATTGGTGTAATTTCGACAGCATAACGGCATGACATAAGAATTCATAAAAATGGTTGAAGAGAGAGAAAGGGGTGTATCATCATATTTACATGAAATTGAAAGTAATGGGGTCATATAGATACATGTCCAAACAATTTTAATTGAATTTAGATTCATGATACAAAAGTATTGCTTGAATGTAAATGAAGAGAGAGAAGTTTCTTTCGGAATTTAGGCATAGTAATGTGTGTACATGGGAGGCATTTAATGAGAGAGAAAGGGGTCTACCATCATTCAAACAATAATAGGGAAGTATGGGGTAGGTGATAAACCATACCCCAAAATTTATAATTGAAATTAAAATGGTATAACAATATTAAGAAAATTGGACCAAAAGTGAAAGGAAGAAAAAAACCCTTACTTGGAAGTGTGCTTCCAAAGGCTTGAGAGAGGATTGAGAGAGGCTTATTGGGAGCTTGAGTCACCTTGGGAGGATTCTAGAGAGAGTAGGTCAGATGTTGGACGAACTCCAAAGGCTTTGAGTGAGGAGGAAGTGGGATATTGGGTGGGTTTATATAGGAAAGGTTAGTGAATTATTTATTATTTAGGTTTGGGACCCCTTACAATAAAGTAATCCAAACAAAAAATAATCTCATGGTTTTTGCCCATGGTTTTTAGAAAAGAGGAGAGGAAAAAAATATTTTATAAGGCCAAAGTCCTAACTTCTTAAAATAATGGGGTTGCTTATGTGGAGGTGAGTCACACTCCCATGGATAATAATTTAAAAAGATAAGATGTTTAATAAGTATTGAGGGGTCCATTAATGCTTTGTAAAATAAGTCAAAAAAACCCAAAATCACATTATTTTAATGGTAAAACATATATTGGCCGAACATAAAGCTTATATTATTTTATTACACCACTATTGGGTCATTATGATGTCATAAAACACATATATTTAAAGAGTATTTAATTTTTACCCAAATATTTGACTGTCTTATAAAATTATGAAAAATTCACTATTGGATAATTTCGACATCCTAATTCCAGAAATAACATTTATTTTATAGAAATAATTTTCTAAATATGTTAATTTTTACTTTTAAAATAAAAACTGACATTTATCGGAAATTCACAGGTTTTGACAAAAATGGCTTTCAAACGTTAATAAAAATTACAATTGCATTCATAAAATTATAAGATCATTTATATTTAATAAAAATTAACTTAATAATAATAATAATATTTGATTAAAACATTATTTAATTCAAAAATCCCTTAATTTAATAAAATATAATTCTTAATTAAATAATAACTAAAAACACTATTTGTACTTTAAAAAAAACTATTTACAATGTATTAATAATGACAAAAAAGTATATTCATTATTATATACAAAAATAATGTACATGAACATAGTACTAGCGATTTTTTACATAACCCCTTAAAACAGCCGCATAAGACCTAAGGGTAAGGTGTGCGATGGTGACAGACTCTTGGGGTGGCTCAGATAACATCGCTCGAGTGGTAATCTCTATCAACTTCCACTTTTCCAGTAGACGATCCCATTCGATCTTGACATGATGAAGATCAGCTTGGGCTTGGTCAAGAGTTAAGCCCAAAGATGCCACCTCTTTTCCGAGCTCCAACAAATGGGCTTCATATGGAGAAATTCTACTTGATGAGGCCATCTCTTCTTTTGTCTTAGTAAATTGGGTTCATTAAAGCCTTATATTTATACTAATCATGTGATCACTGTTCAACGACTATAAAAGTAATAGTCACAATTCTTAACATAAAACCAAAGAATTTGACATTTTATATAAAAATTTTACCTAAAGAGACATTTAATTAGATCCAGAGGGATTTCCATTAATGAAACTTCGGGTCATTACATCATTTATGTCTCAATGACCACTAACATTTAGTTGATCTTATGATCTAGTTTTCATGGAAGAGTGGGATTAATCAATGAAGAATATCTTTTAAATGTTCCATTTTTTTGAAAATGAGAAGGTGACTCTGGCCATCTATTGTTTAGATGGATAATCTAATCAATGATGGGTGTTGATAAAGAATTTTTTTAAGGATAAATGGTATATATGGAGTTAGAAGACTTCAAAAAATATTTCTCAACACACATTTTACTCAAAATATTTTAATAAATATGGAGAGAGAAATCACAGTGTTAAAGAAAATTAAAGGTGAATATGTCATAGATTATGAAGAAAACTTCAGAAGGATTTCAAGATATTCCATGGATTTTATTATCTAAAATGATAGAAAAATAGATTATTTATTTATTGTTTTAAAACCACACCTTAAAAGGATATAACTATACATGACTTCAGAAGTTATGAAGAGGTGGTTCTATGTGCTCTAAAAGTTGAAATGGTGTTTGGATAATATTGCCATGGTTATGGAGATAATAATAGAATAATAGAATTTTAACATTATGGGACAAGTGAAATAGTATGAAATAGGATCTAACTACCTACATGTAAATTGTTTTAGAAGAAATATCATGGGAATTGTCTCAAAGGGACTGTAAAATAATTCAAGTACAGAAGATAAGGCCATTAATCTCAAGAATGTAGAAGATACATAAAGATTAAGTCCCCATTTATTGAGGAAATGAAGGCACCTTCTAATGAATCATCCATGTTTCAATGGTTCAAATATAGTGAGCATGGTCACTATGCAAGCCAATGCACTAAACCACATGTCCTTGAGGGTAATCGACATCATCAACCACTAAATCCCAAAAGGGAAAGGGAAAGCTTATGCCATCAATACTGTTGAAGTAGAGAATAAAAATGAAGTCTTAAAAGCTAAACTTCTTATTCAATAATGAATGTAAAAACTTTTATTTGATTATGGTTCTACACATTCCTTTATATCCTGCAAGTTTTATAGAACTGTTAAATTAATGGTTTGATAACTTGAAGTAGATAAATCTATAAAAACTCTTAATGGTTAAATCATTACAAACCACATATTAGAATCTTATATTATTAGCGTATGTGGGATGATTCTTCCAATGAATCTCATAATACTTCCCTTTGTATAATTCAATTCAATACTTGGCATGGATTGGATCTTATTATATAGAGAACACATCTATTATCAGGAAAAGGAAATATCTTTTCATATTCCAAACCATATAATGATACTATAAAAATTGAAGGAAGATCATGAATCTCATTTGGAAAACCATAAAAGTTTTTGGTGTTGAACCCTATGAAGAATCTTACCTTTCCATAATGGTTGAGTCAAAGGAATATATCAACCTGGTTGAAATTACCATTTTGAGGGAATATATTGGTGTATTTTCCGAAGAGTTACCAAAAATCACCCCAAATTGTGAGGTAGATTTCTCAATAGAAAATATACCTATATCCACTCCTACATATAAATTCCCTCTAAAGGATATCCAAAATTTAACTATATGAGTTAAATAATAATCTACAAGCAAATTTAGATAGAGGGTTTCAATTCCTTAGTGCATCACCTTGGGATGCACCAGTGATCTTTGTAAAGAAAAAGTATGGATCAATATAGATGTGTATTGATTAATAAGAGCTTAAGAAGATCACCATAAAGAACTAGTACCCAATACTAGGGATTGGTGACTTGTTTGATCAACTATAAGGATCTTAGTAATTCTGAAATGTGGATCTTCATTCTAGATATCATCAGCTAAAGGTGAAGAAGGAAGATATTTAGAAGTCTAATTTCTATATAAGTTATTAACATTATGAGTTTATATTGATTCACTTAAAACTTACTAATTAACCTAAAATTTTAATTTATCTTATTAATAGAGTCTTTAGATAATACCTTTACAATTTTTGGTCTATTTTTGATGATATTCTCATTTAATCTATGATAAAGGTGGAACATTAATATCATCTACGGATTGTATTGGTGAAATTAAGGAAGAAGAAAATATATACTAAGTTCATAAAGTGTTAATTTTTCATGCATCGAGTTACCTTATTTGGGAATGTGATCACAAGTGATTAATTATATAGGGAACCTTTAATGAAAAAAGTAATTGAGGAATGAACCAAACCCACAAGTTTCATAGAAATCCATAATTTTCTTAGATTATAAGGGTACTAAAAATGTTTTGAGAGAAATTTCTCATGATTTTATAGCCCTATAACTAATTTAACATGAAAATGGGTAAATTATGTATGGATATAATAATGTGCGGAAAGATTTAAGGAGTTTAAGGAGAGGATAATCATTGCACATATACTGAAACTACTAACAATTGGAGAAGGTTTTATGATATAAAAAAATTATTTGATTACATCATTGGGTTGTGTACTCATGAATAATAATAATATGATAGCATATATATTGAGATAGTTGAAGATCCATGAGGAAAAAATACATAAAACATGATCTGGAGTTAACAGCTGTGATCTTTTCCTTAATGATTCAAGAGAACTATCTATATGGGGAGATCTGTGACATATATATTGACCATAAAAGTCTAAAGTGTATATTCCCATAAAAGGATCTCAACATGTTTCAAAGAATATGGTTAGAGCTAATAAAGGACTACACTTTATCTATTAACTAACATCTAGGAAAGCATAATAAGATAGATGATTCTCTTAGTAGAAAAAAACATGTTACACATTCCATGATGTAAATTTAGAAAGAACCTATATTTATAGATATAAAAAGGATGGATCTGGAAATCATAATGGTAGGGAATAAATATTACCTTTCCCAAATTCTTTATAAACTATATATCCAAGAGAATATCAAGGAGACACAAAGGGATGATCTAGAGATTTAAAATAAGTCTAAAGAATGGAATCTCTATGAATTCCATATCGATGATTATGGTGTAATTTAGTTTGAAACTAGGCTTTGTGTGACTTAATCACCTGAAATAATGATGGTGTTATTGGATAATGTGTAGAGGTCATCTTTATTTATCCATATTGGAAGGACCAATATGTACTGTGATCTTTGAGATCACTTCTAGTGGGACAACATGAAGAAGGATATTATAGAGTATATCTCAATATGTTTGATATATAACCAATTTAAATCAGAGAAAAATAATTCTAAAAGGATGATGAAACCATTTCCTATACCCACATGGAAATGGGAGAATGTCACTATTGATTTTTTCATATGTCTCCCAAAGATATCCTAAGTAAACAATGAGATATGGGTTGTGGTGGATTAAATAACCAAGAATTTCCACTTCATTTATATTTTGGAATATTTTCCACTAGAACAATTTTCCATGATATATGTGAAGGAAGTGATGAGGCTACATGGAGTACCATATTTTATCATCTCTGGTCATGATATAAGGTTAAAATATAAATTGTGGTGAATACTACAACATTATTTGAGTAATGAATTGAATTTTAGCATGACCTATCACCCCAAATGATGGCCAATATGAAGGAACCATTCAGGCACTCTAAAACTTCAAAGATATTGCTCAATGAAATTTAAAGGAGGTTGGGATCAACATATCACATTAGTTGAGTTCTAATATAAAATTATCTTCCACTCAAGTATTCAAATGTATCTATATAAATCTATGTATGGTAAGTGATGTAAAAATCCAAATTTTTGGGGATAAGTTTGTGAATAAAAGAAACTTAGACTTGATCTTGTGTAAGAGATGAAAAAAAAGGTTCAAGCCATCCAATAACAAATAAAATATGCTCAGATTTGAAAAAATATCTGTGATGGAAATTTTAAAAGGGACATGGAATTTGAAGTTGGAGACAAATATTTCTTTTAAATATCACCATGGAATAGATTCATGTGTTTTGTAAAAAGTGGAAGCTTATCCAAAGGTACATTGTACCCTTCAAGACAATTGATTTCATAAAAGAAGTGTCCTATTATCTTGTACTTACACAACATATGGATCAAGTTCTTGATGTGTTTCTCATATCTCTATTGAGGAAGTACATATCTAATCCTTCACATGTATTGAATCTAGAGGTGGTTCAATTATAAAACAAAATCTCATACGAGGAACGACAAGTGAAGATATTGGACCGTAGTGACAAATATCTATGCAATAATACTACTAGATTTGTCAAAGTGTTGTGGAGGAACCATAAGATTGAATAGGTGACCTGGGAACCAGAGTAAAAAATGAAATGGAAGTACCCTCACCTATTCTCAACTGAGAATATGAGTTGAAATTTCATGGTTGAAATTTCTAAAGTGTGGAAGAATGTAACAAACTATAGTTTATAAATGATATTTTTTTCTTTAAATGAATGTGTGTTATATTATTTTATATAATATTATACACACAAAAAGTAAAAACAACAATAAATTATTTAATTAATAAAAATAATTACATCATCCAATGAATAAAACCATTAAAGTTCCAATTATTAGAAGGGGACCAAAAATAGAAAATAGAAAAACTACAATGGAAAAATATAGATCACCCCAATCTATAAAAACATACCTCCCAAAAACAAAACAATAGAAAAAAAACTATTTTAAAACCAATAAAAATTATAGATAATATAAATATAAAAACTCGATAGGAATTTATTTGAATATTGAGTGAAATAATGATGTGGTATTTGTAGTAGGTAATGTGACCATTGTAATAGTAACATGACCATTAGAATTATAACTTGACTGGTGGGAATAATAACCTGACCATTGGAATAATAATTTAAACTCAAAATAATAAAGCGTGATATAAATAATATGTATCATGAGTAATATTAGTAGATATAAATATTATAATGTCAAAAAATAAATATAATGGTTAAAAAACTCAAAGAAAATATAAGCACATTTTTTAATAAAGTGTATTTTAAAGTATTTCATAAAAACCATACTTTTTTATTTTAAAAATTAAAATTACCTATATTATAAATTTATTTTTATAAAATTAATATAATTTTTTAAATATTCATGTATAAATTTTCCATGTGTGATTTTTTGTTAATTTTTTGAAATACATCAATTTCTAAGTGAATATTAAAAATACAATTTTCATGTAATTAGTGCATCTTAAATTACATAATTAATGATGTAATAATGAACTAATAATTTCTAGAACTTGAGGTTGAGAAAAAATTTATTTAATTTCATAAATTATTCATTAAAATACAATAATCTAAATTTACAAACCTAAAAATACTTTTTAGAAACCTAATGTTAAAAGTGATCCCTTAAAATAACATTTTTTTCATTTTTTCCACTTTCCTTTTTAATAAACCAATGGATTAAAATTATAAAGAGATTTAAAGCCTCAAAAACCATTATATTATATTTATATATTATTTATATTATACAATTCTTACTATTAAATTTTTTAACTTTGATATATTATTACATTAAATATTTTATTCTAAAATTACCCCTCTCCTCACATATAAATAACCCCTCTACCTCCCCTTGGAAAATCACTCATGATCCTATTACCAAAGTCAACAGTTTGAAAAAAAATCCCTCCAAATAAACTTATAATACCTTGTTATGTTCTATATTAAACCAAATCCAAACATCAAGGTAGTTTTAGTGTCATACAAGAGAAGATACACCAAGGAAACAATATGTTTCTATCAACTCTTCTGTCTTTTTCTTATTTTTTTCTCCTTTTTCCCTATTATTTTCAAAAGAAAATATTAAAAAATTTACTATAAAGTGTGTTGAAATTAAATTTATTTTGTTAAAATATTTTA
Source organism: Viscum album (assembly GCA_963277665.1). Lineage (NCBI taxonomy): Eukaryota > Viridiplantae > Streptophyta > Magnoliopsida > Santalales > Viscaceae > Viscum > Viscum album. The sequence goes on along the minus strand of OY728157.1, from coordinate 1,234,872,971 downwards.
TATATCATAATTATGACATATATAAATCTTAAAATTCCCTTTAACGCTATTTCGACAATGTACCATCAATGGTTGGTTAATAATCAACAACGATGTTTCCAATTTTTTCATATCACCAACCATATGTATAGTCACTATAAATTATTTATGATATATATATATATGTATGTATAAATATAGGAATTTTAATATTATGGAATTAATTATACTTATGTTTAAATGAATTAGAACAAAATAGAAAAATCAAAGAATAACTAGAAATTTTTATGAAAAACATGATATCAAAATGAATTCCCCATAACAAATGAATTTAAGAAATAAAATAAAATGATAATATTTGATAAATATTACTAAAAATGAAAATAATTAACTTCTATTTAAATTTTTTAATTAATCAATGTATTTTATCTCGTAGGTGTAAAAGCAATGAAATAAAGAGAGATTTATGGTAATGGGATTCTCAAACCCAACTCCCTTTCTTTGGGTTATACCTATTTCACTTTATTTTTGATATAGATACTCGTACATAGTTCCTTAAAAAAATTTCAACATTCTTACCTTTTATTTTCGGGATATAAATTCTTCCAAATTGATTTATATTCCCAATAAAAGTATTTTCAAAACAATATTTTTATTTCGAATCACATATTTTTCTCCTCTTGGGTTGTTTCTTCTTCACTCAAGAATGGAGATTTTTATAAAAAATATATTTTACCTATTTTATTTGGAAACACCAAGTTTATTCATGAAATTATTTTTGATGAAATACTTATATAAACCATTCAATTCCCTGGGTTATTACATGACACCGGTTTTTAAACTTTCTATGTGGCATGCCTGATTATGTAAATATTACGATGTGTCGGGTGAGCCCAAAATTATATATCCCTCCAATGCATTGGGTAATGTGATTTATATCATATAATAATGTGTATAATGAGTTAACATTATGATTTTTTTTAAATGAGGATGTTTTTATTATGTACATATGTTATACGTGAACGTGATGCTATCTTTGTTCGCAACTATGTGTGGTATTTGACCACAATGACATGATGATTCATTTTTATGAATTTCCACATTCCATGCCTTTATCAAACATTTTCCTCATTATGTTAATGATGATACCATGGTTATTAAATGATTATAATGATTATACTCACCCATGTTCTATTGATTAATGTCTCTCATTTCTGATATGTTATCCTTCCCCTTACTAGGATTTTAACTCACCAATTTATTTGATGTATATCCTCAACTAACTACATGTAATAAATAGAATTTGATATTTTAGAATGATAAATAATAATTATTTACCAGAATGTTTATGTTTTATTACATATAAATTATGTATGAATCTAATTTTTCAAAGAAAGTAAACCTTTTGATACTTGAATGTATAACTATTATGTTGTTTATATTTAAAATGATGTAATAGTCATGTAAGAAAAATTAGGTTCTCAATAATCACTATGATTTATTCTTTCCATAAATTTATATTTGAAATTTTTATATATTATTGTAATTAATTACTATCACATATCATTTTGGTTATGTCATACAAACATGTTTCATTGGGTTTCCATTAAGTGGAATGTCCTTGACATCCAAGTTCCCAATGAAATGATCATATATTGTTGTTATGATTAGTATAATTCAAAAAAAATTAACATGATGATTTAATTTTCATAGACTATTTATTAGACATAAATTTAATATTCAATAATTATTTATTGTTATATACATAAAACATCAATATATAGTTTCTATTGGATACTTACCAAAATTTCAAGTCCATAATTATAAAATATAGAAATACCTTGAATATTGGTATATGGAATTAATTATGTTTCATAAAAATGTTCCACTTAATGTTTCCCCATAAAAAACTATACTCTTAAATAATAATGCATATAAATTTATATCATCCACTGTGGTGAATATATAAACCAATTATTTGGTTTTAATATCACATATATAACCAATCCATGCACTAAACACAATATATTCAATATTTATATACTCACCCATATACATCTATAACCTAGAATTCATTGAATCATATACCACTCCCACTATATCAAATGATATGTGCTTTTTTATAAAATAAATATTATCAGTTTAGACTAATAAGGCAATATCATTATTGGATATAGGATAATTAATATAGATTCATGCAGTTTTTCTTTAATGTTACTTTATAACTAAATCCATCTTATAAAAAATGGTTCTTATCAAACATTAGACACTGAACACAATGGATTATTTATTAATTATATTTAATATGATTTCTATTAAACATTGCAGTCAACGCATGGTTAGTGATTGCGTCTCTATTTATGAAACATTTATTGGATGAAATTCTAGAAAATATTTAATACATAAAATATATTTTATTTATCCCCTTTTAATACTATTAAAAATTTATGTACAAGCTAATGTGACATTTGTGATTACCATGACTACATAAATTATTGATTAATGAATACTTGGTTATGATACACTCCAAAAAACCCACCCGAAGGATCCTATATCTTCTACCATGTGTATTGAATTATTCACCGAACATTCAAAATATATCTTAAAGGAATATCATGAAGTATTTGAGATTAACTGATAGTTATACCTTCAGAATATTTAACTTAGTTTTGATGAACTAAATTTAGTAAATTTATGGTGTACCTTTATATCTAAAGGTTTCTTTTTCAATACTATAAATATAATTTTTTAGTATAACTAGTTTCTTATATAAAAATAGATTAAAAAACTCCTATGGATATAAATATATTAATTAATATCATTTTTTCATGAAAAATAATTATCATTCCACAATGAAGCACACTGAGTCTTATATTTATCTTCTTCATTGATTAATGATTTAGATTATTTATGATTCAAGATTTATGGAACTATTAAATGAGTATGAAAATACCATTACCACATCTATTTCATAACGAAATATGTCTCATGGTGTTTAAATGGCCACTGAGATAAATGTTTTGGTAATAATTCTAAAAAAGAGTTTAACTTGAAACCATTAGGAAATAGTATAGTCATTCCCTACAATATAATGATATATGAATCACTATTCTTCAACTCCTTATTGAATGCATCTTACCTCATGTAATCTTTCTATATATATATGAATTTTTTTTCAATGCACTTATGTAAATAATATTGTATTCAATTCTTAAAAAGTATAATATTAGAATTATTTTAATAAATATAGTTAAAGTAGAAACTTTTATTCATTTAGTTATATTTTCTCTTCCAATTTACATTCATTCAACATGAGAAAAAAGTTTCATCATATTCATTTTCTTATACCTTGATGTTCCAACTCTTGGAATAAAGTATTTAAGAAGTCTTAGAATTTGTATCAGTCTTGTGGATTTTTATTTTTCGCATTCTCTCTGTAAGAACCCGGATTTTTAGAACGGGTCAAAATCCCAACCCGGTTTGTATTTTCACTTGTCCCTGAGAAAACTAGAGAAATTGGGCAGTTTTTGGAAATTTGTAGACTACACACACTTTACTATTAAGTACATTCCATGTATAGTTTAGGAGAGTTTCGGCCATGTGATCGCCGAGTACATGCTATGTGATGACCGTGTAGAAATTTCTTACTACACGACGTGTAGTTATCGACACGCCATGTACCCTTGACTGTGTGGCGGCCATACATGGCATGTATTCCTGTTGGTCGGGTGGAATCATTTAACCAAGTACATGATGTGTCCGCCTTGGACACGCCATGTAGTCTAGCCGTGTATGAGGGATATACATGGCGTGTGGGTAGGTCGACAAGGAAGAGAAGAAAAAATAAGTACACGTTGTGTACTCATGTCGGCAGGATTTGGAAAGTAAGTCGGCAGAATTCCAGCCATCTTATGAATAGTAAAATGATACACGACATATAGTCCTAATGTAAAAACCGTGTATTTTCTTTTTTCTTTTCGCTAAAATGGGCAGTAGCCTTGTATTGAGTCAGAACCTCAATTTTGTGACGGGGTTGAGCTGGGAGAGCTGACCAAACCTTGTTCTTGCTCTCAGATCTTTGTCTGAACTCCGTTTTGATCACGGCTTGATCAGTTAGAACCCCCATGGTAAGGCCTTGATTCTTCTTGACCCGTTTTGTTTGATTTTTATTCTATAATGCAATATTTTGGTTTGAGTGGTTTTGATTATTTTGTAGATATATCATGTTTTATACCTAATTGGAGCCTGTTATAGGAGGAGTAGCATTGTATGAGTCTCAGGTAGGTGGTGCATACCTATTTTTGTGTTTTCATGGTCATTTGGGTGATGCGACCTTCAGCGCATTTTCGGGTGTTTTGAACGGGGCCCATTTTTATCTAATATTGCATATTATATTGTTTGTGGACCTATGAGGTACCTTTGGGTATGCCCTATTACCTATTTTGTTGAGTGGGGCCGGGAGAGTGGCCATTTCTCATCAGGGCATTTTGGCTGGGAAATGCCATGATGGTTATAAATGAATTGTACTATTTTAAACTGTTATGTTTAGTTATTAAACCATGACATAAATTGTTAGAAGGCTTAAAGTCCTCTGTGATGGTATGGTACAACACTTTCATTGTGCTATTCAACTGTTTAGATTGTTTTTTCTGTTTATGTGTTCTGTTTAAATATGTTATATATGTAATTGCGGAATTGTATATGCTGGAACCCCTTTGGGTTGTGTTGGGCATGGCTTGGATGTTGTTGAGTGATGTTGATCACAGGTTGGGTTGGGCCCAGGATATGTTGGGTGGTTCTAACCATGGGATTGGGTGTCATGGGCATCAGTTTGAGGTAGGATGACTATCAAGTTGGGCATGGCCCGAGTTACTGGGATGGCAAGGCCATCATACTTAAGCGGCATGGTCGCATGGACACGAGATGTCATAGGTGTTGTGGCTTGGGTACTATTTTGGTGATTACCACTCACCTAGAAATTTTGAGAAGTGTTCACACAAAGAGAATCCGTGATGAGGTGGTTTTGACCACTCGTGTGGGTAGAGCTCCCGTTAGTTTCAGTTTAGGTACTTTTGGTTTGGGGGTGCTTGCTATAGGAATCCACGTGGGAGGTGAGGAGCCTTCATGGGATATCCTTGAGGCAATCTGGTTTTGGGGTAGAGGCTCAACGTTATTTAAGGGCAAGTATCGCTATCCCTCTGGATACTTTATTTGAGGTCAGACATCATTGTCCCTCCGGATACTTTATTTTGAGGGCAGACATTTCTGTCCCTCCGGTTACTTATTTTGAGGGCAGACATCGCTGTCCCTCCAGTTAGTTATTGAGGAAAAGCATCACTGTTCTTCTAGGTTACTGTTTCTCGAGCGTGCCTTCGGGACATCGGTACTTGAGACATGTAGTGTCAGGGGGAACATGGTCCCAGGTTACATGACAGGGATTCCGACATTGGCTGAAGCAGGTGACACTCTATGGTGGCTGCTGAGCACTTGTGGAATTTGTATTTATATGTGCATCATTCTCTTTACTAATTTCCTTATAAATGCATTCCTTCTCAAACACTTATATAAGGTACGGACCGTTGGGTGGTATCCTACTGAGTTTCGTCTCACACCCTACATGGGCCCTTCAAAACGCATGCAGAATTTATGGATTTACGTGCAGGAAAATGACCAGCTTCAGAAGTTGGGCTACATTAGCTGTTGGATGGATATGGTATGAACATTGAGGTCTTGACTAACTAGAGTTTAGTATGTTTTTCGTACTTTCCTGTATCAACATGCTTACCTGTTTTGTAGCTACAGTTGGTTAGCCATTGGCACCTTTTATAGTTAGATATGAATGACCTGATTTAGATGCATGTTTTGTTGTTTAGTAGTAGTTAAAAGTGATCAGAATGTTGTTGTGTTTATTTCCATTTCTTTTGTTTATCATTATTGCTTCCGCTTTTTGTTGATATTGAATGTGTTTCCACTCCGTGGGTCTGGTTTAAGTTTGCTGAGTCATTTATTCCACTGCATCTTTATTGTTTTACTTATACCAGTACCATTATTATTATCCTCCGAGAGGGTATAACCTCCCCACTATACCTATAAGACCCTCACTGCTATTTGGAAGCCTTTGGCGTTCGGGGAGATGCACCTAAGTTAGTATCACCCGACCCATTTAGCACTGTTCGAGTGGCTGTTTGGGTCCGGGTCCGGGTCGTTACAAAGTGGTATCATAGGAGTTATTGACAAGGATTTAGTAGCAGTGTTTTGTTGGATACTAATGAAATTGATTATTCTCTTTTATTTTCACTGGTTTTACTATTTGGGATATGGTTGATGGGAGATAGGTTGTTACTGGAACTGGGTTCCAAGATTGTTCTTGGGTGCCTGCAGCCCCAGGTACGGATGATGGACCAAGTTTCCATGGGTGGGATTTATTGTTTTCTTTTTGCTCAGATTACAGTTTATATGATTTCCACATCAGTGGATCACTTGGTGTGTGATGTTATTGATTGTGATATGTGACCCTTGACCCGGTGCGGTAAGGGAGAATTGGATCTTGGCCCGGTATGACAAGGCTTGTTTGCTTGGCTTTTGATAGGAACATTTTTAGGGTATTTCAATTTCATAACTACACATATGCTTTGTGATGTGATAATACCATGTGAATAATATCAAATTCCATGCTTTATACCTTTGCATAATTTCATGTGATAGGCAGGTACTATGGTTGAGGTGATTTTGATCCCCAGGATTGGGCGACTAGGTCGTCAGTTTGAGGCAACGTTGGTTTTCGGGATGGGCATGTCCCGAGGTACTTTTGATACTTGGCTCTGTTAAGGGCGGGCAAGGAGGCCATGAGGCCGAGATGCCGTGGGCATGGGTTGTGGTGGGGGGAGAGTAAGGGTAGTAGTTACGTGCTACCTTTTACTGCTTTCTTATCTGCGTTGAATAAATATTGTTATATATATATATATATATATATATGGGATGCCTGACCATTTATGGTATTCATCGGGTTCCTTTTTGGGCGACTCAGATGGAGCGTCAAACGAGAGATGTTATAGTGCCGCAGGTGCAGGATTAGGTTCAGGATCCGGTGTAGGTAGAGCAGGAGCCACAGGTATAGGCTCAAGGACAGGATTAGGTTCAGGATTCAGTGCAGGCAGGACGACAGCCGGGTTTGGCAGTGTTTGGACCATGGAATGACGAGCAGCTCCGAGCTAGCCTGGTATGGGTCTTGCAGGGGATCGACAAAGGCATGAAGGGTACATATCCATCTATGGAATATCAGACGCGAGAGTTCTAGTAACAGCACCTGCCACTTTTTCAGAGTGATGGTGGTCCGCAGGTGGCTGATAACTGGATAGAGAGCATGTAGATGATCATTGAGAAGCTAGAGACGCCTCCAAGGCGGAGGGTCAAGAAGGCGACATACATGCTACGAGGACTGGAAAAGAGTTGGTGGTATGTACAGGTTCAGCTTCGCAGGTATGTGGGACTGGCATGGAAAGACTTCTAGGACATTTTCTTTTGATTACTTTTACCCAAAGACACGAAGAGCTGATAGAGCTCGGGTGTTCTTGAGTCTTTAGCAGGGAGACATGTCCGTCATGGACTATGCAACTACATTCACTAAGCTGTCTCGCTCTTCACCTGGTATGGTAAGCGATGACATGACTAGGGTGAGGCGCTTCTAGGATGGATTATGACACACCATTATAATCTAGGTAATTATCTTCTGGTAAGGTTCTTTCTCAGAGGTGGTGAATCAAGCACTCATAGCAGAGGGAAACCAATGGGATATGCCTTAGGTTGGCCAGATGATGGCTTCAGGTTAGGGTTTAGATAATAGGAAGCGAGGACAGGATGAGTTCTAGCAGGGAAGTCAGGCCAAGGACTCAGCTAGACTACCTCGTAGCAGTTCTTCTGTGGATTTCTTTCAGTGTGGACAGCCAGGGCATGTTCAGACTCAGTGAGATAGGACTCCTAAAGAGTTCTAGACATGTGGATAGGTCGGACATCTAGATAGGTTCTGTAGGTAGCTTTCTCAAACAGCCGACAGGAAGGGACTAGAAGAGATGGTGGCATCTGGAGTGGGTTCGGGTTCGGTACCAGCAGAGGGTAGCTGAGGTCCAGCTGCACGTGGAGGATGTGACAGAGAAAGTGGGTCCCAACTAAGGGGTCAGTGGCCAGTGGTTGGAGAAGTACCACATAGAGGTAAGGCATCAGGTATCCATACTTTAGTCCAGGTGCACACTATAGAGATTCCAGAGGATGAGCAGGCTGGTTTGCGGATGATGGTTAGAGGTACACCACAGGTGGGGCCGTGATTTCCATGTTTCCTTTTTTGCATGACCTATAGAGGCATGTTCGTTTTGAGTTCACGTGATGCACATGATCTATGTGGACTGACTAGATTCTAGTCAGTGGGATTAGCACCATATCTAGTTCATGAAATATTTATATATATGTATGAGATGCGTAGCATCATGGGCATTGAGGATGCGGGTTACATTAGGTTCCTTGGGCATCGGGACATCGAGGATGCAGGTACATGAGGTACTAGGAACCAGGTTCGTCTTTGAGTATCCATGGGATGTAAAACCTCATGGAGGAAGACACTGATGTGGTGCGAGATACGTTGGGTGTCGAGAACGACAGAGGAGAACCAATGAGGCGCATGAGTGACGATGCATCACAGAAGGACTATACATCTAGAAAAAAATTTAGTGAACCATTGTTTGTTTTGAGTCTTCTCATGTTGAGACTGAGTTAGGAGATTCTTAAGGTGGGGATCCCCTTGACGAATTTAACATGGAACTTTGAGGTCAGGGAAGACTAGGTTACCTTGATCAGGGTGGTATGTTCAGTGCCATATCCGAGTTGGGTTTGATAGCTCGGGGACAAGCTATATTAAGGTGGGGAGATTGTAAGAACCTAGGTTTTTAGAATGGGTCAAAATCCCGACCCTGTTTGAATTTGGACTTGTCCCTGAGAAAACTGGAGAAATTGGGCAGATTCTAAAAATTTACAGACTACACACCATGTAATTTTAAGTACATGCCGTGTATAGGTTAGGAGAGTTCTGACCATGTTCTCTCTGAGTACATGCCATGTGATGACTGTGTAGAAATTTCTTACTACAAGGCGTGTAGTTATCGACATGCCATGTACCCTTGACCGTGTGGTAGCCATACATGGCGTGTAGGCATGTTGGTTAGGTGGAATCATTTATCCAAGTACGCACCGTGTAATCCTTGGACACGCCATGTATTCTAGCTGTGTATGAGGGATATACATGTCGTGTGGGTAAGTTGGTGAGGAAGATAAGAAAAACTAAGTAAATTCCATGTACCTCTAGGCACACGCCGTGTACTCATGTCAGCAGGATTTGGAAAGTAAGTCGGTGGAATTTCAGCCGTCTTATGAACAGTGAAATGATACACAGTGTGTAGTCATAAAGTATATGTTGTGTATTTTCTTTTTTTTTTCCACTAAAATGGGCAGTAGCCTCGTATTGAGGTAGAACCTCAATTTTGTGATGGGGTTGAGCAGGGAGAGATGGCCGGACCTTGTTCTTGATCCCAGATCTTCTTCCGAACTCCATTTCAATCACGGATTGATCCGTTGGAACCCCCTCGGTAAGGCCTCTATTCCTCTTGAGCTGTTTTGTTTGATTTTAGTTCTAAAACGAGATATTGGGGTTTGAGCGGTTTTTATTATTTTGTAGATATACTACGTTTTATACCAAATTGGAGGCTATTATCGGAGGAGTAGCATCGTACGAGTCTCAAGTAGGTGGTGAATACTTTTTTTCTGTGTTTTCGTGGTCATTTGGGTGATGCGGCCTACAGCGCATTTTTGGGTGTTTTGAGCAGGACCCATTTTTATCTGATATTGCATATTATATTGTTTGTGGACCAATGGGATACCTTTGGGTACGCTATTTTACATGTTTTTTTGAGTGGGGCCAAGCGAGTGGTCGTTGCTCATCGGGGCATTTTGGCCGGGAAATGACATAATGGTTATAATTGAATTGTATTTTTTTAAACAGTTATGTTTAGTTATTAGACCATGATATAAATTTTTAGAGGCCTCAAAGACCTCTGTACTAGTACAGGACAATGCTTGCTTAGTGAAATTCAACTATTTAGGTTGTTTTTCCTACTTATGTGTTCTGTTTAAATATTTTATATATTCAATTGCTGAATTTCATATGCTGGAACCCATTTTGGTTGTATTGGGCATGGCCCAGATGTTGTTGAGTGATGTTGATCACAGGTTGGGCTTGGCCCGAGTTACGTTGGGTGGTTCTAACCATGGGATTGGGCGTCATGGGTGTCAGTTTGAGGTAGGATTACTGTCAGGTTGGGAATGAACTGAGTTACTGGGATGGAAAGTCCATCATACTTGAGTGGCATGGTTGCAGGGAGATGAGGTGTCAGAGGTGTTGTGGCTTGGGGTACTATTTTGGTGATTACCGCTGACCCAAAAATTTTTAGTAGTGTGAACATAGAGAGACTCCATGATGAGGTGGTTTTGACCACTCGTGTGGGTAGAGTCCCCTGTTAGTTTCAGTTTAGGTACTTTTGGTTTGGGGGTGCTATTCGTAGGAATGCATGTGGGAGGAGAGAAGCCTTCAGGGGATAGCCTTGAGGATATCGGGTTGGGGGGTAAAGGCTCGCCGTTATTTGAGGGTAGATATCGCTGTCCCTACAGATATTTTATTTGAGGGTAGACATCATTGTCCCTCTGGATACTTTATTTTGAGGGTATACATAGCTATCCCTCCGGCTACTTATTTTGAGGGAAGACATCGCTGTCCCTCCGGTTACTTATTGAGGATAGTCATCGCTATTCCTCTGGGTAACTATTTCTCAGGCGTGCCTTCAGGGCATCGGAACTTGAGACACACAGTTTCAGGAGGCACATGGTGCCAGGTTACATGACAAAGATTCCAGTGTTCGCCAATGCAGGTGACACTCTGTGGTGGCTACTGAGCACCAGTGGAGTTTGTATTTATTTTTGCAACATTTTGTTTACTGTTTCCTTATAAATTCATGCATAATTAAACACTTATATTAGGTACGCACCGTTGGGTGGTATCCTACTGAGATTCGTCTCACACCCTGCATAGGCCCTTAAAAATGCATGCAGACTTTATGGATTTACGTGTAGAAAAGAGGCCAGATTCTGGATTTGGGATGAGTTAGTTGTTGCATGGAGATGGTATGGACCTTGAGGTCTTGTCTAACTAGAGTTTACTATGTTTTGCATACTTTCCTGTATCATCATGCTTACCTATTTTGTTGCTACAATTGGTTATCCATTGGATCCATTTATAGTTAGATATGTATAACTTACATTGGATGCCTGTTTTGTTGTTCAGTAGTAGTTACAAGTGATAAATATGTCGTTGTGTTTATTTTTGATGCTGTTGTTTACATTTATTGCTTCTGCTGTTTATTGATATTTAATGTGTTTCTGCTCTGTGGGTCTGGTTTGAGTCTACTAAGTCATTTATCCCACTGCATATTTTTTGTTTTACTTGGACCAGTACCATTATTATTATCCTATGAGATGGTATAGCCTCACTACTATACCTATAAGACCCTCACTGCTAGTCGACAGTCTTTGGCGTTTGGGGAGGTGCGCCTAAGGTAGTAGCACCTGACCCGTTTAGCACTGTTCAGGTGGCTGTTCGGGTCCGGGTCATTACACTCTCATTTAATATAATAAAAAAATTATTTTAATGCTTTATTTCTTTTTACACATAGAGAAGTAGAGTGAGTATATAAGGGAGGGAATTCTCAATGTTTATCATATTAAAACGTTACAACAAATCTAGATAAACTATGAGGGAGTGATGCACGTATGGGATCTCTGTGTAATTATATGGGTAGATTAAACCTAATAATCTCATGTCAGTGGATGCATATAATCTTTTTCACTATTTTAATACTATTATGTACATAATCTTTGGGATTTCACAAAAAAATAACCTTATAAATTTTATACCACTCTTATATTTCCCTCTCCTAAGAAATATAATAAAGATAGATGAGTATAGTATTCGTTCCCATAGCCTCATGAAACTTTTTTTTATTTCACATTAAATTTATCAAAAATATGAAACAATAGACATTTAGAACATAATAAAGGTGTTTCCCATAGAAAAAAAATCTCCTCATCACACTCTTCCTTAGTAGACAGATCAAAAATTGGGTATTCCAACATAAAGAATATATTTTTTGTAGTAATGTAACATATAATAATCTATACCTAATATTGTAAACATGTGTATATAAGGATATTACCTTGGTTGATGAATGATCATAAATTTATTATGGACAATGAACTTGATATTTTTATTATAATAATATAAAAGTAGAAATAATGTTTTATATTGATTACCAAAATATGTGAGTTGAAATAATTTAATTTTTTATTATGCCTTATACTTTTTAATAAGATCTAATAGCCCTCATCATTATACTCAGAATGTCCAATAACATGAAAATTATAGTGGAATGGATCTATATTCCCCTTCTTATAACCAATATAAAGGCCATGTAAATTATAATAAGGTATTAAGACATGAATTCAGGCCAAATACTAGCATGTAATTTCATGATCTGATGAGTGGAATCTCAACATAGAAACCATAATTTGGATTTCCACAACACATGCCTCAAAATTTGTTTTGAAAAATAAAAGGCTATTAAATCCAATACGAGTTTGGTTAAGTGAAACTGCTATTTTTTAAGGAAACCTTATAATTAAAAGATCCCCTCACAAGGATTGAACTATTATTCTAACTATGAGAGAATATTAATTTAAATGATAAAAATATTTGTATCATTAAATATTTTTTAATAGATTTTATTTATTATACACAAACTCATTTTTTAGTCATTTTTAAAAGTCTTGTTAATATTATTTGAATTTTACAAAATTGATTAACTATATATTTATAAAATTTTATAAATAATATATTTTTATTTTATCTTATCAGAGTATTGTTTCTATTTAATTGATTTATATATGAGATTATGATAGAGAATCTATAAAATAAACACCCAAGAAAAATTTAGAATAAAATATATGTAAAGATCAAGTATTTATCTGCTGGTTTTTTTATTAGTCGGACAATAAAAAAACATTGACCATAGGGTAAAACTATTTGAGTCAGAGTTAGCCTAAGTTATTGTATTCCACCTTAGTCCCATGTATCACCGAGGTTTATTTCACCATGGTTCCACCTTGAACCACCTGCAATCACATGTGAGTTCCATTCTTACATATTCATTACTCAAAAATATATGAGGGGAACCAATGGAATGGTTATGGGGTTTATATAAAATAAACCGTAGACACATAGATCCATACATAATAAGAGGATGAGATAACACACATGCCATTATTTTAATTAAATAATAATAATTTAAAAAAACCATGCTGTAAATACATTAAAATAAGTCCAATACATACATAGTTTAGTAAATTTCATGATCGTCCACACTTGGAATGAATACACATTAAATAAATAGGCTAGTATTCATTTTCATAGTTCTTTATTAAGCTAAAACACACTGAATTAATTCAATATCTTAATTAATTAAAGAATTCATTTTTACTAATATCCAAAGAATTAGCACTTCAAATTTCCATCCACTTTAATTTTGAGGAAACTAAATAAATTTATATTATTAAATATTAATCATGCATATAATCATGTATTTAGGAAGAAACACAAAAACTACTAATCCAAACTACCCAACATGGTCCTTATTATGCACTTTGTATTCACATGCCATATTGAATATACATTGTGTTACATCATTACATGAAATGTTCAATCAATAAATGAAATATAAAGACAAATAAATTACATAGAAGGTAATTGTTTTGACGCATGATATGTACATGGTGGGTAAGGACCATACACAACTAGTAGTTTAGTATATTATGAAAAAATTAATTAAAAGTTTAATATATATAAATCCTATCACACAGTGTGTACTTTTAATTAAAGACACATGAACATGAGTTGATATAGTATAATTGAGTAATTAATTAAATTTAATATTATGCATAAATATATAGGTTACATGGAGTATACAAACAAGGTACATATTATATATATCACTCCATCATCTATTGGCATCACACGCTTAAGGATTGGTTGTGTATAAAGACTGAAGACATTTTTGATGTATATGGTGTGTACGGGAAAACTACATGTAATGTATACTCCAAGCTTCATGGATTTAAGTAACACATGTCATGAATTAATACATGAAATTTCTTTCACTCCAACATTTATTTCACTAAGAAACACAGTGTAAATGACGTGTTAGTGGGTTACAAGGTGTGTAGTCTGATAAATCATGTCCCACCTTGTATTAATCAACACAGTATGTTTTAGTGACACCATGTATGAGTCAATTCATTATGATCTGAATTAAATTCTATGTTCATCCTAGTGCATTGAACATGGGTAGAAAATATGTACCTTTAATTGACACACTATGTAGTCACATGATATCTGATCAGAATCCTCAGAACCTCTAGATAGGAACTTCACATGTTCTTTGTGTTAATTTTTTATTTTCTTAGTTATACAATTATGAATGAAGAAGAATTAAAAGATATATCTATGTTCAAATTTATAGTATGATTTACTTTAAATAAAAACATGATGATAAATTTATTTAAAAATCAATAACTTAAAAATAATAATAAATTTTAACATGACCACTATGATACCACTAGAAGGATCTTGAAGAAGAAGAAGTTTCTATTTCTTTATAAGGAACTCGCTTTTTTTTCATAATCAGTGATAAATCTAAGATATACATGAAGGATAATCATAATAACCAATTAATTTATTTGAAGATTAATTGATATAAATTCTATAACTAAGAAGAGAGAATTTTATTTAACATTAATTTTATAAATAATTTAAATTATGAGTTACCATGGCCTTGGGAAATGATTTTCATAGAATTGAATGATCATATGAATTCCATTTGGTTTTAATATAATTTTTCTATGAGTATATAAGGATAAATATTTTTATCAGTAACCCAAACATGCTCTATTGTTCTTCAAGCATCATCAACAATACTCAAGTTCTATCTTGGCTATACCAACCATCTTTTATTACTCACTTTTTGATCGCCTGACAATCCGTTAAATTCATATCAATTAGAAAAAAGGACATTAAATACAATACTAATTTTAGGATTGTCTATTTTGTCTCTTGATATCTAAAAAATGAACAAGGGGGAGAATTTCTTTTAGTTCTTGAGATTATTTAATAGAATTTTATCTTTAGGGTTGAGAGAATATCTAAAGTCATGTGTTATGAACAAACACATCTATACCTAGGAAATGATATAACATGTTATTTAAAGAGATAGGTTAGGGAATAAATAATTTCATATTTTACCCTAATTTTAATAATAATCCTAATAAAACCACCTATCAATAATAATAATATTATCATTATTATTAGTCACATGATATCCACTAATATTTTAGATAAAATAACTATAATTTTATTAAATAAATAAATGAATATTTATTTAAATCATAATTTAACATATTATTCCCACCTGAATCAATAACATGGTTTGTATTTCCTCCATTGAATATACTGAACCTCAAATAATAAATATTATTCACCCTATAAATTAATAACAATTTATAATATTTATAGTCTTGTGAATAAATATTTTTTTAAATTCAAATCGTACATAAATATGGTGAATGGATACTTGTGATCAATAAATCCTGAATAAATATTATTCCTCTAATGGAAGAATAACATTTATTCAAATAATTAAATTTAATATAATTTAATTGAGATTGATAAAAAAAATATGTGTGTAACCCTTTATAATTCTTCCTTAGAGTCATTAGAAATATTTTCCTAAAGTATAATATCAATATCTGACAACATGTAAAGAAACCTAAGAATAAGAATTTAATTTTTCAATTTATACAACCACATACCATTGATAATTATTTAATATAGTCTCTTTATCATGATATATCATCAAGAAGGATACATAAATGTTTTATTAAGCTATTTTATTGGAAATTATTTCTTTGATATCCTAAAATTAACTCATCAATACAATGTGGCCATGGAATTTAATTTGATTGTTTTGTTTCCATCGAAGGGCTTAGATATAAACTTCTATAAATATGGATTATAAAAATACTTTATCAATTAATTCATTAATATAATATTATTTTTTATGCACAAAATTTACCTAAAATCATAGTAAACATATGGAATTAGGGTTTAAAAAAATACATATAATAATTCAACCCATAACATGAATTAATAATAATAATAAGGTTTAAGGATCATTACACATTCTCAAAGATAGAAATTTCCAATGACATGTGTTACATATAGAATTTCAATCGGCTGGTATTTCATAATAATATTTTATCATGGATATTTCCAAGTGAAATATTCATGAGATAAAGTCTTATCACCTTATGAGTACTTTCACCTAATAGTCTGAATCATCGGTGTCCCATAAAATGATGTTATATGACCATATGACATATAGTTTAATAATGTCATCATATCATATCATGGTTCTCATCTTATAAGGGAATTTATATGACATTTTCAATATGAAAAATAATATTATATAATTATCACAATAATTTTAGACAATGTAATAATCAATATGTGATAGTGAATTTTTTAAAATTCAATTATATAAATATACATTCAATCTAAGTTATGAATTTTTTGGTTTTAGGGTACCAACTATAAGAACACCTACCTTGAATCTGATGTAATTTTTTCCCTTCACCCATTATTATAATAAGAGAAGAAAAATGATCCTCAAGAAACTAATCCATCATGAAACCCAATAAAAATCCATTCCTAACTCTAGGTTCACCCCTAGGGAGAGTTAGGGTTTCATAACATGATTAAGATGGTAGAATAAGGGAATAAAATTAGAATAGGGGAGAAAGATAAATGAAATATGATCATACCATATGATAAAATATCATTTTTAAAGGAGATCCACCAAATAAACATGTATAAATGAGCATATTGACCAAAAGTGGAGAAGTATTTCATAATCGGGAGGAAGGGAGGGGAGAATCTAAGTCGAAAAACAAGGAGAAAAATACAATAATTTTTCATTTTTAATGAAATTTGAAAAGATGAACGATTATACAACCTGATTAATAAAACTATCAACCAACCATATGAAAGGCACTTCAACTACTAAGTGATTTCACATGATTTAGATTAATTATTTATCCTAACTATCTGCCACCAATAAAGGTCTCTTACAAGTGTAAAATCAGGATGTAAAGTTTTCCTATGGAGTTTTGAGGGTTTAAAAAACCCTGATCCAATATTTAAAAATATCCCACCTCTTGTTTACCACTTTTCACTTGGTTGAGATCATAGTTAACACTAATCATGTACTAACCAATTTCCCTCACATGTTTTCCCTAAATTAAAATTTTTGACCCCCAATTCCTAAAAACCTCATGAATAAATAGAATTAAAATAAAAATATAAAATAAACACATTCCAGAAACCTGAAAAATTTCAACATCTAGTTGTGTTGGTTAAGAGAAATAACTTTATAATTAACCATGTATGTTTAGTACATTTCATTTACAAAAGTGGGCAAGGAGTCAATGTGGTTTAAATGTCCAATGGAGTAGATTGTAAGGAATAAAGAGTTCTCCAAATTGTTCTATGTTAACCAAATAATGATTTAGTTAGCCAAGAATTAATAAATTCACTCTTAGATGAATCATATTCAACTAAAATTAAACATTATATAGAATTATATATAATATGGGGTGATGGGCTATGGATGATTAAGGGGAATCAGAATCCAGGTGACCTACTGTCCAATGTTTTAGCTCTATAATTTCTAAATTATTATTTTAATTTTGTTGTGATTGGATGAATTGAAGGTATTAAGATTCTATAATCCTTAACAAAAATAAGGTCCACAAAGTAGAGAGTCGTGGAACATATAATTTTTGACATGGAGAACTTGAGGTAGAATCTTAAAAAATAATTATCAAGTGAGAGATGTTTAGGCTTGGTATGAGAAGCTATTTTCTGTTGGAGTGTTGAAGCATATGAAAAGGATTAAATTTTTAAACACCATACTAATACCAAATACAAGTTTCTTGTTGAACCAAAAGTCTATATCCAGTAGTAGTGATGGTGGTATATCCAGATGATGCAAGTGCTAAAACTATAGTATATGATCCAGAATTTTTCCATTTATATGAGTTCATGAAGATGAAAAGGAATTTTACAAGAGTTATTCATATAGATATATATGTGTCTTTAGAGTGATATATAATGTTAAACTAATGTAGATTCTAGAATAAAAAAACATTCCTCAGTAGGAATAGTGGAGGTGGTAATTTCCTTTGACTAAGTGGAGGGATTCTCATGAAGATCACATCTAAGTGAAATTATCCCTATAGATTTTGGTTGGTGGCAGAAACTATATTTCAAAAAGTTAGATACTAAAAATTGGTGTTGGCATGAATTATACTAAAATATAAGGTTTTTACTTTTTTTAAGCCTAGAATTTTGTTATCATGTTCTTTGAAGTTAAGTGTTCTGTTATAATATATTATTTACTCTTTTAGTGATGTTGTTTCTCATGAATTAGGGCTTCTTCCAAAACATGAAAAACCCCTTGTATCGTATCATTATTTTCATTACATACATTTATTTATTAATAACATCTAATTTTCATTGAGACTTCCTAAGAGTGTTAGAAGGTGGGTTGGAGTGGTGTGTGGCCATGTTTCAATGGATTCTTTATTCCGGATACACCTATCCCATGCATTGAATATTTTTGGATATTCTAGTAAAAATGTTCCAAATTTTATGTTTTAGAACATTGGTTTTATATAACTATTATATATAGTGCAATAGGAAGAAATGGGAAGAGGAAAAATCATGGGGAATAACATGTTGTTAGAAAGAATCAGTTGATAGTAGGGAAGAGTTTTCTTAAAGGATGGTAGGGAAAACTTTACACAAGGGATGAAAATTTTCTTATTTTTTAAAGTACAATGTCCATTATTTGATAGTCATGGAAATCATCAAATAGCCATCAATTATATACCCTTGTCACAAAAACTAACTTTTGTAGTAGTGAATTCATATAATATTAATTTTATCATGATTTTATATAATATAATATTAATTGAATTTCAATAAAACTATACATTATTTATATATAAAAATAAGACATATATATAATAGCATTAATAATATATACAAATTCATAGGAAATTTTCAAAAAAATTATAAACCTATATTAATTAATTCATTTACACATTAATGTTACATATATTTCATTAAAATATACATATACAAGTATTTCAAAATAAATTATTAAATAAATATTTTATGATCACTATTATGAGTGGTTATAAAAGGTAATTTTATCCATGATAAATAAAATGCTGATAATATACAATCTTTTTTAGTACTAAAAGAAAATTCTAATAAAATTCAATTTACACTAGTACTTATATAATGATATGATAATATCCAACAAAGTTTTCCACTTTTTTGTATTACTACATAAAAAAATGATAAAAAATAACCTCAAAATATTCTTGGGATGTGTTTTCATATATTTAAGGGTTAAGTTATTTGAAATTTAAAAATTCACATTAAACGATATCAAATGGAATGTAAAATATCGACACCATAATGTACATGATAAAATTTTTATATTTGAAAAAATATTTATCAAAAATAGATAACATGATAAAAAATTATATTTTCCTCCAATTTTGGATAGATTATAAGAGAGATTGGTACTTTAATTCAACAAATATAATAGTCCATGAACCCCGCGTCTAACTCCACATGGGCCTAAATAGTATTGATCTAATTTTCTTAACTTTTAACCATTTTACCATAATATGGTTAGAGCCTCTTGATTTATTCCCCCAATTATGGCTTTAGAGGTCTTAAAAAAAGAGAAATGGGTTTTTTTATTTTACCAAAAAATATAATTTTTTTAATGTGGACCATTTTTAACCTCGGTAATCCCAAAAAATAGTCAACTCACTCAAACAAAAAATATCCTCCATATATTTTTTTTCCACTCATGATGTACAATTTTTATCACCAACCCTCCCCACTGACCTATCCCACCTATACCACCACGATGACAATCACAACACTATCCTACCCAAAAACATGACACCTAATATTTATCATACATGAACGCATTAATCTTAAATCATTGAATCATCTTATATTGATGAACTCTACTACTTATCCCTATATCATCACTATCATCTTTTCCTCACAAACTAGAACACTCCTCAGCTTCAAGATACTATTTGGGAGATGTGTGTGTACTACTTTTCTTGTGTTATTAATGTAGTGGTTAAATCTAGAGTTTCTTTTGCTATGGAATGTTGACATGTATATAGAAGGATAAAATATGATAAAACAAAGGGATATGTGGTTGCATATAATAGTTTTAAAAAGTATTTTATCAAATAATTTCTTAATGTTGATAAATGTGGTATTTATTAGTGATTATTATAATAATTTTAGAGGATACTTTTATCAATTTCATATTTAGTATTGATAAAGGTAAAAGTTAATAGTTCTAATAATATCACTCATAATGAAATTTATTAGTACTACAATTAGAACTATTTATAACCATTACTAGATTTTAGTGAGTGCTACCATCTAAATTTATAGAACATTGTAATAGATGATAAAAAAAATAAATTTATTTTACACCACAATTTCAATAAAAATATTTCATTAAGTAATTTCATTATAATTGAATTAAATTGATGTAAAATTCACTTATAGAAAAAACATAACCAATATAAAAATAAAACTCAAATAAATGGCCTTATTCAACATTCAACACACCCATATACAATAAATAATATCACTAACTTTCCCAGATAACTTGGTACCTTGATACTTGATCCAACAATGAAAGACCCTAAAGGGTGTTATCAATCCCCACAGGTTGAAAACTAGCACTAAGAATCATTCAACATAAAAAGTGAAACCATGCAGTAACTATGCACACCCCAAGAAATCTACAAAAATCTCCAAATTTAACCAGATTTACCCCTAAAAAATACGCACCAAAAAAGGAAAACAAAAAAGGGTCAATGATTACATGAAAAAAGTAGTAGGATATTAAAAAATCCCCCCCAAAAAATAACTTGATATCCTCATAAATCATTTAAAAAAGTTTCAATATCAAAGAGATGAGGCCAATTCCCTCTCATTAGTGACTCATGATCCCATGGATTATGAGAATACAAACCATTATTTCTTATAACATTACCCAAAATGAATTTTCCTCCAATGAAGTACCTTTGTCTTAGATTAAACTATCCTGACTTGGTGCTCATTCATGGATAAATTATGATCAAAATTAATATCCTACCTAATTAAGACATGAGATGGGTCATAAAGATACATCCGATGCTGTGATACATGGAAAAAATTATGTATCAATTTCAATTTAGAAGAATTTCTAAATGGTAGGCAAATTTCCCCACTAGATCAACAACCTCAAAATGTCCCAAAAAATGAGTAGAAATATTTCACTATCACCCAAGACTTCGGTGCCCTAACCGAGGTGAAACTCTCAAGAACACCAATTCACCAACAGAAAATATCTAATAGTTACCTATGATGATTAGTATAAGATTTATTCCGGATCTATAATATTAACATTTTATGATGAATCAACTGAATTGTTTCCATAACCAGACTCATTCTAACCAAGGATTTTTCACCAATCATTTACCAACACAATGGAGATTTACCTAGCATTCCATACAAGGCCTCAAAAGGAGCCATTCTGATCAAGAGCTGGTAAATATTGTTAAAATAAATCTCAACTAGTACCAAATGTTCCTTCCAATAACCACTAAAATTGAGGATATAATCATGAATCATGTCTTTAAAAATATTTATATCCCTCTATATCTTGATATCTATATGTGGATGGTATTCCATACTTTAATAAACCGGAGATCCCATCTTCTATTGAAGGGGTTACAAAAAAAGAGTGGTAAAATGAGGATCTCTATCATAAACTATAGAATATAGAACTCTAATAACCTGAAAAAAATCTTTTGAAAATATATTTCACAAATCCCCAACATTTATATTATCACAGATGGGTAGAAAGTTAGCCAATTTGGTAAGCTGATTGATCACAAACCATATCATGTTCCTCTTCGAGGGGTACATGAAAACCCAACCAAAATTTTTATCGAGATATCATCCCACTTCCAAGTTATTGCTGGATATGGATGAAGTAAACCTGATGGTCTCTAGTGCTTAACCATGAATTTTTGGGAAGTATAAAAATGAGAAACATAATTAGAAATGACTCGTCTCATACCTAGCCACAAGAATCATTACCGCATATCATAAAATATATTTTTGGTTCCTAGCTGTATAACCTATTGGGAATTATGTTAGTCCCCCATTATAGATTTTATCATGGATAACTACACAAAAAATTGATTCTAAAAACATAGATTACCCTCTATGGAGAACGTACACTCAACAATGGTCTCCCTACCATAAAGAGTGTACCTATGAATATAGAATTCCTCATTAGGATGATGTTCTTGAAGAATCATCTCGGGAAGATCAGATGTCAGTTAAATAATTTCCAAGACTACATTATCCTCCTCCTCCCAGATTCCTAAATGAATTTTTTTAAAAATATCAAAAAAGTTCCACTCTTATAATGATTCTTTCATAGCCCAATTCAGAAGTTCATACTCAATGTATCAGTTTCAAAATTCACATTCCTCTGGGTATATTCAATGTCAAAATAAAAATATAGTAGCTACTCCACCCAATTCCTATGACAAAGATTCAAATATTTTTTAGAGAAGATATAAATCAGGATTTTTTGATCAAAATATACAGTAAACCTTTCTCCAAAAAAGGTAACTCCACCAACTCTTAAGAATATAAATAATGGCTGTGAGATCAAGGTCATGGGTTGGATGATTCTTCTTATTTTACCTAATTTTTTATGAACCGTAGGCTACCATGTGATCAACCTATATAATGACACATCCTAAACCCCAACCAGATGCATCACAAAATACTACATATCCCTTACCAGCCTTTGTAAGATTCAATACCATCACAAAATTCAAAATATGTTTCATCTCAACAAAATAACCCATAAATTTATTTTCCCAAGAAAACACCACCTCCCTTCCAAGTGATAATAGTCATCAGAGAAGAAAAATTTAGGAACTCCATTAATAACTAGTGATAAAACCCTTATATACCCAATAAGCTATGAATCTTGAAAAAAATTACATTGTTGTTCCCATGCCATAACAACTTTCACCTTTTCATGGGAAACTGAGATAACATGTTCTGAGTCCAGGTGTCCCAAGAAAATCACTTTCTAAATCTAGAAATCACATTATTATATATTGAAATAGAGTCAATTATTTCTCAACATTTCTATAAATTATCCCAGGTGACTCACATGTTCCTACTCAGAGTTAGAGTAAACCAAGATGACATCCAAAAATACCATCCTAATCCTATCAAGATAATCATAGAAGACCTTGTTCCTCAAATCCATATATACTGTAATAGAATTAGTTAGATCAAATATAAATAAAAGATACTCACAATGGCCACACCGACTCTATAAGGATTTTTTTAATGTAAGATTTTTTTATTATCAACTGGTGATAACCAGATCAATGTTCACTCTTTATAAACCACCTATCCCCTTTAAACTAGTCAAACAGATCATCAATCCATGAAAAAATAAACTTTTTCATTACCATAAATCAGTTTAATTTCTGATAATCATCACATAAGAGAATATTTCCATGATATTTTTTAACAAATAGAACCGGTTCCACCCAAGTTGACACACTCAGCCATATAAATCCTTTCCCAAGAAATTCTTCAAACTGGGTCTTCAAATCATTTAGTTCTACTAGTTATATATGGTAATATGGAATAGATTATTGTTGAGTACTAGGAACTAAATCAATAGATAAATCTACCTCTTTTACCAAAGGGAAACTAGGGAAAATAGAAAAAAATTCAAGAAAACCAATGACAACTAGAGGGATATCATCACTCTAAGATTCCCACTCTAGATCAAAAGAAAATATATGCCTATACGAACCGAAACTAAAACCAAACATGACCAACAATTAACTACCAGAATGAGGAACTAGTGCCTATGCCTAACCTGAGGACATGGTGGTGGGCCATGACCCAAGTAAGTCATAATACTAAGAGGGACTTTAACCGATCACTTGGAATCCACATGGGTCACCACCCCATGTGAGGCCACAACATGACATCAGTTCCCCTCCATTGTCATCCCTCAATCAAAAAAAAACCCAGGACATAAGACTCAAATTATGAACTACCCCTAGTGACTTGAGGTTCATAATGATAAAGAGTTTATGACGCCCTTCACATGCCTACCTCCTGTGTCTTGACAGTCCTAATCTCTATCTACCAAAAACTCCAAATAACAAGAACCTCCTATGATACCATTTTGTCACATACCAACTTGGGTCGACCTTAAACCGGTCACCCAAACCAGCTCATGAAAAGTCCTGAAGGGAATTCCCGATCCCCATGGGCAGACAACTAGTACTGTACATTAAAACATACACTTTGGGAATGATTTCAGCCTAAAAGAAAAGCAACCAGGACCAGATATATAAATATTACAAACTAAAGACATAGAAAAGCTGAAAAAATAAATCACAATAAACAAACAACCGAACTAGATACAAAAAACAAAAAAATATACTAAAAAATAAAACAGACACAACTAAATCACTTCCAATGATCTCCATATGACCTCTTGGTCACCTCCAACCATAACACCAACCCTGATCCACAATGAGCATCTGAGCCAGGAAACCTGAAAAAAAACTGAACCTATAACTGAATTGGTAGGATAGGTGTGAGCTTCAAAATTCTCAGTAGAGATGATAGAATAAACCAAAAAATCCATGTGTTTCCATTCCTAAAAAACTAGTTTGAAATAAAATTACAAAGATATAGTTTTCCATGTTTTATAAAACAACACTCAAAACATTTCATTTCCAAAACCGAAAACCATTTTTATAATCAAATTCCAAATAAAGGAAAACCATGGAAGTGAAAAAAGGAAATAGGGAATAGAACTAGTGTATTAGAAAGTAAACAAGAAATATAAATAAGAACCATGGGTGATCCTAAAAATCCCTAGACAACCCCTGGACACACTCTGTTCGGAACCTCCTTCCAGCGTATCGTGAATCCCTATAGTCTATAAACAATTGATCACCCTTGGGAAAAAACTAGAGGCACTCCAAATCTGGACTTTATATCTACTAGTGGGTACAAACCCGTCTAATCATGGTTGGTATGTAACCATTACTCTATCATATAATAGACACCCAGGAACCCGTGGTGGTAATATCAATAATGTGTAAGTAAGAGGCCAACACACTTGTGACTCAACTCGACTATCACCACTACACCAGACCTCCCCATACATGGAAACCAATATATGTTAACCCCCAAGGTATATCACTCCTATAAAAGTTCTGCATATAGATATACATAAATTTCATATCACATGAAGGTTCCAAACAGGCCGCTATACTTCATAAACATTCAAATCATTTCATAAACCATTTTATGTTGACAATCAGACACACACCTTTCCCAAACCATAACCCTTTCCAAAAGCTACCATAAACATCACCATTAAATTTGATGATCGAAACAATAATTTAGTTAAACACACCCCAAAAAGTGTAAGAACCCAAACCTTCTTTTCATGTATGTTTTTCCTTTTTCTGGAGTTTTTGAGAAAAGAGGATTTTTTGGAAATTTTAGAAGTACACACTGTGTACTTTATAAGTACACGCCGTGTACATTGACGCCGCTCAAGGCCGCATGCTGGCCGTGTCATGACCATTTACATGACAATGTAGGGGTGATGTGGAGGCCGCCTAAAGAGGAGTATGGAAAAGGTGAGTACATTCCATGTACTTCAAAAGTACATGTTGTGTACTTTGTTTTTTTCATTAAATGCATCGGGGTCGAGTCTTAACCCCAGAACTTTCTCCTTCTCTATATTCTTCAACTGAGAGCATCCCGTACAGCCACGAATCTCCTCCAAGCCCTTGATCCTCCGTCTTTTCTCGTAATCGACCACCGTCGATTGCATTGGAACCACATCAGTAAGCTCTTCCTTCTTCAGAGAGCATCGTTTTCCAATTCCTCCTCTTTTTCAAGTTATCGTGGGTTGAACATTTAGTGCGTTTTCATAGATCTATGATGTTATAAGGAGATTCAGGCCTCTTGGTTCTTGTATATTTATCTCCTATAATCAAGGTTGGTGGTTTGTTCCTTTCCATTCAATGTATTTTAGTTTTATATGCAAATTCCACCAATACCCTTGGACGAGGTATTGGATGTTTACTATTTTTCCCCTATTGTTTTTTCTTCCTTTCTTGTATGCTTGTGTTGAGGTAATTTGGTTATATATGAGGGTAATTTCTATTCTTGGATGTTCAGCCCATGACTTGTTCTGTTATGGACTTTTGGTCTTGTTCAGCCTTTCGCTATTGTACCTATTTTCCATGCCTTGTGACTGTAGGATAGAGTGTTTTTCTCTGACATGTTTGTTATGCTGTAGATTGGTTAGCCAAGTAGCTCTTTAGGTTTCATTAGGACTTATAGAATAATTATTCTCTGACTTTCATGGGGCTATGAGAACCTGGTGCTATAGACTATAAGAGGATAGACCGAGTGAGATTCCTCAGAGAGTCTTTGTTTTGCTTTAATTTTCCTTAAACCATTCTAGGCTATATGAGAAATTGACTGAGTGAGCTTCCTCAGAGAGTCTATGATAGACCAGAGGCTATAGGAGGAATTGACCGAGTGAGCTTAATTAGAGAGTCTCTAGACCTTGGGGCTATATGGAGAATTGATCGCGTGATCATCCTCAGAGAGTCCCTGACTACGTTAGACTATAAGGGTAATTGACTGAGCATGATTCCTCAGAGAGTCTTATAACATCATATGACCAAACCAAAGGGGTTAGGCTGAGTGTAATTCCTAAAGGGTTGTTGGTACTTCTTGGATATGACCTTAGGGGAGGGCTATGAGTACTTCCTAGAGGGGTTTCTGTTTGTGGTTTGCTATTTACTTCACTGCTGCTTGTTGATCTGTGGATTGTTTATTGTTGTGTATCATCTTGTTTATTGGTTACTGTTTACTGCTTACTGTACTATTACCTGTCATATGTTCACTGACTATTAGGCACAGATCTTCGGGTGGATGCCTACTGGGATTTAGTATCACACCCTGTTTGGGTCATGCTTTTGGGCCCAACCAGATTATATTATTGTAGGTATAGATAAGGGCAACCACCCTTCGACTCCAGGTACATGATTGTATTGGAGTAGGAGAGCATGGGACCAAGATGAGGCTTGCAATGTTGAGGACTTTCTTATCTGTTTTTATTTTACTTTTTTTTAGTATTGTATTCAACATTGTGACTTGTTTGTATGCTTTCCTAGACATATGTATCATTCATAATTTCATATATATGTGAGTGCTCTAGTTGTTTATTGTTTTAGTCTTCCATTATTTACTGTTGTTGGATATTTAC
The DNA here is from genome assembly GCA_963277665.1 of Viscum album. Lineage (NCBI taxonomy): Eukaryota > Viridiplantae > Streptophyta > Magnoliopsida > Santalales > Viscaceae > Viscum > Viscum album. The sequence goes on along the minus strand of OY728157.1, from coordinate 1,234,845,267 downwards.
TACTTCTGCTATTGCTTTTTTTATCTTCTACCACATACTCTGCCAATGAGGGCATAGTTTCCCCACTATCACACCCAAGGCCCTCACTTCTAGTCAGTAGCCTCTGGAGTTTGGGGAAATACACTTGAGGCCATGTGACCAACTGGGTACGGGGCGCCTCTGGGTGGCTTCTGAAACCGAAACATTACAAAGTGGTATCAGAGAAATTCCTTTCTCTTGACTTACTATTTGGATCCTATAGCCAAGGATAGGAAAAAATAGGTACTCAGTAATAAGCTGTTCCTGGGAGTAGCTAACCCGTGTATAGGAAAAATCCATACTACCTCGTTTATTGAAAATATATTGGTTTTCAATTTTACAATTGATTTGATTTCACCATTGGGTGATTCACATGGTTTGTGTTGTTACCGTTGTTTTTGTTGCAGTTCTATTTATGTCACAACCCGATGAGATGATGGTATGCCATGTCATTCATCATATATGCACTTGTTAGAAATCACATGCCATGTATTCTTTCCATGCCATCTAGGATGCATTAGCAATTGCATGTTGTTGTGATAGATGTTGTGTAGATTATGTATACTGTTTTGATAGATGCTTTGATAGAATCTCTATTGTTTGATAGAGAATATATTCATATAGTACTTTACTTAAATGGATGCCAAAATTTAGTTCTTGAGGTGTTATGGGCCCTCATGGACTGGAATTTTGTGGATCATTGCCTGTTTTCCTTGTTATAGCTTCTATGAGATGCCAAGCTTTGATTCACGGGGAGTATGGGCCCTCATGGATCAGAATTTGGCACCTTAACTTTTTTTTTCTTCTGTATTTTCCGGGCTTCAGAGTAGTTTCTAAGCTACTTCCAAAAAAACCAGAATACACAGTGTGTACTTTATTAATACACACCATGTAGTTTTTAAACCATGTCACTGACTGTGTGGGAATAAACATGGGGTAATGAAAAAATCTGTAGGAACACGCCATGAACGGTCCAAACACACTGTGTTGTAGTGACAGTGTGTCTACCCACGTGGATAATGACATAGATGGATGAATATTTGACCTTACACACCGTAACCTGTTATCACACGCTGTGCCATGTAACCTAAGTACCCGGCCGTGTCATGAACAACACGGGTTTGGGAAAACCTTCAAGTACATGCCGTGTTCTCAGGGAGCACGCCGTGTAGAGTGAACTGTGTAGCCGGCCGTGTAACTAACAACACAGGTCATTGAAACCTTGTCTAGTACATTCTGTGTCCTTCGTGAACACACCGTGTAGTCTAGGATTATGTGGACCATGTGGGTTAGCTGTGTAAGGGGACTCGAGCAGGGGAATTGATTTCATGTACATGTTGTGTGTAGGGATAACTCATTGTGTGGTTGGGGCATTACATGACCAGTTGTGGAAGAAGTACATGCCCATGTGAATGGATTAAAAGAACATGTCGTGTAGATTTTTTACACACAGTGTAGTCATGTTATGTAAAACTTAAATGTTTCTTTCTCCTGTTCCCCTATTGTACACTTGTGTTCTCAGTATTTGATAATCATAATTTAAGGTGTGCTTTGACCTTTCAGAGTTATTCCACCAAGACATCCTTCTGTTGTACGTCAGCTACCAGATAGTGATCAGACACCAGATATAGCCGATCAGGGACCTCCTGCAGATCCTCCTGTTGTGCCAGCCTTGGCACCATTAGTTATACTACTTTTAGGCACTGATGCACAATTTAGGGAAGAATTTCTGAGGATTATGTAAACCTTCTAGGGAGTATCACCTCCTGCCCCATCGATGGAAAAGTTGACATAGGTTTTCCAGTAGAAACATCCTCCTAATTTCTCAGGGGATAGAGGACCTCGGGATGTAGAGTCATGGATAGAGGCCATGCTGACGATTTCCAAGCATCTAGAGATACCTCCAGAGAAGAGGGTGAATCTCACTACCTATAAGCTCTAAGACTCCTCCAAGAGGTGGTGGGAGGTGATCTCACAATCAGGGCCCCAGTAGAGTATGACTTGGCATGAGTTTTGGTGCATCTTCTATGATTACTTCTACCCGGAGACCATGAGGGCTGATCGAGCCCAGGAGTTTATGACTCTGGAGTAGGATACTCTTTCTGTTATGGAGTACTCGTCTCGCTTTACCGAGTCACAACGTTTCACACTGATTCCAGCAGGTGATTAGTTGTTCCTGGCTAGAAATATTGAGGATGGTCTCAGGAAGGAGATTCGTTCCCAGGTGAACATTTTCAGGTTGACTTTGATATCTTCTATCATCAACCAGGTGCTGATCACAGAATGCAATCTGAGGGATTCTAGAGCAGTGAGCTAGGGTGGTTCAACATCCAGAGTCAGTGTTTCTCCTACTGATAGTAGGAAGTGCCACAGGGAGTCTTCTTGAGGATATTAGAGTAGGCAGAATGTATTTTCCAGAAGCCAGGTAATATGATACCAATGCGGGAGGAGCGGTCGTACTAGGCCTCAGTGCTAGAGAGACCCGTTAGAGTTATGATCTTGTGGTAAGATGGGACATCTTCAGCGTTTTTTTCAGATCTTCTCATCTACAGCTAGTGGTGGGGGTTCTTCTATAACCCCACATTCAGGAGATGCATCGCCAATTTCTCACCAATCTAGGAACTTTAGTTCTTCCATCCGTGCAGGCCGAGGTGGAGGTCGTGGCCGTGGTGGTCAGTCACCAGGCTATTAGTGACAGAAGGGAGGATCAGCTCAGAGTGGTCAGGCAGGGTCACAGGGCCGTGGTACAAGTCTAACTTTTACAGTAGAGAATGACCCGAGCATAATTGGCTAGGAGGATTTACAGCATAGATTTCCAGTCTATATCTGGATTACCAGGGGATGTCGCAGTTAGACTTTCCTCCAGTGGTGGATCTTTTCAGGGATGTCTTTCCAGAGGACTTTTCAGGGTTGCCTCCAGAGCGTGAGGTAGACTTTTCTATTGAGCTTGTTCCAGGAATGGCATCGATGTTCATTCCTCCTTATAGGATGGCTACAACTGAGTTATAGGAGCTCAAGAAGAAGTTGGAGGAGTTACAGGAAAAGGGTTTCATCCGACCCAGTACTTCTCCCTGGGGTTCGCCTATCCTATTTGCGAAGAAGACAGATGGTGCCCTTAGAAATTTTGTGGATTATCGGAAGATAAACCAGTTGACAGTAAAGAACCGATACCCCTTGTTGAGGATCGATGATCTCTTTGATCAGCTTCGAGGAGCCCGAGTGTTCTTGAATATTGAATTGAGGTCCAGTTATAATCAGTTGCATGTTAGACCATCTAATATACCTCTCACATCCTTTTGGATCAGGTATAGTCTATACGAGTACTTAGTTATGTCGTTTGGTCTCAAGAACGCACCTGCAGTATTCATGGCACTGATGAACCGAGTGTTCCATCCATACTTAGATTCCTTCATGGTGGTTTTCATGGACGACATCTTGGTGTACTCTCACACTCGACATGACCATGCTACCCATCTTGTGATCATCTTGAGTACACCGAGGGAGCATCAATTATATGCTAATCTTTCAAAGTTCTAGTTTTGGATGGACCAGATTCACTTCTTACGCCACATTATCTTAGAGACAGGAGTATCAGTAGACCCAAATAAAGTTAGAGTAGTAGTTTCCTAGGAGTAGTCGAAGAACGTCTTTAAGGTGCAGAGTTTTCTAGGGATGGATGGTTACTATAGATGCTTCATAGAAGACTTTTCACGCTTAGTAGCACCACTGACAGGTCTGACGAAGAAGGGTGTGAAGTTCCTATGGTCATATTTTTGTGAGTCATCCTTTCATGAGCTGAAAGGGAGGATAATGTCTACACTAATTCTAGTTTTGTAGAGCTGGGAAAGAGCTATACTATTTAATACGATGCTTCAGGTATTGGGCTGGGATCTATTCTGATGCAGGGAGATGGAGTCGTTGCATATAGGTATTGGCAGTTGAGGCCACATGAGAGAAACTACCCGATGCATGATCTCGAGCTGGAGGCGATTGTTCATGCCTTATGCTATTGGAGAAATTATCTTCTGGGAGAGAATTTTGTGGGTTTCAATGACCACAAAAGCCTCAAGTACATCTTCACTCAGCGTGATATGAATCTAAGAAAACACAGGTGGGTCAAGTATCTTCTGTCCTTTGACTTTGAGCTTGCCTATTCACCTGGGAAAGGCAACACAGTGGCTGACGCGTTGAGTAGGAGAACTTAGATACAGGCAGTTCAGGAGGCCAGTAGTGAGTGGCAGCTTATGGCTATATTCTCTGAGATGCATTTAGAGGTGCATGATAGACAGGGGCAGACTTTTATATCATCTGTAGCTATTAGCTATACTCTTCTTGATTGAGTACGGATGAGGTAGCTATCAGACTCAGAAGGCCTAGTTCTATGGGAGGGTGTGTCAAGGGAGGACCCTCTTATTGGATGGACAGTGGGTGAGGATGAGATCTTGCATTTCCAGGGACTCATATTGGTTCCAGAAGACATACATGAGGAGATGATTCGGGAAATTCATTCCTCAATTTGGGTAGTTCATCCTATCTTCACTAAGATGTATCATGTTCTATACTGCCAGTACTGGTGGACAAGTATGAAGAGGGACGTTGCTGGTTTCATCATGAGGTGTTCCACTAGTCAGCAGGTGAAATCATAACACCAGTGACCGGTGGGTCTTTTACAGTAGCTACCCATTCCTAAGTGGAAATGGAATGACATCGTGATGGACTTAGGGACCGGGTTGTCGAGGTCACCTCAAGGGAATGATGCAATTTGGGTTGTCATTGACAGGCATACAAAGGTTGATCACTTCTTACTGGTCAAGGAGACCTTCAGTATTGATGAGCTGGGATGGCTGTACATTTGAGATATTTTACGTCTACATGGAGTTCTACACTTAATTGTTTTAGACAGGGATGTATGTTTTACTTCTCGGGTCTGACAGGGGCTTCAGAAGGCTTTGGGTACACAGGTGCTTCTGAGCAGTACATACCATCCCCAGACAGATGGCCAGTCTGAGCGTATGATTCTAGTGCTTTGGGAGATGCTCTGAGCTTTCATTTTGGACTTTGGAGGTTCTTGGGAGAAGCATATACCTCTTGTGGAGCTCGCCTACAACAACTGTTTTCAGGCTAATATTCAGATGGCACCTTACGAGGCATTGTACAGTAAGCCATGCCGATCACCTTTATGTTGGATGGAGGTAGGAGAGGCGTCTTTATTGGGACCTCATCTTGTCTAGGAGACCTTAGTGTAGATAGAGTTGATTCAGAAAAGGATAGATATGGCACAGTCTCGACAGAAGTCTTATGGAGATCAGCAGAGACGACCTCTAGAGTTCGAGGTCGGGGATCAGGTTATCATGCATGTCGCACTGAGGTTGGGACACAAGAGGATTCAGTGATGGGGTAAGCTTTCACCAAGGTACATTAGTCCATTTGAGTTGTTGGAGATAGTTGGGCTGATTTCCTATCAATTGTAGTTACCTTAGAGGTACCGGGCTATGCATAACATCTTCCACGTTTCTCAGCTCCGACATTACTTTTGAGTCCTATCTCATGTCTTTCAACCTGAGGAGGTTGAGCTCGAAGAGGATGCATCATTAGAGGATCATTTTATCTGGATTTTCGATCATAGTATGAAGGTTCTCTTTGGTCGGTATGTTCCACTAGTATGGGTGCTATGACAGTACGAGAGAGTATAGGACGAGACATGGGATAAAGAGGTCGTTGTACGATCACAGTGGCCGAAGCTGTTTGGGGTTTCTTATTTCACACCTTTCTAGGGAAATTCAGGGATGAATTTCTTTAAGGGGGGAAGTTTTTAAGAACCCATACCTTTTTTTCAGGTATGTTTTTCCTTTTTCTGGAGTTTTTGAAAAAATAGGATTTTCTGAAATTTTTTGAAGTACAGGCCATGTAATTTATAAGTACATACCATGTACATTGATGCCACTCGAGGACACATGCTGTCCGTGTCATGACCATGCACATGGCCATGTAGGGGTGAAGTGGAGGCCACCTAATGTGGTGTGCAAAAGAGGCAAGTACATGCCATGTACTTCAAAAGTACAAGCCGTGTACTTTGTTTTTTTATTAAACGCACTAGTGTCGTGTCTTAACCCCAGAACTGTCTTCTTCTCTAGCTTCTTCGACTATGATCATCCTGTACGGCCAAGAACCTCCTCCGAGCCCTTGAGCCTCCTTCTGTTCTCTGAATCGACAGCTTTCGATTGCGTTGGAACCGCATCGGAAAGCTCTTCCTTCTTCTACAGCATCGTTTTCCAATTTTTCCTCTTTGGAAATTTATCATGTGTTGAATGTTTGGTGAATTTTCGTAGATATACAATGTTATAAGGAGATTTATGCCTCTTGGTTCAAGTATATTGATCTCCTAGAATGAAGGTTTGTGGTTTGTGCCTTTCCATTCGAAGTCATTGAGTTTTATGTGAAAATTTCACCAATACCCTTGAACGGGGTATTGCATGTTTACTTTTTTCCCCTGTTGTTTTTACTTCATTTGTTGTATGCTTGTTTAGAGGTAATTTGGTTATATAAGAGGATAATAGCTATGATTGGATTTTCAGCCCATGCCTTGTTCTATTGTGACCTTTTGGTCTTTTTCCGCCTTTAGTCGTTGTACCTGTTTTCCATGCCTTGTGACCATATGATGGAGTGTTGTTCTCTGACATGATTGTTATTTTGTCGACTGGTTAGCCAAGTAGATCTATAGGGTTAATTTGTCCTTATAGAATTATTATGCATTGACTTTCACAGGGCCGTGAGAACCTGGTTCTATAGACTATAAGGGGATAGACCGAGTGATCTTCCTCAGAGAGTCTTTGTTTTTTATGAATTTTCCTTAAACCATTCCAGGCTATAGGAGGAATTGATTGAGTGAGCTTCCTCAGAGAGTCTGTGATATAACTGAGGGTATAGGAGGAATTGACTGAGTGAGCTTTCTCAGAGAGTCTCTAGATGTTGGGGTTATAAGGGGAATTGACCAGGTGATCATCCTTAAAGAGTCCCTGACTACCTTAGACTATAAGGGGAACTGAATAAGCATGCTTCCTCAGAGATTCTTATAACTTCGTATGACCAAAACAGAGGGGTTAGACTGAGTGTACTACCCAGAGGGTTGTTGGTACTTCTTGGATAGGACCAGAGGGGAGGACTGCGAGTACTTCCTAGAGGGGTTCCTGTTTGTGGTTTGCTATTTGCTTCACTGCGGCTTGTTGATATGTGGATTGTTTACTATTGTGTATCATTCTGTTTACTAGTTATTGTTTACTGATTACTATACTATTATCTGCCATATGCTCACTGACTTCTAGGAACATATCTTCAGGTGGTTTCCTACTGGTATTTAGTCTCGCACCTTGTTTAAGTCATGCTTTTGGGCCAAAACAGATTATATTGTTTCAGGTATAGACAAGGGAAAAGCGAACTTTGACTTCAAGATCTTGATTTCATTGGAGCAGGGGAGAATGGGACCAAGATGAGGATTGCGATGTTGAGGAGTATCCTATATGTTTTTATTTTACTTTGGTTTAGTATTGTATTCATCATTGTGACTTGTTTGAATTATTTCCTAGACATATGTATCATGTATCATTTCATATATATGTGTGTTCTCCAGTTGTTTATTTTTTTAGTCTTCCGTTGTTTACTTTTGTTGTATATTTACTACTTCTGCTATTGCTTTTTTTATCTTCCGCTGCGTACTCGGCCAATGAGGACATAATTTCCCCACTATCACACCCAAGGCCCTCGCTGCTAGTCAGTAGCCTCTGGCATTTGGGGAAATGCGCTTGAGGCCACGTGACCAACTAGGTATGGGGCAGCTCTGGGTGGATTCCAGGACCGGGATGTTACAAAAACCATTCACCCAGAACATTTCCAAATCTCCATTTAGGAAAACATGAAACTAGTAAAACTTTCCAAACAGCCCCTTAGGACACATGTTCACCAAAACACACACACCAAAAGCCAAACGAGCATACGCTCAAGTAATTAAATTTAAACCATTCCTTTAAAAAAACACAGGGGAAACCCCATCCCCCAAAATCCAAATAAACATTTTATGAAACCAATATTTTTTAGGAAACACCATTAAAATGTGTCATCATCATTTGAGGGCACTAACAATGGAACAAAAAATAGCCTAGGAGAAATTTCAAAATAATTACCACAAAGTACCAACTACTTTAAAATGAAAAATAACAATTCACATTATTTTAGGGGATATATAAAAATTACCTTAAATCCATAAAAATCTTTCCAAATCATTTTGACACATCTATCAAACTATAAAAACACCAAATCACTCATACCAAACCAAGTTCACAACCCAAAAATATCACTACATCATCACAAGAGTTAAACATTTCAAAAAAGGCATAATTACACTTTAGAAAAAAGGGAAAATAAAGCATGTATGCTAGGTACCACAAACCTAGGTAGTTTACAAAAAACTCACTTAGAATGTATTTTTAACAAATCAAATCAATTCTAAAATACTTTAATATGTTTGAAAATGGTTCCATAAAGGTGCGTATCAACATAATAGATATATTAAAAATTCAAAACATCAAAGGAAAATCCATAGGAAAGAAAAACATGTAAACACCTACTAAAAACATGCACGGGTGAAATAAAACATCAAGGAGAGGGAGATCAACGACTCACATACCAACCACACACCCTAGAATCCAAAGAAACACAACCCAAAAATCAACCCTAACATCTAGGGTTTGGTCAAATAAGAACCAAGATAAGAGAGAGGAAATAAGTGAGAGAGGGGGAAGAGGAGAAGAGGAATGGGGAATATTTGATGAAGAACCACATACCTTTGGTGAGAACTACCCCAAGAAGTGGTCCAAAACGATGGATAATGAATGGGAGGCACCTCTGGTTGATACCCAATAGGTGTGGATTCATTTGGGAGGTGGAATCAATTAAAATGGATCTCTATGTTAAAAGATATTATGAACGTAATGGGATTCATGGTTTTGCTGCACGATTTTGTAAACCCTATAGAAACCGTGATAATGCTACTGTAAAATTTCTGCAACTTGCAGGTTTGGTTTCATGGTTTGGTCAGATTGTGCTCAAATCGTGTGGCCTAAAAAATAGTCTAAAAACCCTAAAATGACATAGCAAACACTAGGTAATCCCACCCAAAGATACATGAATGATTTAAACACAATATAACGACACCGTGGGTGTCACAAACTCTCCACCATGAATCTTTCTCCCAATATCATTCACAATAACCTGGAATAAGGATAGAAGAAAACCAAAACCACCAAAACATGAAGACTTCTGTTGGACACTAAACCCAAACCTCAACCAAAAGGTCTAACATTGAGAAAAGAATAAAATAAAGGAGTATCGAAGGTCAGGGTGTGACATAATGAGTATGACAACTATAAATTTCATAAACCCATTAATAATATTCGTTTATACAAATTTAGTTGCTAGCTTATAATGTTCACATAATAATATTTCATTATTCATTTAAGATTGGTGTTGTGTATCTATTAAACTATTGTACATAGTCTTTCCTTCCTAAATATCAGGATATTATATTCCCCCATTTAATAAATTTCACCCTAATAATTTTAAAATTTTCTTGGTAACCAAGGGATTGAATTTTCAAAATACCTTTGTTGAAACCCCACATTGAAAAAGGGTTAATAAAACCTCCATTTGAAAAGAGATAAAGGAAAGTACGAAGGTCACCTGGGATAACACATACTTGGATTCTATATAGGAAAACATGAACACAAAAGAGAATACTAACTATCAAGATCATGATGGATATTAATAGAGAATGTGGTCATTATAAAGTTAAATATCACAAAACCATAAATATGTGATGGGTTAAAAGGCAATTGATTTCTCAGTAAGAAAAGTAAAAGGATAAAATTTTTATTTAAAGACTCTTTTCTAGAGTTTAGGAATTAATTGACCATTTATACTAATAATATAAGGAAACATACCTACTTGAAATGTATAGTTTCATCCTCTAATCAATTCCCACCACAAACTTAACTTTTTCTCAAAAGGATGAGTGTTCAAGATGAATTTTTCATGCTTGAAGAACTAGAATTAACTTCTAATGGATCGAATAATACAAAAAATATTAACTATATATTTCTTCTATTTTGAAATATTAAAAAAACCAAATTTTTTATTACAATATAATATAATTCTCCATAAATAATTTAACATTAAATGAAGAAATATTTTAATCTCCAAAATTCAACAACAAATCCAAATGTTAAACATAGACCATTATAACCATAAAATTACTCAATGATATTCAAAAATATAATTGAAACCGAAAAATAATAAGGATGTGATCATATATTCTTACAAGATAAATTTTAACAATTATCTTCAAATGACATAAATCGCTCTTAATGTCTAATACTAAAAAGTAATTTCCCTAATAATACTCAAGATATGCTAACCATTTTAATAAATAACCTGAATCACCATAAATACACAATAAAATAATATATGATTCCAAAATATAATTCATCCTTTACTCCTAAAATAAAATCCCATAGTGTTCTTTTAACTTAATCACATAAGAGTCCCAAAATAGTGGAAGTATTCTAAAATAACATTAATCACTTAGAACCAAATCATTTTATAATACCATGGTTATCTATATGATAAAAATATTGTTAAAAACATGAACATGACCTTTATCCATAAGATCATTTAACTAAAAAGGGAATGAAATAATAATACATACTTCATGTAGTCCAGTGTTAGTAGATTCAATCTTATCACACTTCGGTTGTGAGTTCAATCCTCATGGCCTTGTTAGATGTGATGGGTTGTCACATATTCTATGGGTTTTCTTTTTTCAAAGACTATACATATAAAATTTCCAAAATGTGAGAAACATTATAAAAAATAACCTTAATATATTCAACATTAATGAGATTTTTTAACCAACAAGGGTATGTCATACCTTTCATTTTTCATCCAAAAATTAAATAACCCTTAATTACCTCAAAAATAAATATCTCTAAGAATTTCATTAGTCACCTTAAAAATTCACATCTTAAAAACTAAAAAGGGATTTCTAATAAATTGAAATTATATTTTTATATGACCATGTTTGTTTCTATAACTATTAAGATAGCTTCTCTTTAAAACATCATAATCTCCAAATTCATTTAAAGCCTTCTCTAATACCAAATTTAATAGCTTATAATTTTTACTTTTGGATCAAATGAAAATAACTAACCTTTACAAATGTTAAAAAAAAATTTCCATCAAAACATAAGACATAAAAAGGAAATAATTTATCAATTAAATACCCAAGGAACTTTTAGGTTTAGAGTTTTAAATAATTAGGAAAATTTTACATATCTTATAAAAATAAACAACCAACCCATAAAAATAAATATTATTTGCCAATAATTATTCTCATCAGGAACCCTTCAAAGATATATCCTACTTAAAACCTTTCCTTATAAAATGTGAAAATAGAATCCTAAGAAAGGTTGAGATCATATTCTTAGTAAGGGTAAATATAGAGGATATCAAAGATTATGTAAAAATAAAATGACCATAAGGTTACAAGACCATAAGAAGAACAATTGGAAATTATAACCTCCATATCAAAAATCATAATCTTAGTTCATGGAATAAATATTAGAAGTTCATAATACATAAATATAACAGGAACATAATCTATGAGAAAATAGTTTTTTCATAAAGTATGAAATTTTGGAAAATATATAATAAAATAAAATCATTTCCATATTAGTCAAGGTTCACTTCCATGGCCATCATTGTGGATGAGGTCCTTTATTTAACCGAGTTTACTCATCATTCCAGCCCTATATTACTTTTTTGGGATCACTAACTTTTTAATTCCTATCTATCTCATGAGATATAAATCATTTTCCAATGAATTGGAGGGATATATAGGTCCCACTAATCATATAATGATAACAATACACATGTGTTCTATAATAATAATAATCATTCATCATATGATAACCTATGAAAAGAAACAAAATACATAAACATAATTCCATAATAAAATTAAACCATTATGAATATGAATACTATTGTTATAACTAGATCATATCCCCTGTATGGAATGAGTAACACCAACAGAAGTCATCTTAGATGGAAAATAATTAAGAAAGATATTTTTGAAAAATTTCTTGAGGAAAATATATTTTTCGCTTTAATAAAATATTTTTTTTAAATCATAAAACATTTATAAAAACTTTTAATTTGTTAATTAACTTAAAATAATTATAAATAAAAATTTTAAAATAATTTTAAACATCTTCAAAATCATTCTTCTTTATCTTTTTTAAAAGATAATTACTTTTTTTGAAACATATTTTTTAGAAAACACGGTTTTTGAATAATTTTTTTTAAAAAATGTGAAAATAACATTAAAAGAAACCTTTAATATCATGATAAGTAATATATTAATGAAATTACATGTAAAGGGAAGTATATACACCTTGTAAAATAATATATGTTCACAACATAACATGTGTCTCAAAGAATGAAAATTTAGACAAAACCACCATACAGATTTGGAAACTTTTGAACCATTAAACTCATAAAATAGATATCATAAAATGGATATGTAAATACCCATAAATTTAATATTAAGTATCATATATTATATTCATGGATAGTATATACACCATGGAAAATAATGAAGTGGTGAATATTTCATAAGTATCATAATAATAAAAGTGAGACTATAAATCCCCTAACAATTAGAAAATCATTGAAGTGGTAATTAATCAAATGAATTGATTATGTGTATTTGATGTAAATACACACAAAATAGTCGAAATAATATAGAATATAATAAAAAGTAATTTAACACATAATCATAGAATGAAAATTGAGTAAAATATTCCCGTACATCAGGTCTCAAAATTGTTTGTTCATTTTGAAAACTTAGGTAAAATAAATATTGATTTATTATACATTTATTAAATAACCATATGTCTATCACACATTTTATGATTTATTTATGACATCTAATCACCTATTTATTAATAATTTGTAATTAAAATCACTATTTTGGGTGATAAGTACTTTTTTTTCAAGCACGTTTCGTTTTGGTAGACCTGATAATTATACTTTCATCATGGTCCCATAATTTCTATAATGTTAATAATGGCTTAAAATTAATATTTTTTAATTATATATTTATATATATTGATAATAATTTATAAAAAGTAGATATATACAAATGATTTACACCGTTCAAGGAGATGGTAGACCATTCGTACGCATGAACGCTGTTTCCATTTTTCATATAATGGCATGAAATAAGGTTAAATAATTATAAAGCTTTATAGAATAATTATTATGTTTTATATATCATTTATGATCATAAAAATCATCCTTATTTCCATCCTTGTTATATATAAGTAAAAAATGAATCACATCATATCGTGGAGATGATAGTCCATACATATGCACGAGCGATATTGTCGTTTCACAAAAGAAAATATGATGATAAGGTAGACATAATATTATCATTATAGAAGTACAATTATACATATATGTCATATATAATCATTAAACTCACCATAATTCCCATCCATGATATATGGAGATGAAAAATGAATTGTATCGCTATGTCGAGATGGTAAGTCGTACGCACGCACGAGCGATACTTTCAATTATTTTTTACGGGAAAAAGGGTTTATAGTGGAGTTTTTATAATAATAATATTTCATAATATTTAGGATACTAAAGTTATTATTTTATGATAAAAATCATAGATTTATTGAAATTAAGGAAGAGTAGAAAAAGAAATTGATCGGCTAGAGAGATTACCTCACCTTCAAAACATCTCCTTTTCATTTCCCCTAAAAGGCTCTAGGGTTGGTATTTTGAGAAGACCAGGACCTATAGAATGTGTATAGAAAAATTTATAAGAAAACTTTCTATGGTTTGGTCGATATATAATGATTAATGGTTTGTAAATAATTGAGGGAGATGATTCCGTTTTAAAATTGAGGTGAGGCAAACTTCTGAAATTTCTCAAAAGATTAATTTATAATAAATTAAATCACAATGAAAAAACCACCAAAATGATATTAATTCTAAGATAAGATAATATAAGGTTTTAATATCATTAGAAAATCTATTTTAGGCAATTTTTGGTGTTATTTTTAACCTTATCATTTTGATTAACACTTAGTTAACCCATTTTAATTTTAACTTTGGTAACAAAATTTTTCAATATTAAATGTTTTAAATTTTTATTTATATGTTGTAAGTTGTACATAAATGATAAAATTATGAAATTTTAGATGTTATAATAATAATATTTTTTTAAATTTTTTTATGATTTTTAAATAATTACTAAATTATTATTTTGATAAATTATCATTAATGTCAATTTGGATACTATTCATTTACTTTGTCTTTCATTAATCTAGAAAAAAGGAAATTAGAATATAATTATTTAAAAACTCTATAATATGTAATATAGATATATAAAATTAATTTAACTCGTTAAATAATTCTAATTATACCAAAATTAATATTTTCAATGTAATTTATCTTATATTTCTTTTAATTAAATAAATAATGTATAAAAATTTAACAATCATTTAAGGAAATTATATAATTCTTAAAAATTAAAAATTAAAAATAAATTTATCTAATGAAACAAATTACATTAAGATTGAAATAGACATTTTTTTCATTTATATCTTAATTTTTTCCTATGTGGACACATAAAAGATATTAAATTTAAAGAGAGGGCCATTTTTAACTATCTTTGATTTAAGTAATATATAAGTCATTTTTATGAAAAAGTGTCCATTAAACCACTAAAATTAGAGACTAAGGTGATAATGGTCAACTAATATTCATTTAATTTATAGATAGGTTTAGATCATGGTTATACAATTATATTTTGGTTTTAATTTTTATTTAATACCTTTAACTCTTACCATGACAATATGGATTTTTACTCATTGGGAGTCCTTATAGTTACTATAAAATGATAAAAGACCCATAAATAGATAATTAATGACATAGGTAACATTGTAAAAATAAATCAGCTTAATTTAATAGTTTTACTATTTTTGTATAATTTATTAAATTATCATTTTTGAATATTATTAATTTTAATTTTGACATTATTCAATACTTTGAATTTTAAAATTTTCAATATATATTTTTTTATATCCCTATGCTGTCAATTACATATAAAAAATTGTTGATCATATTAATTAGCTCAAATTATATTTATTTTAATAATTTTAATAACATTTATTTGATATTTTCTTTAATAAAATAATTACTACATCTGTATTGTATAAGAATTTAAGGTAATTATTTATTCAATAAAGATTAAAAATAAATGAAAATAATAAAGATAAATATATTATATTAAAAAAATATTTATAATTGAATAAATATGATAGTTAAACCTATATTAAAAATATTATTCTTATTAAGAACAAGAGTGTGACATTTTTTCACATTCTTTAATTTTAATAATATCTTTGTAATTTCCCTGAAAAAGTGTCCATTAAATGATTAAATTTAGAACCTTAAGTGTTAAGGGACTAATTTAATTAATTCATTAATATTTTTTAAAGTTTTAGGATAATTTTATAGTCTTTGGCATATTTTTTTACCCTTAATTACATGATTTACTTATAACCGTGGTAACAAAATGTATCAAGGTTACTATTCATATTGATAGAAAATAAAAAAATATATTTAATTAATTTTTAACGCCTTAATAAAAATATTTCATCCATTTTTAAAAATAAAAAACAAAAAGTTTTCAAAATTTAATTTAAAATTAAATCGGAAAAATGCAAAGAAAAACGGTTTTTTTTCAGAAAAAATACAATTTTAAAATTTAAACAATTAGTATAGTAAATTAAAGTATAAGATATATTTAAAAAACCATAATTGGAATATTATATATCAATTAAAACTAATTAAAATTTAAAACTGATTGTAAATATAATTTGAACTTGTACATACCTGAAAAATATAATAAAAATCTGTATATTTTTTATTATTTATTGAAAAATATAACTTTTCAAAAAATTATCAAAATTTCACCATAAGAAAAATTTGATATGATAATTTAAAAAATATTATTCATTTTCTCAAATAAAGTATCTAAAATATCAATAAATTAATTATATTTTATATATACAAAAAGTAATAAAAACCATTTTTGAAGAAAATATGTTTTTCATGAATAAAATGACAATACTAAACATATAGTACATTTTTTTACAAAAAGTTAATTAATAAATTATCAACATGTATGAAAATTATATATTTCATAATTATATTAATAATATTAATTCTCACCTATTAAGAAACTAGGTTATAGTTTTCACATAATAATATTTTTTTTATTCATTTAAGCTCGGTGTTGCGTATCTCGCACACTATTGAACACAACCTTTCATTCTTAAATCTCTCAACATTAAAAATAAAGAAAATTAATGAAATTGAGAGTTCAAACTAAGTTATATGAGATGGGTTGGTTAGGTTTCAAATATATGATATTACTATTAAGATGTTATCGAGTGGATGTCAGCCATCAAATATGAAATTGGAATGCTAGAGATATTACATAGGATTAATTATTCCAACTTATATAAAATTCATAGGATGTTACCTTAGATTATGTATTCATGAATAAATGGATTCTTATATTAATCATAGGATCCCACAATGAGGCTGATTATTATGTATTCTTTGTATGTTTAGGATTTTAATTTATTCCTAACCACTATGAATGCCTATTATGTCCAAGATTTGGATTTTAATCTTAATAACTATGTATTCCTAGTATGAATAAGATATAAAATTCTATTCCTAATGACTATGGTTTCCCACTATGCCTATAATACATATATTATTATTTATTTTTATGGATTCCTAGGATACTGCCTACGATTTGAATATTATACCTAATGACATGGATTCCTAGTATACTTCCTAGGATCTCGTGTTTTCACTTGATATGATGAGATGCCTAAAGTAATTTCTATAATTTTGCTTGGATACTACTACTATATAAATTCCTATGATAATTAGTAGGATTTAGATTTTATTATTTATGATATATTATGTTTAGAGACATCCTACACTAGCTGAAGAAAGTTTGGTTGATCCTAGTTTTCACCTTAGAACCCGAGTATCAATGACAATAATTTTATTGAAACTTCCGTGGTTATTTCCTCATTTTATGATCATATCACATGTACATGAACAATATATATTGGTAATGTTTGGGACCCCCTTTTTGGTTCTCTATAGAGTTTTACTAACACCCTTATTGGGTGGATATGTAACTTAGGTACCTTAGAAGAAATCAATATTTATAGGTCCAGATAGGGCAAAGGCCCGATGTTGCATGATTTAGTGCGATAGCTTAGAAAGAGTTGGGATATTTGGATGAGGTGAAGCTTGGGGACGGTAGTATAAAATCCTTATGTTTTTTACTTTATTTATATTATAATCCTGATTGGCCTAGTGGGTAGTTAGTTCATAAATACTAGTATAATTGTGTGTCTAAATGACTATAGGATTCCACATTTCATGTTTTATTAACATTGTTATTTTTTTTATACATAATACAATTAATTTTTATTATGTATGTTGTTTGGTTATTTTCTTCTATTTATACGCTTGGATATGATGGTATAGTTTTCCCATTATAACAACCTAGACCCTCACTGCTAGTTAGCAGCCTTTGAAATATGGGGAGTCTCGCCCAGGGTTACATAACATCACTGGATGAGACACTGATAAGTTGAATCAAAATGAGGGACATTATAGTTTTCTCAGTTTTAAGTCTACGAATTATGTTTTTTTCTAAAATAATTCTTTTAAATTAAAAACAAAAACTTTCAACTACACAGGCCACACAATGTGTTAAATTGAAAAGCGGTTAATTTTTATTAATAAAAAATTTTATATAGATCATTTTTCTAAATCATCAAGAAAATAAATTTGTTTTTTTTCTAGTTTTTGATATGTGAACGTGTTTTGAACTAGAATTTAAATTTTAAATGAAAACACAGACTTTCAGTCATTCTAACCACACCATTTGTTGGATTGACATGCGGTGAATTAATACACATCAGAAATAAATTATTTTTACTTTCTACTAAGGTATAAAATGAAAATATATGGTTGTTTTCTTGGGTTTCTGTAGGTGACATGTGGTTTTAACTAAAATTTTACTTTTATATGAAAACATTCACATTCAGTCATCTTAGCCACATCATGTGTCAAATATATGTTTAGTTAATTCCTACTCATAAAAAATATATTATCAATTTTCCTTAAAATATGAATACAATCCAATTGTGTTTTCTTAATTTTGAGTATGTAACAAACTTTTGAACTAAAATATCAATTTTAAATGAAAACACACACTTTCAGTTATACCGGCCACAATGTGTGTCAAATTGAATTAAGGTCAATTAATATAAATCAAAATTTAATTATTGATTATAAATCATAAAGTTTCAAGAAAATATGAGTGTGTTTTCTCTATTTTGAGTTTGTGACATTTTTTAATTGAAACTGTTTCTTTTAAATTATAACATGCACTTTGGATCATATCGAACAAACCCTTTGTCAGATTGAATTAGAGTTAATTAAAACATGTCAAAAATTAATTATCAATATTTTTCCAAAATTATCAAGAAAATAAGAGTTTGTTTGAGATGTTTTTAGTATGTGATGAATGTTTTGAATTAAAATTTCATTTTTAAATTAAAATGTGAACTTTCAGTCATATCAACCCCACTATTTATTTAATTTACAGGTAGTTAATTCATATTTAAAAAAAGAATTATCAATTTTGTTCTTAATTTATTAATTGTTCATCCTAGGTAGTTTTCTTGGTATATGTGTATGATGTACATTTTGAACTAAAATGTAAATTTTAAATAAAAAATGAACTTTTATTCCGGTCATCCACACAATGTGTCATATTGACATGCATTTAATTCTTATACATAACAAATGCATTATAAATATTTTTAAAAAAATATAAAGATAACAATATAATGTTTTCTCAATTGTGAATATATGACATGTGTTTTGAACTAAATCTTAATTTTGATAATGAAAATGCACACTTTCAGTCAAACAGGCCACACTATGTGCCATATTAACTTAATGTTATTTCCCACCAATCAAAAATTAATTATTCATATTTTTCTTAATGTATAAATAAAACAGTAGTTAATTATATCAAAATTAAGTATGTGATGTGTTTTCAGAACAAAAATATAACTTTTAAATGAAAACATTCTATTTTAGTCATACCAGCCACACCATGTGTTATATTAATGCGCGATTAATTCCTGTACATCAAAAATAAATTATACCTTTACCTAAAGTACCAATTGGAATTGTGTGGGTGGTTGATATATTTTAGCTATTTGATATGCGTTTTGATATAAAATTTCACTTTTAAATAAAATGACACACTTTCAGTCATTCATGATACATCATATGTCTAATTGATATGTGGTTTATTACTACACATCAAAAATAAATTATCAATATTTTCACTAAAATATAAATTGAAAATACATGGGGGTTTTGTTATTTATTATGTATATAATGTGTGTTTTTAAATAAAATTACACTTTTAAATGAAAACATGTACTTTTAGTCAATCCAACCACACCATGTGTCAGATCAACATGAAGTTAATTTTTTTATATCACAAATAAATTAGTGGTATTTTTCTTAAAAATAAATACCGACCATGTTTATTTGATCAATTTTGATTATCTAACATGTGTTTTAAACTAAAATGTCACATTTGAATTGAAAATGTAAAATTTATGTCCAAAATACCACACCCTATTTCTGAATGATGTGACATTAATTCTTATACATAAAAAACGAGTTATAAAGAATTTTTCCAAAGTATTAAGAAAATCCAAGGACGTTTGATTCATTTAATATTTTAATACATATGTTATACTAAAATTTCAATTATAAATTAAAATACTCACCTTCATTCATAAATTCACTCACCATATATTTTATTTTTATAAGACTATTTCCTATTTCAGGGATGAGTAAAAAACCATTTAGCTAAAGAATAATTATAATTTTATCATTTTTTTATCATTTTGAGTATCTAATGTATGTTTTGATCTAAAATGTAATTTTTAATTGAAAAAATACATTTTAATCTATACTAGACACACCATGTGTCATATTTATGTGTATTTAATTCATATATGTCAAAAAGTAATTATTTTTATTTGTTTTAAAACATCATGTTAGTTGGTGTACCCTATTGGAGACATGTTCATTAATTTTTCCATCACATTGAATGTGGTATTCCATAAAGAAACATTTTATATGATTCAATTTGGAAATGTCATATTTAATTAATTAGGTATATTTTAAAGAAAAATTTCATACTACCACAAGTTTATATCATTATATACAATTTTTCATATCATATGTCTTGGTCCTATAAAAGTCATAGTATATGAAGGATCATATTGTAAGGAATTTTATTTGATACAATGCTTCTATCAAAAATTCTTATTGATAAATCTTCATCAGATTCATCAAACCCATATGATGATGTTTGAAGATGGTGCAATGGATGAAATTTTGTAAGTTACACATTCATAGTTCCTTCATTTCCATTTTAAACATGACTTCATATATTAAACATAACGATCATGGATTTGGGTTTCTAAAATTATTTCCAATGTGTTTAATAAGAGTTATTAGATCCTTTAAAACCCAGTATATCAATGATCCTAAATATTTAAATTGATCAAATTTTTAAATAATATGGGCTCTCATTCTCACATCTATATAATTATTTAACAACCCTTCTCTAAAATGACAATCTAAATA